>CAMZMU010000027.1:91269086-92469086 GCA_947311845.1 Poa pratensis
ATTTTTTCGAGGCACTTAAGTTGCTCAGATGGATCTGGCCTAAAATAATGAAAGTTGCGTACATATCTCAGGAATATGCGTGATTTTTTGCAGAATGTTTTGAATTTTTCTACAGGAGATAAGCTCAAATCCGTCACAGCTAAATATCTGTCACTGCGCAGAAATCCAAATCTTGCATCAACTTTCAATATAGAACTTTACTTGGCACAACATTGTGATAAAATAAAGATACAAATGAGTTGCTACAGAAGTAACAAAACTCCTTGACTCAAAGAAAACAAAAATAACAGCAAATAAAAAACGATGGGTTGTCTCCCATAAGCGTTTTTCTTTAACGCCTTTCAGCTAGGCGCAGAAAGTGAAAATCAAGTGTCAAAAAGTGGAGGAGCATTGACATCAATACCAAGGGCCATGCGCCTACCTCTCTTACCCTTAGACTTACTCTTTGTTTGGGAATACATGGCCGCACCTTGGTGTGGAGGTAAGATTCAGAGTGCCTTTTTTCCACATCTATGGTTGCTCCCATTAATTTGAGCAGAGATCTTCCAAGTGTAATTTGTCCTGTCCCTGCACATTCAATAACAAGATAATCAGTGGACACCGTTCTCCCAAGAAAGGTTTAAACACACCCTCAGCTATCCCCTCGGGAAATATAACAGAGTTATCAGTAAGAATTATTCCTTCTCCTCCCACAATAGCATCTAAAGCATATCTATAACAAGGGGCTAGACCAAAGTAGAAGCTAGTGAGAAGCAAGCTTAAAGTCATTTTAGGATCAGTTTTACCAAAGGAATCATTAATTCTAGACCAAGCTTCTTTAAAATTCTCCTCACTCCCTTGTTTAAAAGTGAAGATCAATTCCTCAGTTACGTAGCAACAGGCATGGAACAAGACATGATGGTGACAAGAGACAAAACAAAACCGAATTAAACAAATAACTAATTTTTGTTTTTGATAAAGAGAGCAAACAAGACTAAATAAAAATAAACTAAGCAAACAAATAACAAAGTAAAGAGATTGGTTGTGAGAGACTCCCCTTGCAGAAGCAATTCGGTTTTCCCCAGCAACGGCGCCAGAAAACGTGTTGCTAGTGCTAAATTGACGAGGGAATATCTCCCCGGCAACAGCACCAGAAACAATGCTTGTACGTCACACGTCAGTTGGGAACCCCAAGAGGAAGGTATGATGAGTGCAGCAGCAAGTTTTCCCTCAGTATGAAACCAAGGTTTTATCGAACCAGTAGGAAAACGAGGTTGCTTCGAAGGTGTTGGTGAAGAAGTGTAGTGCGGCACAACACCAGGGATTCCGGTGCCAACGTGGAACCTGCACAACACAATCAAATTGCTTTGCCCCAACTTAACAGTGAGGTTGTCAATCTCACCGGCTTGCTGAAAACAAAGGGTTTAAACGTATCGTATGGAAGATGATGTTTGTTTGCATAAACAGTAGAGAACAATGATTGCAGTAGATTGTATTTCAGATGTAAAAGAATGGACCGGGGTCCACAGTTCACTAGTGGTGTCTCTCCAATAAGATAACTAACATGCTGAGTAAACAAATTACAGCTGGGCAATTGACAATTGATAAGTGCATATAGCATGCATGTGTGAGTTGTTGTGTCTACTATGAGATTCATTTGGGCATTACGACAAAGTACATAGACCGCTATCCAGCATGCATCTATGGCTAAATAGTCCACCTTCCGGTTAACATCCGTACCCCTTCCAGTATTAAGTTGCAAGCAACAGACAATTGCATTAAGTAATGTGCGTAATGTAAACAATACATTCATCCTTGAATAAAGCATTGCTGTTTTACCACTAGTGGCAACAACACATCTACAACCTTAGAACTTGCTGTCACTATCCCAGGTTAAATAGAGGTTGAACCCAACTATCATGCATAAATACCCCCTCTTGGAGTCACAAGTATTCACTTGGCCAAGGCTTCAACAAGTAACGGAGAGCATGCAAGATCACAAATGACATAGACATGATAATATAATATTCAGCTCCACATAGGTATCAATATAAGTCAGATCCCAGCAAACACAACATGTAGCATTACAATAAGATGATCTTGATCATGATAGACAGCTCACAAGATCTAAACATGATGGCACAAGTGGAGAAGACAACCATCTAGCTACTGCTATGGACCCATAGTGCAAGGATGAACTACTCACGCATCACTCCGGAGGCGGGCATGGCGATGTAGAGCCCTCCGGTGATGATTCCCCTCTCCGGCAGGGTGCCGCGAATAGCTTCAGAACCCCCCGAGTTAGGGTTGACGACGGCGGCAGCAGCGAATATGTTCTGGATGAAAGGCTCGGTGCTTTAGGGTTTTCACGTCTCGAGAAATAAATAGGCGAAGGGCGATGTCGGCGGACCCCAGGGGCCCAAACCACAGGCTGGCGCGGCAGATGGTGGGGCCGTGCCGCCAGGTGGTTTGGCCACCTCGTGGCTCCCCTTCGTGTCTCCTTCGGACTCCGTGTACGTGTTGGAAAAATAGGGACTTGGCCTTTTGTTTCTTGCAATTCCGAGAATATTTCCAGAAGTAACTTTCTGAAACCAAAAACAGCAGAAAACAGGGAACTGGCACAGTGGCATCTTGTTAATAGGTTAGTCCCAGAAAATGCATAAAAGTGATATGAAGTGTATATAAAACATGTAGCAAATGGTATAATATAAGCATGGAACAGCAGAAATTATGGATACGTTGGAGACGTATCACTGCCGCCCGAGTCGCCCCAGGTGGAGCGACGCGGGGCCGAGCGAACCAACTTGCGCTCTCTAGCTCGTTTAATGATATAGTTTTCTGCTGTATCGTTTGTATTTTATCGGAATTGCTTCACGTAACGACACTTTGGGTGTGTTTGGTAGCCCGGTTCCCCTCAGAAAATCTCTTCCCATCCCGTTTTTTTCTGTTTGGTAGACCGGGTCATGCGCATGCGTCCCTGCCCAGCTCGCCCCGAAATGGCTCTCAGCCCTGCCCGCGAGAGAAGCTCAGATCGAGCTTCGCTGCTCGGTAGGGCTGAGCTCGCCCGAAAAATCCCCACGCGCACCTCGAGTCTGGCCGAAACCAACAAGGGTCAAATCCCCCACGCTCATTTCCCCCCAAACTGCTTTCGCACTTCACGTCCTCACACCGCCAGCCTCCGCCGCCTCCTCATCGACGTCGGCCACCGCTGCCACCTGTTCCTCTCGCGCCGCCGCAACCTCGTCGAGCACCGCAGCGCCCGCGGCCCGCCCAACACAGAGGAGCACCGCCGCACCAGCGAGCACGGACGAGCAAGCCACCTCGTCGAGCACGGCCACCTCATCGTCAGTCCCAGCGCCGCCCACCGCCCGCCGCCGCCCCAGAGCCCAGTGCCGCCCGACGCTCCTGAGCCCATCACCAGAGCCCAGCGCCGCCTCCTCCAGGTGCTCCAACCTCCGCCTCCTCGCCGCACAGAGGAGCACGAGCTACTCGCGCGTAGAGAAGGACGAGCTTGTCCTCACCGCACGGAGGAGCACGACCTCCGTCGTTCCCGGCCGTCGGATAACTTCTCGCTGCACGCGCCCTCCAAACGCCGGCCAGCGCCGCCGGCCCGCTGCTCCCTGCCGGAGATGAAGGTCTCGATGCAGTGGTCGTGGTAGACAAGGACATGATCGCTTTTTCTGTTTGTCTCCGAGGCCCTGTTTGTAAAACCGTGGACCTATTTGTTATTTTATGTTCCTGCAGCATGTCTCTAGTGATACGAGTTACCAAACAGCGTCTCTGCTCAACATGGCTCTATTCATGCGAGCTACCAAACACCTTGCAATATCTCAACACAACCTGCATACGGTCAGCTTGTATCAAGTGGGAACCTCATGCCGAGGTGATACGGGCTACCAAACACACCCTTTATGTACGATCCCTGTACGACACTTCCCCCACCGCATGCTAATCAGCCCCGTATGGCCGTATCCGGTCCAGCCCAAACCCAAACCTTCAACATATACGACAGCTTTTGTATCAATTTCCAGAGGCAGAATTTCCTTTTGAACAAAACGGGCAACATTGCCTCATTTTATTTAAAAAAGTAGGAGAGAATTGACCGGTTCATTAGCGGGAACCGGCCGAAAACCGTTACAAATGCACC
The DNA here is from genome assembly GCA_947311845.1 of Poa pratensis. Lineage (NCBI taxonomy): Eukaryota > Viridiplantae > Streptophyta > Magnoliopsida > Poales > Poaceae > Poa > Poa pratensis. The sequence goes on from CAMZMU010000027.1 coordinate 91,273,213, forward strand.
AACGTGATAAAAACCACATTGCGCAAACCCGGCCAACCTGGCTACCCACAAGAAACACACACGCCATATAGGAGAAGTATCGTCGAGGTTGTCATCTAGCGTCATCGTCGTCACTTCTCCCCGAGCAAGCGATTCCGACTTTCCCTTTGACGACCATCGACAAGCCCTCGCCGCAACGGACATGGGAACCCATGTCGGCCTATGCCAAACAGTCGACCCAAAGCGTCGAGGAGGAGGCAGCTCCGACTTCAACGACGAGCTTCACCGAAGAAAGTTGCACACCTTGCACCGACGGAATCCGCGGGGCCACTGTAGAAAAAGTGGCATCGTTGCCAGCCTGCCACCCCGCGGGACGCCACACGAACTGCCGGTGACGAAGGATATGCCGCGATTCGGCTCCGCTCAACACTGTCATCGTTGCCACACAACTCGCAACGCCAACACCCACCTCACCGCCCACCGGCCACCTGCCAATCGCGATGACGTGTGCGACCAGCCCACCAAGGAGAGCGGAAGGGATCGAGATCTTCAAGACGACGCGCCCAAGAGGGTCCGCGACGTGAGAACGACGCAGTCGCCCCGCCCATAGGGTGTAGGCTTTCACCCGAAGATCTTGATCCGAGGTTGGGAAGGCCGAGGAAGCTCGACAATGACGCCTCCAAGGAGGACAGAGACGCCCGCGGGCGCCGTCGTCATCGGCCGGCAAAAGCTGGCAAGACTTTCGTCCCGAGCTTCATGGCCACACCCACCTCCCGCGACTGGCCAGACCAGCCCGCCCTCCGCTGTACCGCACACACCCAGCCGCGCGACCACGACGTCGTCGCAGAGGGGCCCACCACCAGCTTCGCCGCGCTGCACCTCCAACGCCATGCCCAGACCGGCCCGCCAAGGCCCAGATCGAGCCCGGCGAACCGCGCCTCAACACCTCCACGCCACCCGCCAGGAGCCAGCACGCCGCCCTCACGGGCCCGCCAGGCCCAGATCGGGCCCGACGGGCCTCAGATCCTGCGCCCGAGCTCCCCGCCGCCGCGAGCCTCGCTGACGGCGCCCTCCGCACGGAACCACTGTCGGAGGCCAAGCATGCACCAGACCTTCACCGGATCCGCCGACCCGGCCTTCCCATCCCCGGCCGACGACGCCCCCACGGGCCAGCCTCCACCTGCGCGAGCGAGACCCCCGACTGCATTTGGCAGCAAGGGCCAGCCGCCACCACCGCGAGGAGCCGGCGGCGGCAGCGGCCAAGGGGGCCTGGGCGGGGGAGTTGCGGCGGCGGCGGGATGCGCCCCTGGCGTCGCCGGGGGGGGGGGGGGGGCGACGCGAGGGAGGGAGGGGTAATAGTCTTAAAACTAGGCAGAATTTCCTGACCCGAGCTGGAACACATGAGCACGAAGGAGCAGCGATCCAGTCATTGCTGATACGCGTGGTTGCAGACTTGCAGGGGTTGTGGCGGCGGGCTAAGACTGCAACTCCAAAGCATGGCGGTGAATGGCAGGGGCAACTGCACATCCGGGAAGGACGACGAGCGTCCCGCAAGAGAGAACATGAGACGATTTGGTCTTGGTTTTGAGCTTCAAGATTTGGTCCTGGGCTTGGATTTTGGGTAGCCGAACACAGAGTTCTCCCGTTGCCCAGCGTGATTGCGTCGCGTGAAGAATACTCGCTGCCACGTAAGGTCGGACGGGCGTCGGACGAAATTTGGTCGTACGTATAGCACTGCTCGTATTTTATTGACCAAATTGATGGTCAAAGTATTTTCTTAAACCACGCGTCCGTGCCCTGAGTACCTCTTTACCTAGATAGAAATAAAATCATTTTCCTGGGGAATCAGGAACGAATACATAATTATGCCGTGACACTTTACTCTGCCACCGCCATCTCCTCGTCTCCACCCCCAAACCCGCCGAAACCCCAAATCCCACAAACCCGGCGATCAATCCATGGGTGGCGGCAGCGGCAGCCCCAGCAGCACCCCCGCCTCCCCTTCGTCCTCGTCGGAGCTCCTTTCATCAGGTAATTTGCTCCGCTAGTAACCGATCGATCCCAATTTCCAGCTAGTACGATCACCTCTGTTCTTGACCTGTCGGCGCATGGACCGCTTCTGTTGTTACAGAATTTGCCGATTATGTGCCCGTCTTCTCGCCCTCTGACGGCGACTCCGACGAGTACAGTGTCTGCGACGACCCCGACGTGGAGGCGCTTCTCTGCGGCAGCCGACTCCAGGTCCAAGACCAGTCGCTGCGGGAGGCGAAAGAGCTCATCAGGAGGTAGCGTGCGATCGTTCCTTGTTTATCTCCTGTTCTTTGCGTGCTGTGATATTTCAAATAGACTGGTACTTTGTTTTGAATTTCTGACAATCGACCGCGGAAATTCTGTATCGTGGTTCTATGATTTTAGAACGAGCGTGTGTTCTTTGTTTCTTTGCACATGATGATCGTACTACGTTCGTCACTGAAAATTATCTATAATATCTAACATGGGCGGGCATATGACTTAGCAAAGCTACACTGAAGATCTCTTTAAATTGGTCAAGCTGTGAATTCTTCATAGAGGGCTCAACTTCTTCTTTCACTGAGTTACTGGAAGTCAACCTATTAACAGGTATAAACCTGGCTACTGGATTGAAGGAGTGGGCGGCACAAAAGCAGGGGACTATGTATTGACTGATACCACCACATTGTTATTGGTGGGGCCTAGAGGTGCTGGGAAAAGCACACTTGTGAACCGAATTACACGGGTCTTTGACAAGGATGATGATCATTTTGCCCCCGAGAGGGCGCAGGTTTCCTGTAAGTCCTATCAATTTGCACACACTATTTTAATATGTCAAATTGCAGTTGATTTTCCTATTAATGCTTACACTGCTAGATAATTCCAAATCAAACGGTACATGCTTCGCTCGGGAGTACCAAATTCCAAGAAATTCAAATGGTATATGTATTTATGATACGAGGAGCTTATCCGGAAACCCAGAAAAGGATATCAAAATTCTGCAACGTTGGATGACGAAGGGAATTAGCCATGGGAGATGATAATGTGGTAAGGTGACATTTACGATTTCATATTGTCTTGTAGGTGACATGTAGGCTTTGCATTTCATTTTGAAGATATTAACACGTTTTTCTATAAATAAGGTCAAACTTAGAGAAGTTTGACTTTGGATACATCTGGAACATTGATTATTTTGGAATCTAGGGACTAGGGAGTACATTTGATGTGAAAATATGTTTAATATGTTAATGGGAACACATGCAGAATTATTTGATGTGTTTGCTGCATGTACTATCCTGACGAATTAATTGAAGTATTCATAGAGAGGTGTTCAATCTATTCTTATAAGATCGCAATAGCTAAATTTGTTTCACCACACATTTTTAAACAGGGATACCGATGATGACATTACGATTAAGAACCTCAAATCAATGGGGAGGCAGTACAGTTTTTTGCCTTGCAAAACCAGGAAGGTCAACTTTGTGATATTTGTTGTTGACGGGATTTCTGTCCTAGGATCAATCGATATCGATAAGGAAGGGTACATGCATATGCTTCGCCAAAAATTTATGAATCCACTCTTATCTTTTGGAGGTACTTGTAGCTATAATGCTTACAGTTATATTTTGTTCCTTAATGTGCTCAATATGTAAAAGTATAAATTTATTTGCAAATATAAATTAATACATATGCATTTTGTTACTAATATTCCTATAAATAGTTCGATTTCTTTCTTTTCAGGAGGTTTATATACAGCTGTGCAATTTATGCAATTTATATTTGTTGTGTTGAATTATTGGCTTTTCATTCTCAACATGCTTATTGAACAATGTGTTTCGTTGATTAATCAGTATGAAATAATTGTACTTGGTACTGTCAGCATCAGATGGTTATAACAAATGTGATTGCAGATGACAAAGCCTGCTGTGGTAGTCACTCGTGGAGATAGACTATCGTTTCAACAGCGTTCCTATGTTAAGAATGAGTTAGCAGAGACACTTGCCATTCCACTACAACAAATTTTTGATATGCCAGGTATTGCATCATTGCTTTCATCATGTTCTTACTACGCACAAGTAACAACGTTCTAAGCCTTATTTATATTCTATACAGGATCTGACGACTATGAAACTGATATGGCTGTGTTGGATATGTTGCGTTACTGTATCCAACATGCTGAGCAGAACTTCCCTTTGAAACTGAATTATCTTATAGAGGTTTGATTTTCTTCCCTGATATATCATTCATCTCCTGGTCATACTATGTAGAAATTCCAAATAATTTACAGAATGATATTGATTTGTCAATACAATGCCATACCCAGCTAAGATCCGCTTCATTTACTTTTACCGGGGTTACGAGGTAGAAGTGCATGTTAACAGGAAGACTAGCAGTTGTAACGATAAAATCCATGTCTTTCAGGAAAAAAAAAACAGTTGTAATCTTCATAGGTAGGGTCAAAATTTCTGACAATCAAGGAAAATTGCTGAACCTGTTGTTATTCAATCTTTTACCTTTTTATTTTTGCGAGTCTGTTGGTTACTGAAATTTATACGGATGATGCAAACTACAGAATTTTTCTTTTGCAATTTAAACATAGTTAGGAAGCACTGTTTGTCTTCCCGTTATGTAGTACTAGAGGTGAGATGTGATCTCTAGTGCTTATGAACCTAGAGACATATTTTATGGGCCAATCATAGTATGACACTTGGAAAATACAAAGCAGAATCATTGGTCAGAACGAGTGTGTAGGATAGAACTAGAGTTTATTACTAACGACAAATGAATGCAGGGCAATGAAAATATACGTATAATACATCAAAATCTGAAAGATAAAAAGTGCACAGGTTTAACTTTATTTGAAAATTGTTTGGATGGTTCTGACTCAAAATCTCATGTTGGGCAGATGAACGGGCGCGAGACCCTCAAAAAGATGATGGCATGGTTGATGAGCTTAGACGCAGTCATGGATGCCACCATTGTTTTCCTATGCGTTGTAGCCCTCCTGCTACGTGTTTCAGATAAATTACTGTAATGATGGTAGCTGTGTTCTGGATGTGGATTATGGATGTGGATTGTAGATAAAGTGTTGTAACCAAAAAAAGAGTTACCAAATATCACCGACATTGTGATGTTATACAACACACTTTCTTGCCACTGTCGAAGACACCATCGATCATATCACCATGGTATATGATTTGTTCTTATTATGAAAGAGCTTTGCACTATAGTGCATAATATCCGGCGATGGTGTAGAGCACCTAATAATGCATATTTGAGGACAACGATTTGGCTTGTCTACTGTTAAATATTTTGTCATACCCAGTCAGCACAACTGCAGTTCCACGTTCTTATTTTTGGTACATGGTTATACATGACTCGGTTCATTCTTTTAGACCTAAATTCACATTCGAAATTTTGAGAATTTATATAACTGTTATGCATCTAGGTATTGGGTTAGCAACTTACCCTTGTAATTACCTGAAACAAAATGACCATGTCTGCCCCGCATCTGCACGTTAACTTCCCCCCGCAGAGGCTATAGATGATTATATTTGTTTCTATCAAATTCCACATAAAGTGGGTGCCTACAGAGTACTTACATGCATGAGCCTTTTCATAGGATTTCAACATTCAGAACATAATTTTCGCTAAGTTCAGGTAATTACAAATTAATGTCCTAGGTGTTAACATGCTTCAAATGGGCATGGCTGCCGTCCATCTCCAGCAGCTTCCCTAAGAAGTGAGAGTGAGGCATTGTTGGTCTGGAGGAAAGCTCGTCTCATCGTGAATCCTCTTCTTGACATTATCAATGGTAATATCTGGCCCAGAGACCTAAGACTGACGACATTATTCCCAGCCAGTGTTCTGCCATAGAAATACGCCTCTGCGCCCCGTATGTTGTGGACAGGAAGCGCTTGTCAGGCGCAGATGGACTGCTGGATCACCACTGGGCTCAAGACATCCAGGGCGTCCTGGGGCTGCACGAAATCGGCCAATACTTGCAGCTCTGGCACACAATCGCCGAGACCACGCTCTCAGACAGGCCAGACCAGCTGCTCTGGAGATGACAGCGACGGGCACGTACTCCTCTAAATCATGATACGGTTGCTACCTCGCCGCATTCCAAGGCTCCACGGCCTTCGCCTCCTGGAAGCTAACATGGAAGACTTGGCCCCTCCACGTGTAAAATTTTTCCATTGATTTGCTGATCTTGACCCCTGCTGAACGGCCGAGCGCCTCGCCCGACGAGGTTTGCAGCACCACGCCACCTGCCGGCTGTGCGACCAAGCTCCTGAGACGATGCAACACCTCACCATAGATTGCCCCTTCTCGAGACAAATATGGCATGACACCTTGGCCTGGCTACGCATACACCGTACCCACACCTGACGACAACACCATCTCGTTAGTCTCATGGTGGAAGGAGGCTAGGCAGGGCACCCCTAAGGCAATGCGCAAAGGCTTGGGGACAGCTACCTTGCTGATACCGTGGATGATCTGGAAGCAGAGGAACTCATGCGTGTTCGATGGAGCGCAGGCCTCTGTCCAATACTGCACCACACGAATCAAGGAGGAAGCCAGACTATGGGCCAGGGCGGGTGGTGCGCTAGGACTTAGAGCAATTTTACCGCGGATGTACACTGATTTACTTTTCCTTTCATGCCAATCCCTCCTAGGAGGTTGTAAACAAAAACTTCTTTTTGTTCAATAAAAAGAAATGCAAAGCTTTTGCGTTTTCTCGAGAATTTTTTTTTGGATGTCAAGTCGGCCAAGATGAGTCCATCATAGAGCCGCTTGCAGGCAAAGATGCCCAGCTCCTCGAGAATCTTCGCCTGCACATTGACTGTACATGGTATCTTGCTCTTCAAACTCGAGAGTGATGATCCTTGTGGTCAGTCTTGGCAAAGATATGCATCTGTTGAGACAGGAGGTGGACGACAAGAAGGTGAAAGATGGACCCTTCCTTTGAAATTATAGTTGGCCAAGGTGCGGCCATCCTCCATCTGCTCGCCGTAAAAGATGAGCTACTGCTGGTCTGGAGGGATAGCTTTCTTGTTATGAATCTTAGCCTTGAGACTGTTGAACGTATCTAAAGTTCTGAACTCTAAACCTTGAGAGTGATGGCCTGGCCATTCTGGGTCTTGACGAAGATGTGCATCTGCTGGAGAAGGGCACCAAGCATCAGCAAGACAAAAGACTGGCAGAACCAAGAGCATACAGCTGCAACATGTTTTAGGAGGATAACAGTTGATGTTATCACAACGACTAGGGACGTGCACTGCCTATGAACCAGAAGTACGAATGCATGACCAATCTGATCACTAGGACTAAAGACTATCTGTGTTATGTTGTGATTCCTTCATACATAGTAGGAAAGAGTAACAAACACAATTTTCATAGATATTTGTTACAAAGACATACTACTTTAAAAATCTACAGATTAGCTCGCTTTTTTTTTTCTTTTAGAAAGAGATACAAGATGAAATTTTTGATACCCTCCATCTAACCAATCCTAAAATCTGATAAATCTTATGAGATCACCACATATTTTATGTGCCACACTGCCCCCATACAGATTAATCCACAGGATGGAAAATACACCAACTTAACACTACCTAGTATGTTCTAGAGATCACCTGGTCACCAACATAATGAATATGTGGTATGACCAGTTGACCACTAGAGATTGGAGATAAACAAGGTATGAGATCAACTGCTGCAGTATGACTCAGAATATCTTGGAACATACAAGTGTCGCCAATAATGTATTATGATTTAAAACATATTTCAGTACCCCGCATAATTGTCAATAATCTGTAGAATTTCGTAGATCAGTCACTGCCAGAAACAAGTATGGGGCAATATTACTGAACAGGGTCATGAAGTTAATTAGATGATATATAATTGTAGAACGCTGATCAGTGATCACAACTACAATTTTCATGTAGGTCTTTCTTTCTCCTTGTTGAAACTCTTATGTAGAAGACCAGTATGTGTGTCAACAATGTCGCCGCACCCACTCAGTGGAACAATATAAATCAGGTCATTTTGCAAAATAAAACATAGAATACAATAAAAGGAACATTAAGAGCTGCGGCTAATAAATTCCAAAAAAGGCTACATGAAAATTTCGTTGAGCTGAAACTTAACCAACGAAACAACTAGACCTTGAGTAGTGTAGCAACAAAGAACAGTGGATCTGGGATGCACCGAGCAAAGAGGAAGTGGGGAGTGAGAAAAGGTGTGTGAAGGGAGACAGAGACTCACCGTGCAACTCTCAAGCCACTGTTTGCCAGACTTATGTCACTGGATTAGGTGATCAATATATCTGATTGATATCCTTCCTGCTCTTTTGACTTTCACAAAACATACTCCGGTCCACACTCCCTGTCTCCCCAAGAGCTCTTCACACCAGGCCTGCATCACATCGTAATGTGAAGAATGTGATGGACCCATTGGTACATATACATAAACGGAAGTTCATTAATTTGAACTTAAAATTCAGAACAAAAAGAAAAGTTAAAAAAAAAAATTCCTTTTATATCCCCAAAAAATCTTGCTAGTTGTATTTGCATCGTCTTATGTGTTATACTGACCTGTGCCCCTTCCACTGCTGTGCAACTGTAATTCATCACGTAGGTAAAAAGATCCCAATTTCTTCTTATCATGACTGCAAAAACACACCCTGGTGTATATTTGCATGGAAAGGTAGAGTTTGCCACATGAGAATTGAAAACAAACTGAAATTTGCAACAAGACCTTCCATTGTGGTACGGCAAGATTTGAGGCATGTACTTCATAACAATTTCACCTTTTTTCTGTGACCAAGTCCTGAGGAATACAAGATGAATTTACGTAAGTTACAAATTGACCTGGATATACTGATTCAATCAACCAGGAAGACTTTGAATGATGGTACAAAAAAGTGTCACCTTCGTCCTCTTGACTTGAGAAGTTTGCATGTTTGTCCACCAACTTTAAAAGTTCTAGAGCCGGTGGCCTAGTAAAATAAATTCAAAGATGAACATCGATTGCATGAGTACTCCCTCCATTCCTAGAACTCTGAAGCGATGTAAGACAAAAGGCATGAAGTGCCGTGGAGAAAACAGAAGATGTGCATTCAGTAGATTCACAGCTTCTAATGGTATAAAAGGCTAGTTTGTGAAACAAGATCTTTAAGACTAAGGCCCCGTTTGGAAATTTGGTAAAAACTCCCAGACGGATTAAATCACGAAAGTTAATCACCATGTATAATGATTACCCTTGTAGCTGTTTTCCATCGTAATTTGCTATTTGGATTAGCTAGCTGGGTCAGCGCCTCCAAAATCGCCGGAGAACGCGTACAGACCTAGGAGGCGGAGCAGCACCGTTGGCTCAGTGTTGGCGCCCCGGACTGGGAAGTGAGCATTCAGCGGAGCGGGGCCTCCGTGGAGGCGCTGCTCAGATGGCCGCCGGCAAGCTCAACTATAGCATAGAGGCGGAGTGGAAGCAGTACTACTGCTCGGTGCGACAGGTGAGGACGGTGTTGGCCCGAGCTTGGAGTCGATCATTTCCAAGATCTAATTCGGGCAGAAGAGCAGCATGGTCGCAGTTGTGTTAGTATCGTCAGCGGCGGCCAAGATACCGCTGGGGAATAGAAATTCGGGCCTATTGACCTCACATAAATTTTCTGGGAGGAAATTGCAAAATGATCCATTTGGAGCCACACTAAAACGACCAACCAACCGCATTTCCTTGTGAAGCTGGAAATTTAATTGGGACCGTAAATTACACTGGTTTTGGGCTAAAAAAACGCCCATCCAAGCGGTGTAAGTAAACTAATACGAGAAATAGAGATAAGCAATAAACAAACAGATGAGGCAAAATTCATAGAAGTAATAGTCCTATGCAAGAATACAAGGTAACATTAACTTACCAATTATACCAAATTAGGGACGGAACCTTGCGGGTTTGCTTTCTCATGCAAATCATAACTGGCCAACATCTTCCAAGTATTGAAAGTATATACCCAAAGAATATGTTAGCACTGTCTGTACATCTTTACACGAGATATATCTACATTCTGACTGTTTACAACAGGATATGCTCGTTTTACATCTCCAGCCCAATTGGCAGGGAGAAGTCCGCGAATTTGCATCTCATTGTAAAGCTTGGAAATCTCTTCCATATTACCAGATCGAACGTAACCTTGAATAAGTGTCCAATATGTAATATAATTTGGATCTACCTTATTCTCAATCATTTGATCCAGGAGCTTGATTGCTTCTTCCATATACCCTTGAGTACAGAGACCGTGGATCAGTATAGAATAGGTGAATACAGTAGGCTGAATACCTTCCTCTATCATCTTTTGTTTTAACTTGAAGGCTTCAGTTATATTACCACCCTTGCAATGTCCATCAATTAGGGTATTATAGGTAATTGCATTAGGGGATATACCCTTTGACTGCAACTTACTGAAAAGACTAACTGCCCTTAAAACATTACCAGATTTGCAGAGGCCATAGATGAGAGAATTGTAGGTTACGATATTTGGAGCAAGGCCAACGCCTAACATCGCATCCCTCAGATCAAAAGCTATATCAACAAAACCTGAAGCAGAACAACCATGTATGAGGCTAGAATAAGTGTAGCTGTCAGGAACGAATCCCTTCACTTTTAGATCCTCAAACAGCTTTCTAGCATCTGCAACCCTACCCAATTTGCATAGCCCAAAAATAACAATGTTCCACATGATTTTTACAGATTGATGATTTCCACCAGCAACAGATTCAATGACATGTTCTACTTTGCCCATATCAAGTGTATTCGCACTGCAATTCGGGATCATGTCAGTATTGACAAGTTTTTGCAACACCAAATTTGCCTCATCAACCTTTCCCTCTCTATAGAAAGAGCTCACTAACGCACTGCAAATGAACAGATTTGGAGACAGACCTTTCTCAACCATTTCAAAATACAAATTGCAGGCATCTTGCAGATTGCCCTCTTTACACCATCCAGCTATCAGAGCTCCATAAGTGACTGTATTAGGAGAAAGCCCCTTTGCTCCCATTTCAACAAGGATAGCATTCACCTTGTCACTTTGCTTAGCTACAAAGAGTCCTGTTATGAAAGAATTGAACATTTCAACTGAAGGAGCAAAGCCTTGATGTTCCATGTCAATCCTAATTTGAGTAGCTCTACCTAAGTCACCTGCTTTACAATAACCATCAATTAATGTTCTGTAAGTTAAGCTGTCAGCAGTACATCTCCATTCCTTCATCCTACCAAATAACTCTTCTGCCTCAGCCAACCTCCCAATCTTACATAGCCCGTTGATAACTGTGTTAATTGTAACCACGTTTCTGCCCAAACCCCTTGCTAAGGTTTCCTTCCAAAGGTTTAAGGCCTGCTCGTTTTACCTGCTTTGAAGAAGCCATCCATCAGTGTGCTACAGCTAATTTCATTAGGCTTTACTCCCCTCTTCAACATCAAGGACCACAACTTAAGTGCATCATTTATAGCGCCACGGGAACAAAAGCCATTCAGAAGTGTGTTATATGTTAGTGTTGTCCCTGTGAACCCACTCTTTACCATCATGTCACAGGTTTCAAATGCCTTGCTCATGGAACCCTTTCTGCAATACCCATCTACTAGAGTATTGTAACTATATTTATCCAGACTCACCCCGCTATCCTTCATTTCCTGTAAAAGTTTCTCTACTTCCACCATACTCCCCAGCTTGCAATATCCATTGATCATTGTGTTATACACAAACAAATTAACCTGGAGTTCGGCATCAATCATCTCAGCTCTTATCCTATTGGCGTTCTCCATTTCCCCCCTTTGGCAATAGCCATTGATCAACGCACCATAGGCAACCTCATCAACCACAATCTTCTCATTTTCTTTAATCTCCCTTACCACCCTCTCAGCCTGTTCCATCATCCCCTCCTTACAGTAACCCTTTACAAGCAAGGTATATGTTATCACATTCGGTGACAAACCCTTATCCTTCAGCGATAGCAACAACCTTCCTGCAACCTCAGTCTGCCCTTCTCCGCAATACCCATCCATGAGCGCGTGATAGGCCACCAGGTTTACATCCACACCTATCCCCTCCATTTCCTTCACGAAGTCCGCCGCCTGTGCCACCCTCCCATCCCGGCAGTACGCCTTTGCCATGATGGCTACGGTGAACTCGTCAGGCAGTGTCCCGGTACACCGAATCTGCTCGAACACAGAGACCGCGGCGCCCACATCCCCAGCCTGCACTAGCTGGTTAAGCAGGCGGTTGCAGGAGCGCAGGGTGCGGCGGCAGCCAAACTTCCCCATTTCGTCGAACACGTGGAGGGCGTCCGTAAGCTGGCCAGCGTCCGCGTGGGCTCGGAGGAGGAGGTCGAAGGAGGAGGCGGAGAAGGAGAAGTCTCTGTAGACCTCGGCGAGGTGAGGGAGGAGAGCTCCGTGGAGCGGCGGCGAGGAGCGAGGCGACGAGGTCGCGGGCGGCGGGGAAGCGGCGGGCGTGCGCGAGGATGTGGAGGAGTTGGGCGTGGGCGAGGGGGGAGGGGCGGTACGGGGCGAGGCGGAAGAGGTGGAGGGCGGCGTCGGGGTCGAGGCGGACGCGCCGGAGCGCCGCGTGGAGGAGCGCATGCGTGAGTGGGGAGGCGGAGAGGAGGCGGGCGGCGGCGGGAAGCGGTGGAGGAGGAGGAGGCGAGTGAGACGGCCCAGCAGGGTGGGGTCGGTGGCGGCGCCGACCTCGCCTTCGGGGCGGGGCAGAGAGGAGGAGTGGGCGTGGCGGCGGAGGAAGGAAACAGGTCGGAGGAAATGGCATCTGTGGAGCATGTATCGGTCGTGGCGGTACCTGGTGGTGTTGCTGCGGCGGTGGGTAGGACGGCGGAAGCGGTGGGTGGCGACCGGCGAGGAGGGTGGTCGGAGAGGAACGGGACGAGGCGTGGGCGGGTGAAGTGGGTCAAACTTCTAGGAAGGCCGGTATCAACTATCAAGCCCGATTTCTGTAGGTCACGGAAGCAAGGCCTTGGCCAGGCTCGTTAGTTCTAAGGCCCAGCATAGTCCAGCTCCCTCACGCAAAACAAATCGTTTTCCAGTAATAAGCCAAGCTTCTTTTTTTTCATATTAGCTCGGCTACCAAAGTGAATTTCTGAAAATGCACACATTTTTCTTTAGATAGAATGACAAGACTGTTCAACATACACATACAGGCTGGCTACCCAGCAAAATAACTAAGATGCACTTTCACAGAAACCCTACAATTTCAACCTCTCGGCCTCAGCCATGATCTATAAAGTAGTCGGTTCTCCTCTACTGATCTTGTTGTTAAACACCTGGTTGTTGCGCTCGAGCCAAATTGATCGGAAGGAAGGACGTGTAAGAGAGTCGTTTTCTTCCTTGCCAACCCATGCAAATGACGACGCAAGCCACTAAGACTCCAACATGTCCGATGCCGAGGGAGCAAGGTCAGAACGATGCCCCAACCCAGAGAGAATCTCAAACCAAATCACACGCACATATAAGCAGTCCACAAGCGGTGATCAATGGTTTCTGAATCTTTTGAAAAAATTGGGCACTCATCGGAATCGGCAAGGCCTTGCGGCCGTGTTCTCCGATCCCCCGTCCAACACCGTTCCATGCTAGCTTCCACGAAAAACTTTGAATTTCACAGGGCTATGCACTACCAGTTAGGAGCATAGAATGATAGTTTAGTTATTCCCTCAAAAAAGCCAAATGAGCAGAGCCTGAGCGAGATGAAAATGCTTTGTCAACATTCTAGATCCACTCAAATTGGTACATTCTCCAAGGGCATAATCAAGGCAACGACATTCTACAAATGGAGAATTGGGATGTAGCCGCACCCGCAATAGAGAGTCACCTATAGTATCGTGGATCTACTGTTGGAGACGAGACCCTTCGCCACAACTTGTCCTTTTGTCGCGGCCAACACCCCGCGTCAGGAAATGATTCCCTAGGCGATACCCTTGTTGGAACCGGCCACCGTGACGGAGATGGCGGCCATGTCGTTGCCAGGTGCAGTTATGTAGGCAGTGGTGAGGGGTGGCCGATGTTGTTTGTGGCTAGAACACCAGTGCATGTGGGTAGTGGCGATGTTGTTTGTGGCTGCAACACCGGTGCATGTGCATAGTCACGTTGTGGTTGCAATATTGACGGTGTGGTTGTTGTGTTGTTGGATAGAAGCAGTAGAGGATATCTTAAGTGGGTATCTGTGGTTGCGGTTTCCAAGCACTCAACGACAATAAGAATAGACTAGGGGCGCGTTTGGTAGGTGATGCATGTAAAATGCATACATGAACTTTGCACTATATCACTCATATTTCAATCATATTTGCATCATATAAGGGTTATACCACTGTTATTTAATGATTTTAGGAAATAAAATAATTTTTTTCCTATTTTTATGGAATTAACCCTGCGCAGGCAGAAAACCCTATTTTTTTCCTTTTATGTTTCAGGGACCCAAACGTCGTCAAAAAAATATGGAAAAAATACGGAGGTCATTATTTTGGAAGGAAGAAGACGTAGGAGCGAAGGAATCAAGCAAACGGAGCCCGGAAGGCCAAAAGGGGGTGGCCCACACGGCCCATGTACCTGGCCGCGTGGGGCCCACCATCCTGGCCCTCGGAGTTCCACAGCCGTCGATCTTTTCTCCACCGCCTTCGTCTTGACCTAAAAACGCTCGGTGTTTCGCTGGAAATATGGCTCGGTGTTTTAGGGTTTTCGCCTCGGGAAGAATAAATAGGCGAAGGGGCGGTGTCGGTGGAGCCACGAGGCTCGCTCCCCACAGGTGGCGCGGCAGGGGGCCCACCCGCGCCATGGGGTGGGGACGGCGCCTCGCTGCCCCCCTTCGTCTCTCCTTCGGACTTCTGGAACGTGTCGGAAAAAATAGGGACTTGGCAATTTGTTTCGTCCGATTCCGAGGATATTTGCATAACAGCTTTTCTGAAACCAAAAACAGCAGAAAACATGAACTGGCACTGTGGCATCTTGTTAATAGGTTAGTCCCAGAAAATGCATAAAAATGCCATGAAGTGTGAATAAAACATGTAACAATTGGTATAATACAAGCATGGAACATAAGAAATTATAGATACGTTGGAGACGTATCAAGCATCCCCAAGCTTAGTTCTACTCGTCCTCGAGTAGGTAAAACGATAACAACAAATAATTTCTGAAGTGACATGCTACCCACATAATCTTGATCAAATAATATTGTAAAGCATGTGAGCTGAGATCAAATCATTCAAAGCAAAAGTCTATAATTGATATTCAATAAGAGATAATAAAGCAAGATAGTTAAACAAGCTAAAACTTTTCATGAACTATTGCCTTAAAGACATGAAACCGTACAAGATTCATTAAAGATGTTTTAAGTATCCAATGTAGGAGTTCCATCCTTCAATTCCAAGCATCAAATAATTTTTCACAACATAGAAGGATTCAGTCAAGTAAATATAAACATGAACGTCATGAATCAACTGGTTCGAAGTCTACTCAACCGGTGAGCGCAAGCATTTGGTATTGGCACCAGGATGTTATGGCTAAAAGAACATTAATGGAGGTTTGGAAGGCCAAAGGAAGAAAGCCTCACAAAGCTATAAGTGATCATTAGACAAAAGGAAGTCTTATAATCGAAGCTATGTAAGGAGTAGTGATTGCCATGCAACGGATGCACATAGAGCTATATGTGTATGAAAGCTCTCCAATCACTACAACATATGCTATTTTTTGTGACAAAAATCCGCTTGACGACATCGATTTTGTCACTGATTAGCCATAATAGGTGACGGTATTTGGACGTTTGTCACGGTTAGCGTTAATGCATGACGCTCAATTTCGTTGTCACTAAGGTTGTCACGTATTACCCCGGTGACGGATTTACGGGCGTCACCCTGGTCGTCACAAGTTTTTGGGCGTCACCCTGGTCGTCACAAGTTTTGGGGACAGAAATGTCGGAAAATTAAATAAAACTTTACAAAAATAATCGTTCGTTGTGGTTTGAACCCGCGACCTTCTGAACAAAATAAAGATGCCCTACCACTATGGTAACGTAATGTTACTAATATGTCTTACGAGGTCCTGCTTTTTAGTATGTACTTAGTATAGGCCTAGTGTGCAATGAGTACGAAGATTCCATTTCTTTGTTTGCAAGGTTCAGGCGACAATATAAGTTAAATCGCATTTGAAAACATCAACACTAGACAAATTTGACAAAATATTTGAGCTCCTCAGTAAGTATTCGAAATATTCTCAAGGTACTAGTAGTAGAATAACAAAAGTTTCCAAATTACATCATGGTAGAGCAGCTGGTGGACTAACAGGTTCACATTAACATTACAAAAGTCGTCAGTCATGAAAACGATAGAGCATCAGTTAGGGTCATCTTGAAGACAGTACTTAGAAGGTTTACATCATATAATTACACAAATACAGGCTCCGGCATCAGTTGAGAGCAACTACATTACACATAAATCCAGAACTTTCAGTAGTCACGAAAGTGAAGACACATATGTCACCCTCGTTGATTCCTGCTCCCTTAACTATTTTCGGCCAATTGCGAGTCATCTGGGCATCATCTTTGTTGCCCATGAGCAATGTGACACGAGTAACATTGGTGCCACTAGTGACAAATACAGGAAGCTCCATTGGGACATACTTGTTGAGGTGTGCAATGCTGAACTTGGAAGAGAAGTACTATAGGAGAAGTTTCTAGTTAGTGGAAGAGTAGACTGAATGTGCAAAACAACATTATGAGAGTGTATCCTTTACCATCTTGGCCTTCCCATGGATGACAGTAGACCTTGGCATCCTGCAAACATAGTACGGGATCGATGGCTTCAAGTTTGCCACTTGGCTTCTGAGATGTGTAACTTGGTCTTCATTCAGATCGACGTTGTTTGCAAAAAAGCAGTGCCTGTCAAACTCTTCTTCCCACTTATGTTAGGACCTACAATGCAAGAAATTAATTAGTAGAAATAAATCTATAGGTGCATACAGTAGTACTATAACGTTTGGTTAGACATTGTCACCTCTACGGGTAATCTTCCCTTCCCTAGGTCTCTTCACTCTGGTGTGCATGACATCCTCTTGAGACTGCACCGTGGCTTTCGTACCATTATTGTTTGTAGTTTCCTGCTCATCGTCATCACATATGATAACTACAGCTTTGTTACTTTTGTTGGCCATCTTCAGTTTCTCTAGCTCTTCCACGGCATTATCCTTCTCATCCCACATTTTCATAAAGAGCGTATGGAATCGCCTAAAGCTCCTCATCTGTGTGACCACTTCATGCTGGAGTGTGAGGCACTCCTCCACTAGAGACTCCCGACTAGTGGTTTCAGGTAGGAAAGCGGTGACTTCCTGTGCGGTACAGGCCAGGATCAAACAAGTATGCTGTTAAATAAAACAGCAATAACAATGAAAGATGCAGCTAGAACGTAGAAAGGAGGTACTAATTCGTTTGTTATTTACCTCGGCTGAGCGTACAGGCTTGGCTTCTATGCGTACTCTAGAAGTGACAAAAGTGTCGTAAAGAGTTGGGGAAGACATCGATGATGGAACTGTCCTAGTAGCGCCATTTTTTTGACGACGACGCAAGCAGTCCTTCTGTTCCTTGACTAAGAAGGCAGCGTATGCGGGATCAATGTCGGGGCAAACGATCTCCCGTACTTGGGAGCACATGAGACACTCAGCGTCACCACATTTTGACTCCATTTCCTCAACTGCACTGGTTCTAAACCAAGAGCTGGAAATTAAGTTAGAATAAGAAATGTGAAGCTTCTACATCGAACCAATCGGCGGTTACCAAAATTGACATCCGGCGTCTTAGATCCATGGACGGGGACATTTTCTAGCATAATTTCTCCTAATCTAAAGCCTACATCATACCTTGCCTATGGATTTTCCTAGATTTAGAAGCATCAAAAGGGAATGGAAAGGACGAAAGTAGCAGTGCTACTTACCCGTCAGTGCTTGAGGATGACTGTGGTGGCGCTGATGAGAGGGAGGTCGTTGGTGAGGAAGGCGCCGTGGACCCGCCGCCGTAGGGGGGAGGAGCTACCCGGGTTTTGTAACATCCCAAAAATATTATCAGTATTATTATTCCAAAAATGAGAGCCAACAAAAACTTTTGTTGATTATTATGCGTTGTTTGCAAATTGTTGCTTGTGGTAATTAATTCTTGTTGCTTGTGTTATTTATTTCTTGCTAATTATGTTGCTTGCTCTAAATAAAAACAGGAAGAAAAGAAATAAAATAACAAGTAAAGCAAGAAAAATAAAAGTGACAATTGTGTCACACAAATTCTCCAAGGGGAGAAACTAAAATGGTTTCAAACAAAATTCAGTGGAGTGGTTATATAAACACTCCCATTTTTATTCCTACAACTTTTCCCTCTCAAAAATTTAATTTAAAAATCCAAATTTAAATTCTATTACTTTCTTTATTAAATTCAAATCACAAAGTGTGCTATGTTGCACTTGACACATAAAATGGAACACAGCACCACAAATCCATATACATATTGTGAAGCAAAATGAAATCAAAATTCAGAAATTCAAATTTAGAAATGGTGCACACATTTTGTCGAACACGTGGTGAACACCACTGTGTTCATCTCCAATTCGATTTCAACCGAGAGCAATTTGATCGAATTCGAGGTTTGTTCTTCAATTGGCACTGCATCCTCTCCCTCTCACCTCACTGATCGCCGCGCCCAAGAAATTCGAGAAGGAGAGGCACGGGAAGAGGAGGAGCACCAGGGGACAGCCGCGGGCGCCGTGCGCCATGGCCGTCACCGTGGCAACGGCGTTGTCGACACCGCAGTCGCCCAACACCGTGCCCCCCTCTCTCCCTTGCTCCTCTGCGCTCTTCCAGTGCCGCAGCCATCCCAGGGGAGGACCCCCATGGCCGTTTCGCGCCACGCAGTAGCCGCACCCGCCCGAGACGGCCGTGCCAGTGCACGCGCTCACCGTCCAAACGTTCCCAGGCCGTCCCGTTTCTCGCGCACACACAGCTCGTCGCCACGCCGCCGAGCTAGCCCTCTGCACCTCGAACACTGCAGCCGCCCCCTACCGCGAGCTACGGCGAGCTATCGCGCCCTGGAACCCCTCCCCTGCACCGTGTCCACGGCGAGCCCGTGCGCCGTCGTCGAGCTTATAAAAGCCACCCCGAGCCCTCCCTCAAACTCACAGCCTCTCCCTCACTCCACTCTCTCCCGTACACCGCCAGAAGGGCGGGTACTCCGCAGCGAGGCTGCTGCTGCCCGTAGTTCTTCTCTGCGCCCCGCCGCACCCGAGGTAGGCGACGACACGACCAGCCGTGCTGCTCCCTCCCTTGCTCTTCCTGGCCTTCCCTCGCTCTCCATTACCACCACACTCACCCGCGATGTTTTCCCCTCTGTATCGTGCCCAGGAGCCCCCGTAGGATCTCGCCGGAGTTGGAGCACGGCCGCGGAGAAGAAGGAGATCGTCGCCGACGCCAGGAGCTTCCCCATCAAGCTCCACTCGCCTCCCAAGCTTCCCCACGACCTCCGCCGTCGAACGCCATCTCTCCGCCGTCCCTAGACCACCCAGGTACCCCCACTGGCCACCCTCGCCGTCGCCGGAGCTCCGGCGACGCCATGTTTAGGTCGTCGATGAACGCGGGCTCCGTGAGCCGTTCGATCTTTGATCAACGGTCGCGTACCGCTTCGTTTAATTGAGCCACTGGCAAGTGGACCCCACCCGTCAGATATTTAAACATTTCCAGCGCGCGAGATATTTCTCCTGTGCCGCTGACGTGTAGGCCCCCCATGTCAGAAATTTGAACATTATCCAAACAGAACACAATTTCGAATTTAACTTCTCTGGAAATTTCAGTACTGGCATCAACTTAGAAAATCAATATCTCAAGATTTACAATCCAAATAAATCAAATCCAAATGTTCTGGAAAGCTTATGAAATTGTTTATCCAACCCAAGTGGATTCATTTCATTTAATAAATAGTAAAAATGTATTGTTAAAAATACTACAGAAGGTTTAAATTAAACTTGTTTGTTTCTGATACTCTGTTAGTCTAAATAATTCCAAACCAATTTTTCTAGCTTAGTACTGCCATGTATTAGCTTCCCTAATTTTGGTAGAATTATTTGTGCAGTAGAAATTGTTTAGTATAAAGTTGAAGTTTAGAACACCCTTCTGCACTAAAACATTAAATATGTTAAATGGTTAACCCAAATGATTTAGGACCAATTTTGTTAGATCACATTTAGCCATGTTTAGTCACCCCTAAAAGGATTTAATTTTGGAACAATAGAATTTAAATGGTAGCCAAAACTTGGTTATTAAGCTTCTGGATTCAAACAAATGTGTAGGGAGTTTAGTAACTCCAATTGATCCAAATCAAATTGTGTTGTCTTCTACACATCAGTAGCTTTCCATAGAATTTTAGTTTGTATTTTTGTGACCAACAGAACTCAAGTTGTGGAATTAAACATGTTCAACAAGTTTCTGCCATAATTTAGAAATAATTAAATAATGTTTAATTCAATTATTTTGAAACCAAATTGTATGGTTTGATGTGTGCAGTAGCTATTTGTGATGTTTATGATTGTTATGTTGAGATGATTGCTTGATAGTTAGTGATTGTTTGCATTTGTTTGTTTATTAATTAGACGAGAACGCTGTCGGATTTATCGAGGAAGGAGAGTTTGTTGAAACTGAAGATCAAGACCAAGGTCACTTTGCCGAGCAAGGCAAGCTACTCTCTGAGCTTGCACTACAAACATATGCATCTACTTTCATAACCTGTTTTACTCTCAAGGCAAGATTTATAAAACCCTTTTCAAAAGTATATGGAAATTATTTTGCCACTTATGTAGAAATATAAGATAGTTATATCAAATTATAGGATGGGAAAAATAAATATGGTTTATTCAAAACTCCTTTGAAATTACTTGTGAGATTATGAAATGCCGAGATGTCGGTGTTGGAATGGAGAAGTGGAAAATGGTGATGTTTATGAAAAATGCACAGTGTGTCCTTGTACTTACGTCAACCAGCCGATACCCTGTGCGACCACATCCACCACATATGGGAAAGGGCTTAGTCATATAATTTGCTCATATTAGTATGGATACCTCATCGACGGAGATGACTCCGTCATGCATGAGGGGATAGTGTGTTGATCTACCCCTGACCCGGGTCCTCGCTCAAACTCTATGAAAAGATAAGGAGGAGGATTGAAGGTTCCACCATAAACCGCCGGACAAAACCTATGAGTCCTCACACTTAGATTCCGACGGGCTGGGTTAAGTGTGTTGGAAGTGTCATATGGGAAGGATCCTATACTAGCATGAGCAAAGGACAGGCTATGGTCGGCGGCTTACTTCGCATACACCCTGTATGGCGAGACGTGGCGGACACGATGAGTTGCCGGATGGATGTGGGAAAAGCGTGCTACCTCTGCAGAGTGTAAAACTATTCGAATAGCCGAGTCCTCGGATATGGACAGTTGGGAGGCCCTACTTTGACCATGTGCAAGTTTTTAAAAGACTTTGAGTTTTAAAAAGAAAATGAAGTGGAGAATGTTCCTTCACCTATACCAACGGATCGGTATGAGGTTGTTGGAGGAAGTGGACCATGACGGGCTATGGTCGGAAAAAGGAGGAGTTTTGGAGAAACAGATAAAATGGTGATTTCTTTAAAGATAGTTATAAAACTCTTCTTACCTTTTTCAATAAAGATATAGAGATGTTTTAAATAAATAAAAGTTGTAAATTAAAATAAAACTAGTGCATACTCATGTTGGGGTAGTTTGCGAGTACATTCAAATGTACTCATATTGGTTTCGTCCCTGGCTATTGACCTAGCCAGACTACGAGGAGGAGCACTACGCCGAGCAGGAGTATGGCGACTTCTACGCCAACTAAGGATCTCCACAAGTCAGCTGCCTGTCGGGTTGTCATCGTTAGAATATGATGTCTACTACGCCGTAGCTTCCGCTGATATTTTGGTTTGGCCCATGAAGGCACCTATGTAAGACTTGGTCTAAATGACCATTTATGTAAGACTTTTAATTCGGTATTGTAATGGATGTAAACTTTGGTATCCAATTCGGATTATGTGCAACGACAGACTGATCACGGGATCGTTGTGTTAAGCATAATCGGGTATTTCGGACAGCTAGTCCGGGGTCCCCACAGACTTGGTATCAGAGCCATCCTGACTTTAGGAAACCTTAGTTAGCATGGTCGTTAGACAAATGTTACAAAAAGATTAATTTCTAAAAGAAAGGAGTGAAGTATTTTCGAAAACTGCTTATCTCCAATCCTCTTACTTATGCAAAATTTTACTCTCATTAAATATACATTTTCCCTGTATCCTTAAAATTTTGCACACTTCTCATTAAGCTTAAAAATTTGACTCACTTGTTGCCTACTACATTTAAAATTTTGATACACTTGTCACCTAACTAACTTAAAATTTTGTTAAAAATTGTAGATGGCACTCCATTGGACTGAGTTCGTTCAGCTTGAGAAGGACAGCAAGCTGACGTTCGAGAGGGACTTGTTCGAGTTGAGCAAGCTGCTAGGTCGCCCCGCTCCAGAGTTCAAAGGAGCTCAGGTTGACGTTCACGGAGTCGGGAGACTGAGTTGGCTCATCGAGTCATCAGTTCGCAGGAACATCAAGTCCCCCAGTTCCAGGACGATCATCTTCACCACCAAGGCTCTATCTGGGTTGACGGTCTCTGTACTGCCGCACAGAGGTTGCTAGCCCGACTTTGTGAGGAGCACAAGACGGAGTTGGCAAACTCCCGTTTCCGGTTCTACGGGAGGCGCAACAGCGACGGACACCCTACTCCTACCCTTACCACCCGATGTTTGGGAGCTACATCCTGGACATGGAGCTCTTACTTCACTACACCCAGGATGATCTGATGCGCACTAAGGTTCAGCTTCACTTTGATCGCATCTCGCTTGTTGAGATTCGCGAGAATGAGGAGAAGCTGCTGGAGGAGAAGGTCGCTCTTCTCACGAAGAGGGCCCAGCTGAGGAGGACCATCGTGAAGCTCCGCAAGAAGGTGGCAGAGCAGGACCAGCTGATCGAGGAGCTAGAGCACCATACTGATGAGATGGAGGAGGAGGGCGAGGATCTCCGCAAGGAGAACAACGCTTTCCTCAGTGACGATGATGACTTCGTGGAGGAGATGGATTGTGAGGAGGAGATGATGAGGAGGAGTTAGTTGACGAGGAGGAGGAGCCACTCGAGGCAGTACTCGAGGACGAGAGGAGGAGCCACTCGATGCAGTTCTCGAGGACGAGGAGGAGGATCCCGAGGAGCCACCCTACCAGTCAGATGCTGACGTGTTAGAGCTGGAGGTTCCACCTCAGTAGGCGAGTGACTTGATCACTACCGCAGGATTAGGTTGACCCCTATCGCTAGTCGAGTCGAAGTAGTGGTTCTTTTGGAAACCAGATGTTATGTATCTTAGATGTAGGGTGATGTTGTAAGCTTGATGTTGATGTGAACTCCTTGATGTGATGTTGGTAATATATAAGTATGTTTGTCTTGTTTGATCTGTGTGAAATATTTTTCATATAATCCTTAAATTAATCAACCACTTGCGAAATCGTCTTTTCCCTTAGTCGAACTTTTCTTGCCTTGCCTCTTATACCCGGTGTGCTTCAGGATGCCGCCCCGTCGTGCGGAAGGAGGAGCACCACCACCACCGGACCCAACCCCCCCCAACTTCTCGCGCTTATCATGGAGGAACGTGAAAATGCCCGGCAAGAGCGCCAAGCTCATCTCGCTGCCCTACAGCAACTCGCAGCCGCTTATAACAACAACAACAATAACAACAACAACAACAACAACAACAACAATGGTGGTAATGGCAATGGCGATGGAAACCAGCGATCCACCTTAGGCGATTTCCAGAAACCAACCCACCCACCTACTCCAAGGGACTTCACCCACTGGAAGCCGATGATTGGCTTCGCACCATCGACAACAATCTGGAAGTTGCTGCTGTGGGAGAAAATGAGAAAGTGTTGTATGCAACCCACTATCTCGCTGGACCTGCACGAGCTTGGTGGGAAACTACCAAGGCTCTCCAGCAAGCTGGTCATGTTATCAACTGGGCTGAGTTCCAGGAGAAGTTCCGCAAGAAGCATATTCCCAGCGGACTTATTGAGAGGAAGAAGGATGAGTTCCGCAAGCTGAGGCAGGGAAGTAAGATGTGGTCGGTTATCTGGATGAGTTTACCGACTTATCTCGGTATGCTCCTGATGACACCGACAAAGAAGAGAAGAAATGGAGCGTTTCATGAGTGGACTTCATGATGAACTGCAGTGTGCTCTGGTTATCCATGACTTCCGTGATCTGGAGTCACTTGTGGACAAAGCCATCCAGCTGGAGACCAAGCGCAAGTCTATGTATGAAGGTCGCAAGAGGAGGATGAATGCTCAGGAAGGTTCGAGCAGCCAGAAGCCTCGTATCTTTCAGCAAAACCCCAGGCCTGCTTATCGTCCACCCCAAGCTCCACGCCCCAATTTCCCTAACCGCCCAAACAACTTCAACCGCCCCAATGACAATAACCGTCCCGGAGGAAACTTCAACAACTTCACCCCAATGCCAATGTTGTCTGCTTTGAATGCGGCAACAAGGGTCACTACTCCAGAGAATGCCCCAATCCCAAGAGGAATGTTCAGCGCCCCAATGCGCCGGCACCGAACAATGGTCAAGGCCGCAATGGAAATGGAAATGGCAAGAATGCCGCACCCCGCGGAAATGCTGCTGTTGCCAAGGGTCGTCTGCACCACATCAATGCTGAAGAAGCTCAGGATGCGCCGGATGTTGTGCTGGGTACGTTCCTTGTCAACTCAGTACCTGCAACTGTTCTGTTTGATTCTGGTGCTACCCATTCATTTGTTACCCAAGAATTTGTTGCTAAGGGAGGTTTAGTCGAGAGCCTCTTACCCAAACCCATGGTCATCCAAATCCCAGAATCCACCGTAGAGACCAAGATGTTTTGCTCCGATGTACCCCTTGAGATCAAAGGAGAAAAGTTTCCAGTTAACTTAATTGTTCTGGGAACCCAAGGCATCGATGTTATACTCGGTATGAATTGGTTAGCCAAGTACCATGGTCGAATTGACTGTGCCAGAAGAGCTGTATCCATCACCACCGACAAAGAAGTAGAAGTGGAGTATGTGTCTGAAACCAACCATCTCACCCAGGCTGCCATGAGAGCATAGCTCGACCCCCCTAGATGAGATCCGTGTTGTTCACCTATTCCGAGATGTTTTCCCTGAAGAATTGCCTGGTATGCCGCCAGACCGGGAAATTGAGTTCATAATTGAGCTTATCCCAGGAACCGCCCCTATATCCCAAAGACCTTATCGGATGAATCCGGAAGAACTGGTTGAGTTGAAGAAGCAGTTGGCAGATATGCTCAGCAAAGGACTTGTTCGTCCAAGCGCTTCACCTTGGGGATCACCCATTATTTTTGTGGACAAGAGAGACGGTACCACACGCCTGTGTGTGGATTATCGCAAGCTGAATGACGTGACCATTAAAAACAAGTACCCTCTTCCCAAGATCGAGGATCTGTTCGATCAAATGAACGGAGCCCGAGTCTTTTCCAAGATCGATCTTCGGACAGGATACCATCAGTTGAAGATCAGAGAGACAGACATTCCCAAGACCGCCTTCACCACTCGTTACGGTTTGTTTGAATACACCGTGATGTCTTTTCTGACCAATGCCCCAGCCTATTTCATGAATCTCATGAACAAGATTTTCATGGAGTACCTCGACAAGTTCGTGGTAGTTTTCCTTGATGACATCCTTATTTATTCCAAGACCGAAGAAGAGCATGCTGAACACCTGCGTCTAGTTTTGGAGACCCTCCGAGAGCACCAGCTGTATGCCAAGCTTAGCAAGTGTGAGTTTTGGCTCAGTGAAGTGGCATTTCTCGGACATGTTGTATCTGCCGGAGGAATTTCTGTCGACCCGAGAAGATCCAAGCCATTGTTGACTGGTTAGCCCCAACCAGTGTTACTGAAATCCGAAGCTTTCTCGGACTCGCCGATTATTACCGCAAGTTCGTTGAAGGATTTTCCAGTATAGCCAAACCCATGACCCAACTGTTGAAGAAGGACAAGAAATTTGAATGGACTCTGTCGGCCCAGTGAAATCCAGGGTGTGCTGGGCCTGTCCTCAACGGCCTTCGACACTTGATGGCGAATTTTCGCTAAGGACCAAGCCTATGGCTTGGAGAGCCTCGCGAGGCGACTTGCCTCGCGAGGGCTTTTGAGGCAGCAGAGCCCTGCGGAGGCCATATCCACTACTGCCCCCTCTTCAAGGAAATCTCCCCTGGGGAGAGGTCAACGCCGAATTCTCTACAGGGCGCCCAAGCCCTCGTGGAGATCGCTTCGCTGCAAAGCAACCCCTGCAGAGTGCACATGGGCTCTGCAGCGGCCGCAGAGTGACGTGCGCCCCTGCGCGCGGTGACGACGACGCCCAGTTGCCGTTTTGGTGATTAAAGGGGTCAACAAAGCTGTGCCATCCGCACCGGACTACAAGGGTTTCCTCTTTGGTGATAAGGGGACCGACCGGCGCTACACTCCACGGCCAACGTCATCGTGGGCAGCCCCACGTTCCTCTGCGGCCCCAGCTGGCCGTCCTGCATGGACGGTGGTTACTCTGCTACAGGAGTCAGCTTTTCGCCCATGGACCGCGTCCATGGACAACCGGGCTGCGGTGCACCGCGCTCCACCTTCTGCGCCACGTGACAGCCCTACCATAGTGCAAGCGCAGGGAGGGAGCACGGGGCACCTATAAAAGGAGGACGAGCAGCACCGTAGCAAAGGATGGCATTCTCATTCCAGCATAGCCACTTACGCGCAAGGAAGAAGAAGACCATAGCTTCCCTTCCTTGTGTACACCATTGCCAAAAGAGAGCCCTCGGCAAGCTCATTGTACTGTAACCTCTACAAGCAGTGCAATACAGACAAGCAGGAGTAGCGGTATTACCTCCACACGAGGGCCGTGAACCTGGGTACGGGCTGGTGTTCATCTCTGTCGTGATTTCCCTCCACTTGCTCGACGAGCACCGTCGCCGTGCAGGTTGAGGGTTGTTTGACCAACGTGTTCAGCCCCTTACATGAACTCTCTTCGTGAGCTTGACTATCCCTGTTTCGTGGGAGTCATTCTCCGACAATTGGCGCGCCAGGTAGGGGGCTGAGGCGCGTCTTCAACCTTCATCGACCTCTGCACCATGGCGGACACTCGTGCAGCTCGTGCCACCCGGCGGGTATCAGGCAGGGCAACCACCGAGCCCGCTGCCAACGCCACCAACCCTCGCGGCCGTCCCCGTGCCAGCCGCGCCACGGGGCGCAACACCGCTGAACCGCGTGTGGAGCACCCCGAGGACGACGACGGCCACCACGACGACCGCTTCGACGACGACGTCGACCACGGGCACGGCGAGGACGCTGAGTCCTCGCATCCGTCCCAGCGCCAGAGCGCCTCCACTCTTGGACGTCCAGCGCCCAGCCCGAACACCGCGTTGCTCATGGCCGCGGAGCTCTTTCGCTTCCGCCCCACCGCCGAGGCGCATGACAACTAGCTCGGCCGCCTCCAGCACCTCGTCGACATCGCGGCAGCACCGCGCGCTGCTCCTCCACTGCCGCCTCCGCCGCCACCTCCGCCAGGTCCGCCTCCAGCTGCGGCGCACAAGGCCGCGTCCCATGCGTCTTCGCCGCGCGATTGTCAAATCGTGCAGTGAACACCCCCAGACGCGCGGGTGGAGATGGAGCGCCAGAAGGACCTCCAGAAGCGCATTGTCGAGGAAATCGGCCAAGCAGGGCGACGGAAACCGCCGTGCTCTTTAGGGTGGCGTCGCCTCGTACGCCACAGGTTGCGCAGCCTTCACCCGCAACCTGCGTCGCGTCGTCTGGCCACAGAAGTTCAGGCCTGACCTACCCAAGGGCTACGACGGCACGAACAACCCCATCGAGTTCTTGCAGCTCTACACCACATCCATCCAAGCTGCGGGGGAGACGACAAGGTCATGGCCAACTAGTTCTCCCATGCTCTCAAGGATTCCGCCTTGTCGTGGCTCCTGAATCTTCCCGAGGACTCCATTGACTCATGGGAGGAGCTCTGCCAGCAGTTCGTTGCGAACTTCAAGGGCACGTACGAGCGCCCTCACCTACAACGACCTGCGAGCTGTGCACCAGAAGCCTGGCGAGACCCTCCGCAGGTACATCCAGCACTTCAGCCAAGTCCGCAACAAGATTCCAAACATCCCGGACTCGCATGTCATTGCGGCCTTCAGAGAGGGCGTCACCAACCACAGGATGCTCGAGAAGCTCGGCATCCATGATACCCTCTCCTCCGTGGTGAAGCTCTTCGACATCGCTGACAAATGCGCCAAGGCAGAGGAAGGGCTCCTCTTCGTCAAGGTGGGCTCGACAGACGACCCTGTCGAGGGATCCAAGACCCAGAAGAGGCGTGACGAGATAAAGCGCAAGCCTATCGCAGTCCTGGCAGCAGAACCCGACGCCAAGTATGTTCGCGAGGACTCTCCAGAGGCTGGCGAGAAAAAGGTGGACAACCGCCCGTTCTGCATCTACCACAACAGGCGCGGCCATGCGACGGAGAACTACTATGACCTCAAGCAGCTGAGCAAGAAGCGTGAGCAAGAAGAAGGCAGTGGTGGCCGCGGCAGAGGCCGTGGTTACCACAAAGGTGGACGCAAGGGCAACT
This sequence comes from Poa pratensis, assembly GCA_947311845.1. Lineage (NCBI taxonomy): Eukaryota > Viridiplantae > Streptophyta > Magnoliopsida > Poales > Poaceae > Poa > Poa pratensis. The sequence continues at coordinate 91,301,971 of CAMZMU010000027.1, forward strand.
TCCAGAGGCCTCAGGGAACTCAGGTGAATGCCGCCGAGAAGAACAACAATCTGCCCGACGAAGAGCCTGGAGGCTACCAGGCCCCCAAGGGTGCCATGGCATGCATCCTCGGCGGATCCCAGGCGCCCAAGTCGAACAACCAGTTCAAGCAGTTCGCTCGCGAGCTCAACGCAGCGCTTCCCGGGGTCGAGACGTCCCGCCCCCTCAAATGGTCCCAGTACACCATCGCCTTCGACGCCAAAGATCACCCCAAGTCTACAAAGACTGTGGGCACCCTCCCGTTGGTGTGCACCCCCACCATCAACAACATCGCCGTCGCAAGACACTCATTGATGGGGTGCAGGCCTAAACGTCATCTCTGTCGAGACCTTCGAGACGCTTCAAGTGCCCTACTAGTGGCTCATGCCCTCCAGGCCCTTCACCGGGGTCACCAGCGGCTCAATCTCGCCTCTGGGGCAAGTAAGGCTCGCGGTCACTTTTGGCACGCAGGAGAACTACCGCACCAAGCTAATTGACTTCGACGTCGCGCATATTGGCCTGCCCTACAACGCCATCCTCGGCTACTGTGGCGCCCTGACCCGACTGCTATACAGTGATACTGTGTCCCCGGTTATCTGATACCACCGGACACACTATCAAAGCATAATAGAGAGATCAAGACTTGTGGAACAACTGGCACATCACAGACTCTACGACACAAAACATATAGTTCAACTCTTATAATAGAGAAAGATAGCAAATGACAACCAGAGGTCACGGACCCAACATTACAACAAGCGGAATCAAATTAGGTTGTTCTAAACAACAAGATCCAAATATGGCCTAAGAGGCCTACGGATAAACACCACAGTGCCAGCTATTCCAGGATGTCCCAAGCTGCCACCTGGAACCCCAGACTACTCGTCGACGTCCACAAAGAACCCACCTTCGAGGTCGGTGCAGTCCTCCTCTGAAACAAAACAAACGATGTTGAGTTCGACGAACTCACAAGATTATATATAGAGCATTAGCTCGATGAGGCTTTCAAAGTCATATGGCTGTTTTGCATAAAGCTGATTTTATTTATGAAAACGTAACTCCATGGCATCGACTAATCAGATTATTTTGAAAAAGGGGTAAGAAGCAACTCTTTTCTTGATCAACTTACTCATCAACTACCATCATCAACCACTGTACCTGTTCATCGAAGGCACCTCCCCGAATCACCCTCGAGGAAGCTCACCTTGCATTGTGAGTGGTACCTCTAGTACCCAGTTTTTAATCATTCCGTTAAAGTTATTCTATGATCTTACCTTCACTTCCCAAGTTCGTCCATAACCGCGGACACGGCTTTTCGAAAAGATTTACCCTGCAGGGGTGTACAAAGTGGAAGTCCCCGGAGTCCCGAGGGGCCCCAGCTCCTTCGCCACGCGTACCGTCCGGCCCATTACCTGATCATTAGCTCTCTTCCTTGGAAAGCCGGCTGGGTGGGAGCGGTGTCGACTTCTCCCTCGTTAAGGACTAACCCAGGATCATCAGTGAGGACGGAGCAGTGGATCACACACCCTGCCCCGTGGCCACTCATTTTCCTAATACCATCATCCTCATTCCAGTTCATCCCACCATCATCACGCACGCGCAAATGAAAGCCCGAACTAGAGGACCCTGGCTAGCCCCGCCCGAGTTATTTAGTCTATGAGGGTTCCTGCACTGCGAATGCATAGGCCTCACGCATGGTTGCACGCTCAGTCTTGGTTCAAGAGGTATAGAACTCGCACCTAGGCGGCGAGAACGAGACAAAGCACCACAACCACAGTGGCCTCTCATCCCCACCTTTAAGCATTTTATTATCCGTCACCACAATTTCTCCACCATCAACCATTTATCTCATCACCTGTTTCCACCACAAACCATCCATCGTATAGCTATGCAATATACTAAGCATGGCTAAGCATCAACATAGCATAGTGAAGTATTCAGGCCAACAATACAAACCTATGGATAATAGGAGGGAAAACAGGTATTGGCATAGGGAACTTAATGCAACTATAGGATACTCTAATCCAATAAAATTGACATTTGGAACCGCATGCAATATTATAGTGGAGAAAATATTTGCGGAAACATAGGATAAGATATGCTCAGAGGGGGGATTACGCTTGCCTTGATCAACGTGCTGGTAGTACGTATCGTAGGGTATTGCGGTGTAACCCCGGCTGCTTGATCTATCGAGGCATAGCAATGGAAGAACAATCAATCACCACACAAGTTTTAGCAAATGCAATGCGCAAACATATGATGACATGTCAATTTAAATCCCCGGGAGGAGGATGATTCAACTATTCAAATTAAATGGGGTTCGGGTGCATAGAGGGGTGCACTTCGAACATACCGTGGAGTTAAATCAAGATTCATCTTTACTTGTTAATTAGCATAGATGATCCTATGGTTAACTTGCATGTGAATGGCATGATCATGTGATGAAATGCAGGGTTTAGGGGGTTAAACAATCTTGTAATCAAGTTAGAAGGAACTGGAAATGATTTTAATAGTGTTAAAACAAGTTTCAGGGGGCATCCGGATTAAATTCCGGAAATTTTTGGGTTTTGTACCGGGTCATTCCGGGTTTTATACCGGGTCTGGCACCGGGTTTAATTCCGGGTCATTTCCGGGTATGAACCGGGCGAAAATGGTCGAGTCCAGTACCGTTTTTCTTAATCCGGTATAGATTCCGGACAACTCCGGTCTGGTACCTGGTGAATCCGGGTTCAGTTCCGGATAATTCCGGGTCTGACACCGGATTTGTCAACGCGACGAGAACGAACTAGAGCTACGGTGATTCGACGAAATAGAGGGAAAGGGAGGAAAAGTAGCGGTGCATTAGGATGGTTGGCTCACCCTGGACTCGTAGGGATGCTTGGGGAGGTCGAAGATGAACGGAGATGGCCGAAATCGTCCGGGAGAGCTCTGGCGATGGTCGGGCGAAGAACTTGACGGCACGGTCAAATGCGGGCTTCTCAACTCGATTCCTTCGGTGGAGTGGTAGAGGACGACGAGGCGGAGCTATTGGTGGTCTTGGTTTTGCTCGGGGGCTCCTCAATCAACGGCGGCGAGCTCGGCCATGGGAGCTAGCTTTTGGAGCTCTTTGGGGAGAGAAAAAAAAAGAGAGGAGAGTGAGGATGGAGGGAGTGGGCTGGTTGGGGGTTTTCTCTCCTTTTCTTTAGTTTCCCCTTTTTACACAGAGCCCCCTGCTCTTTTGTTTCCAACACGGACTAGACCTTTTTCCTTTAAATTTTGAAACCAGTCGCACTTTGGAGATTTGGTTTTTAGCAACTTCATATCATTTCGATATCAATGTTGTATTAACTCAAAAGAGACATATTTATGCATGGATGCCATGATGCAATTAACACAAAAGTGGAAAAATTACACCGGTTTTTTAGGTTCTCAGCTTTGGGCTGTTACAACTCTACCCTCCTTACAGGAATCTCGTCCCGAGATTCTAAGGTTGCGGAAAGAAATCGGGATACTCCTCGCGAAGACTAGACTCTCGTTCCCAAGTTGCTTCTTCCTCGGAATGGTGCGACCATGAACCTTGAGGAACTTGGTAGTCTTGTTCCGGTCTTTCTTTCAGCTTCATCCAAGACATGGATAGGATGTTCACGATAAGTGAGGTCTTCTGTAGATCTAGCTCCTCATGATTGACCCCATGGATCGGATCCTTGAAACACCGGCGAAGTTGGAGACATGGAACACATCATGCACATTTGGGAATTTGACCGGTAACTCCAACTTATAAGAAAGATCTCCTCGCTTGGCCAGAACGGTGAAAGGGCCAACATAGCGAGGTGCCAATTTCCCTTTGATTCCGAAGCGGCGAACGCCACGAAGGGGAGAGACACGGAGATAAGCTTTATCACCAATTTCATAGTGAATTTCCTGATGGTGCTTATCATAGTAGCTCTTTGCCTAGACTGAGCAATCTTCAGATTCTCCCTTATGATTCTAACCTTCTCCTCAGCTTCATTGATAATATCTGGACCAAAGAGTGCTCTCTCTCCGGTCTCGGACCAATTTAGAGGAGTACGGCATTTTCTTCCATATAGAACCTCAAATGGAGCCATGCCCAGACTAGCTTGATAGCTGTTGTTGTAGGAGAACTCCGCGAAAGGGAGATACTTTTCCCAATCCTTGCCGAAAGAGATTACACATGCCCTAAGCATGTCTTCCAAAACTTGGTTCACTCTTTCGGTCTGACCATCAGTTTGGGATGGAAAGCGGTGCTGAAGTTAAGACGAGTTCCCATAGCTTTGGAAACTAGTCCAAAACTTGGAGGTGAATAGGCTTCCACGATCAGAAATTATCTTCTTGGGAATGCCGTGAAGGACGACGATACGGAGGTATACAGGTCTGCCAACTTGGCAGCTGTAATGTCCACACGAACGGGGAGGAAGTGAGCCACTTTTGATAGTCGATCAATGATGACCCAAATGGCATCATGTCCCTTTGGAGACTTCGGCAGACCAGTAATGAAGTCCATACCAATTTCATCCCATTTCCACTCGGGAATAGCAATAGGGAAGAGTGCCGGCAGGCCTTTGATGTTCAGCCTTTACCCGTCGACAGGTGTCGCATTCAGCAACATACTAGCAATTTCCCGTTTCATCCAGTCCACCAGAATTGTGGCCGAAGGTCTTGGTACATCTTGGTACTACCGGGATGAATAGAGAGAGGGATTCATGAGCTTCTTGGAGGATCAACCCCTCAATTTTGTTTCTTTGGCACTACCAAGCGGTCACCAAAATAAACAACTCCGGATTCATTGACAGAAAAACATTTGGCCTTCCCGCTAGCAATGTTCTCCTTGATTTTTAGAATACCCTTGTCACGCTTCTGAGCATCCTTAATCTGGTCTACAAGAGTAGATTTGATCTCCAGATTTGCAAGGTAGCCAGAGGGAACAATTTCCAGGTTCAAACGGGCAAACTCTTCATAGAGGGCAGGTTGGGCCTCTTCAATCATCAGATTGTTGCAATAGACTTCCGACTTAGCGCGTCAGCCACGACGTTTGCTTTGCCGGGTTGATAGTTCAGACTCACATTATAGTCCGTGATTAACTCCAACCAACGCCTTTGCCTGAGATTTAAATCCGGCTGGGTGAAGAGGTACTTCAGACTCTTGTGATCCGAGAAGATCTCGCAACGGTTACCAAACAGGTATGGTCTCCATTGCTTCAAAGCATAGACCACGCGGCAAGTTCTAGATCATGAGTTGGGTAATTGAGCTCATGCGGCTTAAGTTGGCGAGAAGCATATGCCACCACATGGCCATCTTGCATTAACACAACCCAAGCCTTGTAGAGAGGCGTCACAGAAGACGACGAAATCCTTGCTGTGTCCGGCAGGACAAGCACAGGAGCGGACGTGAGCTTGGCTTTCAGTGTTTGGAAACTCTCTTCAGCTTCGGCCGACCATACAAACTTTTTATCCTTCTTGAGAAGGTCAGTCAGGGCCTTGGCTATCTTGGAGAAACCTTCGATGAATCGGCGGTAGTAACCCGCCAATCCGAGAAAGCTTCGAATGTCCTTGACTGACATTGGAGTTTTCCAATCCAGAATGGACTGAATCTTGTCAGGAATGACCCACACCATTGCGGATATCACATGACCAAGGAAGACGATTATCCAACCAAAACTCACACTTGGAGAACTTGGCATAGAGGCGGTGTTCTCGAAGTCTGTCAGAACCAAACGAAGATGTTCCTCATGCTCTTCATTGGTTTGGAATAGATGAGGATGTCATCAATGTAAATGACGACAAACTTATCAAGATAATCCATGAAGATGGAGTTCATGAGCCTCATGAAAGTAGCTGGGGCATTTGTGAGACCAAAGGACATGACGGTATACTCATATGAGCCATAACGAGTAACAAATGCCGTCTTTGGAATATCCTCCTTTCTGATTTTTATCTGATGGTAGCCTGACCTCAGATCCATCTTGGAGAATACCGTTGCACCAGCTAACTGATCCAACAGATCATTGATGCGAGGAATAGGATACTTGTTCTTGATTGTCACCGCATTCAACGGTCGATAGTCAGAGACTAGACGAGGCACGGTAGAATCCCTCTTCTTGACAAAGAGTACCGGACAACCCCAAGGTGAACTGCTAGGCTGGATGAACTCCTTAGCTAACAGCTGATCAATTTGCTCTTTCAACAGAGCCAACTCTTCCACCGGCATACGGTAGGGCTTCTTGGAAATTGGAGCGGTACCGGGAAGTAGCTCTATGACAAACTCCACACTTCGGTCAGGAGGCATGCCAGGCAATTCTTCCGGGAACACATCCGGGAAGTCACACACCACGTGTATGTCCTGGATTTCAGGAGGGGATTCGCCTTCCATAAAGCAAAGAGGATCTCAGGTGAGTTGGGTACGATGGCGGACGGAGGTATTGATGTTGCAGGCCAATACTTCACAATGTCACCGGAAGGAGCGGTCACAGTAATGGTCTTGGCAGCACAGTCGAGATTAGCCTGGTATTTGGCTAGCCAGTTCATGCCCAGTATGACATCAATGCCTTTGGACTTCAGAGCTACCAAGGCATAAGGAAAAGACAAGGAACCTATATTAATCTGGACCTCAGGAGTAACCCATCGGTTTGCCATTTGGAGCCAGGAGTAGATCACCAAGGACGGCTCATTTTCTCGAACGGTATTTGTGTCTTTTGCAAAGCTATGGATATGAATGAATGCGATGCTCCAGAGTCAAACAAAACTGTAGCTGTATTGCCGTTGATTCGTAACTCACCCATAAGAACGCCGGGGTCATCTTCAGCTTCTTCAACAGAGACGTGGTTCAGGCGACCACGCACAATAGGTCCAGCCTTGCCAGTTGGAGTGGCAGGGGCTCGTGCAGGAGTTATCGCGAGAGGTGCCTTCTGGGGGCACTCCCTGGAGTAGTGACCAGCCTGGCCACAGGTGTAGCAAGTGACTCCAGGTGGAGCAGGTAGCATAGGACGGTACCCACTTCCGCCTATCCCAAGTGTCGAAGTAGTGGGGCGGAGGAGGTGGCCTGTATCCTGCGGCTCTGGCATGAATGGAGCACGAGGTACACGCTGTAGGGACAAACACCCTGCGCTTCTTGCTCTCAGAACCCGAGGAACTCTGGTGATCCCCATGTGCGGGCCTCTTGGAAGCTTCAAGTTCCTTTCTTCCTTGCTCAAGAGTGAAAGCCTGGTTGAACAGCTCCTGATAGGTCTGGAACCTGAAGGGCAATAGCTCATAGCGGAGCTGCGGAGTCAGACCCTTGCGGAACAGCTCTTGCTTGTCAGCATCATTGGTCACGTCCCTTGGGGCGTAACGAGAGAGATGGTTGAACTCACGACCATAAGTGCGGAGGTCCATCCGTCCCTGTTGCAAATCCAGGAACTCCCTCCTCTTCAAGTCCATGATCGGCTGGGGAATGTACTCCGCACGGAAGGCAGTGCGAAATCAGCCCAGGTGAAGACATGGTTGGCTGGAAACAAAGCCACATGGCTTTCCCACCAACAGCCAGCAGCACCAACCAAGAGATAGGTGGCAAAGTTGACTTGCTCAGCCAATGGGACATGAGCGCGGAGAACTTGCGCTCCAAAGCACGAAGCCAATCATCAGCTTCCAGTGGCTCCTTAGCATCAGCAAAGTGGGTGGCTGCGCAGGAACTCGTGAGAGTGTTGCACTCGTTCCTCCGTGCATTCTGCTGCACCAACTGTTCAGCAAGCGCTCATTGCGCCCACGGTTCTCCTCAATGGCCATCAAGACCTCAGCCATCGAGGGTGGTGGCGGCAGATCATCCTCATCATCATTGTGGTTACCGCGACCACCACGGCCTCCACGACCTCCTCGAGCCATTCTGGAGATTTGACAATGACACGTTAGTATCTTTCTCCGAATGGTCGAACAATAGCATTAGCGTCTACACAAGTACACAGACTAGGGACGATAATACTTTGCGAGAAGGAAAACAACAAGATAGAACTTGGGTCAAAGATCAGCATCATGTGCTACTAGTGAGAGTTAAGAAATCACAACTTAACACACTCTAGTTGACACAATCCGGGACCTTATGTTCAAGTCCTGGGTTAAAACCCAAAGAAAGGATCAAATGATTTTGGTAGAAACATCTGAGTTGATTTGGATTGCAACGCAGCGGGAGCAACTGACACATAACACTAAAGGTCGAACCCACCCGTTTCTAATCATTTTGAAGTAACAGACGAGGAGTAAAACCTTTAAACTCAAATCGAGGTAAGATTGCTCCGAGATTAGAGGGTAACCAGATAAGGAGTAAAAAGAATCCTAAGATGGTTTTCACAACTCATTTTTAGGTTAAAAATATTTTCACAAACACTAGACTCAACATCGACCAGTAGAAGGGTTTCCTACAGGCAGTACTGCTCTGATACCAACTTGTGGCGCCCGACCCGACTGCTATACAGTGATACTGTGTCCCGGTTATCCGATACCACCGACACACTATCAAAGCATAATAGAGAGATCAAGACTTGTGGAACAACTGGCACATCACAGACTCTACGACACAAATCATATAGTTCAACTCTTATAATAGAGAAAGATAGCAAATGACAACCAGAGGTCACGACCCAACATTACAACAAGCGGAAGCAAATTAGGTTGTTCTAAACAACAAGATCCAAATATGGCCTAAGAGGCCTACAGATAAACATCCACAGCGCCAGCTGTTCCAGGATGTCCCAAGCTGCCACCTGGGAACCCCAGACTACTCGTCGACGTCCACAAAGAACCCACCTTCGAGGTCGGTGAAGTCCTCCTCTGAAACAAAACAAACGACGTTGAGTTCGACGAACTCGCAAGATTATATATAGAGCATTAGCTCGATGAGGCTTTCAAAGTCATATGGCTGTTTTGCATAAAGCTGATTTTATTTATGAAAACATAACTCATGGCATCGACTAATCAGATATTTTGAAAAGGGTAAGAAGTAACTCTTTTCTTGATCACTTACTCATCAACACCATCATCAACCACTGTACCTGTTCATCAAAGGCACCTCCCCGAATCACCCTCGAGGAAGCTCACCTTGCATTGTGAGTGGTACCTCTAGTACCCAGTTTTTAATCATTCCGTTAAAGTTATTATATGATCTTACCTTCACTTCCCAAGTTCGTCCATAACCGCGGACACGGCTTTTCGAAAAGATTTACCCTGCAGGGGTGTACAAAGTGGAAGTCCCCGGAGTCCCGAGGGGCCCCAGCTCCTTCGCGTACCGGCCCATTACCTGATCATTAGCTCTCTTCCTTGGAAAGCCGGCTGGGTGGGAGCGGTGTCGACTTCTCCCTCGTTAAGGACTAACCCAGGATCATCAGTGAGGACGGAGCAGTGGATCACACACCCTGCCCCGTGGCCACTCATTTTCCTAATACCATCATCCTCATTCCAGTTCATCCCACCATCATCACGCACGCGCAAATGAAAGCCCGAACTAGAGGACCCTGGCTAGCCCCGCCCGAGTTATTTAGTCTATGAGGGTTCCTGCACTGCGAATGCATAGGCCTCACGCATGGTTGCACGCTCAGTCTTGGTTCAAGAGGTATAGAACTCGCACCTAGGCGGCGAGAACGAGACAAAGCACCACAACCACAGTGGCCTCTCATCCCCACCTTTAAGCATTTTATTATCCGTCACCACAATTTCTCCACCATTAACCATTTATCTCATCACCTGTTTCCACCACAAACCATCCATCGTATAGCTATGCAATATACTAAGCATGGCTAAGCATCAACATAGCATAGTGAAGTATTCAGGCCAACAATACAAACCTATGGATAATAGGAGGGAAAACAGGTATTGGCATAGGGAACTTAATGCAACTATAGGATACTCTAATCCAATAAAATTGACATTTGGAACCGCATGCAATATTATAGTGGAGAAAATATTTGCGGAAACATAGGATAAGATATGCTCAGAGGGGGGATTACGCTTGCCTTGATCAACGTGCTGGTAGTACGTATCGTAGGGGTATTGCGGTGTAACCCCGGCTGCTTGATCTATCGAGGCATAGCAACGGAAGAACAATCAATCACCACACAAGTTTTAGCAAATGCAATGCGCAAACATATGATGACATGTCAATTTAAATCCCCGGGAGGAGGATGATTCAACTATTCAAATTAAATGGGGTTCGGGTGCATAGAGGGGTGCACTTCGAACATACCGTGGAGTTAAATCAAGATTCATCTTTACTTGTTAATTAGCATAGATGATCCTATGGTTAACTTGCATGTGAATGGCATGATCATGTGATGAAATGCAGGGTTTAGGGGGTTAAACAATCTTGTAATCAAGTTAGAAGGAACTGGAAATGATTTTAATAGTGTTAAAACAAGTTTCAGGGAGCATCCGGATTAAATTCCGGAAATTTCTGGGTTTTGTACCGGGTCATTCCGGGTTTTATACCGGGTCTAGCACCGGGTTTAATTCCGGGTCATTTCCGGGTATGAACCGGGCGAAAATGGTCGAGTCCAGTACCGTTTTTCTTAATCCGGTATAGATTCCGGACAACTCCGGGTCTGGTACCGGGTGAATCCGGGTTCAGTTCCGGATAATTCCGGGTCTGACACCGGATTTGTCAACACGACGAGAACGAACTAGAGCTACGGTGATTCGACGAAATAGAGGGAAAGGGAGGAAAAGTAGCGGTGCATTAGGATGGTTGGCTCACCCTGAACTCGTAGGGATGCTTGGGGAGGTCGGAGATGAACGGAGATGGCCGGAATCGTTCGGGAGAGCTCCGGCGATGGTCGGGCGAAGAACTTGACGGCACGGTCAAATGCGGGCTTCTCAACTCGATTCCTTCGGTGGAGTGGTAGAGGACGACGAGGCGGAACTATTGGTGGTCTTGGTTTTGCTCGGGGGCTCCTCAATCAACGGCGGCGAGCTCGGCCATGGGAGCTAGCTTTTGGAGCTCTTTGGGGAGAGAAAAAAAAGAGAGGAGAGTGAGGATGGAGGGAGTGGGCTGGTTGGGGGGTTTTCTCTCCTTTTCTTTAGTTTCCCCTTTTTACACAGAGCCCCCTGCTCTTTTGTTTCCAACACGGACTAGACCTTTTTCCTTTAAATTTTGAAACCAGTCGCACTTTGGAGATATGGTTTTTAGCAACTTCATATCATTTCGATATCAATGTTGTATTAACTCAAAAGAGACATATTTATGCATGGATGCCATGATGCAATTAACACAAAAGTGGAAAAATTACACCGGTTTTTAGGTTCTCAGCTTTGGGCTGTTACAGCTACCCTGTCCTCGCAAAGTTCATGGTCGTCACGCACCACGCCTACAACAAGGTCAAGATCCCTGGCAAAGGTGGCACCATCACCATACGTGGTCACGTACAGGACGCCACGCGCGCTGTCGAAATCGCCTACAAGGCCGCTGCCATGGCATTCCCCGCTGACGAGGACATGGAGTCTCTCGAGAGGCCCAAGAAGAAGAAACAACTGTTCACTCAAGAGCAAGCATCTACAAAGAAGGTGTCGATGAGCACCAGCGGCTCGGGGGCTGAGGGCTCGGGGGCTAGCGTCACCATAGGCGCTGGCTTGCCTCCCAAATAGGAAAGCGCGCTCGTCGCCTTCCTTCGGGCAAATTCTGACATGTTCGCATGGACTCTATCAGAAATGTCCGGTGTACCAAGGGAGGTGATCGAGCACCACTTAGCTGTGTGTCCAGACGCACGCCCTGTAAAAACAAGCCCCCGAGAAGCAAGCGTTCATCATCAAAGAAGTAGAGAAGCTGAAAGCAGCAGACATCATTCGAGAAGTTGCCCACCCCACTTGGCTCTCCAACGGTGTGGTTGTCCCAAAACCCAATGGAGGAGGCCGGCTCTGCATCGACTACACAGACGTAAACAAGGCTTGCCCCAAGGATCCATACCCCATGCCAAGGAGAGACCAGATTGTGGACTCCACCGCCGGCTGTGATCTCCTCTATTTCCTGGATGCCTTCTCAGGCTTCCACCAGATCAAAATGCCCAAGGAAGACGAGGAGAAAATAGCATTGTCTTGCGATGCGTGCCAATTCCACGCCAAGCAAGTCCATCAGCCTGCACTGGGACTCCAAACCATCCCGCTCTCGTGGCCTTTCGCGGTCTGGGGGCTAGACATCTTGGGACCCTTCCCGAGATCGCAAGGGGGCTACCGCTTCCTCTTCGTGGCAGTCGACAAGTTCACCAAGTGGGCAGAGGTTGAAGCAGTGCGCAGCATACCGGCCAGGGCGGCAGTAAAATTCATCAGAGGCCTGGTCTGCCGCTTTGGTGTGCCTAATCGCATCATCACCGACAATGGCTCACAATTCACCAGCGGCATCTTCAGGGCCTACTGCGAGAGCCTCGGCACCAAGCTCTGCTTCGCCTCGGTGGCTCACCCACAGAGCAACGGCCAAGCCGAGCGAGCAAATGCTGAGGTCCTCAAGGGCCTCAAGACAAGAAGCTTCAATCGCCTGAAGGGCTACGGCAAGGGCTGGATAGACGAACTCCCGTCCGTGCTCTGGTCCATCCGCACGAACCCCACGAAGCCCACTGGTGAGACGCCATTTGCTCTCGTGTATGGAGCTGAAGCAGTCCTCCCCACAGAGATCAAGCATGGATCCGCACGGGTCCTTGCCTTCAACGAGGACGATCAAGCAGACCTCCACAGCGACGACCTGCTGCTCCTTGACGGGTTGCGCCGCCGTGCCGCCCTCAGGGCAGCCAAGTACCAGCAAGACCTGCGACGCTACCACAGCCGCCACATACGTCCGCGCACTCTCGAGACAGGCGACCTCGTCCTCAGGAGAATCCTCTCCAGGGAAGGTCTCCACAAGCTCTCGCCAATGTGGGAAGGCCCCTACAGGGTCTCACACATCGCCAGGCCTGGCGCGGTACGCCTCGAAACGGAGGACGGCATTCCGGTCAAGAATCCATGGAACATCGCGCATCTACGCAAGTTCTACCCGTGATCATAGTCACGCCAGACATTTTTTGTCTCTAGAGGGAAGCACACAACTTCACCTCCAAGCTTCACAAAAGCTTCTCCTCCCGAGGGCCAGCCCCTCTGAGCTCTCCTGATTACGTGCCGCCGCAGGCCGTGAAGAGTCTCAGCCACTGAATGTGGTCCCCATGCCTCGACATGGAAAACTTTATCTTGGTCACACCAAGTGTAATGAACCAATTCGTTTCTCAATGAAACATTGCGCTGAGGCGCCGCTATGTAATATTTTGGTGGTGAGTTTTACTTTTCATCATCTTAGTTCATTTCGCGCTCATATTCTTCCCCATGCGCACCTCGCGAGCGGGGCTGAGTACGGTGACTGTGCCTCAAGAGCACCCCAACAGCACCGCAAAATCCAAAGGATCCGAGCTCTAGCACGTGAGCACGCTCTCACGCCTGTTACCTCCCCAAAGAGCTCTGGCCCATGGGCTTGCTCCCAAAACACGCCACCTCACCAAAGGACCTTGGTACTTACTCTCCTCGCGAGATACCATGAGGAAGCCTATAAGCGCGCATGAGTGTTTACTACCATGTGCCTGCTTTGGGTTTGCCTCTCTAACCAATACAGGGAACAAGAGTCCTCCCCAAGGTCGAGAAGTCACGCTCCGACCCCTAGAGGGGAGCGCACCATCAGGGAAGCCAACGCCCTCTACGAGGCCAAAGTCTCGCCAAGCTAAGTCTAGCGCTCGCGCCCTCAGAGTTTTTCTCACGAGCACCTGTCGTCCCTCGAGCGGTTTTTTCTCTCTCACACTCCATGGACTGCTTGTGCGTCAAAGGGGAGCCCTCGAGCACCGCGACTCGAGAGCCCTTACCTCTCCAAGCCTTAAACACCCCCGGCCTTGCCGAGTCACGCTCCGGCATACCGCAGCGGCGGTGTCATAGCGCAAAGAGATGGGTCCTGACGACGTAGAGCGAAGAAAGACATGGAACAGGGATAAAAGGCCCTTCGAGGGGCACACACACACATGTTTGCATACGATCAAAGTATCTTACAAGCCAGCATGAATTAAAACAAGTCTTAAAACAAAGATAATTGCGCGCCAAGCGCATCTTGTTGCAGGAGTGGCCTAGGCAGAGGGTTCACCATCGCCGTCCTCTTCAGCCTTCTCTTCTTCGGCGCCTTCATCCTCCTCAGCGGCCTGCTCCGCCTCAACCCTCTTGAAGCGGTCGACGTAATCGTTGACTTCTTCTCGAACCAAGTTGGAGAGCTCCCAGGCTGGTCCCCTCGATGGGCTCGGTCACTGACTCGTAGTCGAAGCCGGGGTGAAGGCGCTGGAGGTTGGCGAAGACGCGATCGATCGCCACGGTCAAGAGCTTGCGGCACTCCTCATCAACAACGTCGCCAAGTTCCGCCACAGGGCCCTCGAGCACAGTGAAGAGCTGATCGAAGTAGGCGAGGTATGTGGCGGCGTCAGCGTTCCCATGGACGGGAACACAGGGCATCCACTCCTAGCTGCCCCGCGAGAGTGTTCCCCCGGGTCACAAGGATTGGAACATGCGCTCCCGCTGCTGCGTCAAGACCTGTGCCGCCTGCACGCGATGCTCAGCCTCTTCAGCGCGCTCCACGACAGGGCCCACCTGAGCGGTCAACTCCTTCATGTCAGCCATCAAAGAGGCAAAGTTCTGCTCCGCGCGCGCCCGAGCCTCCGCGGCAGCCTGGAGGCGAGAGTCGAATCGCTTCTTCTGGGCCTCAAGGTCCTGACGCGAGCCTCAAGCTCTTTGCGTCTCTTCGTGAAGCGATCCTCTTGCTTCTTGGCCTTATCCGCGAAGTCTTTTCTACAGCTGTCGCGAAAGAGCTTCTCCTTCGTCGCAGACTCTCCGCCATCTTCTCCTCCTTTTTGCGAAGGTTCTCGTTGGTCTGCACAAGGCGCTTCTGGTAGAACTCCTCGTCTTGAGTGACCTTGTTCTCGCGGGCTTCCAGGTGCTCCCGCTGCGCGGATTGATCCTTCTCGATCTGCTCAACCTGTTCTCGCGTTTGCGCGCCTCGGTCTCGCGGGCGTCGAGCTCACTCCGCGCTGCACGATCAAGTCTTCGCGAATGCTCAAGCTCTCACGGAATTTCTCCAAACTCTGCCGCACATTTTCCGACTCGGCACGATCCCCGCCTCGCGATCTAGAAGCTCTTTGTGCTTGGCGGAGACCGCCGCCTCGCGCGCCGCCAGCTCCTGGTGTTTGGCCTCGGTCTCTGCCTCGAGAGCCTCGCGCCTAGCACCCAGGTCCGCAAGGGTCTCCTCGACCTCGCGGACCACGCTGATGCGGATCTCCTCAGCAGAGCGCAGCGCTGCCTCGCGTTGCGCCTGGGCAGCTTCGTTCTTCCGGCGGCAGTTCTCCACGGTCTCATGAAGACAAGCCCAGCCCCGCGCAAGCTCGGCGTCCTCCTCCGCCCTGGAGCGATCCTCCTCGGCAAGCTGGGCCTCAAGCCCGTCGAGAATTTCCCTCGCCGAGCGGAGGACAGCCCCACGGCGAGCTGCAACGGGGCGCCGCCCCCGCAGAACTAAGGCCCATGGCTCGCCGAGGGCCTGGAAACGCCGGCGCCTGCCGAGGATTCCGGAGCGTCCAGCCTTGGGCTCCGAGTGGCCTCAAGGCGCGCCTGGGGGCTCTGGTGCGAGCCCCCTCTTCGTCCACACAAGGGGCCTTCAGGGGGCTTTGATGAGAACCCCCCTCGCCTCCCGCGCTGGAGGCCTCCTGGGGTTCGGGGCACCTTCCCATCAACCCGTCATTCTTCTGCCCCTGGGGAGCGCTCTCCTCTCCAGGGACAGGGTTGGCCTTCTCAGCTGAGGCCGCCTCCCCAGCGGCCTCAGAGTCCGCTGTGGCCTCTCCAAGTTTCGTGCTCGGTGGGGGCGATGACGCGGCGGCCTCCTCCATTTCGACGTCAGTGCACGCTCCCGCGGACGCCCCTGTCACCGCGGCACGCTCCTTCGCCGGCGGCGTGAACCTCGCCGCATCCACCTCCGGCGTCCCCTCCGGCCGCATGGGGGAGACGTCAGGCCGCATAGGTGGAGGCGTCGTCACCTCTGCCTCCCCCTCCTTCTCCTCGCAGTGCTCCTCTGCCTCAGGAGGCGGTGCCGCAGCCTCAGGAGATGAAGCAGTGCCCTCGGGAGGCACCTCGTCGACTGTACACGCTGCAGACGCCGCTGCAGCGCTGGGGATCTCTCCAAGCCTCCGAAGTCTCCGCCTTTCGGCACCTCGGGGCCCCTGGAGAGGCAAAAGCTCAAAAACTCCTCAGAAGCCTACGCAAGAACAAGCTCAAACAGAAAAGGGAGTCGGTTCTTACCCAGATGTCTTGGCGCGGGAATCGACCCACACCGTGTTTGACGACCGCCACGGCCTCGGTGGCGCGCTCCGGCGCCGGACCCCTCGAGAGCAGCCTCGGCTTTCCTCTTGAGGGAAATGCCCGCTGGGCTCCCGGCGGCTCGGTCATGAATGGCCTTGGAGCGGGGCTCGCAGTGGCCTGATGAAGCTCCGTCGTCGTCGCTCTCCTCTTGCCCCTCAGCACGCTGCGAGGGAGCGACCACGAACTGGCCGCTGCTGCCTGAGGAGGCCTCGTGGGTCTCAACTTCAGGCGCCGCGCTCTTCGAGGTGCTCGAGTTCTCCGCTGAAGAGGCAGAGCCTCCCGAGGCGCCGGTTGCGCCTGCGTCGGATTCCACAGGCGTTACCGTCGTCTCCTCGTCGCCCTCAGCTGGCGCCCCCTGCGCCGCAGACTCAGGATCTCGCGGGCCCCGCATGTCCCTTGGGCACCAGGCCCCACCGGTCGAACTTCGGCATCGTCTGCACGAGCGAGACGCGGCGCCCAAGATCGATCCTGTGGAGCGGGACCGCCTTATCGCCGGGCTTGGGGATATCTGGAGCCGTGAAGAGTGTCTCCATGATGGTGCGCACCTCCTGCTGCGTGAAGAGGGTTGCGCTCAGGCGCATTTTGTCCCTCTGGTTGGAGTAAGCCACATTGCGTCCGCGTGCCTCTGGAGCGGAGCAATGCGGCGCTTCACGAAGTCCTTGGCCACCATCTGCCCGGTGAGGCCTGCCTCGCGGAGGTCCTTCAAGCGCCTCATCACGGGGCCGAGCGCGGCTCCCTTGAGCCTTAGAAGACCAGCTCGCCCTCTTTGTCGGAGGCGCTTCGGGCAGGTCGAAGAAGGCGCTCCGGCTGCCGAACTTCATGAGGAACCAGCGCTTGCGGAAGTCCTCCACCTTCTTCGTCACATTGGTCACAATGTTCTCGCCGTTCCGCGCGATGGGGATGTACGTGCCCTTCATGCCCTCGGTGATGCGGAAGGACACGCACCCTGACCGCTCCTTGTTCGCCGTGAACCGGAGCGCATAGAAGCTGCGGAAGAGGTCCACCGAGGGTGGAATGCCGATGTATGCCTCGCAGAGGTAGGCGAAGATGGCGAGGACAGGATGGAGTTAGGATGGAGATGAAGACCTGGATCTGGTAGCGCTCCAGAACCGCCAGGAAGAAATCGGAGAAAGGAGGCACGAGCCCGGCGAATAGTGCATGAAGATGGGGTAGAAGCCGCCGAAGGAGTTGTCCGCCGTCTTAAGCACCGTAGCGCCGTGCTCGTTGGTCGCTGAAGCCGCCATGTGACGCACCTTCTCCAGCTGCGCTTTCTTCTTGAAGCGGAAGCCGGTCAGAGCCGGCTCGAAGTCGCCGACCTGCTGCGCGCGGCAGGTTCGCCGCCCTGCGCCACGGCCTTGCCTTTCGAGGCCGCGGAGGCTTTCTTGGGCGCCATTGCCGCAGGATTGCGAAGGGGGAAGAGCGCCGGAGCACAGGAGCGCAGACGTCAAGACGAGGAGACGGGCGCGCAAATGATGCAGTAACTGCTGCCTGAACCGGCGCTGCAGGCTTTATTCCCCTCAGAGCAGTTACCGAGACGTGGTGGGACCCCCCACTACGCCCATCATCTCCGAGGAGAACGTGTCGTCGCGGCGTAACTGCCCTACACGTGTCTCAGGCCGGCCGGACACTTTGGGCCCATGACGATTCGCCTGCGTCCATTGGACTACATCGTGCCCATCATGGGCCCGGGGGCTACTGTCGGCCCAGTGAAATCCAGGGTGTGCTGGGCCTGTCCTCTACGGCCCTCGACACTTGATGGCGAATTTTCGCTAAGGACCAAGCCTACGGCTTGGAGAGCCTCGCGAGGCGATTGCCTCGCGAGGGCTTTTGAGGCAGCAGAGGCCTGCGGAGGCCATATCCACTGCTGCCCCCTCTTCAAGGAAATCTCCCCTGGGGAGAGGTCAACGCCGAATTCTCTACAGGCGCCCAAGCCCTCGTGGAGATCGCTTCGCTGCAAAGCAACCTCTGCAGAGCGCACATGGGCTCTGCAGCGGCCGCAGAGTGACGCGCGCCCCTGCGCGCGGTGACGACGACGCCGCAGTTGCCATTTTGGTGATTAAAGGGGTCAACAAAGCTGTGCCATCCACACCGGACTACAAGGGTTTCCTCTTTGGTGATAAGGGGACCGGCCGGCGCTACACTCCACGGCCAACGTCATCGTGGGCACCCCCACGTTCCTCTGCGGCCCCAGCTGGCCGTCCTGCATGGACGGTGGTTACTCTGCTACAGGAGTCAGCTTTTCGCCCATGGACCACGTCCATGGACAACCGGGCTGCGGTGCACCGCGCTCCACCTTCTGCGCCACGTGACAGCCCTACCATAGTGCAAGCGCAGGGAGGGAGCACGGGGCGCCTATAAAAGGAGGACGAGCAGCACCGTAGCAAAGGATGCATTCTCATTCCAGCATAGCCACTTACGCGCAAGGAAGAAGAAGACCATAGCTTCCCTTCCTTGTGTACACCATTGCCAAAAGAGAGCCCTCGGCAAGCTCATTGTACTGTAACCTCTACAAGCAGTGCATACAGACAAGCAGGAGTAGCGGCATTACCTCCAAACGAGGGCCGTGAACCTGGTACGGGCTGGTGTTCATCTCTGTCGTGATGTCCCTCCACTTGCTCGACGAGCACCGTCGCCGTGCAGGTTGAGGGTTGTTTGACCAATGTGTTCAGCCCCTTACACGAAATCTCTTCGTGAGCTTGACTATCCCTGTTTCGTGGGAGTCATTCTCCTACAGACTCAGAAGTGTGAAGAGTTTCGACGTGTATTGCGATGCATCACGCCTCGGATTTGGTTGTGTTCTGATGCAAGAAGGCAAAGTTGTGTCATATCTGTTCCGGCAGTTGCAACCGCATGTAGAGAATTATCCAACCCATGACCTGTAGTTAGCTGCTGTTGTTCTTGCTCTTAAAACGTGGCATCCCTATCTTGCGGGACATCGCTGTGAGATCTATATGGATCATAAGAGCTTGAAGTATATTTTCACCCAGAAAGAGTTGAACCTGCGACAGAGGAGATGGATGGAATTAGTCAAGGATTATGATATTGGAATCCACTATCACCCCGGAAAGGCTAATGTAGTTGCTGATGCCCTTAGTCGTAAACCCTGCACCCTGAATGCCTTGATCCAAGCCGAACAGCCAGCCTTGTTCAAAGAGTTCAAAGATTTTGGACTAGAACTCGTTAGCCATGGTTATCTCGCCAATTTGGAGTTAGCCCCAACCCTGATGGATCAAATCAAAGAAGCCCAAAAAGGTCATGAAAGCATTGAAGGAATTAAGAAGAAAATTTCTCTTGGCAAAGCACCCGGTTTTACCGCAGATGCTGAAGGAGTGCTGAAATTCAATGGCCGTATCTGTGTGCCCAATGTCACGGAACTTAAGGAGTTAATCCTGAAGGAAGCCCATGAGACCCCTTATTCAATCCACCCCGGCAGAACCAAAATGTACCAAGACCTTTGAGAAAGATTTTGGTGGCATGGAATGAAGGGAGAGATTGGTTCTTTCGTAGCCAAGTGTGACATATGTCAGCAAGTCAAGGCTGAACATCAGCGACCTGCTGGATTGGTTCAACCTTTGAAAATTCCCGAGTGGAAGTGGGATGAGATTGGAATGGATTTTATTACCGGACTTCCAAGATCTAACCGAGGCCATGATTCAATCTGGGTCATCGTTGATCGACTGACCAAGGTTGCCCATTTC
The DNA here is from genome assembly GCA_947311845.1 of Poa pratensis. Classification (NCBI taxonomy): domain Eukaryota; kingdom Viridiplantae; phylum Streptophyta; class Magnoliopsida; order Poales; family Poaceae; genus Poa; species Poa pratensis. The sequence goes on from CAMZMU010000027.1 coordinate 91,322,030, forward strand.
ATTCCTGTCAATACCACTTATCGGGGACATCAATTGGCAGACTTGTATATTTCCAGAATAGTGAGCCTGCATGGTGTGCCTAAGAAGATTGTATCTGATAGAGGCACGCAATTCACCTCAAGATTCTGGAAATCCCTTCATGAAGCCCTCGGAACCAAGTTAGCATTTAGCACCGCTTATCATCCCCAGACCGATGGGCAAACTGAACGAGTGAACCAAATATTGGAGGACATGCTTCGCGCATGTGTTCTATCCTATGGTTCCAAGTGGGAAGATTGTCTTCCGTTTGCAGAGTTCTCGTACAACAACAGTTATCAGTCTAGTCTGCAAATGGCCCCTTTTGAAGCCCTTTACGGCAAGAATTGTCGTACGCCCCTGAATTGGTCCGATACCGGAGAAGGCAAATTGTTTGGACCAGATACCCTCCGTGAAGCTGAAGAGCAAGTTCAGCTTATTCGTGAACGCCTCAAAACTGCCCAATCCCGCCAGAAGAGTTACGCTGACACCAAGCGTCGTGACCTCACCTTCAACGTCGGAGATTATGTTTATCTCCGAGTGACACCCCTTAAAGGAATGCAGCATTTCCATGTCAAAGCAAAATTAGCGCCAAGGTATATTGGACCCTTCAAGATCATCGCTCGTCGAGGAGAAGTATCTTATCAACTGGAGTTGCCCCGGAGTTAGGAGATTATCATGATGTCTTCCACATTTCCTTGCTCCGGAAGTGTCTTGAAGTTCCTGACCAGCCTGATGTTTTCAAAAACATCGACCACCTCTACATCGACCTGAACCAAGACCTGACTTATCGTGAGAGACCTCTCAAGATTCTCGAAGAAGATGTTCGTGTTACCCGGAGGCGTGCGATCAAGTTTTAGAAAGTCTAGTGGACTAACCACTCTGAAGAAGAAGCAACTTGGGAACGCGAAGATTATCTTCGGAGCGAATTCCCAGACCTCTTTAGTACCTAAGCCTAGCAAATCTCGGGACGAGATTTATTTTAAGGGGGGAAGGATCTGTAACATCCCAAAAATATTATCAGTATTATTATTCCAAAAATGAGAGCCAACAAAAACTTTTTTTGATTATTATGTGTTGTTTGCAAATTGTTGCTTGTGGTAATTAATTCTTGTTGCTTGTGTTATTTATTTCTTGCTAATTATGTTGCTTGCTCTAAATAAAAACAGGAAGAAAAGAAATAAAATAACAAGTAAAGCAAGAAAAATAAAAGTGACAATTGTGTCACACAAATTCTCCAAGGGGAGAAACTAAAATGGTTTCAAACAAATTTCAGTGGAGTGGTTATATAAACACTCCCATTTTTATTCCTACAACTTTTCCCTCTCAAAATTTTAATTTAAAAATCCAAATTTAAATTCTATTACTTTCTTTATTAAATTCAAATCACAAAGTGTGCTATGTTGCACTTGACACATAAAATGCAACACAGCACCACAAATCCATATACATAGTTGTGAAGCAAAACATGAAATCAAAATTCAGAAATTCAAATTTAGAAATGGTGCAGACATTTTGTCGAACACGTGGTGAACACCGCTGTGTTCATCTCCAATTCGATTTTAACCCGAGAGTAATTTGATCGAATTCGAGGTTTGTTCTTCAAATTGGTGCCTGCATCCTCTCCCTCTCACCTCACTGATCTTGCCGCGCCAAGAATTCGAGAAGGAGAGGCACGGGAAGAGGAGGAGCACCAGGGGACAGCCGCGGGCACCGTGCGCCATGGCCGTCGCCGTGGCAATGGCGTTGTCGACACCGCAGTCACCCAACACCGTGCCCCCTCTCTCCCTTGCTCCTCTGCGCTCTCCCAGCGCCGCAGCCATCCCAGGGGAGGACCCCCATCGCCATTTCGCGCCACGCAGTAGCCGCACCCGCCCGAGACGGCCGTGCCAGTGCACGCGCTCACCATCCAAACGTTCCCAGGCCGTCCTGTTTCTCACGCACGCACAGCTCGTCACCACGCCGCCGAGCTAGCCCTCTGCACCTCGAACACTGCAGCCGCCCCCTACCGCGAGCTACGGCGAGCTATCGCGCCCTGGAACTCCTCCCCTGCACCGTGTCCACGGCGAGTCCGTGCGCCATCGTCGAGCTTATAAAAGCCACCCGAGCCCTCCCTCAAACCCACAGCCTCTCCCTCACTCCACTCTCTCCCGTACACCGCCAGAAGGGCGGGTACTCCGCAGCGAGGCTGCTGCTGCCCATAGTTCTTCTCTGCGCCCCGCCGCACCCAAGGTAGGCGACGACACGGCCAGGCCGTGCTGCTCCCTCCCTTGCTCTTCCCTGGCCTTCCCTCGCATCTCCATTACCACCACACTCACCCGCGACGTTTTCCCCTCTGTATCGTGCCCAGGAGCCCCCGTAGGATCTCGCCGGAGTTGGAGCACGGCCGCGGAGAAGAAGGAGATCGTCGCCGATGCCAGGAGCTTCCCCATCAAGCTCGACTCGCCTCCCAAGCTTCCCCACGACCTCCGCCATCGAACGCCGTCCTCTCTGCCGTCCCTAGACCACCCAGGTACCCCACTGGCCACCCTCGCCGTCGCTGGAGCTCCGGCGACGCCATGTTTAGGTCGTCGATGAACGCGGGCTCCGTGAGCCGTTCGATCGTTGATCAACGGTCGCGTACCGTTTCGTTTAATTGAGCCACTGGCAAGTGGACCCCACCCGTCAGATATTTAAAACATTTCCAGCGTGCGGGATATTTGCTCCTGTGCCGCTGACGTGTAGGCCCCCATGTCAGAAATTTGAACCTTATCCAAACAGAACACAATTTCGAATTTAACTTTCTCTAGAAATTTTAGTACTGGCATCAACTTAGAAAATCAATATCTCAAGATTTACAAGTCCAAATAAATCAAATCTAAATGTTCTGGAAAGCTTATGAAATTGTTTATCCAACCCAAGTGGACTCATTGCATTTAGATAAATAGTAAAAATGTATTGTTAAAAATACTACAGAAGGTTTAAAATCTAAACTTGTTTGTTTTTGATACTCTGTTAGTCTAAATAATTCCAAACCAATTGTTCTAGCTTAATACTGCCATGTATTAGCTTCCCTAATTTTGGTAGAATTATTTGTGCAGTAGAAATTGTTTAGGATAAAGTTGAAGTTAGAACACCCTTCTGCACTAAAACAATTAAATATGTTAAATGGTTAACCCAAATGATTTAGGACCAATTTTGTTAGATCACACTTAGCCATGTTTAGTGACCCCTAAAAGGATTTAATTGTTGGAACAATAGAATTTAAATGGTAGCCAAAACTTGGTTATTAAGCTTCTCGATTCAAACAAATGTGTGGGGAGTTTAATAACTCCAATTGATCCAAATCAAATTGTGTTGTCTTCTACACATCAGTAGCTTTCCATAGAATTTTAGTTTGTATTTTTGTGACCAACAGAACTCAAGTTGTGGAATTAAACATGTTCAACAAGTTTCTGCCATAATTTAGAAATAATTAAATAATGTTTAATTCAATTATTTTGAAACCAAATTGTATGGTTTGATGTGTGCAGTAGCTATTTGTGATGTTTATGATTGTCATGTTGAGATGATTGCTTGAGTAGTTTAGTGATTGTTGTATTTGTTTGTTTATTACTTAGACGAGAACACTGTCGAATTTATCGAGGAAGGAGAGTTTGTTGAATCTGTAGATCAAGACCAAGGTCACTTTGCCGAGCAAGGCAAGCTACTCTCTGAGCTTGCACTACAAACATATGCATCTACTTTCATAACCTGTTTTACTCTCAAGGCAAGATTTATAAAACCCTTTTGAAAAGTATATGGAAATTATTTTGCCACTTATGTAGAAATATAAGATAGTTATATCAAATTATAGGATGGGAAAAATAAATATGGTTTATTCAAAACTCCTTTGAAATTACTTGTGAGATTATGAAATGCCGAGATGTCGGTGTTGGAATGGAGAAGTGGAAAATGGTGATGTTTATGAAAAATGCACAGTGTGTCCTTGTACTTACGTCAACCAGCCGATACCCTGTGCGACCACATCCACCACATATGGGAAAGGGCTTAGTCATATAATTTGCTCATATTAGTACGGGATACCTCATCGACGGAGATGACTCCGTCATGCATGGGGGGATAGTGTGTTGATCTACCCCTGACCCGGGTCCTCGATCAAACTCTATGAAAAGATAAGGAGGAGGATTGAAGGTTCCACCATAAACCGCCGGACAAAACCTATGAGTCCTCACACTTAGATTCCGACGGGCTGGGTTAAGTGTGTTGGAAGTGTCATATGGGAAGGGTCCTATACTAGATGAGCAAAGGACAGACTATGGTCAGCGGCTTACTTCGCATACACCCTGTATGGCGAGACGTGGCGGACACGATGAGTTGCCGAATGGATGGGGGAAAAGCGTGCTACCTCTGCAGAGTGTAAAACTATTCGAATAGCCGAGTCCTCGGATATGGACAGTTGGGAGGCCCTACTTTGATAATGTGCAAGTTTTTAAAAGACTTTGAGTTTTAAAAAGAAAATGAAGTGGAGAATGTTCCTTCCACCTATACCAACGGATCGGTATGAGGTTGTTGGAGGAAGTGGACCATGACGGGCTATGGTCGGAATAAGGAGGAGTTTTGGAGAAACAGAGAAAAATGGTGGTTTCTTTAAAGATAGTTATAAAACTCTTCTTACCTTTTTCAATAAAGATATAGAGATGTTTTAAATAAATAAAACTTGTAAATTAAAATAAAACTAGCTGGGTGGCCCGCGCAATTGCGCGGCTAGTACCAAAATTTTGAATCTTCATAATAAGCTTGTTTTTTTCTTGTTCATAGCAGAATCATCAATAGTTTATGAGAGATAATTTATATGGTTTGGAGTTTCATCTTCCGTTTCACCCGCGTGTGGAACCTGCACTCTCCCAAACATACAAACACATTCACATGGGACAGGGAACCTTGTATAACATGTAAATGAACATACGCACTGTTATTGTCAGTGCGACCAACAAATGGAAATTGCATAAATAAATAAACAATTGGTTTATGTTACGTGGAACCAACACTCCTATAAGAACCATATAACAAATCAATTAAATAAAAGGAAGATTGTTACTGCAACTAAAAACAATATTCTAGGTTGCTCTCCCTAACCAAATCTCTCGGTTTTGTATTAAAGTAACATGGATCGGACTAACTACTTACTGCTCATATCTGATTGCTGTCCTTATACGTCTTCCCTCCAAATTCATCGCTTCAGATCTTAAAAATGGTCCATGGTCCTCCCATGATCTCTTCAAATGCCCCAACGTCTCTATGTAACGCTCCTCCTTTTTTTGTTATATTTTATCTTGGAAACAATTGGGGGCACCAACGTGTTCAGCACTTGAATATATTATTGAATTCTATTCTCCATGAGCCAGCTAATTTCAAAAAAATGTGGTACTGTCGTACCCCTATAAAAGTTCAAGGTTTTTACTTGCCATGTATTGGTTCATAAGTTAAATAATCGTTACATGATGTCGCATCATAACTGTCACCTTGACTTAGGGTATAACGGGTGCTTTGTTACGACACTGTCTTAGAAGATTGGTCTCACTTATTTACTTCGGGAACACTCTTTTTGTCAATAATGCTGGAAAGCACGGCACCGTTGAACTCGGCTTTGTTTCTGGGAAGTCTCAGTTTGGGTTATTTGTAACATTTGGAAAGGAAAAATGGATGTATCTTTGAGCTCACAGATCCTACCTTTGCTACATGATAAGTATTATTATTTCAAAAAAATGGAGGCGGTTCTTATTTCTCATAGTCGAGGATACACACATATCAATGATTTTGGCTTGTATAAAACCTCTCTTATAATATTTTTAGCGCATTTTCCCTTGTACATGTCTCATTATTTTCTCCCTATGGTACTCTTCCGAATTTACGGATGATAAACACATACGTAATTTCTTATCTAAAGATCTACGAACAGCGCACTGACCTATTGCTTTGACCAAACAGAAAAAATGCAAGAAGCAAAAGTTTTACCTGATATACGCCAAGAAGATTTGGCTGAAGTTATACCGTCATGTATTCCACAACCTATTACCCGAAAAGATTTTACACCTGATGAAATATATAAACACAGGCTGATCGAGTTGAGGATGCAAGAAGAAGTTATGATCATCCAGAAATCTTCGAGCAATGGGAATTTTCTGTGCATGATACATACCAAGCAAAATATTATTGTTAGGAAACCAAATGGCATCATTAGTGGAGTGATTGTAAAGTAACAGAATATGCAGAATATAATCTAAGAACCGATCAGCTTAGACGTACGAAATTTACGGGACGAAACGCTCACATAAATATTCACCGCAGTCCACATGGACATAACAAATGTAGAAAATCCAAAAAAGATACAATATGTAGTTTTTGCATCTATCTACATATCTCCTTGCATAGTAAAACATATTCGATCATGCAAGAACCACAGCAGCCAACGTTCAGTGAGTCAAGCTGACGTTGTCCATCAGTTAAAATCAAAGCAAATAAATCAAAGAGACATGGCAATAATGCTTTGTGGCTCATAGTGCAGTAGCAGTACTGGCTACTTGCACACAAAAAGACAGCAGGTGCGTCCTGTTCAGATGGACAACATCTAACACTGGCCATTGGAGTGACGTACGTTGGCCTCAACATAGAATTAATCCATATATGTATGTGATCTACTCCAAATAATCACCCATTTTTTAATGCAAGCAGACCTCATCTATGAGAAAAGTAAATATTAATCGACCTATTCGGATCAGGTACTGATTATTGACTGGCTGAGCCCATATTTGGAGACGTTGGACTCAAACCTCACAATACACAGGCGGCCAGCAGCAAGCGGAACGCGATAATGTTCGTGATGGACATAAGTGAACCAATTCCTTGAACTTAAGATCCATTCTCCGGAGGAAAAAATATGGGGAGCCATGTATTCTATCAACAGAGGCCAGAACGGCACCAAAATTGCTTTCTTTCGGTCCTTCCTAAGCTCGGGCTGGTAGAGTTCTTCGCTGGCGACAGCCAGCTTGCGGGGATGATTTTTTTCATCCATTAGCGCACATGCGCCATTGAATCTCCCACTCCGCGCCACCGCCATTAGAGCTGTTCAAAGGCTTACAAAACACTAAAGTTGAAGCAAATCGTTAAATCCAAAACTAATAATGAGAAAACACGTACGAAGTTGGTGTTTGAGACTTTGAGTAACTACTACCTGCAAATGCCGGGCTGGAAATTTACATTATGATGCCTTCCCGGTTAATAGATTTTGAAGTTTTCTACAACGGAGTCATTTGATGCCAAGAAGAGAACATGGGGCAATCTGGCAATGAGACACACAACAAACATAGTACTTCCAGCAGTAAAAATATCAGTATTATTACTCCATCCATATGTAATGTGAATAACAACATCAGTTAACAATTCCATCAAACAGTCCTAAAGGAAAAGGAAAACCATAAAAACTGAATGCACCAGATCACGAATAAAAAAATCTGGAAGGAGGCCACATGCTATGATCTGAAAGCTCCCTGCAAGGGGTAAACCGAAAAATAACGGCGACGTACGTACGGTTATAATCCGAAGTTGTACCCAAACCTAATTAAAACACGGCCATGAGCAAATTGCCCGTGCGTTGCAACGGGTCTAAATTATAAAATTAGGTGTGACATGTAATTTCTCTCAGGCAAAAAAACATTTGACACAACATAATCTTTATACAACATAATCTCTATACAATAGAATAATACAAGTAAATAAAATTATAAATAGTCTATAAACCATCTTGCTTTTGTTGCCCTTGTTTATATTAAAAGTCTAGAAATAATATCACACGCCAGTACTTTAGATTTGATGGGCTAGGCTTTTGTTTGGTGTTTATTAGACTGGCTCATAGAAGCTAGCTGGGCCAACTGAAATAGCTTCAACAGAGAACTGAACATGTTCAGAACGAACAGAGAATTAGGTTCAGATCAGCCATGGCAGGGCTGCTCGTTAGCGCTACCCCTCTACATCTACTCGTCGCCGACTCGCCGCTGCCCCACCTCTTCCCCGCCCCTCCCCAGGCTCCCTCCACATCTACTCTTCCTTGCTGCACCTTCATGCACGCCGTGGTTCCTCCTCCCCTCTCTATCCCCAGCCCACTGCCGCCTCCCATCCCCATTCCTGCACCCACCAGCAGAACTGCTCCTTCTCCCTTCCTCACCTTCCCTCTGTCTGGCCCTCTTTCTCCCCGTCGCGAGGCGCGCATCTGTTAGATAGGGGGCTAATTGGGGAGGAAAGGCACCCCTCTACTTCCTCTCCCTGGCGGCGGATTGATCTTCTCTCTCCGCCGACCTCTGCAACACGGGCTACCTCGCCTAAGGGAACCAAAAGTCACTTCGAGGGACTTGATTGAAAAATGGAGCAAAGCGGTATGACCGTATGAGCCATACAATTGGACTGCGGGTTGATATCATATTTTACAAGGGGGTAAACCGAAAAATAACAGCGACGTACGTACGGTCGTTTACCAATATTATATAGTAGAAACATCTAGCATGGAGTACGTACGGTCGTTTACCAATATTATATAGTAGGCCACATGCTATGATCTGAAAGCTCCCTGCAAGAATACAGATGCAGGATTAGCAAACATGACAGCACAAGAGTAGTCATCTGTCTAGTTTTAGGGCCAAAGAATTGAGAAATACGTGAGTCATGAGTGAAAAGTGGTTCTTTTAATTGTATTGTACTGTCAAGTTGGTCCTTGCACTGACACAGAGGTCTTTTGACAAAGCTTACCTATGATCCATCGGAGCATCATGCTATGTCTATGCTGAAATTCATACATGTTGATACAGCTGATGCGTGAGAAGCAACCAATTTGAATCGTAGTGCTGGTGCGTACTTGATAGGAAATAGATAACGTACGTGAACCATTATAGAGATGAGTAGTTGCAGTCAAGGAATAACATATTTTCTTATCAATGCAGTTATTAAATCTTGATTCTTGATGCTCTTGCAGCAAACGGGATAATCATGTGCACGTGGATCTTGTCCTTTCTCAATATAGACCAGAAACCTGAGGTTGCGAAAAACAATATATCAGCATGTGCCCCCAACAATTACGACATGATAAATATCTCGGATCAATAAAAGAAAATCGGAAAAAGTATTTGCCTACGCAACTGGTCATCTTTGCAGTATCCTAACTTGCAAAGAAGGCTAAACTTCTAGGTTATATCACTTCAATTGCTTCTGGAAAATCAAACATGATCTTGAAATTGTAAGGACTCGGAATATATTCCCACCTCGACGCGGCTCATCAGTTGCTGAGCAACGGACGTGTGGATTGATTCCTTCTGTGGTGACTCTGCACGTAGCGAAGCTGGCCTCGGTCGTCAAGTTGCCTAGCAGCAATCCAATCAATTACGTATCAAGGTAGCTTGCTTTGCATCATGCTAGCTTGACTGTAGGCATCAGGAGCAAACCTGGAAGCCGAGGCCGGCCGGCCGGCCAGAGAAATCTGTCCCGCGCGAATCCATGTCCTTCTAATCGATGTTGACGATGATCTCCTCGTGTGCGTATCTCTCTGGGTATCAGATATGCATATGGACATGCCTGCGTATGGCGTACAGAACGCCGGCCGTCCGGCCGGAGAAAATCGCCCCGCGCGACTCTGGCCGTGTCCTTCCAATCGATTTTCAATGCTCTTCTCTATCTCTCTTGGTATCAGATATGCATACGCTACGATACATCTGTTCGGAAAGTATGATCAATGACGTGTGCATGCAGAACTCTTTATCCTTGTCGTGATCAATATTGCTTGCGCATTAGAACTTTTAAATCTACATCGTTCATTATTGTTGGTTAATCTCAGCCGTTAAATGTCTTGTGTTTTAATTATATAATAGACTAGTGCATACTCATGTTGGGGTAGTTTGCGAGTACATTTGCCTAGCCAGACTACGAGGAGGAGCACTACGCCGAGCAGGAGTATGGCGACTTCTACGCCAACTAAGGATCTCCACAAGTCAGCTGCCTGTCGGGTTGTCATCGTTAGAATATGATGTCTACTACGCCGTAGCTTCCGCTGATATTTTGGTTTGGCCATGAAGGCACCTATGTAAGACTTGGTCTAAATGACCATTTATGTAAGACTTTTTATTCGGTATTGTAATGGATGTAAACTTTGGTATCCAATTCCGATTATGTGCAATGACAGACTGATCACGGGATCGTTGTGTTAAGCATAATCGGGTATTTCGGACAGCTAGTTCGGGGTCCCCACGGGTTTTTTTGGGGTGGGGGTGGGGGAGAGGAGTCGATTTGGGGAGGTGGAGGCGAGGACGATGAGTAGGTAGATTATAACTGTATGACTAGTGGGACCCACTCCGTTGAGCCCGTGCACACTTAGGGGCCTGTTTGGTAGCCTGCAGAGGTTTCTCACCTGCGACGGGGAAGGTTGGGGAGGGCAGTGCTGAGCTAAAACAGCCTCTGGGCCATCTTTGGCAAGTTGTTTGGTTGACTGCAGCAAAGAACGCCACATGGGCTTAGCCACTCGGACTGCATGTTTGGTTACGTCGACTGCATGCTCAAATGCAAGTATGCATGTGCTTGGTTGTATGCAATGCTGCTGCTACGGTAAACTCTTCCAGCCTTTGATGAGGTTACCATACTATGAAATACACAAATGAACATGATCGACATAGCCTAGAAGTACGATAGTTTTAACCAAGTACCATAATCGACATACATAAGTAGCCTAGCACAAACTTAGTCTGATCTACCAGGTAGGACGAACATTCAACATTCTTCGTCTTTCTTGAAGTTCAGTGGATGCTCAGGGCACTGTCTCACCACCTCACAGCCAGAGTTGTCAAAATGATCAAGACTATTACGCCATTGCACCGAGCTTCTTAACTGGAAGCAAGTAGAAGCCACAACGATCTGTGACTGATTCTTAATTTTGTTGGACGTCTGGTGGAAATGGTTGTGTCCCAGCACTTACATCGTTGGCCTCAAACTTACACGAAATTCGTAGTTGCTACTAAAAATCGAATGCAAAAAAGGGTTGCTTGGTTTCAGCACATGTAGAACCATGTTTGTGCTTACTGACTAGCTAGCAAAGAATTGAACATCCACATATCTGTGTGGCTGCTATTAATTTTTGCTAGCAGTCAGTAGGTGACCGCTCTAACACATATCATCATGGACCAAATCTAGTATGTCAAAATCGAGTTATGAAAACAGTGTTGCTTGGTCTCAGAAGGTGTAGAACTATGTTTGCGCCTTTTGAAGAGCCAGCAATACAAACTAACAGCCACATCAAATGGTGACTGTTTATAGCTTTTGCTGGCACTCAGCAGGCGACGGCTCTAACAAATTCATCATTGACTGAATCAAGATGCCTCAGTTAGCTACTACATTGAGCTGTAGAATCAAAATAAGAACCGCATGACAACCAACAAAACCAAGCAGAACGCACAAGTGAAATTGTGGAAGCCTCATATGTGAAAGGTACCAGTGGGAAAAAAGAGTGCCTATAAGAACGAAGTATAAATAATAGCACTCTTGTTGCCATTACCCTTGGTTCTATAGGCAATCTTCTTTCAACTAGGATGCCTTGAGTTTAATCATCGGCTACCATGGAAATTTGAGTACATCGAGCTGAAATTTGAGAAGGTCAGCGGAGACGTCGAGGTGGTCAAAGAAGAGAGTGGATAACATTACTATGAGTTGTACTTTTGGACATCATGAATACATTGCACATGGTCTCTTACTGAACTATTGTTCTACTCATAACCCCATATTCTCAATTTCAAGGCATATGCTTAAATCTCTGGGCACGATTTTAACAAGATTGAGAGATCTACGAACAATTCCTTTATCAGCGTAGAATCCCATAAATCCATCCCAAAAATCATAATCCTCGCCATTTCTTCTGAATAGAGGCCTTCTTGTGGTACATCCAATGAACTTTGCCAATATAGAACATTTCCCTTTGAAGGAATTTTAAATCCAAGAAAAGACCTCTTTGGGATTGTCTACAAATGATGTACAGAGAAATTGAATCATTAAAATAAGCAAAATTTATAACCTACTGGATATATGAAATACTTGAAAGTAAAGAAACATATGTATAGTACTAAGACAGAGTTGTGTACCAGGGATCCTTGAAAGAAATCCTCATCTGTCATCCTGTGTACAAAGAACTTAAGGTCCTGAACATGGTAGAACTCATCATCAGAGACCACATGAAATCTTTTATACATCTCCCACAGTATATCAGCCATGTTGTCCATCCTTACGACCGAAATGTCTGAAAAATGGTCTTGTGAAGAGTTTATCTAATGCTTGCTGGAACTTCAAACATAGGGTAATTTAGAAAGGGGTATAAATATGAATCAGGTGTGATGTTATAAAAATGTAGAATATCTTATTCATGTACAAAAACAAAAATATATTTAGCACCATGTATGTGCAAATGAGGTTTCAGTTCCTGATTCGCATCCGAGACTGTGATATAAACCTGAGCCAAGTTCCTGTCAGGTTCATCATCCTTAGACTGCATTTCATCGTCAAATAGTTCAATGGTCATGATATCGCCCATCATGACATCGCGCTGACGCATAAGAGAGTACCAATAGGGGCCACACAAAAAGGTTCTCAATTCAGTCTTGAGAATATACAGATCATACAAACGATTTCCTGAAGCCTCAGCGACCAACCAGTTCTCGGACAGAGCATTGATGCGATCTTTCATATAACAAGGGATAATCTGCATTTATCAGAAAATGTCAATACAACATGCGCTACTACTATTTGCATAAATGTCTGATCACTTTATGACAAGTATTTCAAATAATTTACCGCGTAGGAATCAAAATCCTTTGTCATATTTATATGACATGAAAATGCTCGACGATCAGATCGATGGCAAAACTCAGCACTCTGTCCACAAATAACACATTCATTGTTGTCCATATATCTAAAACATAAAAAAAAAGCGAACACAAAGCAAATATGTTAGGTCAAAATCAATATGAGAGGAAGTCAATTTCATTGCAGAGACAATTGAGATGGCACGGATCACGTAGATACATAATGATTCAATGACTAAAACAACAAATGAAAAAAATACACTTAGGTAAACCCCCACAAACCCCTATAAAACTCTAGAAACGAATGCAGCCTAAAGGGGTTTCCAGTACACAAAAAATTATGGGCGATGGTGGGGATCTAACCTACGTCTTAGGTAGGCGTGTTTTCGTACGACGAAACTACGGGGTTTGACCTAGATTTAGGTACATCAAAATGGGGAGGAAAAGGAATGAAATTAGTGCTGCTTACCAGTTAGTGGTTGAGGACGGGATGCAGATCTGCGGACGACGTTACGGCTTTGCGGCGAACGGGGAGGTAGTCGCTGAAGAAGGCACTAGTACCCGCCGCCGTACCGCGAGTACGGGGCCTGGGGTTTTTTGGGGATGGCTGAACAGGGGGGGGGAGGGCGAGGTAAACAAGGACGAAGGTGAATCCATCGGTCCGTTCGTAGATTCTAAATGGACGGACCATATTGCTCGGTGAATGCGAGGAGATGGTTGCCACATATTGAAGTTGCACTGCCAGAACATGTCTGCGTCATTCCACTATTCACCTTCTTCCCCACTCGCCACCAGTCGGCGGAGAACTCCCCATTCTGCATATCACCCCAGCCATGTCTACGCGTCGTGGAGCTCCAAGCTGGAAGCAACAGGTAGCTGCAACGAGGGCTGATGACGCCCGCGAGGCAAAACGCCGTAGGAAGATAGTGGCTCAACAAGACGGCGGCGAACAAGATTGTCCTATGACGGAGGCAAAAATCCTGCTAAATCTGAGCGATAACCGGTACGTTTTGATATCCATAAGGATAATTCTCTCGTAGCAAAATGTCTCGATATCCATCAAACTCGAGTGAGTTGTACATATCTCAGAGCCAGCGGCTCGACCATCGGCAATCCAGAGCAACAACAAAGCAAGAATGTCGTAGCGGGAGAGAAAGAATCATTCGAGAACCTCGTCCATGCTCTCTGACAGAGCGAGGTCTTGCCTTACCCCTTTTTGGTTCTACTCCTCAAATTCGTAATAATCTCACTGCCAATTAATTACTGTCTGCAGGAAGCCAGGGCTAGGATCGAAGTGAGGGAGGCTCAGGCAAATGACTGGTGCGCCAAACTTCTGAGCAATACCAAGGTGCTGAAAAAAGAGTGTGCACGGCTTCGTGAAGATTCAGAGCTACAGAGGACGGCGTCTAGAAAAATTGGGACTGAAGCAGCAAATCTTCGTGCGGACTGTAACAAACTACAGAATGACGTAGCCACCTTGACAAGGTTAAACAAAATGGTTTCTGAAACGAATAAGAAGGCCATAGGCCTGATCAAGGACCTTGTGGTAGAGAAGAAGAACCTGGAGATGCAGCGTGAAGACCTATTTCGTGAGAAAATCAAGGCGATAGATGTACGCCATGAAGACCTCAAATATGCCATGGCCGCCCAAGGGGTTGCACTGGCGGCTCAGGAAAAACTGAAGAAGTTGAAAGATGAGAATGCAAGATCAACCATTGTAATTCAGAACCTGAAGAAAGAAGTGGCGCAGCTCCGCGCCGAGGGTAATGCACCAATAGAGGCCATCCCCATTTCCGGCACCGACTTGTAAACATGGGCTATCCCCATTTCCAGTTTGAAAACATGTAAAACTTTATTGCGAGAGCTAAATCCTTGTACATACTGGGCAGTACTTAATAAGAGATACACCGTCTACTATCAGTCTTGTACTGCACTACTTGCAGTTCTTCATAACAAATACCACACTTACATTCAGTACTTAACTACTCTGGATCAATGTACAGAACATCGGTCACAAACAGGAAAAGCCCTTGGTTACCACTGTAAAGCAAGAGCAGCACCTTGTCACCCAACTGGAACACATTTTCCTCCTTCATGAACTCCTTCCAACCACGGACAGAAAGACAACCATCTGAAGTAGAGATGTTGTATGTCCCCTAACCGCAGTGTGCGGATGTCTCACAATGGTGACGCAACCGTGTTCTTCGAGCTTTTGGGGAACAAACCGGCTTGGGATTTTCTGTTCCATGTTCGATAAAAGTTAGGTTTTCACAATCACTGCAGCATGCTTCAAAAAAAGTCATAGATAACACTTTAAACACTACATATTCGGCAAGGAAATGACATGTCATAAATGTTTACCAAGAGCGTGCTGTGAGTGCGAGTGTTTGGCCAGTTAAGGGTGTGCAAGCATGCGACAGTCCTTCCTTCTGCATACTCTCCACCATCATGAAAGTCGACAAGGTGGTCAAGTTGTTGCACATTATGTACTACTGTCTCCATCATCCTCCAGTTGATCTTGGCTCCATCAGTTGAATCCATAGAGTCCACAATTAGACGTCTTTGGGGGGACAAATCAGGGTAAGCTGTAAGATTAAACTTTAGTAACTAAGAATAATTGATCAGAGCACTACTCATACTACCTGGCTACAAAATGCAACATAACAGAAGATGCATCCACCTTTAAATTTACCTGGATGTGTGATTGGTAGGTTTTTAGGTTTAACACGAGCCTCAAAATGTTTGCTAATGCAAAAATAGAGATCCTGTCCAACTTCAAGAGAGTAGATTCTACAAAACTCTTTCCACATACTACCAGTAATGAAGGTGAAACCCATTTTATTGGTACATACAACAGGGAATGAGAATCCCTCATTGGTACCGAGAGTAGCTTGGAAGTGGCACAGTTGAAACTTGGCGATATAGTGCTTCTGAAGAAAAGAAACTCTGCCGTAGCAGGGTATAACCTGAAAAAAAAATAACCAGACATGACTTTCCACAACTAGGTAACTCTTTGTGTTGCTTACTATAAATAGATTACAAACTCTGAATGAGAAACCATGCTGACACAGTGCTAAAAATCACCAGCAATTGCACCCACTCTCAAGTAGGCGCCTAGAACATACAAATTAAGACGGGAATACATGACTGGACTAACACATATGCAGGAACAAGAAAGTTTGTTGGAACCATAATCAAACTAACATGCATTGCAGAAAGGCAGGGCTATTCGCAATCATGTTGCACCATACTTAAATATCTTTTGCACGCAAAAATACCAATTGCTGAACATATTCTTAGTTCTGGCGACACATATTGCACAACATAATCTTCAAGACATGTCAACAGACTTGTTAATACCGTTCTGTCCTCAAATCCCTCCTGAAGGGTCAGAACAAAGAACTTATTCGTCATGTCTGGGTCGCCGCACAGTCCCTTTGTGTCAAAACAAGTAGGACACTGTGATCTGAAAAAGTTCATGTCAGTTCTCCAGATCTGAGGTAAATCGGTGGTTACGGATGGCCACGGAAATAAATCTTACCTGCTCGGAGCCCGCCATCATCGGTTCTCCTCTAAGTGGCGCACGGGGGATCAATGCGCCGCCTGAAAGAAGTCGACGAGGCGATGGACAAGGAGTTTCCGGCGACGGCGAGTAGATGCGCCGCCGATATTTGCAATGCGAATGGTCTAGGGAGACGGCGCTATGGCAGAGATTGGATTAGCAATGAAGTTATGTTCGTCGCGCGTGAAGCGGCAGAGGGGGGTGATTTGATAATGCGCAATTGACGTGACAACTCGACTACCCCGATCATCCACCGAGCTCATCCTTGAAAATGGGTGGCTGACATGCGGTCCCTACACAATGTGGGCCCCACATGTCTATGATTGAATAGTAGGATACCCGAGTCAGGGGATCTAGCCCCAATAGGCTGACGGTTCCACGTTTTCCCAAGAAAAATACTACGAAATTTATATGTGGACCATTTTTTTCAGAAATCGACTAAAGTTCATTTAAATGCGAAAAAGTAGATAGCAATAGATAAAATTTGAAATGATGAACAGAAAACACATATCGTATGTCACTAGTTATGTGGTTCCTGAGTTCATCCTATATTTGCAACTTGGTTAACAAAAAAACTCATATTTGACGCATACAAATTCAAAAAAAAAATCAAACAAATTTCATAAAATGGATGTTCACTCATGCATGTTGCCATGCCAAGATACACCTATGTACCAAATTTCAGCTCATTATCATGAAGTTTGCAACGGATATGGTCTTGTTAGAAGACATTTGCCCTTGAGGCTCTAGAATCTTCGTAGTCTAATGTGCTCTAATTCAAGTGTTGTGTTATGATCTTGTCATATTCTAATTCCATTTTATTTTTCTCAGAAACTAGAGGACATAAGGGTAGTACCTGTGAAAAAAATGCATTTTTCGAGCTTTCTACATTTAGTTTGATTTTTTTCGCAAAAGTAGGTCAAATTTGCAGGCATGGTTATTCATGCGCAGGTGTCGAATCTTTCAGAATTTTCGATGACCTTGTGAGACAATCACTACTTGGTGATGCATGTAAAATGCATACATGAACTTTGCACTATATCACACATATTCCAATCATATTTGCATCATATAAGGGTTATATTACTGTTATTTAATGATTTTAGGAAATAAATCAATTGTTTCCTATTTTTATGGAATTAACTCTGCACAGGCAGAAAACCCTATTTCTTTCCTTTTATGTTTCAGGGACCCAAACGATGTCCAAAAATTATGGAAAAATACAGGCATCAGTATTTTGGAAGGTGGAAGACCTCGGAGTGAAGGAAGCAAGCAAACGGAGGCCAGAAGGCCGAAAGGGGGTGGCCCACGTGGCCAGGTACTGTGGCCGCGTGGGGCCCACCCATTTGGGCCTCGTGGCTCCGCTGCCGTCGATCTTTCATCCACCGCCTTCGTCTTGACCTAAAAACGCCTATAAAAAAGGTTCCATGACGTTTCGCGAAGGGAGCGCCGCACAAACACAGAAACACCGAAACGGAGATCAGGAGCTGCAGATTGGAGGGGGAAAACTCCGGCGGGGCGCTACCGACGTGGTCTCCTTCTTCTCCATCGACTTCTCCACCGTCTCCATGATGAAGAGGGAGTAGTCCACCTCTGGACTATGGGTTTGTGGAAGTAACTTATGTATCTCTCCTCTCTTGAGCATCACTAATTAGTACCGTATGAGCTGCTGAACATGATTACGGTCATATTTATAATACCTATGTGGTGGATCTTTCTATGAGTTAATATATGTTTGAGATTGCAATGTTTGTTTCAGTTATGAGTATAGATGCATATTATGTACCCCGTTCTTGTCTACTTGTTATGATCAAGCATGTTTATGAGAGCGTGTGTGGGGTGATGTGTGCATTAGTTGGAGTAACGGGGAGTGGTGAGTGCGGTAAGCTGACAACTTAATATCGCGATCCACTTGGGTTTTACCTTACTTTGTTACCTCACTAGAGATAAACTAAAATACCATGCTGCAAGGGTTGAGGATGACCAAGCTTCTTCCTGTGACTAGATCCAGCATGTTCTTATTTTCACTTCATGTCATGAAACTTATTGCTATACTCTGAGTCATCTTAATTACTGAGGTGTTATGATTTGGTTCGCATCTTGGTGGAGTATAAGAGAGACTAATAACCAAAAGGTCTCTATGTTAGGACGTGATGCCCATATATCTAAGTAACTTGTTATCAAACTTTGTGTTGCAATCTCATATGTTAACTCTGTGTGTGTTCCACTATCTGCCACTTTATAAAGAGAGAGTGCATTTGTGAAACCATGAACCCCGGACCATTTTTAATCATACGAAACACCTTACCAACACCATATACCACTTTTCCATTTTCAGCCATCATTAAATCCGAAAATACAAAAATACTTTTCATCTTGCATACATCATTAAAAAACCCAAAAATATCATTTACCATTGCATCCACCACCATTGCATATTTATTCCTTGTTTGCATAGCATAACTATTTTGATATCATTCTTACACCTTGTGCTTGACAACCACAGGTGAGGTTGAGGACCAAAACATTTAACTTTGTTTTGTAGGTAACCAAAAGAAGGATAAGAAGATATATCTTCACTACTGATTCCCCGAGAGTTCGATATTAAACCCTCGAGTCACCCTCGTGGGGAAAACACATCTTCCACTACTACACACCCTGCACTTGAAGTCTCAACCTAACCCATTTACTTTTGACGCAGGTAACTACGCACCGGAGATCAACAAAGTGTTTTCTGGCGTCGTAGATCTACCTCTTCAAGGGCCATCACTTGGGTACCCCAAGAGTATTTGTTTCAAAATAATTACAGCAATCTATAACATGCTTGTAGTTCAAATTTGACCAAATTTTCAGAAATCGGCTAAAGTTCATTTAAATGCGAAAACTAGACATTAATCGTCAAAATTCAAAATGATGAACAGATAACACATATCATATGTCCCTATTTGTGTGGTACTTAAGTTCATGCTATACTACACATTATATTTGCAACTTGGTTAACAAAAAACTCATATTTGACGCATACAAATTCAAAAAAAATGAAACAAATTTCATAAAAGGGGTGTTCTCTCATGCATGTTGCCATGCCAAGATACACCTATGTACCAAATTTCAGATCATTATCATGAAGTTTGCTACGGATATGGTCTTGTTAGAAGACATTTGCCCTTGAGGCTCTAGAATCTTCGTAGTCTAATGTGCTCTAATTCAAGTTTGTGTTATGATCTTGTCATATTCTAATTCCATTTTATTTTTCTCAGAAACTAGAGGACATAAGGGTAGTACCTGTGAAAAAAATCCATTTTTCGAGCTTTCTACATTTAGTTTGATTTTTTTTCAAAAGTAGGTCAAATTTGCAGGCATGGTTATTCATGCGCAGGTGTCGAATCTTTCAGAATTTTCGACGACCTTGTGAGACAATCACTACTTGGGTACCCCAAGAGTTTTTTTTCAAAATAATTACAGCATTCTATAACATGCTTGTAGTTCAAATTTGACCAAATTTTCAGAAATCAGCTAAAGTTCATTTAAATGCGCAAAACTAGACATCAATCGTCAAAATTCAAAATGATGAACAGATAACACATACCATATGTCCCTATTTGTGTGGTACTTGAGTTCATGCTATACTGCACATTATATTCGCAACTTGGTTCACAAAAAAACTCATATTTGACGCATACAAATTCAAAAAAAAATCAAACAAAATTCATAAAAAGGGTGTTCACTCCCGCATGTTGCCATGCCAAGATACACCTATGTAGCAAATTTCAGCTCACTATCATGAAGTTTGCTACGGATATGGTCTTGTTAGAAGACATTTGAGCTTGAGGCTCTAGAATCTTCGTAATCTAATGTGCTCTAATTCAAGTGTTGTGTTATGATCTTGTCATATTCTAATTCATTTTTATTTTCTCCGAAACTAGAGGACATAAGGGTAGTACCTGTGAAAAAGGAATTTTTCGAACTTTCTACATTTAGTTTTTTTTTCAAAAGTAGGTCAAATTTGCAGGCATGGTTATTCATGCGTAGGTGTCGAATCTTTCAGAATTTTTAACGACCTTGTGAGACAATCACTACTTGGGTACCCCAAAAGTATTTTTTCAAAATAATTATAGCAATCTATAACATACTTGTAGTTCAAATTTAACCAAATTTTTCAGAAATCGGCTAAAGTTCATTTAAATGCGCAAAACTAGACATCAATCGTCAAAATTCAAAATGATGAACATATAACACATATCATGATCAACAAATTTTCAGAAATGTGAGCAACATTCCAGAATGGGCACATTAGCAAGAACTATAGTGGTCATCAACATTGTACTTACGTCCACACCACATGATACTGAAACTGCTCTACATACATGTGAGCTTAACCACATGAGTAAGATAGATGTTTACATTCTACACAAAAGCATGCACATACGGCTAAACTAAGTTCAGCTCTACATATAAACAGTACTACATTTCGAGGGCTTCGTGCCGCTCAATTCCACTCGGACCAGCCCCCCACTTTGCCCTCGTTCCACCCCTCACCCCTGTTGCGGCCATCCGCATAGATGTCATCCTCCCACTTGTTTCGCTTGCTGCTGGCGTTGGAAGATGTTGAGGGTGCACATACTCTGGGGATGACCCGTGTGTAACATCCCAAATCTATAATAAGAGTAAATAAGACCCAAAATTCAGAACCAACAAAAACTTTTTGAATTATTTCACAAATGATTGTGTTTCCTTTTAAAATTGTTCTGTTTGACCTTGTGTGACTTGAATGCTTGTGATTGTTTGACTAGTAAATGTCAACCTAAGAACTCAACCTAAGTAAAAATATATTTTCAACACTGGTGACCATGTTATGACAAGAAAATATTCCATATGCCTTTCCCATTCTTATGATTGCCAAAAGTTTATTTCAAAAATGACTTGGTTCTAGCAACAAATAAAATGCCCTTTATTTTGAGACAGTAAAAGTATTTTCAACACTTTCATGTTTATAAAATATGGAGAACTCTCTGTGATCTCCTATCCTTTCCTCAACCTTGACTTTTCAAAATTCCAATCTTTATGAACCCCAAGGTTTCAACTCTGTTTAAAAGAAATTCTAGTGGGAAATATATTACCCCACATATTTCCATTCTCAAATCTTTTGAAAAACTATTCAATTATGAGTTGAGCCATTTCCTAAACTTCATCTTGTCATAATTAAGTATGATCATTTTTAAGGTAGTATTGTTGATCATGAAAAGTGTGGCATGATTAATTTGTATGAATTGAGTTGTGTGGTTGATATTGTGTGTTGTTAATGTTGTTGTGATGCTGATCTTGGTTTGGTTGTTTGCTTGTGAGGATGATTCCTCAGGTAACCCTCAAATCAAATCTTGGTTACAAGAAATGATCCTATTAAAAATTTCCTCTCTATCTATTCCTCTATTCTCTGAAAACAATTATATTTTCTTTATCAAAATTCCAGGAGTGAGGTGAACTAATAATCATCCCCACTTCATATCACTCCCTCTCAAGTAAACCTACTTTTCGATTTAAAACAAACCCCTCTTTTCATTTACAAAAAAAAAAAAAAAGGAAATGAAGGTCATTAATTTTCCCTCCCAATTTCTCTATTTCCTCAAACAAATGTTTTCTCTATGAACACAAAACTTATTTGAAGTATCTTATTTTTCAAGAAAGCTCCAAAGGTTCTACAAACTATTTTATCTCTGGTTTTAAATATTAAAGGAGTATCAAATTATTAATTTCCAAAAATGATTTATTTAGAACCCTATGAACAAAAATGGAGAAAAACATTTTATTTTCAAAAACCAATTTTTGTGGAGCCTCTACATGTATATGGGAGGCTACCCAAATATTTTCAGAATTTTTAAAAATGTATAAAGGCCTCAATTAAATCCCAGAAACCCTACTGGTTTTGAAAAGGAATTAAAAAGAAATAGGAAGAAGGACCTATCTGTGAGGGAAATCTATTTGTCAAGGGGCGTTTTGCAAATTCTGCTTTGACTTCCTGCAGCAGCCACGCTGCACGGCACTGGCGCCGTGCTCCTCACGCCGGCGTGCCGTGGTCGCCGTCCACCGTGGCCCCCTCCCTCCTTGCCGCTGCGGAGGAGAAGCTGAAGCCTCCACGCCACTCACCTCTGCTCTCCCTTGCCCCCCCCATCACCCCTGTTGCAGCGATGCAGCACGGCACGGGCGCCGTGTTGCTCACGCCGTCGTCGCCGTGTCCCCGTGCCATGTCAACGCCGCAAGAACCCCGCTCCTCTACGCCTCGCCCTGGAGGAGAAGATAAGAAGCACGCCAAGCCGCTTCTCTGCTCCCCATCCTCATTTCCCCCACTCCCTCTCGCTCTCTTTTCTTCCTCCGCATTGAACCACGGCCGAAGCTGGCCGTCACGCCTCGCCGTCGATGCAAGCCGTCCCACACAAATCGAAGACCACCATCGGACTCTACGCGTCGTCCTCTCCATGCTCGTCCGAGGAATCGAGCCCGGAAGCTGCCAATCGAGCAGACCGTCCTCACCTTTCTCCTTCTCCGGCCACGGGATGTCGAGCAAACTCGAGATCGCCACAGTCCACCTCTCCCTGCCATTTTTGCATCTCCGAGTTTCTTTTGCTCCGCTCGCTTTCATGTATCTCTTATCCTCTCCCAGGAAGCCCCAGGTCGCCGACGCCGTCCTCGCCGGAGCTCCAGCTCGCCGTCGTCCCTCTGTTCGTGTCGAGGAAGAAGAGGCTGGCCCGTACCCCTTCGCTCGCGCTCGTGGGCCGCGAGATGGGCCACTCCCTGCGCTGCACAGCCCTGATCCAGCAGATCCAGCCCGCTAACTTTTTTTTTAGGTTGTTTATTTATTTCCTGGTAGATATATTTCTGGACCTTTAGTTTAAATCCATTTGAAATAGTTTTAGTTTGAATCTGGCCAAACCAAAAATCACAATAGTAATGTTATAAGTTTAGAGACGTGTGCAACTTACAGATCTGAAAAATATTGATTTGTGTGTCTTTGAAAAATGCTGTGCTATGATTGGTCAAAATCAGTGTTTTGTCCATAACTTAATTTGTGTTGATCTAAGATGTGTCAATCCAATGGTTTTAGAAAGCTCTTCACAGTACCTTTCAGTAGAAATTGGTCTCATATGTTTTGAATGTTTAGAACAAAAGTTGCATGCACTTCTAGTTTAGGCCAGCAAGCACTTTGTGCATTTTTATTAAATTATGTAAATAACTTTTTGGATCAAACTCACTTGGAGTAGTTTCTAATAGCAACAGAGAACACAAACCCAAGTTTGCATGGTTGTTTGATTGACAGAACTCTCTAGGTGTAATTTTTAGTAAAAATGATGTTCTGCCACTAATAAACAAGAATTAGATTTAATGTTTTAAATTATGAAATTGTGGGTTGTGTTTATTGTTGATTGTTTTGGTATTGCCACTTGGGTGTTACTGATCTTTGACATGTTAAATTATGTTAGTACTGTTAGTGAGTGTTTTGCTTGTCTATCTTGTTGTTAAATTAGTTTTGTGTGATTACATTTTAAAATGTTAGCTAGAATAAAACTTATAAAAAGTATCTTTAACACTAGATAATTCCATATCTCGAGATTCATGTGTCCAAATAAATCCAACTCAAAGGTTCTGTAAAGCTTATGAAATTCTTTAACTCACTGAAGTGGTTTCATCTCATTTAAATTAACATTAGAAATACAATATTTAAAATACCATAGAAGGTTTAAATTCTAAACTTGTTGGTTTCTGATCCTCAATTAGTCCAAAGGATACCAATCCAATTTTGTTAGATTGGTACTGTCATTACTTAGCTCCCCTAATTTTGGTGGAATTAATTAACCCTTATTAATTAGTTAGCATTTGATTGAATGTCAGAAAACCTTTCTGGACTAAAACAATTATGTAGGGAGTTTAATAACTCTAAGTGAATCAAACCCAATTGTGTGGTCTTCTACACTTCAGTAGCTTTCTGTAGGAATTTAGTTTGTATTTTTGTGACCAACAGAACCCAAGTTATGCAATTAAACATGCACCACTAATTTCTGCCTTATTTAAGGCCTAATTAAATAATAGTCAATTCAATTAAATTGAAATCAAATTGTGTTGCTTTGTGTGTGCAGTAGCTGTGTGTGATGCTTGAGAGTTGTAGTGATGCTTGATTGAGTAGTTTAGTAGTTGTAGGTATTGCCTGTTCATGTTAGTGTCTTCACCTTCACTTGGTGAGATATTTTGGTTTACAGATAACTTTTGTCTGAAGTATTTCCTATTTAGATAAAGATGCTTAATCACAACTTTAACCATATCCTTATAAGCATGAGTAGTGGGGTGATTTCCAAACTTGTTTGTTAAATAACATTCTTCTCTCTTGATTGTTGTTTGTTAGTATTGCTTGATGGTTGTTGTCGGAGGGTTCTACTGGATGTTGATTGTGTTCTTTCCTTTTTGCGACGCTAGATGTAAACGCCACCGGGGTGATCCTTGGAAAGGATTTACGAGAGAAGAATCGGAGTTTAATTCTTTGATCTGTGAGGAGAAGTCCAGAGACTTCATGCTGGAAAGCAGGCAAGCTACTCCACTGAGCTTGCATCTATATACATCTATTTTGATTTACCTGTTTTACTTATAAAGAGCATAAATGATTTCTGTGGTGTCTGCCACGAAAGCGATGATTTTGAAAACCCTTTTTCCAAAATTACAAGTATATTGTTGAGGCACCCGATATAGAGGTGTTAGCGGTATACAATGATTTCTAAATGAACTTGTTTTACTCCAAAGCCTTCTATGAAAATCTTTTGGTGGGATTACAAACCACCCAAGTTTTGATTAAAAGTATTTTTGCTCTGAAAAATTAGAAATGATTGTGAAAACCTTTTTAAAAGGGTTTATGAAAAACTATTTTGCCACCTTATATAGAAGTATAAGGTAGTTATTTAAAACTATAGGATGGGAAAAACAATGTTTTCTCGAAACTCTCTTTTAAAAATACTTGGATAGACCTGCCGGAAGGTCGGTGCTCAGTTGAAGAAGGTTGGTGTTGTTTTTGAGAAAAATGCACATTGTGTCCTAGCACTATGACGACCAACCATTATCCTGTGCGACCACACTTACCCACATATGGGCAAGGGCGTAGTCATATAATTTGCTCGTGTTAGTACTGGATGCCTCAACAACGAGGATAACCTCGTTCCATGAGGGGATGGTCTGAGGACCTACCCCCTGACCTGGGTCCTCTTCAATGTTGGTCTACCGGAAGCCGGTATGGACGTACTTGGAGGAAGAGGATTGAAGGGCTCCCTTGGGTCCGCCGGGCAGAACTACGAGTCCTCACACTTAGTTTCTGAGGATTTGAGTGTCGATGGAAAGTGTCGTAGCGGCAGGGTCCTATACTAGCATGAGCAAAGGACAGGCTATGGCCGGGATCTCAACTTCGCATACCTCTGGTATGGCGGGACGTGGCTGACACGATGAGTGACCGGATGGGTGTGGGAAAAGCGTACTACCTCTGCAGAGGGTAAAACTATTCGAATAGCCGAGTCCTCGGATACGGACAGTTGGAAGGCTGTCCTAAGACCATGTGCAAGTTTTGAGAAAGGTGTTGAGTTTTGGAAGGAAGTTGGCTGGAAAGGTTATTTCGTACCTGTACCAATGAGTTGGTTCGAGGTAGCGACGGGCTTGGAATCAGGACAAGAAGTTGTTTTTCGAGGAAAAAGGTTTTAAAAGAGGTTTCTTACCCTTTTCAAAAGAAGGTGTATTTTTCGGGAAAAAGATTTAAAAAGATTTCTTACCCTTTTTAAACAAAGATATTAAGAAAACTACTTTCCAAAAGGTTTTGTTTTTAACAGGATTAAAAATCTACTCTTCTCCTTTTGAAAGATTTGGGGAAGGTTTCCCCTAAAAATAAAAGTCTTGAAAAAAAAAAAAAAAAAAAAAATTAGTGCATGTTCCTGTTGGGGTAGTTTGCGAGTACAATCAAATGTACTCATATTGGTTTCGTCCCTGGCTATTGTCTTAGCCAGATTCCAGAGAAGAGCAGTTCGACGAGGAGGAGTTCACTGACGTCTTTGCGAACTAGGGCGCTTCCCAGTCAGCTGCCTGTAGGGTAAAGGCGAATGACTTGGGCTCCACGTTGATTTGGTGATTCCGCTGCAAGTACCTTATTGAAGCTGATCACTTCAAGCACGTAAGTATAATTATTCGGTATTTGTGGGTGTTCTGTGATACCAACTCAAGTTATGTGCAACAGCACACTGATCATGGGACTGTTGCAGGAAACATAACGAGTATCTCGGATAATTAATCCGGGGTCCTCACAGACTTGGTATCAGAGCCATCCTGACTGTAACAGACCTTAGTTAGCATGGACGTTAGTTAGGAAGAGAATATTTTGTTAAAAATATGTTAACACCAAAAATATATCCTTATTTAGGGAAGTCCAAAAATGACTCCCGCTCTTCTCGCCTTCTCAATTAATTTCTGAGACTTACCTTTCTATTTTAAAATTTACCAAGGATTTCTCTACTCCCTCTTACCTGTTCAAAATACTTGACGATGTCCAATGGAGACCTAATTAGCTAGCACCTACAAGAAGAAGCTTCCATCGCAAATACTCAACATTCAACATCAAGGTGGTTGATATGCAAATGCCAAGATCGTCGACACCAACAAAGCAAGAGACCTCCGAAGACCTCAGCTCAGCCTCAGCAATTCTACTCAAGTTGCTACTTCGACAATCTCAGTTTTTCCAGCTGAAGACTAAGGCGACGAAATGAGGATTTCAGCACCCCTGTTTAACCAAGACCCATAGGAAAAACATATGATAGGAACCTTGGTTGTTTCACCCCTATTACCACGCGTACTAGACATCCGTTGGTACTAGACGTACCTTGTGTGCACCTTGCTTGTGTGTACTCTGCTTGTGTGTTGTTTGTGAGGTGGAAAAACGTAGTTTTACAAAAAGGAAAAGTTTAGTTTCCTTTTTGCCACCTAAGTGCACCTTGTTACGGATGTAAACCCGCCAAGGAAAAGCTTTCTAAAATATTCTTCCCTCTTATCTAAATCATCTCCCAAACAGAACTGACAGTTCCTCAAGATACCAAAAGACCCCCGATCTTTAACCAAATAGCCTGAGGTTTTGTATCCTTTCAAAAGTCCGACCTAGAAAACCCTCCAGAAAATTTTGACCTAGTAAGAGGAACAAGATACCGAATACTCTCTACTTCAACCTTGAGGCCCAAGACTCTACGACCTTCTGCAAGACGGATAGCGGCCTTCATACGTCGTTTTGAGCAACCACATCAAGCTATCGAGAAGGATGAAGATTCAAGACCCGACGTTCGATGACACTAGTTGGATTCTGTCAGACTAACAAAAGATTATGAAAGCTAACATAACTAACATAATTTATCTAACTTTAAATCTCTCATCTAACCAAGTTTTGCAAAGCTACTAACTGCTTTTTCTAGACAAAGGAAATAGGTGCCATAGGACGACTCAAAACTATTTGGTAGAAAGGAGAACTTTAGGGGGATATACAAGTGTTGAACTATGAGATTATTAGTTAAAAGGGTCCCTTAAGAATCTAGTTGAGGAGATCAGAACTTGTTGGATGATATTGGTAATATCAAAAAAAAAAAATTTGGGGTTTAGAATAGAAGTGAAAACTTGGAGTGGATCGATAAATTAATTGGATTTGGACAAATGATATATCTGAATTATGCTTTGGGGCTAACCAGTTGTGGTCCCCAACCATTGGTGGTTATCTGGAGCTAGAAGATGTGACCCTTGATTTAAGGTTTAGAAATAAAGGTGAAAGTTCTTGGATTTTTAGGAAGCACTTGCTGATAAAAGGATAATTGGATTGGTTAGAAGCAAGTAGATTAAGAAAAATACTCCGGTGTGGAAATGTCTAGGGTGATTCTTGGCGCAAATGACCCTTGCAATAAACTCTTATGGAATTATGGGAAGTGATCAAGGATGAGTTAGCCAATGAGTAGATCGTTGTATGCAAGAAATAATTAGTGGAGGATAAATGAATGCTTATCGGATTCTAGGAGTCAATATGACTTGGTCTAGTAGCCAGACATTCTAGGTGCCAGAAGTTTTCAGAGCTTGTCACGCTCTGTTTGGATTGTTTTTGGAAAGATCATTTATTAAGAGATCAAGGCCCAAAAGTGTTGAGATAAAATCTGAATTTGGTTAGAAAGTGGGTCAATTCAGGATGATATGATCACATGATTGTTGGATGTTTTATGTAGCTTTGATGATATGGTCGTGGGAAAATGACCATCTGAAGGAGTCAGATATTATGAGGTATGCCTATCTGGAGAGAAAAATCAATAAGGAAATAATGGGTGGAGCATAATGATTTTGTGATAAAAAGGCAATGGGAAGAATATGCCTAAAAGGATTTGATGGGTACCCGATAGATTGAGATATACCATGATAAAGAGTTTATGCCCAAAGAAGATGAGGGCGGATTAATAATTTAAACTTGGGCAGGACCATGTTTCAAATTATTTGGTTGGTAGTAGTTGCCTTACCAGAGATATTGGAATGGTATTTTGAAGAAATCGAGAGTTAGAGACCTATGTAAAGTTGGTCGTTTAAAGATCTTAGGTATAATAGGTGTGATGTTTAGGGTATGGCACCCAACTCCCTTGAAAACTAACATGAGCCCTCAACCACAAAGTTTTCCCGGAGGCCCTAACCTTTCCGGTGCACTCTGACTTATGTGTGAAGCCACCTTCGAAGCTGTATGAAGACCCCTGCGAAGCTGTGTGAAGACCCGGAACCAAAGAAGAAGTGTACCAGACTATCATTGAGTATTTGGAGACTCCTATATCAGAACCTACTATTCTTAACCTCTCTAGAAATGGTGTGATCCTCCAATGTTCGGGTTATATAGAAGTAATTGGTAACAAGCCTCATGAACTTGTTAGCGACTCACTTTTGTATGCTCAAATAATGGAGTGTCATACACAAACAATCGGAACATCAGATAATTCAGTACATCTCAGCCTCTGGAGTATGAAAAGTGATTTGGTGACAAGACTAGCTACCTTGTTACCAAATTCTTCTTGTGTGACTAAGGCAATTTGATGTCAAAGAAGACACCCACATTCTTATACAACCAACCAATAGGAGGCCTCGCAACATCGAGTTGTTAAGATCTCACTTAGCGACCTTATTGAAAGAAGAACGACCTCGGAAGAATCTTCAGCCCAAAACCCGTGCCCTCATACTCCCCTGTACCCCCGGGCAAATCTCGAGGACGAGATTTATTTTAAGGGGGGAAGGATCTGTAACATCCCAAATCTATAATAAGAGTAAATAAGACCCAAAATTCAGAACCAACAAAAACTTTTTGAATTATTTCACAAATGATTGTGTTTCCTTTTAAAATTGTTCTGTTTGACCTTGTGTGACTTGAATGCTTGTGATTGTTTGACTAGTAAATGTCAACCTAAGAACTCAACCTAAGTAAAAATATATTTTCAACACTGGTGACCATGTTATGACAAGAAAATATTCCATATGCCTTTCCCATTCTTATGATTGCCAAAAGTTTATTTCAAAAATGACTTGGTTCTAGCAACAAATAAAATGCCCTTTATTTTGAGACAGTAAAAGTATTTTCAACACTTTCATGTTTATAAAATATGGAGAACTCTCTGTGATCTCCTATCCTTTCCTCAACCTTGACTTTTCAAAATTCCAATCTTTATGAACCCCAAGGTTTCAACTCTGTTTAAAAGAAATTCTAGTGGGAAATATATTACCCCACATATTTCCATTCTCAAATCTTTTGAAAAACTATTCAATTATGAGTTGAGCCATTTCCTAAACTTCATCTTGTCATAATTAAGTATGATCATTTTTAAGGTAGTATTGTTGATCATGAAAAGTGTGGCATGATTAATTTGTATGAATTGAGTTGTGTGGTTGATATTGTGTGTTGTTAATGTTGTTGTGATGCTGATCTTGGTTTGGTTGTTTGCTTGTGAGGATGATTCCTCAGGTAACCCTCAAATCAAATCTTGGTTACAAGAAATGATCCTATTAAAAATTTCCTCTCTATCTATTCCTCTATTCTCTGAAAACAATTATATTTTCTTTATCAAAATTCCAGGAGTGAGGTGAACTAATAATCATCCCCACTTCATATCACTCCCTCTCAAGTAAACCTACTTTTCGATTTAAAACAAACCCCTCTTTTCATTTACAAAAAAAAAAAAAAAGGAAATGAAGGTCATTAATTTTCCCTCCCAATTTCTCTATTTCCTCAAACAAATGTTTTCTCTATGAACACAAAACTTATTTGAAGTATCTTATTTTTCAAGAAAGCTCCAAAGGTTCTACAAACTATTTTATCTCTGGTTTTAAATATTAAAGGAGTATCAAATTATTAATTTCCAAAAATGATTTATTTAGAACCCTATGAACAAAAATGGAGAAAAACATTTTATTTTCAAAAACCAATTTTTGTGGAGCCTCTACATGTATATGGGAGGCTACCCAAATATTTTCAGAATTTTTAAAAATGTATAAAGGCCTCAATTAAATCCCAGAAACCCTACTGGTTTTGAAAAGGAATTAAAAAGAAATAGGAAGAAGGACCTATCTGTGAGGGAAATCTATTTGTCAAGGGGCGTTTTGCAAATTCTGCTTTGACTTCCTGCAGCAGCCACGCTGCACGGCACTGGCGCCGTGCTCCTCACGCCGGCGTGCCGTGGTCGCCGTCCACCGTGGCCCCCTCCCTCCTTGCCGCTGCGGAGGAGAAGCTGAAGCCTCCACGCCACTCACCTCTGCTCTCCCTTGCCCCCCCCATCACCCCTGTTGCAGCGATGCAGCACGGCACGGGCGCCGTGTTGCTCACGCCGTCGTCGCCGTGTCCCCGTGCCATGTCAACGCCGCAAGAACCCCGCTCCTCTACGCCTCGCCCTGGAGGAGAAGATAAGAAGCACGCCAAGCCGCTTCTCTGCTCCCCATCCTCATTTCCCCCACTCCCTCTCGCTCTCTTTTCTTCCTCCGCATTGAACCACGGCCGAAGCTGGCCGTCACGCCTCGCCGTCGATGCAAGCCGTCCCACACAAATCGAAGACCACCATCGGACTCTACGCGTCGTCCTCTCCATGCTCGTCCGAGGAATCGAGCCCGGAAGCTGCCAATCGAGCAGACCGTCCTCACCTTTCTCCTTCTCCGGCCACGGGATGTCGAGCAAACTCGAGATCGCCACAGTCCACCTCTCCCTGCCATTTTTGCATCTCCGAGTTTCTTTTGCTCCGCTCGCTTTCATGTATCTCTTATCCTCTCCCAGGAAGCCCCAGGTCGCCGACGCCGTCCTCGCCGGAGCTCCAGCTCGCCGTCGTCCCTCTGTTCGTGTCGAGGAAGAAGAGGCTGGCCCGTACCCCTTCGCTCGCGCTCGTGGGCCGCGAGATGGGCCACTCCCTGCGCTGCACAGCCCTGATCCAGCAGATCCAGCCCGCTAACTTTTTTTTTAGGTTGTTTATTTATTTCCTGGTAGATATATTTCTGGACCTTTAGTTTAAATCCATTTGAAATAGTTTTAGTTTGAATCTGGCCAAACCAAAAATCACAATAGTAATGTTATAAGTTTAGAGACGTGTGCAACTTACAGATCTGAAAAATATTGATTTGTGTGTCTTTGAAAAATGCTGTGCTATGATTGGTCAAAATCAGTGTTTTGTCCATAACTTAATTTGTGTTGATCTAAGATGTGTCAATCCAATGGTTTTAGAAAGCTCTTCACAGTACCTTTCAGTAGAAATTGGTCTCATATGTTTTGAATGTTTAGAACAAAAGTTGCATGCACTTCTAGTTTAGGCCAGCAAGCACTTTGTGCATTTTTATTAAATTATGTAAATAACTTTTTGGATCAAACTCACTTGGAGTAGTTTCTAATAGCAACAGAGAACACAAACCCAAGTTTGCATGGTTGTTTGATTGACAGAACTCTCTAGGTGTAATTTTTAGTAAAAATGATGTTCTGCCACTAATAAACAAGAATTAGATTTAATGTTTTAAATTATGAAATTGTGGGTTGTGTTTATTGTTGATTGTTTTGGTATTGCCACTTGGGTGTTACTGATCTTTGACATGTTAAATTATGTTAGTACTGTTAGTGAGTGTTTTGCTTGTCTATCTTGTTGTTAAATTAGTTTTGTGTGATTACATTTTAAAATGTTAGCTAGAATAAAACTTATAAAAAGTATCTTTAACACTAGATAATTCCATATCTCGAGATTCATGTGTCCAAATAAATCCAACTCAAAGGTTCTGTAAAGCTTATGAAATTCTTTAACTCACTGAAGTGGTTTCATCTCATTTAAATTAACATTAGAAATACAATATTTAAAATACCATAGAAGGTTTAAATTCTAAACTTGTTGGTTTCTGATCCTCAATTAGTCCAAAGGATACCAATCCAATTTTGTTAGATTGGTACTGTCATTACTTAGCTCCCCTAATTTTGGTGGAATTAATTAACCCTTATTAATTAGTTAGCATTTGATTGAATGTCAGAAAACCTTTCTGGACTAAAACAATTATGTAGGGAGTTTAATAACTCTAAGTGAATCAAACCCAATTGTGTGGTCTTCTACACTTCAGTAGCTTTCTGTAGGAATTTAGTTTGTATTTTTGTGACCAACAGAACCCAAGTTATGCAATTAAACATGCACCACTAATTTCTGCCTTATTTAAGGCCTAATTAAATAATAGTCAATTCAATTAAATTGAAATCAAATTGTGTTGCTTTGTGTGTGCAGTAGCTGTGTGTGATGCTTGAGAGTTGTAGTGATGCTTGATTGAGTAGTTTAGTAGTTGTAGGTATTGCCTGTTCATGTTAGTGTCTTCACCTTCACTTGGTGAGATATTTTGGTTTACAGATAACTTTTGTCTGAAGTATTTCCTATTTAGATAAAGATGCTTAATCACAACTTTAACCATATCCTTATAAGCATGAGTAGTGGGGTGATTTCCAAACTTGTTTGTTAAATAACATTCTTCTCTCTTGATTGTTGTTTGTTAGTATTGCTTGATGGTTGTTGTCGGAGGGTTCTACTGGATGTTGATTGTGTTCTTTCCTTTTTGCGACGCTAGATGTAAACGCCACCGGGGTGATCCTTGGAAAGGATTTACGAGAGAAGAATCGGAGTTTAATTCTTTGATCTGTGAGGAGAAGTCCAGAGACTTCATGCTGGAAAGCAGGCAAGCTACTCCACTGAGCTTGCATCTATATACATCTATTTTGATTTACCTGTTTTACTTATAAAGAGCATAAATGATTTCTGTGGTGTCTGCCACGAAAGCGATGATTTTGAAAACCCTTTTTCCAAAATTACAAGTATATTGTTGAGGCACCCGATATAGAGGTGTTAGCGGTATACAATGATTTCTAAATGAACTTGTTTTACTCCAAAGCCTTCTATGAAAATCTTTTGGTGGGATTACAAACCACCCAAGTTTTGATTAAAAGTATTTTTGCTCTGAAAAATTAGAAATGATTGTGAAAACCTTTTTAAAAGGGTTTATGAAAAACTATTTTGCCACCTTATATAGAAGTATAAGGTAGTTATTTAAAACTATAGGATGGGAAAAACAATGTTTTCTCGAAACTCTCTTTTAAAAATACTTGGATAGACCTGCCGGAAGGTCGGTGCTCAGTTGAAGAAGGTTGGTGTTGTTTTTGAGAAAAATGCACATTGTGTCCTAGCACTATGACGACCAACCATTATCCTGTGCGACCACACTTACCCACATATGGGCAAGGGCGTAGTCATATAATTTGCTCGTGTTAGTACTGGATGCCTCAACAACGAGGATAACCTCGTTCCATGAGGGGATGGTCTGAGGACCTACCCCCTGACCTGGGTCCTCTTCAATGTTGGTCTACCGGAAGCCGGTATGGACGTACTTGGAGGAAGAGGATTGAAGGGCTCCCTTGGGTCCGCCGGGCAGAACTACGAGTCCTCACACTTAGTTTCTGAGGATTTGAGTGTCGATGGAAAGTGTCGTAGCGGCAGGGTCCTATACTAGCATGAGCAAAGGACAGGCTATGGCCGGGATCTCAACTTCGCATACCTCTGGTATGGCGGGACGTGGCTGACACGATGAGTGACCGGATGGGTGTGGGAAAAGCGTACTACCTCTGCAGAGGGTAAAACTATTCGAATAGCCGAGTCCTCGGATACGGACAGTTGGAAGGCTGTCCTAAGACCATGTGCAAGTTTTGAGAAAGGTGTTGAGTTTTGGAAGGAAGTTGGCTGGAAAGGTTATTTCGTACCTGTACCAATGAGTTGGTTCGAGGTAGCGACGGGCTTGGAATCAGGACAAGAAGTTGTTTTTCGAGGAAAAAGGTTTTAAAAGAGGTTTCTTACCCTTTTCAAAAGAAGGTGTATTTTTCGGGAAAAAGATTTAAAAAGATTTCTTACCCTTTTTAAACAAAGATATTAAGAAAACTACTTTCCAAAAGGTTTTGTTTTTAACAGGATTAAAAATCTACTCTTCTCCTTTTGAAAGATTTGGGGAAGGTTTCCCCTAAAAATAAAAGTCTTGAAAAAAAAAAAAAAAAAAAAAAATTAGTGCATGTTCCTGTTGGGGTAGTTTGCGAGTACAATCAAATGTACTCATATTGGTTTCGTCCCTGGCTATTGTCTTAGCC
The DNA here is from genome assembly GCA_947311845.1 of Poa pratensis. NCBI lineage: Eukaryota > Viridiplantae > Streptophyta > Magnoliopsida > Poales > Poaceae > Poa > Poa pratensis. The sequence goes on from CAMZMU010000027.1 coordinate 91,357,161, forward strand.
AGATTCCAGAGAAGAGCAGTTCGACGAGGAGGAGTTCACTGACGTCTTTGCGAACTAGGGCGCTTCCCAGTCAGCTGCCTGTAGGGTAAAGGCGAATGACTTGGGCTCCACGTTGATTTGGTGATTCCGCTGCAAGTACCTTATTGAAGCTGATCACTTCAAGCACGTAAGTATAATTATTCGGTATTTGTGGGTGTTCTGTGATACCAACTCAAGTTATGTGCAACAGCACACTGATCATGGGACTGTTGCAGGAAACATAACGAGTATCTCGGATAATTAATCCGGGGTCCTCACACCGTGGTACTTTTGGTTTTTGGAGACAAACCAAGCCCTTTCGGGCTGACTGAAGAACCCGGTACAGCTCGAACGAGACGAACCCATCGAGAGCAGCTTATCTGATGTTAACCTCTGGAAGTGGTTGTTGTACCCAGTGATCATGTCCATCTTTTGGGAACTCGGTCTTCATGGTTAAATAGGATTTGTTGATGAGTTCGCCTGCCATGTCAGCCATTCCAGTCCTCCCATCGCGTCCTTTCCCTTTTATGTGGTAGATATCTTGGATATCCACATGGTACCTCCTTGGAATTGTAAAACCCCAGGTTCTATCCACGACCCTCCTGTCACCCCTGATGTCCACACTGGCAAATTTGCACGTCCGATCGTTGAAAAGCTCGAATAGCTTATCACACTTCTCCCTGGGACTACAGTAGTTACAAAGTAAAAATTGTAAATTTGCAAAAAGTACAGTTCAGTTGTACATATCTAGTATATGTAGAACAATTAAATTAATTATACAATCATATATGTAACACATTTAATTTAATGAAATTTCAGTACCAAAGAAATTGTCATAACTAGGTGCCATGACATCAACATGTTACTGAAGAAAAATAAATGAACGAAGCATATCCTCAAAATTAGACTGCCAATTAGTTCTGCCATTGTACAATCCTATTCGTAGGCGCAATTGTGTCAGATCATCTAGAAAAAAGCAATTGGACAAAAATAGTCCAATTGATACAAAGACCAGTACAAGATCAAAATTTACAATTACTTCCTTGCAATAATCATAGGTGCAGTTGTCATATGTCAAATCCCCTACAAAAATGACATTGAAGAAGAAAGGCCAATTGATACAAGGACCAATACAAGATCAAAATTTTAAATTACTTCCTTGCAATATTCCATTTCAGTGGTGCATTTGGAAAGACCTTCCAATTTGTGTTGCTGTCGTATTTTGCATATATTTCAGTTCAGCATTTGCTACCGTAGCCATGGTAGTACATGTGAATCGTGAAACCAAATCAAAGAAAGTAATAGTAACAGTAGATATAGAGTACCGTAATTAACAGAATAATGAAATATTCAACTTACTTATTCTTACACTAGTGGTAGAAAACCCCAAACCGGAAATGTACACTGCTAGATCTATCAGTCATACCTAGCCAACTGCCAGACCAACACAGTTTGGTCTACGCAAAGTTGAACAACTGCAACTTCTTGCATTTCCACAGGCCATTTGTGGGTGTACTCGAAATCCAACCCCATGAACTCATCCTCCTCTTCCATTTTCAACGTCTTCATCTAGAGCTCTCTGATGGTTTCCTCAACCTGCGCAACGTCGTTGGTGTAGATGACGTCAATGTCCGTCGGGCCATGGGCGGTGAACGACGTCGACACAGTACGGATTTCTACTGCCTCCATGGCGGCGCGGACGGAGAGGAAGAAGATGTAGAGATAGGGGGGCCAAAGCAAGGAGAAACAAGGGGGAAAACAGGGGCATCGGTAGTGGGTGAGAAGATTAATGATGTAATGAACCGTCGGAAGCAAGACTCGCCCTGTAGTTCTTTTCGGCTGACAAGTAGGCCCACAAAAATTTCGAGAGAAAAAATAACTCCTCCTCGGCCTCCATGGAAACAGTTACCGTGAACGGAAAAAAACCCGGCATCTCTTCCCCTCAATATATTTCCATCTCGCAGGCACATCAGAGGAAAAAAACTTAATTGATAACTAACTAACAAGGACTCATTGTACCAACATGTAATTTTGTTACTTACAAATCCGTACACATGTGGTATTCAAATGGATTGGCCATACAGGGAAAAAGTACATTACCCGTTTTAGAAAGTTTCCACATGCATCAATGTATCATAAAACCTAGTGGTCGATTAAAACTGCATGACACTTACTAGCATGTTTCATGATTGATGAAATTGATTTATTCCCGAATAAAACATAAATGCTTATTTTCAGTACTTTGATTTGTAATATTGTTTCGAATTTCATGCTTCATTATTTGAATACCAAGCACATTTGTATGAATAATATTGAAATATAGGTTTATGAACATATATGATACTTGATCAGGGTTTGGATCATGCCTCATTGTGATCTAAAACTAACAAACATGAACTCCTTGCACCTACATGTAATTTTGCTATTTTTGACGTGCAAATGTGGTACTTACACGAAGTGCTCGCAAGTTTGTGCTATTCCAAGTAGCAATCCACATGCAGCAAACAAAGTACAGCACCCTTTTTTAGAAATTTTCCACATGCAGCATAGTTTCAGATTATTCTTACAAGTATAGGTGTTGCGATCATTTTCTTGGAAGAAAAAGGCCAGAAAATGAAAGACGCAGGTGGGCATTTTTGGCACTGGTTTATCTTTAGTGTGTTCGTGTCGGGTCCAATGGTGAGCGGCCGGTGCAGACAGTGAAAGACGTGCGTGGCGAGACGTGGCGGCTGCTAGAGGAGGGCGAGGGGTTGGTCTCGGTGCAGTCAATTACACGGTGGGTCGAGAGGCGAGGCACGGCTGCGGTACATGGGTTTTGATGGGACAAGACATATACCCGCGGTAGGCCCACCTGTCAGTTGGCCACACAGTTCACCCCCGGATGGTCAGTGTTTTGGTTGGGCCCATTTTTCAGTGGGTGGTTATTTTTTCCGCGTGTACACTAACCGCGACGCAGTTACGATTTCACACCGGCCTATTTCGTCTCATCTTCCTATGTCACATCACACCGCTCCTCTGTTTCCCCTCTTTCTTCTTCTAGTCTTCTCCGCTTCTGTCACATCCCAAATTTCGAAACTAAGAAAAACTTAGTTTCACAAGACCCAAATTTCAGAACCAACAAAAACTTTTGAAATATTTCACTGATGATTGTGTTTTACTACCCATTGCTCTGTTTGACCTTGTGTGACCGGTATGTGTGGTTGCTCCTTTTTGTGTATGTGACTTGTTTGTCTTGAATGCATCATCCTTGTGATTGTTGTGATCTTGTTGTGTTGTTGCTTGGGTGTAAAAATTAACCAAGTGTGCTAGGGTAGTAAATTACAAACACACTTGGAAACAAATTTGGAATGTGACTTAAATAAAGCAAAACTCCCAAAATTACTCAACAAATTGAATTAGGATCATAAGTTGGGTGAAATGATCTTAATATATTAATCTATCTACCTCACTCTCTAATTCTCTCAAGAAAATATTTTCTTTATGAAATTAATTCCAGGGATGAGGTACATAGATGACCATCTCATTCTCATACCCCCTTCCTTCTCAAAATTATATAGTATTCACTAAATTTTATTTAAATTATGAAATCCTATTTTATTCTTTTGATTCAATTCAAATGTGTTTGTTTCTGAAAAACACAAATACAAAAGCTAATATATTTATCAAGGGAGTTCCAAAAGTTCAAAACAATATTTTCTCAATTGCTTTTGAATTGCAAAAAGAATATCAAATTGATTTTATCCAAAAATGCCATATTTAAAGCCTATGAACAAAAGTTGTTCAAAACATTTTATTTTGTAAAACCAATTTTTGTGGAGCTTCTACTTGACAAGGGGAACCTACTCAAATTTTTACAAATTTTTCTAAAAGGTTTTAGTGCCTCAATAAAATCCTTGAAAAGCTTCTGGTTTTAAAAGAAATAAAGGAAATAAAGAAAAGGACCTAGTTGTGATTAAAAACAGAACACTAGGGGATTTTCTGTAATTTCGTCGTCGCGTCCCTGTAGCTCGACAGTGGAGCTATGGCGCGAGGTCGCCGTGTCATCGCTCGCGTCGCCGCCGCCCAGGCCCCCCCTGCCGCGCCTGCCCTCCCGCTCCTCCGACCGCGGCCCTCCAAGCACGCACCGCACCGGACCCCCCCCCCTGCTGCCCTGCGAGTGGTGAGGAGAACGCCACGGCGCCGCCCTTCTCTCTCCGCTCTCCTGCCCGTGCCGCCGTGTCGCCCTCCAGTCGCACGACGCCCGGACCCCCCCCCTCTTGCGCTGCCCTGCGAGGTGGATAAGGAGCCACGACGCCGCACCTCCCTCCTCCACTCGCTCACTCTCCCCTGCTGCCTCTCCCTCTCTTCTTTTTCTCCACCATGGCCGAACTCGAGCTCGCCGTTGCCGCACGCATCGCCACCGTTCTAGGACGCCCCAAGCAAATCCAAGGCCACCATCCTCTCCGCCTCGACGTCCTCTTCGTCCTCGTCCAAGGAATCGCCGCGGGAAGCTGCAAATCGAGCAGGGCGTCGGCGTCTTCTTCATCCCCGGCCGTCGGACTTCGAGCAAGACCGCGAGCAGTACAGTCCTCCTTTCCCCGCCATTTTTGCACCCCCGTGCTCCCCTCCACCTTATCTAACTCGTAGACATCGCCGTTCTTCCCAGGTTCGCCGGACACGCCGTAGCCATCCCCGCCTCGTTCCCTGCTCGGCCTCGCGCGGCCGCGCGCGTTCTGGAGGAAGGAGACGATCAAGGGCCGTCGATCTCCAGATCGACGGCAGCGTACCCGTTCGCTGCGCATGGGCCGTGGATGGGCCGGTTGCTGCGCCACACGGCCAGATCTGGCCCATCTTTTTTTTTCTTCAGTAGATCAAATATCTGTTTGTTTTCCTGTTTAATTTTTCAGTATAGCTTTAAATCTTTTGTGCTAGATCTGTGATAGCTATTTGAGTGATTTAAATTTTATAGAGTTCCTATGCATTTTCTTAAACATGCAGAACTGGTTTCTTGTTAAAATATATTTTTGATTGTTGTCTAGATTAAAACTTGTAAAAAGTATCTATTTCACTAAATATTAAATATCTAGAGTTTTATAACTCCAAAAATTGCAAACTAAATTTCTCTGGATAGGTTGAAGTGATACCTTTCCAGATCTGTTGGTCTTGTATGCAAATGAAGTCTAAAACCAAAGCTGTGTCCATTCTTGTAAACACACCAATAGCACTTGGGTGATTTTTGTAGATTTTTGTGAGTTAAATTTTGGAGTAAATCCAATTGGATTGTCTTCTATATGTATACTAGAACCTATACCTAATTTGGTTTGAATTTAGGAGTCATGGTTTGACTGTGGTGTCAATTGTAAACTTTAGGACTTTTCTGCCTATTTTTTTTATTAGGCCTTTATTAATAGTTGTGTTATAACTTTATTGTTATAAATGTGTTTCCTAGTTTTACTAGCATGTTAGGAGAGCTGTTTGTGAGTCAAGTGTTTGTTAGGGTTTTATTCCCTATATAGTATTCCCCTAGTAATTACGAATTACTATGTTTGTTTATTCTAATGTGAGAATGTTGTGTGTGATTAAAATGTATGCCCTGCTGGTTAAGTAGTGTTGTGGTGTTGTTGCTTGCATGTTAGTGTTATTTATTAGGTTATAATATGTTAGTACTGTTAGTGGCATGAGTTGAGCTTAACTGAGTTAAACATGTGTTGTTTAGTGGTGTTTGAAGCAATCCACAAGTAGTTAATTATTGCTTGTGTTGCTTGATACTTTGGAGTAGCGAGGTAATCTTTTTAACTAAGTATGGGCTACTGGTTGCTTAGGTTGGCTAATAGTACATAGCCTTGCTTGTTAGTAGAAACTACTGGATGACTTAACTTTTGTCTGAAGTACTTCCTGTTTAGGGAAAAGTGTTTGTTAGGTACCTTTAATAGAGGATGTCTTGGTGCTCTATGATTTTAGCATGTGTTTGGTGTTATACCCTTGTGAGTATAATGCCCTTGTAAATGTAGATCTTAGTTTGTTGCTTGATTAAATTAGTTCTATGTTTGTGGTTTGATTACTTGTTTGTATACCACTTGTGGTATGGTTGCTTATTGTGTGTTGTTTTATTTTCATGTTTGCGACGCTAGATATGAACGTTACCGGAGTGGTATTTGGAGAGGATTTATCGAAGAAGGATGGGAATTTATTTCTTTGATCGGTGAGAAGAAGCCTAGGAACATCATACTGGAATCAGGCAAGCTATTCTCTGAGCTTGCACCTAAATATATATGCATCTACTTAATCAAATGTTTTACTTTTAAAGCAAAGATTTATAAAACCTTTTCCAAAAAGTACATGGAAACTATTTTGCCACCCTATGTAGACATATGAGATAGTTATATAAAATTATAGGATGGGGAAAAATAATCTTGGTTTGTTCAAAACTCCTTTGGAAAATTACTTGTGTGGTTATGGAATACCGAGATGTCGGTGTTGAAGTGGAGAAATGGTCTCCTTTGGAAATACTGGTGTGGATGTGAAATACCGAGATGTCGGTGTTGACGTGGAGAAATGGAGAATGGAAATGTTTATGAAAAATGCACATTGTGTCTTTGTACTATGACGACCAGCCGATAATCTGTGCGACCACATTTACCCCCATATGGAAAAGGGCGTAGTCATATAGTTTGCTCATATTAGTACTGGAAGCCTCAACAACGAGGATGACCTCGTTCCATGAGGGGATGGTTTGGTGACCTGCCCCTGACCTGGGTCCTCTTAAGAGAAGTCTACCGGAGGCCGGTATGAGTGTATTGGAGAAAGAGGATTGAAGACGCCACCTTTGGGTCGCCGGGCAGAACTACGAAGTCCTCACACTTAGTTTCCGACGGGCTGGATTTAAGTGTCGATGGAACCGGTTTCGTAGCGGTAGGATCCTATACTAGCATGAGCAAAGGACAGGCTATGGTCGGCAGCTTACTTCGCATACACCCTGTATGGCGAGACGTGGCGGACACGATGAGTTGCCGGATGGGTGTGGGAAAAGCGTGCTACCTCTGCAGAGGGTAAAACTATTCGAATAGCCGAGTCCTCGGATATGGACAGTTGGGAGGCTGTCCTCTGACCATGTGCAAGTTTTGGGAAAGTTTTGAGACTTGAAGCTAAGATGGAGATGTGTTGTATCTGCCCTATACAGGCGGGCGGGTATGAGGTTGTTGGAACAATGATTGACCAGGAATGGTTTTTGGTCGAAAAAGGAGGAGTTTTGGAGAAAATAAACAACGGAGATTTTCTGGAAAATGTTTATAAAAGAGACTTTTTACCTTTTTCAACAAAGAGGTATTTTCGGGAAAAAGTTATAAAAGAGAATTCTTACAAAGATGGATTTATGGGAAAAAGTTCTAAAAGCCTTCTTACCTTTTTTATCAAAGATATAGAGATGTTTTAAAATAAATAAAAGTTTGACAATTGAAAGGGTGCTATTGCATGCTCATGTCGGGGGTAGTTTGCGAGTACATAAAAGTACTCATGGCTGTGTCCCTGGATATTCCTATGTCCAGAGCTCAAGAAGAAGTATGCTGAAGACCGAGAGATCGATGACATCTTTGCGAACTAGGGCGCTTCCCAGTCAGCTGCCTGTGTGGTTGTGGCAAATGACTTGGGCTCCACGCTGTTTGATGATTTCCGCTGCAAGTACCTGTTGAAGTTATGACTTCAATCAAGTAAGTAAATTTATTCGGTATTTATGGATGTCCTTTTGATGCCAGTTTGATTGTGCCCAGCGACAGACTGATCACGGGATCGCTGATGTTGTAGGCACAAGGGTATTTCGGACAGCTAGTCCGGGGTCCCCAGAAGACTTGGTATCAGAGCCATCCTGACTGTAACAGACCTTAGTTAGCATGGACGTTAGTTAGTAAAGAAATATTTTGTTAAAAATATATTGTTACCAAAAACATACTTTTGTCTAAGGAAGTCCAAAAATAACTTCCACTCTTCCCACCTTCTCAAATATTTCTGAGTCTTATCACTCTATTTAAGATTTTCCAAGGAATTCTCTAATCCCTCTTGCCTGTTCAAAATACTTGACGATGAACCCAAGTGAGACCTAATTAGCTAGCACCTACAAGCAGAAGCTTCCATCACAAGTGCTCAACATTCCAAATCGAGGTGATTGATCTGCAAATACCAAGATTTTCGAAGTCAACCAAGCAAGAGACCTTCGAAGACCTCAACTCAACATCAACAATTCTACTCAAGTTGCAACTTCGATAATCTCAATTCCTCCCGCTAGAGCCTAAGGCGACAAAGTGAAAACTTCACCAACCATGTCTAACCGAGACCATAGGATAAACCTGATAGGAACCTTGGCTGTACCACCCGACTACCACGAGTATTAGACGTCCGTTGGTACTAAATGTACCTTGTGTGTTGTTTGTTTGCGTGCTCCTTGCTTATGAGTACTCTGCTTATGTGTTGTTTGTTGTGAGTTCTCTGTGTGTGTGTTGTTTTTCTTGTGTGTTCACAATCACGCCTTGTCGGCAACATAAGTAACCTCAAAATTCTCTTTTTATAAAATTCCTTTTGCCACCTATCAAAACCATTTTTGACCTCTTCGCCATAGTTGCACTTTGTTGCAAATGTAAAACCACCTAGGAAAAATCTTTCTGAAATTATTTCTCCTCTCATCTAAACCATCTTCCGATAAGAACTGACAGTTCCGCGAGGTACAAAAGACTCCCGATTTTTAACCAAATAGCCTGAGATTTTGCGACTTAACCGGCAAGTCAGACAATGACCTTCATGCACCGTCTGGAGCAAGTGCGTCAAGATCTCGAAGGAAACTGCAATTTTACGCCAACCTCGTGAAGACACGAGCCTTACCTCGCAAAAATAACTTGTGAAATTACAAGAATACCACACTAACTTATCGTATCTAACTTTAGACTAACATCTGACTTAAGTCCATGATAGTACCAACCAATCTTTTAGGACTTCATGCCTTGACAAGAAACAAGGACATCAGGAGATTCATTTAGGGTTGGTAACTAGGAGAACTCAAGGAGTGTAGGAAAGTTGCTATGAAGATTCGAGCTCAGAGACCACAAGAAGGAGGAACTGCGACAAAGAGACTTTGAAGAGAGATTTCTTAAGTTGGCAATGAAGTAATTAATATACCAGATTATCCTTGAGTATTTGGAAACTCATATATCAGAATCTATTATTCTTAATCTCTCTAGAAATAGTGTGACATTCCAATGTCGTGTTATATAGAAGTAGTTTGGTAACAAGCCTCATGAACTTGTTAACAAATCACTTTTGTAGGCTCCAACAATTGAGTGTCATATACAAATGAACGGAAGATCAGATAAACCAGTACATCTCAGCCTCGGGAATATGAAAAGTAGTTTGATGACAAGACTAGCTACCTTGTTAACAAATTCTTCTTGTATGACTAAGGCAATTCGATGTCATAAAGGACACCCACATTCTTACACAACTAACTAATGGAAAGCTTTGCTGGAACTAGTGGATGTCTTCACCGCAGGGTGAGACAAAGGATGTTGGAACTTAAATCAAAAACAATAATAATTTTCTTAAACCAAGAGTATACCTTAGGAGGTACTCAAGTTCCAAGTGAGAAAGTCACATGGAGATTTATAGTGTTTCTCCAAGTACCCCCCCCCTTTTGAAAAACAACTGGTGCGAAGGTTCCTCACTAACTTTTTCTAGGGACCATTAAGAGGTGCCAGAGACCGACTCAAAACTAGTTGTTAGAAAGGAGGCTGTAGGAAGATATAAGGGTGTTGAATTGAAAGTTGTTAGCCAAAAGTATCTTGACGAGATCAAAATTTGGTGGATGCTGTTGGTAATATCAAAAATTTGGGGTTTATAAAAGGAGTGAAAACTTGGAGTGGATCGATAAATTAATTGGGATTGAACAGATGATATAATTGATTAATACTCTGGGGCTAACCAGTTGTGGTCCCCAACCATTGGTGGTTACCTGGAACTAGGAGACGTGACCCTTGATTCAAGGTTTAGAAATAAAGGTGAAAGTTATTGGATTTTTAGGAATCACTTGCTGATAAAATGATGTTTGGATTGGTTAGAAGCAAGTAAATTAAGAAGAATACTCCGGTGTTGGAATGTTTAGGGTGATTCTTGGGCAAGTGACCCTTGTACTAAATTCTTATGGAATTATAGGGAGTGGTCAAAGATGATTTAGCAGATGAGTAGATCGTTGTATGCAAGAAATAATTGGTGGAGGATAAGTGAATGTTTATCGGATTCTAGGAATCAATATGATTTGGTCTAGTAGCAAGACATTCTAGGTGACAGTAGTTTTCAGAGCTTGTCACGCTCTGTTTGGATTATTCTTAGAAAGATCGTTTATCTTTGATTAAGAGATCAAGGCCCGAAAGTGTTGAAATGAAATCTGAATTTGGTTAGAAAGTGGGTCAAATTCTTGATGGTATGATCACATGATTGTTGGATGCTTTATTTAGCTTTGATGATATGATCGTGGGAAGATGGCAATCTGAAGGAGTCAGATAATTTGAGATATGCCTATCTGGGGAATAAATTAATCAAGAAATAATTGGTGGACCACTACGATTTTTGTGATCGAATATAATGGGGAGAATATGCCAAAAGGGTTTGATGGGTACCCGATAGATTGAACTATACCGTGATAAAGAGTTTATGCCCGAGGAAGATGATGGTGGATTAATAACTTTAGCTTGGGCAAAAGACCATGATTCAATTAACTATTGATAGTAGTGGCCTTACCAGAGATATTGGAATGGAATTTGGAGGACTCGAGAATTAGAGGCCTAAGTAAAGTTAGTTGTTTCGGATCTTAGGTTTAAAAAGTTTGGTGTTCAGAGTATAACACCCAACTCCCTTGAAAACTAACTTAAGCCCCTCAACCAGAAAGTTTTCCTGGAAAACCTTAACTATTCGGGTGCACTCTAACTTACTTGTGAAGACCCAGAACCAAAGAAGTCCTTCATGGCCAGCCTTTTCCCGCCAAGCCGAAGGAAGAAAAGCGTGAAGAAGATCTACCGGAAGTCACTAAGAAGAATCAAACAACGGAAGCACCTGCTGTTGGCAACATCAACCACCAAGCAAGTCCAGACGCCCTTAGAAGTTTATAATATCCCTCTACTAACTAGATCCCGGAGAGAGTCAAGTACCCAGACTTGACGCATCCTGAAAACAACGCATCCCCATCCGCGACCCTAGTAAGGAGAAAATATCTGGAAGTGATATCTGCAACAACTCCAAGCACCGAGGAGTGACACCAAGACGACGACCGTCAGGCTACTCAAGAAGAATGATGCTTCCAAGTCAACTCCAGCTGCGACTTTCAACAAGACCGATTAAAGACCCCCTTTTTAAGGGGGAAGACCTGCAATAGGTATACAGGAACATAGTAATAATTAGATCCTTGCGCCTTAGCCTTGTAGTATCTGGAAGCAACCAACCAAGACTGTCCATCCGAGTCAATCGTCAAGACAACCCCATCATCAAGGGTCTGAACTCAGCACAGAAGTTTATCGACAAAGAAAGCCTCGCATCATCAAGTTGTCAAGATCTCACATGGCAACCTCACTGAAGAGGCAACAACCTCAGAAGTATCGCCAACCAAAACCCGTGCCTTCGTGCTCCCCTGTTACCACCGGGCAAATCTCGAGGACGAGATTTATTTTTAAGGGGGGAAGAGCTGTCACATCCCAAATTTCGAAACTAAGAAAAACTTAGTTTCACAAGACCCAAATTTCAGAACCAACAAAAACTTTTGAAATATTTCACTGATGATTGTGTTTTACTACCCATTGCTCTGTTTGACCTTGTGTGACCGGTATGTGTGGTTGCTCCTTTTTGTGTATGTGACTTGTTTGTCTTGAATGCATCATCCTTGTGATTGTTGTGATCTTGTTGTGTTGTTGCTTGGGTGTAAAAATTAACCAAGTGTGCTAGGGTAGTAAATTACAAACACACTTGGAAACAAATTTGGAATGTGACTTAAATAAAGCAAAACTCCCAAAATTACTCAACAAATTGAATTAGGATCATAAGTTGGGTGAAATGATCTTAATATATTAATCTATCTACCTCACTCTCTAATTCTCTCAAGAAAATATTTTCTTTATGAAATTAATTCCAGGGATGAGGTACATAGATGACCATCTCATTCTCATACCCCCTTCCTTCTCAAAATTATATAGTATTCACTAAATTTTATTTAAATTATGAAATCCTATTTTATTCTTTTGATTCAATTCAAATGTGTTTGTTTCTGAAAAACACAAATACAAAAGCTAATATATTTATCAAGGGAGTTCCAAAAGTTCAAAACAATATTTTCTCAATTGCTTTTGAATTGCAAAAAGAATATCAAATTGATTTTATCCAAAAATGCCATATTTAAAGCCTATGAACAAAAGTTGTTCAAAACATTTTATTTTGTAAAACCAATTTTTGTGGAGCTTCTACTTGACAAGGGGAACCTACTCAAATTTTTACAAATTTTTCTAAAAGGTTTTAGTGCCTCAATAAAATCCTTGAAAAGCTTCTGGTTTTAAAAGAAATAAAGGAAATAAAGAAAAGGACCTAGTTGTGATTAAAAACAGAACACTAGGGGATTTTCTGTAATTTCGTCGTCGCGTCCCTGTAGCTCGACAGTGGAGCTATGGCGCGAGGTCGCCGTGTCATCGCTCGCGTCGCCGCCGCCCAGGCCCCCCCTGCCGCGCCTGCCCTCCCGCTCCTCCGACCGCGGCCCTCCAAGCACGCACCGCACCGGACCCCCCCCCTGCTGCCCTGCGAGTGGTGAGGAGAACGCCACGGCGCCGCCCTTCTCTCTCCGCTCTCCTGCCCGTGCCGCCGTGTCGCCCTCCAGTCGCACGACGCCCGGACCCCCCCCCTCTTGCGCTGCCCTGCGAGGTGGATAAGGAGCCACGACGCCGCACCTCCCTCCTCCACTCGCTCACTCTCCCCTGCTGCCTCTCCCTCTCTTCTTTTTCTCCACCATGGCCGAACTCGAGCTCGCCGTTGCCGCACGCATCGCCACCGTTCTAGGACGCCCCAAGCAAATCCAAGGCCACCATCCTCTCCGCCTCGACGTCCTCTTCGTCCTCGTCCAAGGAATCGCCGCGGGAAGCTGCAAATCGAGCAGGGCGTCGGCGTCTTCTTCATCCCCGGCCGTCGGACTTCGAGCAAGACCGCGAGCAGTACAGTCCTCCTTTCCCCGCCATTTTTGCACCCCCGTGCTCCCCTCCACCTTATCTAACTCGTAGACATCGCCGTTCTTCCCAGGTTCGCCGGACACGCCGTAGCCATCCCCGCCTCGTTCCCTGCTCGGCCTCGCGCGGCCGCGCGCGTTCTGGAGGAAGGAGACGATCAAGGGCCGTCGATCTCCAGATCGACGGCAGCGTACCCGTTCGCTGCGCATGGGCCGTGGATGGGCCGGTTGCTGCGCCACACGGCCAGATCTGGCCCATCTTTTTTTTTTTCAGTAGATCAAATATCTGTTTGTTTTCCTGTTTAATTTTTCAGTATAGCTTTAAATCTTTTGTGCTAGATCTGTGATAGCTATTTGAGTGATTTAAATTTTATAGAGTTCCTATGCATTTTCTTAAACATGCAGAACTGGTTTCTTGTTAAAATATATTTTTGATTGTTGTCTAGATTAAAACTTGTAAAAAGTATCTATTTCACTAAATATTAAATATCTAGAGTTTTATAACTCCAAAAATTGCAAACTAAATTTCTCTGGATAGGTTGAAGTGATACCTTTCCAGATCTGTTGGTCTTGTATGCAAATGAAGTCTAAAACCAAAGCTGTGTCCATTCTTGTAAACACACCATAGCACTTGGGTGATTTTTGTAGATTTTTGTGAGTTAAATTTTGGAGTAAATCCAATTGGATTGTCTTCTATATGTATACTAGAACCTATACCTAATTTGGTTTGAATTTAGGAGTCATGGTTTGACTGTGGTGTCAATTGTAAACTTTAGGACTTTTCTGCCTATTTTTTTTATTAGGCCTTTATTAATAGTTGTGTTATAACTTTATTGTTATAAATGTGTTTCCTAGTTTTACTAGCATGTTAGGAGAGCTGTTTGTGAGTCAAGTGTTTGTTAGGGTTTTATTCCCTATATAGTATTCCCCTAGTAATTACGAATTACTATGTTTGTTTATTCTAATGTGAGAATGTTGTGTGTGATTAAAATGTATGCCCTGCTGGTTAAGTAGTGTTGTGGTGTTGTTGCTTGCATGTTAGTGTTATTTATTAGGTTATAATATGTTAGTACTGTTAGTGGCATGAGTTGAGCTTAACTGAGTTAAACATGTGTTGTTTAGTGGTGTTTGAAGCAATCCACAAGTAGTTAATTATTGCTTGTGTTGCTTGATACTTTGGAGTAGCGAGGTAATCTTTTTAACTAAGTATGGGCTACTGGTTGCTTAGGTTGGCTAATAGTACATAGCCTTGCTTGTTAGTAGAAACTACTGGATGACTTAACTTTTGTCTGAAGTACTTCCTGTTTAGGGAAAAGTGTTTGTTAGGTACCTTTAATAGAGGATGTCTTGGTGCTCTATGATTTTAGCATGTGTTTGGTGTTATACCCTTGTGAGTATAATGCCCTTGTAAATGTAGATCTTAGTTTGTTGCTTGATTAAATTAGTTCTATGTTTGTGGTTTGATTACTTGTTTGTATACCACTTGTGGTATGGTTGCTTATTGTGTGTTGTTTTATTTTCATGTTTGCGACGCTAGATATGAACGTTACCGGAGTGGTATTTGGAGAGGATTTATCGAAGAAGGATGGGAATTTATTTCTTTGATCGGTGAGAAGAAGCCTAGGAACATCATACTGGAATCAGGCAAGCTATTCTCTGAGCTTGCACCTAAATATATATGCATCTACTTAATCAAATGTTTTACTTTTAAAGCAAAGATTTATAAAACCTTTTCCAAAAAGTACATGGAAACTATTTTGCCACCCTATGTAGACATATGAGATAGTTATATAAAATTATAGGATGGGGAAAAATAATCTTGGTTTGTTCAAAACTCCTTTGGAAAATTACTTGTGTGGTTATGGAATACCGAGATGTCGGTGTTGAAGTGGAGAAATGGTCTCCTTTGGAAATACTGGTGTGGATGTGAAATACCGAGATGTCGGTGTTGACGTGGAGAAATGGAGAATGGAAATGTTTATGAAAAATGCACATTGTGTCTTTGTACTATGACGACCAGCCGATAATCTGTGCGACCACATTTACCCCCATATGGAAAAGGGCGTAGTCATATAGTTTGCTCATATTAGTACTGGAAGCCTCAACAACGAGGATGACCTCGTTCCATGAGGGGATGGTTTGGTGACCTGCCCCTGACCTGGGTCCTCTTAAGAGAAGTCTACCGGAGGCCGGTATGAGTGTATTGGAGAAAGAGGATTGAAGACGCCACCTTTGGGTCGCCGGGCAGAACTACGAAGTCCTCACACTTAGTTTCCGACGGGCTGGATTTAAGTGTCGATGGAACCGGTTTCGTAGCGGTAGGATCCTATACTAGCATGAGCAAAGGACAGGCTATGGTCGGCGGCTTACTTCGCATACACCCTGTATGGCGAGACGTGGCGGACACGATGAGTTGCCGGATGGGTGTGGGAAAAGCGTGCTACCTCTGCAGAGGGTAAAACTATTCGAATAGCCGAGTCCTCGGATATGGACAGTTGGGAGGCTGTCCTCTGACCATGTGCAAGTTTTGGGAAAGTTTTGAGACTTGAAGCTAAGATGGAGATGTGTTGTATCTGCCCTATACAGGCGGGCGGGTATGAGGTTGTTGGAACAATGATTGACCAGGAATGGTTTTTGGTCGAAAAAGGAGGAGTTTTGGAGAAAATAAACAACGGAGATTTTCTGGAAAATGTTTATAAAAGAGACTTTTTACCTTTTTCAACAAAGAGGTATTTTCGGGAAAAAGTTATAAAAGAGAATTCTTACAAAGATGGATTTATGGGAAAAAGTTCTAAAAGCCTTCTTACCTTTTTTATCAAAGATATAGAGATGTTTTAAAATAAATAAAAGTTTGACAATTGAAAGGGTGCTATTGCATGCTCATGTCGGGGGTAGTTTGCGAGTACATAAAAGTACTCATGGCTGTGTCCCTGGATATTCCTATGTCCAGAGCTCAAGAAGAAGTATGCTGAAGACCGAGAGATCGATGACATCTTTGCGAACTAGGGCGCTTCCCAGTCAGCTGCCTGTGTGGTTGTGGCAAATGACTTGGGCTCCACGCTGTTTGATGATTTCCGCTGCAAGTACCTGTTGAAGTTATGACTTCAATCAAGTAAGTAAATTTATTCGGTATTTATGGATGTCCTTTTGATGCCAGTTTGATTGTGCCCAGCGACAGACTGATCACGGGATCGCTGATATTGTAGGCACAAGGGTATTTCGGACAGCTAGTCCGGGGTCCCCAGAGCTTCCATTGCAATCCAATCTTCTTCTCCCCAGCATCGTCGCCATGGAAACCACAACGTGCTTCTCCGAGACCTACAGCGTCACCATCCACAAAGGCCAGAAGATTGAGGCGGCCTACACCAATGATCCAGAGGAACTAGCGAGGGTCCTCGACATGTACAAGAGGTGGTTCGCGGAGGGAGACGCCAAGATCATGGGGCTGGACATGGAGTACAGCAACGACCAGGAACTCGTAAACAAGAGGATGGCGGTTATTCAGCTCGCCATGCCCGCCATGTACTGGTCTACCAATGCGCCAGGTATGAACAAATGAAGTAACATGCCCAACATGTTGCTGTTTCGAGGGTTTTTTGCTTCATCCCTTGTGCCAGACTCTTAGTGCTACTATTAGTACTAGATGACGCTCAGATTTCTTGCGATTTCACTAATTTGGTTCAGATTTAGGGTAGACCGACGCTCCTAGATCTATTCCTGTCTTCGGGGTTTTTTCAGACTGTCACTGCGATGACACGGATTAGATTCGTTTATTATATGAAGTGTAAAAGGTTTTCTGTCCTAATTAATATTGGAATTTAAATTGATTTTGTGTAGCACGCCGATTGATTTTGAGGTCTGGCATTTCTTTTGAGTAGTTTGTGTAGTTGTACACATGAACATGTAAGAGAATGAAATCATGGATGTAAGTAAGCAATATATTTTGAAGGACTATGAACTTCGGTTAATATGATGGTTGTTTTATAGTTCTATACATGAAAATGCATATATGTTTCTGTGAATTCATGTTCATCGTATTTCTTAATCTTTAGGTGGACATGTTGAGCATATTTCAAATCTTTTAATTAAACTTACCTCGTTTGGTGGACTTGTTGATCGATCATATACTTGTTTGTCACCTATGAAATTACATCTTTTAACTAATCGCTATCCACATTCTCTTGGTTATTGCAGTACTGACCATTGGATGTGTTCATGCTACATTGCTGATTTTCTATGCCACAGAGGAATCACCTTTGCTACCGTAGACAATACGGTAGACAAGGTGGTTTTTCGCCAAACCTGGCCTAGAGTCATCATTCCAGAAAACTTCTGGGTCAACCTATAGAGCCTGTACCTCCTCCCTGGAAACAACAAGGTTGGCACGGCTGTCATGGCTGCAGACCTGATTGATCCCTGGTACTTAGATATGCAGACGAAGTTCCCCTTCACAGCGCATGCTAATTGGCAGTGCAAACCTCTTGACAAGATCAACAAAGACTACACCGCCATTGATGCCTTCGTGGCGTTTGAGCTGTACCGGGTCATTCTGGAGAGGCAAGCAGCTGGAGTGCCAGTTGGACGCAAGTTTCAGGATGATTCTGATGACGATTCAGGCACCGATGTTCCTGAAGATTCATCAGATGAACAAGATTCGTCAGATGAGGAGCACAAGAGGCGTAGGCTACAGTAGACCTTCCTGAAGATTAGTTTATCCTCTGTCCATGTGTTTTGTAAATATTTATTTTGGTTTCGATGAACAAGTGCTAAGACCAGCTAAGCAGTTATATGTAAAGTGCTGCTTTTGTTGTGCCGTGGAAGACTAATTATGTTGGTATATATGCAGTTCCTATTATCTTCCTTCTAGTTATGTGCTTTTAGCCTCGATGTTTCCATCAAACTAATGTTTTTTCACCCCATTATGATACAACTTGACCAAAACTCTGTCAACTTGACCAAAACTCTCCACCATCATGCAAGTCTTACAAGTGCTACGCAAAAGAGAAATCCCACAATAATGATCCTTTACTTCAACAGTCATCACGCTACACGAATACACACATCTTTATATATGTAGGGTTGACCAATCTTTCGGCCTCGATGTTTTGACCGAAATCCCCAAAATGATCTCCTAAGTGTACCATTTGCATCCAACTTGACCAAACAGTCTGTCAAATCGTGTGGTACATATACTTATACATGATTCTACGAACATTGCATGACTCGTCAGAGTTAAAAATGATTTGAACATGGATTTGACCAATAATTGGGCTTTTCTCAATTTCAGACATTTTTCTTCAAAAAAAACTTTATGCACAGTTAAAATTATCAGAAAAATCTTAGAATGTGCAAGTACACCTAGTATGTGTGCATGACCGCCCACAAAAAGTCTGAGGCAAATCAGTATCTACTATGTGCACCAATCTTCAAATATGCCCCATAAGCTACATGAAAACCAACGTGGACCGAACCTATGTTGGTTTCACCCCATTAGGTCTCACAAATACAAAGCAAAAGAGAAAGCGCACAATCATGATCCTTTACTTCAATAGTGATCACGCTACACGAATACACACATCTTTATATATGTAGGGTTGATCCACCTTTCGGCCTCGATGTTTTGACTGAAATCCCCAAAATGATCTCCTAAGTGCACCATTTGCACCCAACTTGACCAAACAATCTGTCAAATCATGTGGTACATATACTTATACATGAGTGTACGAACGTTGCATGACTCATCAGAGTTAAAAATGATTTGAACATGGATTTGACCAATAATTGGGCTTTTCTCAATTTCAGACATTTTTCTTCAAAAAAAACTTTATGCACAGTTAAAATTATCAGAAAAATCTTAGAATGTGCAAGTACACCTAGTATGTGTGCATGACCGCCCACAAAAAGTCTGAGGCAAATTAGTATCTCCTATGTGCACCAATCTTCTAATATGCCCCCATAAGCTACATGAAAACCAACGTGGACCGAACCTATGTTGGTTTCACCCCATTAGGTCTCACAAGTGCTATGCAAAAGAGAAAGCCTACAATCATGATCGTTTACTTCAAAAGTGTTCATGCTACACCAAAACACACATCTTCATATAGGGTCGAGCCACCTTCCGACCTCAATGATTTGACAAAAATGCCATCCTAAGTGCACCTTTTGCATTAAACTTGAAAACATGCCTTTCAAATCCTGTGGTACATATATTTATACATCATTCTACAAACATTGCATGACTCATGAGAGTTTAAAATGATGTTAACATGACCACAGTGCCCTAATTCGGACAGGAACGATGACCATCATGTGAGTTTAAAATGATGTTACCATGACCACAATGCCTTACGTCGGACAGGATCGATGACCATCACGAGAGTTTAATCTTGATCTTCTATGTGCGTCTACAATTTTCCAACATTTACAACTTACTGATTTAGAGTGCAGATGCGATTTATTTTTCGTTCGTTCGAAAAATATTGTACGTTCCCTCCTTTCTGGTTAAATATATTTGTTCCCTCCCTTATTTAAAATTTTCCCCATTCCCTCCCTTTTTTTCGGCCCAAACAAAACGTCCCGCCCCACCCCCACCTCAACCCCTCCCCCTAAATACGCCTTTCGTGGCGCCAGAACCCACGATCTCGTAGCACACCTTCCATCCCTATCATTCTCCATGTCCTCTCGAAGATCTAATCTCGCCGACCACATACTATTCATCTGCCTAGACCCGTCTCCTCCGGCGAAGGTACATGGACGGCGGGAACAGTCCGATCGATCTGATAGACGACATGGATGACATCATCCTGCAGGACAACCCCGGCAGCAATCTGCAGGAAAACACCGGCGGCAATGGTAAATATCCAACCTCTCTTATTACGTTTATTATTCAGTCCGCCTCCTTCCTTCTCATCTTCTATTTCATATAGATCTGCGCATATTTTGCTATTTGGTTGATTAGGGATACGAACATGAGCTTACCTTTTTAATTTGCAAAATCATATTTGGTACATTTGGTTGTTTTTCTACGCTGCTTGTTACGTTCGAAGTCATCACAATCGTGATACAAATTAAAATTTTCATATTCATCTTGGTTATCGTGAAGAACTGTACGGTTTGATTGATTGTAGTTGATTCAGATGGGCATAACTAATTTCATGTTTGGTATCCATGCAAGTTGCAGATTTTCTTGATTTCATTTTTTCTTATTCTGCTACAAAATGGCATGTGCACTCAGAATAATACTGAACCTAACTGAAACTGAAACAGACAACGACAACAGCAAGATGAGCTACAGTAAAAGTGTCACTCTGAAACTGAACCTTTGTCTGTCAGGCCTGATACAGTTGGTTACTATGCGACTAAATTTGTGTCAGTTTAAAAACCACCACAATTTCTAGTTTCTTGATTTCACCTATGCGCAAACAATGAATGCATGTATAACGGAAAATAAGTTCACTTTGTTTCAGCTAATGAAGACTTTTCTTATGTAGCATACGAAAAAATCAGGAAGCTAGCGATGGAACAGAATGCATCTCGTCTGTCAACACTACTGAAAAACAAGGCTGTAGAAAATGGCACACAAATGGAAGATTTTTCCGCTGTAGCTCGCAATTATGTGTACGGTGGTTCAACCACCCGGAAGGCTACTGCACCACACTGGATGTACCATGATTCAGTAAGCATTTCACAACACCATGATTATCTAAATCGTATTAGTTCAGTTGTAGCTTCTGATTTCATATTTTCAAATTTATGGCATACTAGGCAATCAATGGGAAGTCTAAGATGAACCAGATAGGTGAGACTAGTGATACGTGCATTTTATATCATCATTTATATAACTTTTAGTATCATACTAGAATGTTATTTGCATGATTATATGATTGTTTTTACATGTTTTAGATGATTTTGGGGACTTTCACACAAAGTCCCCATTTTTGGTATTTAATATCTGGGAGGCAGAAAACCTCCTTTTCTTGTTTTTATTGTTTCAGGAGTTTCAGGAACCCAAATAATAAAAGGAAAAATACCACGTCAGTTTTTCATCGGGAGAAAGGCAGAGGGAAGAAGACCGAAGAGAGGAGAGCCACGAGGCCCAAAAGGGGTGGGCCCACGCGGCCAAAACCCTAGGCCGCGTGGGGCCCACTAAAAGTGGCCTCGGGCACTTCCTCGCTTGGGGCTTTTTATCGACGCCTTCGTCTCGCCCGAAAAGGGACGCCCTAATTTTTCCAAGTCCATCCGAGGTCGTGGCGGCGGCGAAACTCCTGATCCCTTCCGAGGGGGGTCAGATCCTGCTGCTCCGGAGCTCCGGAGAAGGGGGAAATCATCGGCATCATCATCACCTCTCCTCCTTGGCGTGGGAGGAGGCCTCTACATCATCACCCCCATCAAGACCAGCACCATCCCCATCATCATCACCGTGATCCACTCCGTTCCCCTCGCAGTTTGAGAGTTGCTATACCCTAGATACTTGTCTTGTGCTACTATTCATGTTTGTGATTGAGTACTTGTCATTATCTGTGGGTGAAGTTATAATTTCAGATTGTGTTGTACCACTTATGCCACTGATTATGATCATGTTTGCACGTTGTGAGTAGTTCCTGTATGTGTAACAGCCACACTTTTGGTACTGTAAAATTTGAACCAAATTTTCACTTTTCTGTTCATGCATGCATCTTGGCATCACTGGTTTAATTGTCCAAAGTTGAAACAAGAGTTGGAGAACCAATTAAAACAAAGGGGAACAAAATCCACAATGGAGTTCAAACAATTCAAACTCAAATGTGTTTGTTTGTGACAAAACCAATTCAAATAAACTTCCATATTTGTCAAGGAAGTTCCAAGAGTTCAAAATAAATACTTGCAATTGCTTTAAAAATTATAAAGTAATTCCAAATTGAAATTAACCAAAAATGCTCTATACAAACCCTATGAACAAATGTTGCTCAAAACATTTGTTTTTGCAAAACCAATTTTTGTGGTGCTTCTACCTGTTATGGGAAGGCTACATGAATTTTCTCAGATTTTTGTAAAATGTTTGAGTGCCTCAATAAAATCCTGGAAATGCTACTGGTTTTTAAAAAGGAAACAGAAAAGGACCTATTGGTAATATGGAAAAGTATTCCAGGGGGTTCCCGGCAAAACGAACATCGTCTCCCTGTAGCGACCGTGTGCTACGCCATGGCTCGCGTCGCACCAGCTCGCTGCCGAGCCCTCCCCTGCCCGTCGCGGAACTCTGCGAGGAGGATAAGGTCGCCACCGAGGCGTGCACCCTCTCTCCCCCAGATATTTTTGTGCCCTCGCTCCCTCTGCTCCCTCTCCACCGAACCCTAGCCGCCATAGCCGCCGTGCTCGCCGCCGGCGATTGAGAGCTCGCAGAGCTGATCGAAGCCCACCGTCGACTCCGCCTCGTCGTCCTCTTCGACTTCGTACAGGGAATCGACAAGGGAAGCCCGGAAATCGCCGCATTCGCTTGTCTTCTTCCTCTCCGGCCGCCGGACGTCGAACAAGCTCACCGCCGTCTCCGTCCACCTCTGCACTGACGAATCGCACCCACGCGTCGAGGGTAAGCAGAGCAACCTCCTGGACATCTCCGTCCTCTTTTTCGCGCTCTGGTTTCGCCGTGTCGTTGTAGCTCGCCGTCGGCCGCCACGGGTCGCCGTCGTGCGCGTCGCTCCGGCGACCAATAGGTAGCGGCGCCGCCGTATTCTTGCTCGCCGTGTCCGTGTGAGTCCGTAGCCACCCGTAGAGCGCTCCCTCATGCTGTAGATCGACGTGTCCGTGCTCGTCACCGGCGACAGCCGACGCGCGCGTCCGCGACGCCGCGCTCCGGTCAAACCGGCCGCTGGGCCCGTGCGCTTGTGTGGCTGCCAGCGTGGCCACGGGCCCCGCCAGTCAGTGGCACGGGCTAGCACAGCCCGTGTGCAAAACGTTTCGGTAGAGTTTTCCTGGGATTTAAAATAAAAGACAGAAAACAAATTAGATTTGTAAATTCAATATCTTTTGGAATACTTGTCCAAAAATGGTAAACAATATACCAAATTGTTCAGAAAAATACAACCTGTCTATTAGTATAACTCACACATCCAAATAAATTAATTTAGTTAATGTTTTATTAAATTGAAGAAAAGGGCAGAAAAGAAATAATTCTTGGAAAATCCATATCTTTTTATGTATAGATCAGGAAAATGCAAACTTGGTCTCTAAATGACCAGGGGAAGAAACGTTACATTTTTCATGTCAATTTCATGTTGGACTGAATACTGGAAATAATTGTTTCTTGCCTTTCTGTAAAATGGCATAAATGATTTGGATTTTGTAAAATTCATAACTATATAAAAATGGATCAAAAAATTAAGTGGGATATACCAAAATGTTCAGCAACAAAAGTACTTCAAGATTCACTTCATTTTCAAGCATGGATAAATAGTTTTAGTGTTGTTTGAAATAAATTACTAAAATGGCAGCACTAAACCAAATATTGAAAATGCAATAACTTTTTATTGGTCAATCAGAAAAATGGGTTTAAAAATATCCAAATGCTCACAAAATTATGAGTTATCCAATACCATAAATAGCATGCATTGTTGGACAACATTTCAGCACTGCATATTTTCGAAATTGGCTAATTCCATTAAGTTTAAATATGGGGATTAATCCAAATAATGCAATAAATATATTTGGGACCCCATTTAACTTGTTGGTCATGTTTAATACTTCCATGGTGCATTTAAAATGTCATATCATCATGTGCTTGTGCATTGCACTTGTTTTATATGGTGTGGTATTTGATTGTGCTTTCCGGTGTTCCTATACATCGATAGATCAAGGAGTCGGGGTTTCTCCACAATACCCTGACGACCCATATTACCAGCCTGCTGAACAAGGCAAGCGTAATCTCCCCCCTCTGAGCATGTCTCCTCCTATGTTTTCCGCAAATATTTTCTCCACTATATTATTGCATGCGGTTCCAAATGTCAATTTGGTTGGATTAGAGTATCCTATAGTTGCATTATGATTCCGATGCCAATACCTGTTCCCTCCTAATATCCATAGGATTGCTTTGTTGGCCTGAGTTACTTAACTTGTTGTGTATTATGCTTAGCCATGCTTAGTTAAATGCTTAGTTGTCCGGTGGATATTTCGTTGTTGGAGTTGTTGACGGAATGTCCGGATGATGGTGGAGAAATGTGGTTACTGATAATAAACATGCTTAAAGGTGGGGATGAGAGGCCACATGGATTGTGGTGGGTTGTCTCGTTCTCGCCGCCCAGGTGCGAGTTCTTTAGCTCTTGAACCAAGAATGAGCGCGCTTCCATTCGGTGGGGTATATGGAGCCCTCGTCGACCAACTAACTTGGGCGGGACTAGCCAGGGTCCTCTAGTTTGAGCTTCCATTTGCGCGTGCGTGAAGACGGTGGCCAAGACTGAGATGAGGATGGTGGTGTTTAGGAAAATGAGTGGCCACGGGGCAGGGTGTTGTGATCCGCTGCTCCGTCCTCACTGATGATCCTGGGTTAGTCTTTAACAAGGTAAAGGTTGTAACCGTTCCCACTCAGCCGGCTTTCCCCGGAAGAGAGCTACGTGTAGGCAATGGGCCGGGCGGTACCGAAGGTAAACATAGTGCACCCCTGCAGGGTTAAATCTTTTCGAAAAGCCATGTCCACGGTTACGGACGAACTTGGGAAGTGAAGGTAGGACCATAGAATAATTTGAACGTAATGATTAAAACCTGAGTACTAAAGGTACTACCAAGAATGCAAGGTTGACTTCCTCGAGGGTGATTCGGGGAGGTGCCTCTGTAGATAGGTGCAGTGATGGATGGTGGTTGTTGGAGATGATCAGAAGAAAAGAGTTTACTTCTTACCCCTTTAAAAATATTCTGACTAGTCGATGCCATGGAGTTATGTCTTTTCTGAAGAAAACTAGCTTTATGCAAAACAGCCATAAAACCTTTGTAAGCCAATCATCGAGCTAGTAGCTCTAATAATCTTGCAGAGTTCGTCAAACTCAGCGTTGTTTATTTGATTTCAGAGGAGGACTTCATCGACCTTGAAGGTCGGTTCTTCGTGGAAGTCAACGAGTAGTCTGGGGTTCCCAGGTGGTTGCTTGGGACATCTCCGGGACAGCTGTTGCTGAGAATGTTTATCTGTAGGCCTCTTAGGCCATAATTTGGATCTTGTTGTTAGAACAACTTAATTTGCTTCCGCTTGATGTACTATTGGGTCTGTGACCTCTGGTTGTAATATTTGCTGTCTTTCTCTATTATAAGAGTTGAACTATAATGCTTTGAGTCGTAGAGTCTGTAATGTGCCAGTTCTTCCACAAGTCTTGATCTCTTTATTATGCATTGATAGTTGTGCCTGCGTTAAGGCATCAATCGGGGTGTTGCGTTGCCGATGATCCATACCGAGCAACGCCTGCCAAAGGTTTTGGCCGGGGATTGGTAAACCCGTAACCTCCGTTTGTATCGCTTAACCGGTGACACACAGCATCACTGTATAGCAGTCGGGTCGGGGCGCCACAGTATGTTCCTGAGGGCATATGATGAATTGGCAATGATTTATATATGACATGTGTTGGTATTTTGTCAAGAGTTTATCTTTTATGTGATTCTATGATGGTGTTGTGTGAATGTCGACTGCACAACACTTCACCTATATGGGCTCATAGGAGAACACTGTAGTATAATGAATTGAGGAAGACTTGGGAGGACACGTAAGCCTGAGTTAGAATCATGAAGTTATAGTATGAGGGTATTAGTATCGGGTACCTTAGAGTGTAATGCTATGGTGGGACTTTATGTCTTAATAACTCTTGTGCAGTCATTTACTTGGCCACATGATCCATCATAAGGGGCCGTAGTCTATTTATTTAGCTATACCGAATTATGGCTCCGTCCAAAAAGATTAAAACTTGACAAGATATTCAACGTGTTGTTTAATAAATCTCTATGCCTAGCATCATCCATGCCGCCCTTGGGAACGTTTTCCACATATAAGTCACACATCACTTGAGCTTGTCCTCTTGTCACATAAGAGGATTGGGCTTTCTCTCTTTGAGAGCTTTCACTTGCTACCGTTACTTGCTGCATTGGAATTATACAACCGAAAATACCAAAAACACTTGCATCTTTCATTGCTTTGTTTATCAATCTTACTAACCAATACCTTCAGCTCCTCGTGGGTTCGACAACCTTTTCTATTTGAAAGGTACTACAATTGATCTCCTGCACTTGGGAGTCATCAACTAGTCGCTCTACGAGCAACGATGCTGGCAAGGAATATGCAGTACGTACTTTACAGTAAATTTCAGTTATTGTTCCTTTTCATTTAAACCTTCTACAATTAAATATCTGAAATTTATGGTGAACTAGGCGTGTCAAGGGAGATATGAACTGAACCAGACTGGCATGACAAGTCCCTTCATAAGGAACATCTATGCTGGCTCCTCATCTACAGTTAGTACCTATCCCTCTAACAAACTTTCTTTCTTCACTACATTTGTGATACACTCTTCGTAGTAACCCTTTTCGTAAACCTTGTAGGTTCCTCCTTTCATCAAGATTACTGAGACACGCGAAGCAACTCCTATTGAACTTTATAAAATTCTCAAAACAGACAATGCTGGTAGCATGAGCAAGGATGTTGATGCATGTAAAATGCATACATGAACTTTGCACTATATCACACATATTCCAATCATATTTGCATCATATAAGGGTTATATTACTGTTATTTAATGATTTTAGGAAATAATAATTGTTTCCTATTTTTATGGAATTAACTCTGCGCAGGCAGAAAACCCTATTTCTTTCCTTTTATGTTTCAGGGACCCAAACGATGTCCAAAAATTATGGAAAAATACAGGCATCAGTATTTTGGAAGGAGGAAGACCTCGGAGCGAAGGAATCAAGGAAACGGAGTCCGCAAGGCAGAAAGGGGGAGGCCCAAGCGGCCAGGTACTGTGGCCGTGGGGCCCACCCATTTGGCCCTCGTGGCTCCTCTGCGTCGATCTTTCATCCACCGCCTTCGTCTTGACCTAAAAACGCCTATAAAAAAGGTCCCTGACGTTTCGCGAAGAGAGGCCGCACAAACACAGAAACACCGAAACGGAGATCAGGAGCTGCAGATTGGAGGGGGAAAACTCTGGCGGGGCGCTGCCGGCGTGGTCTCCATCTCTCCATCGACTTCTCCATGTCTCCATGATGAAGAGGGAGTAGTCCACCTCTGGACTATGGGTTTGTGGAAGTAACTTATGTATCTCTCCTCTCTTGAGCTTCACTAATTAGTACCGTATGAGCTGCTGAACATGATTACGGTCATATTTGTAATACCTATGTGGTGGATCTTTCTATGAGTTAATATATGTTTGAGATTGCAATGTTTGTTTCAGTTATGAGTATAGATGCATATTATGTACCCCGTTCTTGTCTACTTGTTATGATCAAGCATGTTTATGAGAGCGTGTGTGGGGGAACGTGTGCATTAGTTGGAGTAACGGGGAGTGGTGAGTGCGGTAAGCTGACAACTTAATATCGCGATCCACTTGGGTGTTTACCTTACTTTGTTACCTCACTAGGGATAAACTAAAATACCATGCTGCAAGGGTTGAGGGTGACCAAGCTTCTTCCTGTGACTAGATCCAGCATGTTCTTATTTTCACTTCATGTCATGAAACTTATTGCTATACTCTGAGTCATCTTAATTACTGAGGTGTTATGATTTGGTTCGCATCTTGGTGGAGTATAAGAGAGACTAATAACCAAAAGGTCTCTATGTTAGGACGTGATGCCCATATATCTAAGTAACTTGTTATCAAACTTTGTGTTGCAATCTCATATGTTAACTCTGTGTGTGTTCCATTGTCTGCCACTTTATAAAGAGAGAGTGCATTTGTGAAACCATGAACCCCGGTCCATTTTTAATCATAAGAAACACCTTTCCAACACCATATACCACTTTTCCATTTTCAGCCATCATTAAATCCGAAAATACAAAAATACTTTTCATCTTGCATACATCATTAAAAAACCCAAAAATATCATTTACCATTGCATCCACCACCATTGCATATTTATTTCCTGTTTGCATTGCATAACTATCTTGATATCATTCTTACACCTTGTGCTTGACAACCACAGGTGAGGTTGAGGACCAAAACATTTAACTTTGTTTTGTAGGTAACCAAAAGAAGGATAAGAAGATATATCTTCACTACTGATTCCCCGAGAGTTCGATATTAAACCCTCGAGTCACCCTCGTGGGGAAAACAAGTCTTCCACTACTACACACTCTGCACTTGGAGTCTCAACCTAACCCATTTACTTTTGACGCAGGTAACTACGCACCGGAGATCAACAAAGTGTTTTCTGGCGTCGTAGATCAACCTCTTCAAGGGCCATCAAGACTGTTTTCTGGCGCCGTTGCCGGGGAATCATAGCTGAGAGATTTATCCAAGGGTGTGCATCATCGCATTCATCTCACAACGAAGTCAACTTCACCAACTTGTGCTAACACCTAAGCTTGGGAGGTTGCACCTACGTGAGCACCATCTTATCCATCTTTACTTACAAAGCAATTTATTTGTTTTGTTAGTGTCATTGCATATCATATTCCGCTTGCATATTTATTTTCAGTTTTGCATAAAAAATAAAAAAATACATAAAAACTTGCTATCATGGTTCTTGGAAACAAACAAGGAGGGAGTTCTCTAGGGAATTCGGTTTCTAGTTTTAAACAATATCATGGAGAAACATTAAAAGATGCTTGGGTAAGAATTAATAGGATGCACTATGAAGATCCTACACCTTGTGAAGATGAAAAGCTAAATCTCTATTTCTATTATGGGATAGACCCATGGTATCAAAATGCTTTAGATGGGGCTACAGGTGGAAGTTTTGTCTTGTCAACACCACCTTGTGCAGCCATGACTCTTAGAAGAATTTTTGGTAGCTTTGTGGGTAGCAAGAAAAAGTTGGAGGACACCACAATAGCACTTGCTTCATCAAAGGATAAATTTGAAACTAAGTTAGAAAAGCTACCTAGTAAGGAAGATTTTGAACAACTAGTTTCTTATTCTGAAAACATTATTCCAAAAATAAACAATGAGTTGGTTAATGTTATGCATAAGTTAAGAATATGTGAGAAAGAATTTCTTGAGAAAGATGTTTACTTGAACAATATTGAGGAAAGGTTGGTTCGAGTTAGTGATTCATTGAAGAAAGATTCATCATCTAAACATATAAAAGAAGTTCCTAATAAGCAACAAGTTTGGGTGAAAAAGGAAAAGAAAGTTGAGGAAGTTAAAATGCTTAGTGAAGTCAAGGATCCTTTGCTTGACTTAGAAAATTGTAGCTTGCATGAATTAATATCTATCTTACAAAAACTTGCAAGTGATCCTTCCATCAACACTAATCAAGCTGGCTTTGGTTCTTATATTGCTAATCATGTCTTGAAAGAAAAGATTGCTAGGTACAACCAAGAGGCTATGATACCACCTAAGCTTGGGGATATGTGGATTCCTAAGGTACTAGTAACTATTGGAAAAGAGACACACCATGCTATACTTGATCTAGGATCTAGTGTCTCTGTTTTATCTAAAGAACTATATGAAGTGCTTGAATTGAAAAATCTTGAAAAATGCTCCATTGAACTTGCACTTGCTGATGACTCTATTAAACATGCTTTAGGAAAAGTAAGTGATGTTATGGTGGAGTTACATATGACTTTTGTGCCTGTGGATTTTCTAATCATGGATATGGGGAATAAAACCTCTAGTCCTATTATTCTTGGAAGACCTTTTCTTCGTACCACAGGTGCCATCATTGATTCAAAGGAAGGGAATGTGAAGTTTCAGTTCCCACACAAGAAGTGCATGGAACACTTCCCAAGGAAGAGGGAACCACCAAAGTTCAAGCTCCCTCATGAGCTTCGTCCACAATAAACAACAAGTAAGAAGCCTAGCTATATGGCTATAAAGAAAGCGCTTTGCGGGAGGCAACCCGGTTATTTTTTGTGTGATTTTCTTTGTGTCCTCTTGCTGTAACAAGAGACTTTGTGTCTAGTTTAGGTTCTGGAATTTTCAATAAAGTGCCAAGTTTTACCCTTTTTGGTTTGAAAAAGTTGCTTATAGCGTTCGGAGATTTTATTCCTGCACGAATCAGTGCACGGTATGATTTTTAATTCTTATTCTGTAACTCCGAATGAGCTCATATTTGAACTGTAGTTGCAACTTTTCATCCTCTGTATGCATGAATTTTTCGGAATTTTTCGAGAAAGTTTGGTAGGGTAGAAAAATACGTTTTGCTGCTGCTGTTTTTCTGGACAGATTCTGTCCCATTTTGTTTGATGCATGCTTTGAGCTTTTAAGTTGAATCTTTTTGATCCAATTGAGTTTATGAGTAGGCATACAACATTATACACTTTCTGGACATCTCATATGAATTTTTGTTCAAGGATTATATGCAGCAAGAAACTATTTGTTTATCACTATTAATGCACCCCACAGAAAAGAAATGGGAGAAACGGTGTTTTGAAGTTTTTTCACAGGGATTGGAGGAGATGCACCAAGAGTTATCCAAGGATGGTGAAGACCATAAGCTTGGGGATGTGAAGACAACCCCACTGGACCTACACACTCTCGGTTTGCGCACGTCCAACTTCTGTTTTTCGATCGAAACACTTTATCGCATAAACTTGGAGCGTCTTTTGTTTGTTTTGGTTTGATTTGTTTTGAGAGACCACCACACTATCATTTATATATGGGAGAGCTACTGGAAATATGGGTTGAAATATGTTGGATGCTTTTATAAGATTGGGAAAAGGGATGTTTGAGTTGATTTTTAATGATACATATAGTTGCATGATTCATGAGCTTGTTTATGAGTAATAGTTTGCAAATCCTTTTTGAAGAGCTATAACTTATTCATGTTTTGGTGCTGATTGTTATTTTACTTGGTTTAACATGGATTAGTTAGTTCTATGGACACTCATGCATGCATCTAGATGGTCAACTTTCTCCCTTTTGCTAGCCCAAACATTCCAACAAGTCAAAACTTGTTTCCAACACCTTCAACCAAAGTTATTCCAGTGAGTCCACCATATCTACCTACTAGCTATATGCTATTCCGAGTATGTTCATCATGATATTTGTGTTATCTATACCTCTGAATGAAAATGATTATGTTATTGATTGCCATGGGAAAAGTTGGTTATATAGCTCTCATGAACTTGATGCACATTTTACTATCATTGCATAAATAAAACATGACCCATTGTGATTAAGATTATGATGCTAGTGGCTTGATAAATGTCGAGGTTGGGAGTTAGCCCATATGTGCTGTCACATGCAAAGCTTTCAACATGCTCCATTTAGTTGATATCATGTGCTTTTGTCTATGGATGCCTATCATGGTGAAATAAGGGGGAAAAGATTTAGTTTGAATGAGTTTGTATAAATGGTTAGAGAGACGCCTGGGCCGCTAATCTAAGCCATGCATTATTCATGGTGGAAATTTACTTACATGCTATGGTGAATTATCTATGACACACCTTACAATAAAAAGCTATTCCAATGGTAAATAAAAAGGGTGTTGAGGTTTTCATCTTGTTTGTCTTGTCATTTTGATATGGGCTTGTTCCATATCCTGGGACAAGAGGTACCCCAGTTGACGCTCTTGATGATACTATTATTACTTACAATGATAGATAACTTGAACTTGCTTTTCCCAAGTTGAGTAATCATGGTGTAGGTACTTGTATTCAAGGGGCATGAGACATCCAACCTTTACTTTGTCAAGCACACTACTCATATTTGCTCTCACATTAAACTATAATCATTCAAGATGCTATGATAGGGGAATGAGAGCTTGACACCAAGTATTACCACATTGCAATCATTAACTTAAGTAGGAGAGTTTGGAGGTTAGATGAAACTTATGCATGCTTTACCTCTACTCACTTATTCATCTTTCCAAAGTGTCCACCAAACATATTCAGATTTTCATCATCACTCTATGGACCACATGTATGCAAAAGTAAGAATGTCCATACTACTATCTGTTATGTTACACTTTGTGAACTATCATTGAACATCCTTGCATTGAATACTTGATATCACTTCATAAACTATTTTGCATATTGCTACTCCTTTGAAGAATGAATCATTTGACTCTATGTAGCAGTAGCAATCATCTTTGATATCCATTGTTAGTGCTATATTGCAAAGCCCATGTTAGTTTTATCACCTTCATACTCGAGGACGAGTATTGGTTAAGCTTGGGGATGTTGATGCATGTAAAATGCATACATGAACTTTGCACTATATCACACATATTCCAATCATATTTGCATCATATAAGGGTTATATTACTGTTATTTAATGATTTTAGGAAATAAATCAATTGTTTCCTATTTTTATGGAATTAACCCTGCGCAGGCAGAAAACCCTATTTCTTTCCTTTTATGTTTCAGGGACCCAAACGACGTCCAAAAATTATGGAAAAATACAGGCGTCAGTATTTTGGAAGGAGGAAGACCTCGGAGCGAAGGAAGCAAGCAAACGGAGCCGCAAGGCAGAAAGGGGGTGGCCCACGCGGCCAGGTACTGTGGCCGCGTGGGGCCCACTCATTTGGCCCTCGTGGCTCCGCTGCCGTCGATCTTTCGTCCACCGCCCGTCTTGACCTAAAAACGCCTATAAAAAAGGTCCCCTGGTTTCGCGAAGGAGCGCCGCACAAACACAGAAACACCGAAACGGAGATCAGGAGCTGCAGATTGGAGGGGGAAAACTCCGGCGGGGCGCTGCCGGTGGTCTCCATCTTCTCCATCGACTTCTCCACCGTCTCCATGATGAAGAGGGAGTAGTCCACCTCTGGACTATGGGTTTGTGGAAGTAACTTATGTATCTCTCCTCTCTTGAGCTTCACTAATTAGTACCGTATGAGCTGCTGAACATGATTACGGTCATATTTGTAATACCTATGTGGTGGATCTTTCTATGAGTTAATATATGTTTGAGATTGCAATGTTTGTTTCAGTTATGAGTATAGATGCATATTATGTACCCCGTTCTTGTCTACTTGTTATGATCAAGCATGTTTATGAGAGCGTGTGTGGGGGAACGTGTGCATTAGTTGGAGTAACGGGGAGTGGTGAGTGCGGTAAGCTGACAACTTAATATCGCGATCCACTTGGGTGTTTACCTTACTTTGTTACCTCACTAGGGATAAACTAAAATACCATGCTGCAAGGGTTGAGGGTGACCAAGCTTCTTCCTGTGACTAGATCCAGCATGTTCTTATTTTCACTTCATGTCATGAAACTTATTGCTATACTCTGAGTCATCTTAATTACTGAGGTGTTATGATTTGGTTCGCATCTTGGTGGAGTATAAGAGAGACTAATAACCAAAAGGTCTCTATGTTAGGACGTGATGCCCATATATCTAAGTAACTTGTTATCAAACTTTGTGTTGCAATCTCATATGTTAACTCTGTGTGTGTTCCATTGTCTGCCACTTTATAAAGAGAGAGTGCATTTGTGAAACCATGAACCCCGGTCCATTTTTAATCATAAGAAACACCTTTCCAACACCATATACCACTTTTCCATTTTCAGCCATCATTAAATCCGAAAATACAAAAATACTTTTCATCTTGCATACATCATTAAAAAACCCAAAAATATCATTTACCATTGCATCCACCACCATTGCATATTTATTTCCTGTTTGCATTGCATAACTATCTTGATATCATTCTTACACCTTGTGCTTGACAACCACAGGTGAGGTTGAGGACCAAAACATTTAACTTTGTTTTGTAGGTAACCAAAAGAAGGATAAGAAGATATATCTTCACTACTGATTCCCCGAGAGTTCGATATTAAACCCTCGAGTCACCCTCGTGGGGAAAACACGTCTTCCACTACTACACACTCTGCACTTGGAGTCTCAACCTAACCCATTTACTTTTGACGCAGGTAACTACGCACCGGAGATCAACAAAGTGTTTTCTGGCGTCGTAGATCAACCTCTTCAAGGGCCATCAGATGCACAAGCTGCTTATGTAAGTAAAATGTTTACATGTTCATGTACCGTATTTACGTTATGTTTCCTGTACCTGACATACGTATTCATATCTTATGCCAGGATGAAATGATCCTCGCGAAAATGGGTCCACACATGAAAGATGAACCTCCGCGAACTGATCAACATATTTGTGAAGATGTCCTCAAGAAACGGAGAATCAAAGGCATTTTCCTGTCAGACTTGAGCAAAACATCTAGCATGTCAGCTGCAAGCATCCTAGAGTTTGAAGAAGTACCACAAGATCTTGAGCAGCAGTCAGCTACATCTCCTAGGTACCAACAGCTGGAGGCAAGGATTCAGGCCGTTGAAGAAAAAAACTGAAGACCTGAAAAGGAAGCACACAGATTTTCAAGTTCTCCAGAAGTCCTATGATGACATAAATTTTGAAATGAAATCGAGGCAGCAAGAGATCGATACACTTCTAGGTTTTCTCTTGAGGACGACGAGCCCATCAGACTAGCTCACCAAATAAACAGCAAAACTTGCTCGCCAAATTTATGTCTACATTTTTTCAATTTCTTGTGGTATTGTAACAGATGTTGTTAATCCGAGATTTTGTGTCCGACAACTTTAAATGCAATATTATTTTTCCGGTTCTTTTCCAATCTTGATTTGAATTTTTTTATTTACAAAAGTGCCAAAATTTAGCAAATATTTCATTTTTTAGCTTCGGCTAAAAACCGTGACAAAATTTGTTACACGTCTGATGCATGTAAAATGCATACATGAACTTTGCACTATATCACACATATTCCAATCATATTTGCATCATATAAGGGTTATATTACTGTTATTTAATGATTTTAGGAAATAAATCAATTGTTTCCTATTTTTATGGAATTAACTCTACGCAGGCAGAAAACCCTATTTCTTTCCTTTTATGTTTCAGGGACCCAAACGACGTCCAAAAATTATGGAAAAATACAGGCATCAGTATTTTGGAAGGAGGAAGACCTCGGAGCGAAGGAAGCAAGCAAACGGAGGCCAGAAGGCCGAAAGGGGGTGGCCCACGTGTGTGAGGACCCCGGATTAGCTATCCGAGATACTCGTTATGTTTCCTGCAACAATCCCATGATCAGTCTGTTGTTGCACATAACTCTACTTGGCATCACAGAACACCCATACATACCGAATGAATTTACTTACTTGATTGAAGTCATAACTTCAACAGGTACTTGCAGCGGAAATCACCAAACAACGTGGAGCCCAAGTCATTCGCCTTAACCCTACAGGCAGCTGACTGGGAAGCGCCCTAGTTTGCATTGACGTCAGGGAAGTCTTCCTCTTCGAATGCTCATCTTCAAAACCTGGCTAAGACAATAGCCAGGGACGAAACCAATATGAGTACATTTGAATGTACTCGCAAACTACCCCCGACATGAGCGTGCAATAGCATCATTTTTATTATAATAAAAACCTTTATTTTGAGAAGACATCTCTATATCTTTGTTGAAAAAGGAAAGAAGGCTTTTAGAACTTTTTCCCATAAATCTATCTTGGTAAGAATTTTCTTTAAAACATTTCCCAAAAATACATCTTTATTGAAAAAGGTAAGAAGTCTCTTTAATAAACATTTTCCCGGAAAATCACCATTTGTTTATTTCTCCAAAACTCCTCCTTTTCCGACCAAAACCATTCCTGGTCAAATCATTTTTCCAACAACCTTATACCAACCCTTTGGTATAGTTGCATAAAATATTTTCCACTTTCAAGACACAAAACTTTGCACTTCTCGACCATAGCCCCTCAGGGTCCTCCTCTTTTCCAGCAACCTCATACCAGCCCGTCTGGATAGTTGCATATATAGAACATCTCCATTTTTCCTTTTTAAATCTCAAAACTTTTCCAAAACTTGCACATGGTCAGAGGACAGCCTCCCAACCGTCCATGACCGAGGACTCGGCTATTCGAATAGTTTTACACTCTGCAGAGGTGGTGCACTTTCACCACACCAAACTGTCATTCCACCGTGATCAGCCACGGTCCTCATACGACAGTATGTGGTGGTTCGGATAACATGATCAAAGCTTTTCACTATGTCGACCCTAGTATAGAGCCTCCTCTTCAGTGGGACTGGATCTCCCCGGCACCCAGTGGAGATGGCCATCGTATCGATCCGGTCTCTCTAAGCAACACTGCGCCAAGCCAGGAGGCCCACTGTTTGCAACCAGCAGCGAACCAGACTTAAACTGGATCCCGCATTTAGATAACTTGGTTCAGAGAACCTCGTTCTCCTAAGCATTTTGAGGCGCTCCATACTAAAATAAACAAGTTTCCGGCTAAGCCCTACCCATCTCAGGTAGTGTGGTTGCACGGGTTAATTGGTCGTCATAGTACAAAGACGTCATGTGCATTTTTCATAAACATCTCCATTCTCCATTTCTCCACTTCAACACCGACATCTCGGCATTTCATAACCACACAAGTATTTTCAAAGGAGTTTTGAATAATACCAAGTTTATTTTTCCCATCCTATAGTTTTATATAACTATCTCATATTTCTACAAAGGGTGGCAAAATAGTTTCCATATACTTTTTGGGAAAAGGTTTTATAAATCTTTGCTTTAAAAGTAAAACATGTTATCAAAGTAGATGCATATATTTGGGGTGCAAGCTCAGAGAGTAGCTTGCCTGATTCCGGCATAGTGTTCCCGGGGCTTCTTCTCACTGATCAAAGAAATAAACTCCGATTCTTCTTCAATAAATCCTTTCCAAAGACCACTCCGATAGCGTTTATATCTAGCGTCACGAACATGAAAATAAAACAACACACAATAAGCAAACCATACCACAAGTGGTATACAAACAAGTAATCAAACCACAAACATAGTACTAATTTAATCAAGCAACAAACTAAGATCTATATTTACAAGGGCATTATACTCACAGGAGTATAACACCAAACACATGCTAAAAACATAGAGCACCAAGACATTTCCTACTAAAGGTGCTTAACAACCATTTTCCCTAAACAGGAAATACTTCAGACAAAAGTTAAGTCACCAAATAATCTCTGTAAATGAATACATCACACCAAGCTAGGGTAGATACCTAACAAGATACCTAAGCTAGTACTCAACTTAAGACCATCAAGTTCATCAAGCAAGGTAAACATTTTACTCATACCAACATGTCTAATCAAACTAAACAAGCTTAACAAATTCCTAATTACTAGGAGAAATCTATATAGGGAATAAAACCCTAACAACTACATGACTCACAAATAGCTCTCCTAACATGCTATTAAAATTAAGGAAACACATCACAACAGTGGATTACCACCCTACACATGCTAGGAAACACATTTATAACAATAAAATTATAACACAACAATTAATAAAGGCCTAGTAAAAATAGGCAGAAAAGACCTAAACCTTATAATTAGCACCACAGTTAATAAGTGACTCCTAAATTCAAACCAAGCTAGGGATATGTTCTCCTACACATATAGAAGACAAGACAATTGGATTTACTCCAAAAATCAACTCACAAAAATCTACAAAAAATCACCAAAGTGCCACTGGTGTGTTTACAAGATTGAATAGAACTTTTGTTTTATGTTTCATTTGCATACAAGACCAACAGATCTGGAAAGGTATCACTTCAGGCTTTCCAGGGAATTTTAGTTTGCAATATTTGGAGTTATAAAACTCTAGGTATTAAATATTTAGTGAAAAAGATACTTTTTACAAGATTAAATCTAGACAACACTTAAAAATATATTTTTGCAAACAGCCAGTTCTAGCTAATTTAGAAAACACATAGAAACACTGCAAAATTTAAATCACTCAAATTGCTAGCACACATTAACCACAAATGAATTAAATCATCACTGTAAATTAAACAGGGAATTAAACAGATAATAGACCTATTAAAGAAAAACAGGAATGGGCCAGATCTGGCCCAGATCTGGCCGTGCGACACAGATCTTGGCCCAACTAGCGGCCCATGTGCGACGCGAAGCGGTACGGGCTTCTTTCTTCTTCCTCGACACGTAGAGACGGCGAGGCAGCAGGGAGCATGGCGATGACGGCGCGGCGGCTCCGGTGATCCTAAAAAGAAAAGGGGATGCTCGTGAGGTAGAGCGCGATGAGGGGAGCACATAGATATGAAAATGGCGGGGAATGGAGGACCATGTCACCCGTGAGCTTTCCGGCAAGGCGGCGGCCGGAGAGGAAGGGGATGAACCCGATGGGGACGATTCCGTGCGCTCCTTCGCGATTCCTTCATCGTGGACGAAGAGGGAGACGAGGCGGACCTTCTGGTGATCTTGGATTTGGTCGGGGAGCGCTCAACCGATGGCGGCAGCGACGGCGGCTTGGGGCTTGCTTCGGGAAGAAAAAGAGAGAGAGGAAAGAGAGCGAGGGGGCAGGCGAGTGAGGGAGAGCAGAGGTGCGGCGTCGTGGCATTCTTATTACTCCTCGCAGGGCAGCAGAGAGGGGGGGGTCCGGTGCGGTGCGTGCTGGATGGCCGCGATCGGTGTCATCGCTGCTCTGTCTGCGCGGTCTGTGCGAGCTGGGGGACAGTGAGGGAGAGGGGGCACGGCCGCGGAGAAGCAGGGCCGGGCAGGAGCGGCGTCGTGTCCCCTTCGACGCGGCAGGAGGGGGCGGAGACCGGTGCGGGCGACGCACGGGAGCGAGGACGAGGAGCACGGCGGCGTGGCTACAGGAAGAAGAAGAACAATTTGCAAAAAAACCCCTGGCAAATTATTTTCCATCACAACCAAGTCCTTTTCTATTTTCTTTTGTTTCCTTTTTAAAACCAGTAGGTTTTTGGGGATTTATTTGGGGCACTTAAGCATTTTATAAAAATTTGATAAAATTCTGGTAGCCTCCCATATACACGTAGAAGCTCCACAAAAATTGGTATTTGAAAATAAAATGTTTTGAACCACATTGGTTCATAGGGTTTGAATATATTATTTTTGGATAAAACAAATTTGACAAATGGAAATATCTTTGTAATTGGAGATTGGATATTTTGGGGAGAGAGTACTATGATAATGAGATGGTTATCATCTCATTCCTGGATTTTATAAGATAAAATAATTGTTGTAACAAAATAGAGAAATAGGTAGGGAGGGAAATTAAATAAGATCCTTTCTTTTAATCAAGATTTTATTTTGAGAGTGGGAGTAATCATAGAGGTCTTGTTTTGTTTTCAAGTAACATTCCAAATTTGTGATCAGTGGGTTTTCATTTTAGTATTTGAGCACAACAGAGGAATTATCCACACAAGTAGCAACACAACAAGATCAACATCACATCAAGTCACACAACTTAAACAACCAGTCACACAAGGTCAACAGAGCAATGGGAAGGAAAACACAACCATCAGTGAAATATTTCAAAAAGTTTTTGTTGGTTCTGAATTTTGGGTCTTGTTAAACTAAGTTTTTCTTAGTTCCAAAATTTGGGATGTTACAGCTCTTCCCCCCTTAAAAATAAATCTCGTCCTCGAGATTTGCCCGGTGGTAACAGGGGAGTACGAGGGCACGGGTTTTGGGCTGGCTAGACTTCTGAGGTCGTTGCTTTTTTTTAGCGCTATCGCCATGTGAGATCTTGATAAATTGATGTTGCGAGGCCTGCTCTGTCGATAAACTTCTGTGCTGAGTTCAGATCCTTGGCGATGTGGTTGACTTGATGATCGAGACTGATGGATAATCGTGGTTGGCTGTTTTCCAGATACTACAAGGCTAGGGCGCAAGGAACTAATTATTAACATTTTCTTGTATACCTATTGCAGGTCTTCCCCCCTTAAAAAGGGGTTTTGAAGGTTCATCCTGAAGGTTGCAGCTGGAGTTGACTTGGAGACATTGTTCTTCCGAGGTAGCTCGACGATCTTCGTCTTGGGTGCCATTCCTCGGTGCTTGGGGTTGGTGCAGACATCACTTCCAGATATTGTCTCCTTACGAGAGTCACAGATGAGGACGCATTGTTTTCAGGATGCGTCGAGCCTATGTACTCGACTCTCTTCGGTTTCTAGTTAGAAGAAGGAGGTTATAAACTTCTAAATGCGTCTGGACTTTCTTGGTGGTTGATGTTGTCAACAACAGGTGCTTCCGTCGTTTGATTCTTCTTAGTGACTTCCGGTAGATCTTCTTCACGCTTTTCTTCCTTCGGCTTGACGGGAAGAAAAACTGGTCCTGAATGGCTTCTTTGGTTTTGGGTCTTCACGAAGTTTCGCAGGGGTCTTCACAAGTAAGTTAGAGTGCACCCGAATAGTTAGGGTTTCCGGGAAAACTTTCTGGTTGAGGGGCTTAAGTTAGTTTTCAATGGAGTTGGGTACCATACTCTAAACATCAAACTTATTATACCAAGATCTTAACAACCAACTTTACATAGGCCTCTAATTCTCGAGTTTTCAAAATACCATTCTAATATCTCTGGTAAGGCCACTACTATCAACTAGTTAATTGAATCATGGCTTTTTGCCCAAGCTAAAGTTATTAATCCACCATCATCTTCCTCGGCATAAACTCTTTATCATAGCATAGTTCAATCTATCGGATACACATCAAACCTTTTTGGCATAGTCTTCCCATTACATTCTATCACAACAATCGTAGTGGTCCACCCATTATTTCTTGATTGACTTTCCCAGATAGGCATATCTCATATTATCCGACTCCTTCAGGTGGTTATTTTCTGATAACCATGTCATCAAAGCTAAATAAAGCATCCAGCAGTCATGTGATCATTTCATCAAGAATTTGTCCCACTTTCTAACCAAATTCAGATTTTTATCTCAACACTTTTGGGCCTTGATCTCTTAATCAAAGATAAAAGATCTTTCTAAGAATAATCCAAACAGAGTGTGACAAGCTCCGAAAACTACTGTCACATAGAGTGTCTGGCTACAAGACCAAGTCATAATGATTCCTAGAATCCGATAAAAATTCACTTATCCTCCACCAATTATTTCTTGCATACAACGATCTTCTCAATTGCTAACTCATCTTTGACCACTTCCTATAATTCCATAAGAATTTAGTACAAGGGTTACTTGCGCTAGGAATCACCCTAAACATTCCAACACCGGAGTATTCTTCTTAATTTACTTGCTTCTAACCAATCCAACATCATTTTATCAGCAAGTGCTTCCTAAAAATCCAATAACTTTCACCTTTGTTTCTAAACCTTAAATTAGGGGTCACGTCTTCTAGCTCCAGATAACCACCAATGGTTGGGGACCACAACTGGTTAGCCCCAGGGTATTAATCTAATATATCATCTGTCTAAACCTAATTAATTTATCGATCCACTCCAAGTTTTCACTTCTATTCTAAACCCCCAATTTTTTTGATATTACCAACATCATCCACTAAATTTTGATCTCGTCAACTAGATTCTTAAGGGATCCTTTCTACTAATAATCTTATAGTCTAACACTCTTATCTCCTCCTAAAGTCTCCTTTCTACCAACTAGTTTTGAGTCGCCTCTGGCACCTCTTAATGGGCCCTAGAAAAGTTAGTGAGGAACCTTCGCACCAGTTGCTTTCTAAACGGGTACCTTTTTCCTTTCTTGTTTCGGAAATCATCCCTTGGAGAAACACTATAAATCTCCATGAGACTTTCTTACTTAGACCTTGAGTATCTCCTAAGTTATACACTTGATTTAAGAAAATTATTATTGTCCTTTATTTAAGTTCCAACATCATTTGCCTCATCCTGCGGTGAAGACCTCCACTAGTTCCAGCAAAGCTTTCCATTAGTTAGTTGTATAAGAATGTGGGTGTCCTTTATGACATCGAGTTGCCTTAGTCATACAAGAAGAATTTGTTAACAAGGTAGCTAGTCTTGTCATCAAACCACTTTTATATTCCAGAGGCTGAGATGTACTGGATTATCTGACGTTCCATTTACTTGTACATGACACTCAATTGTTTGAGTACACAAAAGTGATTTGTTAACAAGTTCATGAGGCTTGTTACCAAACTACTCCTATATAACACGAACATTGAAATACAACATTATTTCTAGAGAGATTAATAATAATAGATTCTGATATAAGGGTTTCCAAATACTCAATGATAGTCGGGTGTATTGCTTCTTTGCCAACCTAAGAAATCTCTCTTCAATGCCTTCTTGTCGTAGTTCCTCCTTCTTGTGGTCTCTGAGCTCGAATCGTCATAGCAACTCTTATACACTCCTTGAGTTCCTCTAGTTACCAATCCTAAATGAGTCTCCTTATGTCCTTGTTTCTTGTCAAGACTTATAGTCCTAGAAGATCAGTTAGTACTCTCGTGGA
This sequence comes from Poa pratensis, assembly GCA_947311845.1. Lineage (NCBI taxonomy): Eukaryota > Viridiplantae > Streptophyta > Magnoliopsida > Poales > Poaceae > Poa > Poa pratensis. The sequence goes on from CAMZMU010000027.1 coordinate 91,399,725, forward strand.
CTTGAGTCAGATGTTAACCTAGAGTTAGATATGATAAGCTAGTGTGTTATTCTTGTAATTTCACAAGTTAATTTTTGCGAGGTAAGACTCGTGTCTTCATGAGGTTGGCGTAAAATTGATGTTTCCTTCGAGATATTGACGCACTTGCTCCGGATGATGCATGAAGGTCATTGTCTGACTTGCCGGTTAGGTTGCAAAAATCTTAGGCCATTTGGTTAAAGATCTGGGGTCTTTTGTATCTTGCGAAACTGTCAGTTCTTATCGGGAGATGGTTTAGATGAGAGGAAAAATATTTTTAGAAAGATTTTCCTAGGCGGGTTTACATTTGCAACAAGTGCAACTATGGCGAAGACGTAAAAGATGGTTTTGATAGGTGGCAAAAGGAATTTTATAAAAAGAGAATTTTGAGGTTACTTGCGTTGCCGACAAGGCGCGATTGTGAATCACACAGGAAAACAACACACAAGTAGAGGACTCACAAACAACAACACACAAGAAGAGTACACCCAAGCAAAAAGCACACAAGGTACATTTTGTACCAAAGAACGTCTAATACTCGTGGTAGTCGGGTGGTATAACCAAGGTTCCTATCATTTTTATTCTATGGGTCTTGGTTAAACAGGGATGTTGAAGTCTTCATTTTATCGCCTCAGTCTTCAGCTGGAGAAATTGAGATTGTCGAGGTAGTAAATGAGTGGAATTGTTGATATTGAGTGAGGTCTTCGAGGTCTCTTGCTTTGTTGATACTGACGATCTTGGTATTTGCACATCATTCGCCTTGATGTTAAATATTGAGTATTTGAGATGGAAGCTTCTTCTTCTTCTGGGTACTAGGTAATTAGGTCTCACTGGGTTTCATCGTCAAGTATACTCTTGGTTTTGAACAGGGTAGAGGTAATAGAAGAATCCCTTGGAAATCTTAAAATAGAGGGGTATGGTTTAGATTTAGAAGTTCTTGAGAAGGTGAGAAGAGTGAAGCCTATTTTTGGACTTCTCTAGATAAGAAAATATATTTTTGGTAGTAATAGATTTTTAACAAAATATTTCCTTTCCTAAATAACGTCCATGCTAACTAAGGTCTCCTACAGTCAGGATGGCTCTGATACCAAGTCTGTGAGGACCCCGGATTAACTATCCGAGATACTCGTTATGTTTCCTGCAACAATCCCATGATCAGTCTGTTGTTGCACATAACTCTACTTGGCATCACAGAACACCCATACATACCGAATGAATTTACTTACTTGATTGAAGTCATAACTTCAACAGGTACTTGCAGCGGAAATCACCAAACAACGTGGAGCCCAAGTCATTCGCCTTAACCCTACAGGCAGCTGACTGGGAAGCGCCCTAGTTTGCATTGACGTCAGGGAAGTCTTCCTCTTCGAATGCTCATCTTCAAAACTTGGCTAAGACAATAGCCAGGGACGAAACCAATATGAGTACATTTGAATGTACTCGCAAACTACCCCCGACATGAGCGTGCACTAGCATCATTTTTATTATAATAAAAACCTTTATTTTGAGAAGACATCTCTATATCTTTGTTGAAAAAGGAAAGAAGGCTTTTAGAACTTTTTCCCATAAATCTATCTTGGTAAGAATTTTCTTTAAAACTTTTTCCCAAAAATACATCTTTGTTGAAAAAGGTAAGAAGTCTCTTTAATAAACATTTTCCCGGAAAATCACCATTTGTTTATTTCTCCAAAACTCCTCCTTTTCCGACCAAAACCATTCCTGGTCAAATCATTTTTCCAACAACCTTGTACCAACCCTTTGGTATAGTTGCATAAAACATTTTCCACTTTCAAGACACAAAACTTTGCACTTCTCGACCATAGCCCCTTAGGGTCCTCCTCTTTTCCAGCAACCTCATACCAGCCCGTCTGGATAGTTGCATATATAGAACATCTCCATTTTTCCTTTTTAAATCTCAAAACTTTTCCAAAACTTGCACATGGTCAGAGGACAGCCTCCCAACCGTCCATGACCGAGGACTCGGCTATTCGAATAGTTTTACACTCTGCAGAGGTGGTGCACTTTCACCACACCAAACTGTCATTCCGCCGTGATCAGCCATGGTCCTCATACGACAGTATGTTGTGGTTCGGATAACATGATAAAAGCTTTTCACTATGTCGACCCTAGTATAGAGCCTCCTCTTCAGTGGGACTGGATCTCCCCGGCACCCAGTGGAGATGGCCATCATATCGATCCGGTCTCTCCAAGCAACACTGCACCAAGCCAGGAGGCCCACTGTTTGCAACCAGCAGCGAACCAGACTTAAACTGGATCCCGCATTTAGATAACTTGGTTCAGAGAACCTCGTTCTCCTAAGCATTTTGAGGCGCTCCATACTAAAATAAACAAGTTTCCGGCTAAGCCCTACCCATCTCAGGTAGTGTGGTTGCACGGGTTAATTGGTCGTCATAGTACAAAGACGTCATGTGCATTTTTCATAAACATCTCCATTCTCCATTTCTCCACTTCAACACCGACATCTCGGCATTTCATAACCATACAAGTATTTTCAAAGAGTTTTGAATAATACCAAGTTTATTTTTCCCATCCTATAGTTTCATATAACTATCTCATATTTCTACAAAGGGTGGCAAAATAGTTTCCATATACTTTTTGGAAAAAGGTTTTATAAATCTTTGCTTTAAAAGTAAAACATGTTATCAAAGTAGATGCATATATTTGGGGTGCAAGCTCAGAGAGTAGCTTGCCTGATTCCGGCATAGTGTTCCCGGGGCTTCTTCTCACTGATCAAAGAAATAAACTCCGATTCTTCTTCAATAAATCCTTTCCAAAGACCACTCCGATAGCGTTTATATCTAGCGTCACGAACATGAAAATAAAACAACACACAATAAGCAAACCATACCACAAGTGGTATACAAACAAGTAATAAAACCACAAACATAGTACTAATTTAATCAAGCAACAAACTAAGATCTATATTTACAAGGGCATTATACTCACAGGAGTATAACACCAAACACATGCTAAAAACATAGAGCACCAAGACATTTCCTACTAAAGGTGCTTAACAACCATTTTCCCTAAATAGGAAATACTTCAGACAAAAGTTAAGTCACCAAATAATCTCTGTAAATGAATACATCACACCAAGCTAGGGTACATACCTAACAATATACCTACGCTAGTACTCAACTTAAGACCATCAAGTTCATCAAGCAAGGTAAACATTTTACTCATGCCAACATGTCTAATCAAACAAAACAAGCTTAACAAATTCCTAATTACTAGGAGAAATCTATATAGGGAATAAAACCCTAACAACTACATGACTCACAAATAGCTCTCCTAACATGCTAGCAAAATTAAGGAAACACATCACAACAGTGGATTACCACCCTACACATGCTAGGAAACACATTTATAACAATAAAATTATAACACAACAATTAATAAAGGCCTAGTAAAAATAGGCAGAAAAGACCTAAACCTTATAATTAGCACCACAGTCAATAAGTGACTCCTAAATTCAAACCAAGCTAGGGATATGTTCTCCTACACATATATAAGACAAGCCAATTGGATTTACTCCAAAAATCAACTCACAAAAATCTACAAAAAATCACCAAAGTGCCACTGGTGTGTTTACAAGATTGAATAGAACTTTTGTTTTAAGTTTCATTTGCATACAAGACCAACAGATCTGGAAAGGTATCACTTCAGGCTTTCCAGGGAATTTTAGTTTGCAATATTTGGAGTTATAAAACTCTAGGTATTAAATATTTAGTGAAAAAGATACTTTTTACAAGATTAAATCTAGACATCACTTAAAAATATATTTTTGCAAACAGCCAGTTCTAGCTAATTAAGAAAACACATAGAAACACTACAAAATTTAAATCACTCAAATTGCTAGCACACATTAACCACAAATGAATTAAAGCATCACTATAAATTAAACAGGGAATTAAACAGATAATAGACCTATTAAAGAAAAACAGGAATGGGCCAGATCTGGCCGTGCGACACAGATCTTGGCCCAACTATCGGCCCATGTGTGACGCGAAGCGGTACGGGCTTCTTTCTTCTTCCTCGACACGCAGAGACGGCGAGGCAGCAGGGAGCACGGCGATGACGGCGCGGCAGCTCCGGTGATCCTAAAAAGAAAGGGGGATGCTCGTGAGGTAGAGCGCGATGAGGGGAGCACATAGATACAAAAATGGCGGGCAATGGAGGACCGTGTCACCCGTGAGCTTGCCGGCAAGGCAGCGGCCGGAGAGGAAGGGGATGAACCCGATGGGGACGATTCCGTGCGCTCCTTCGCGATTCCTTGGTCGTGGACGAAGAGGGAGACGAGGCGGGCCTTCTGGTGATCTTGGATTTGGTCGGGGAGCGCTCAACCGATGGCGGCAGCGACGGCGGCTTGGGCTTGCTTCGGGAAGAAAAAGAGAGAGAGGAAAGAGAGCGAGGGGGCAGGCGAGTGAGGGAGAGCAGAGGTGCGGCGTCGTGGCGTTCTTATTACTCCTCGCAGGGCAGCATAGAGAGGAGGGGTCCGGTGCGGTGCGTGCTGGATGGCCGCGGTCGGTGTTGGCGCTGCTCTGTCCGCGCGGTCTGTGCGAGCTGGGGGACAGCGAGGGAGAGGGGGCACGGCCGCGGAGAAGCAGGGCCAGGCAGGAGCGGCGTCGTGTCCCCTTCGACGCGGCAAGAGGGGGCGGTGACCGGTGCGGGCGACGCACGGGAGCGAGGACGAGGAGCACGGCGGCGTAGCTACAGGAAGAAGAAGAAGAACAATTTGCAGAAAACCCCCTGGCAAATTATTTTCCATCACAACCAAGTCCTTTTCTATTTTCTTTTGTTTCCTTTTTAAAACCAGTAGGTTTTTGGGGATTTATTTGGGGCACTTAAGCATTTTATAAAAAATTGAGAAAATTCAGGTAGCCTCCCATATACACGTAGAAGCTCCACAAAAATTGGTATTTGAAAATAAAATGTTTTGAACCACAATGGTTCATAGGGTTTGAATATATTATTTTTGGATAAAACCAATTTGACAAATGGAAATATCTTTGTAGTTGGAGATTAGATATTTTGGGGAGAGAGTACTATGATAATGAGATGGTTATCATCTCATTCCTGTATTTTATAAGATAAAATAATTGTTGTAACAAAATAGAGAAATAGGTAGGGAGGGAAATTAAATAAGATCCTTTCTTTTAATCAAGATTTTATTTTGAGAGTGGGAGTAATCATAGAGGTCTTGTTTTGTTTTCAAGTAACATTCCAAATTTGTGATCAGTGGGTTTTCATTTTAGTATTTGAGCACAACAGAGGAATTATCCACACAAGTAGCAACACAACAAGATCAACATCACATCAAGTCACACAACTTAAACAACCAGTCACACAAGGTCAACAGAGCAATGGGAAGGAAAACACAACCATCAGTGAAATATTTCAAAAAGTTTTTGTTGGTTCTGAATTTTGGGTCTTGTTAAACTAAGTTTTTCTTAGTTCCAAAATTTGGGATGTTACAACGCGGCTAGGTACTGTGGCCGCGTGGGGCCCACCCATTTGGGCCTCGTGGCTCCGCTGCCGTCGATCTTTCGTCCACCGGCTTCGTCTTGACCTAAAAACGCCTATAAAAAGGTCCCATGACGTTTCGCGAAGGGAGCGCCGCACAAACACAGAAACACCAAAACGGAGATCAGGAGCTGCAAATTGGAGGGGGAAAACTCCGGCGGGGCGCTGCCGACGTGGTCTCCTTCTTCTCCATCGACATCTCCACCGTCTCCATGATGAAGAGGGAGTAGTCCACCTCTGGACTATGGGTTTGTGGAAGTAACTTATGTATCTCTCCTCTCTTGAGCTTCACTAATTAGTACCGTATGAGCTGCGGAACATGATTACGGTCAAATTTGTAATACCTATGTGGTGGATCTTTCTATGAGTTAATATATGTTTGAGATTGCAATGTTTGTTTCAGTTATGAGTATAGATGCATATTATTTACCCCGTTCTTGTCTACTTGTTTTGATCAAGCATGTTTATGAGAGCGTGTGTGGGGTGATGTGTGCATTAGTTGGAGTAACGAGGAGTGGTGAGTGCGGTAAGCTGACAACTTAATATCGCGATCCACTTGGGTTTTTACCTTACTTTGTTACCTCACTAGGGATAAACTAAAATACCATGCTGCAAGGGTTGAGGGTGACCAAGCTTCTTCCTGTGACTAGATCCAGCATGTTCTTATTTTCACTTCATGTCATGAAACTTATTGCTATACTCTGAGTTATCTTAATTACTGAGGTGTTATGATTTGGTTCGCATCTTGGTGGAGTATAAGAGAGACTAATAACCAAAAGGTCTCTATGTTAGGACGTGATGCCCATATATCTAAGTATCTTGTTATCAAACTTTGTGTTGCAATCTCATATGTTAACTCTATGTGTGTTCCATTGACTGCCACTTTATAAAGAGAGAGTGCATTTGTGAAACCATGAACCCCGGTCCATTTTTAATCATAAGAAACACCTTACCAACACCATATATACCACTTTTCCATTTTCAGCCATCATTAAATCCGAAAATACAAAAATACTTTTCATCTTGCATACATCATTAAAAAACCCAAAAATATCATTTACCATTGCATCCACCACCATTGCAAATTTATTCCTTGTTTGCATTGCATAACTATCTTGATATCATTCTTACACCTTGTGCTTGACAACCACATGTGAGGTTGAGGACCAAAACATTTAACTTTGTTTTGTAGGTAACCAAAAGAAGGATAAGAAGATATATCTTCACTACTGATTGCCCGAGAGTTCGATATTAAACCCTCGAGTCACCCTCGTGGGGAAAACACGTCTTCCACTACTACACACTCTGCACTTGGAGTCTCAACCAAACCCAATTACTTTTGACGCAGGTAACTACGCACCGGAGATCAACAAAGTGTTTTCTGGCGTCATAGATCAACCTCTTCAAGGGCCATCAGCGTCACGAGCTGCTGGCCCAAATGTCAGATAAGTGGGTCCCACACGTCAGCAAACCGGTGGGTCCCACACGTCAGCAAACCGGTGGGTCCCACACGTCAGCAAACCGGTGGGTCCCACACGTCAGCAAACCTGGTGGGTCCCACACGTCAGCAAACCGGTGGGTCCCGCTTGTAAGAAAAGCAGATGGTCCCACATCTCAGATTGTTTGTGGACCCACGTGATGTCATGCAACGTCAGCCTAGATCGGACCCACAAGACAGCATCCACGTCAGCAGACATGTCATGTGCCACCTAAACAGCCACATGTCATCCACGTCAACAGCCAGGTCAACAGACACGTAAACAACCACGTCATCTTCATTGGGTGACAGGTCAGCAGCTTTGGCCGGTCCAAGAACAAATCAATGACACGAAGTTTGTCACGCATTACGTTGATCGTTGACAAATTTATGAACAAACGGTGACAAATCATGCCATCATGCATAAACACAATGAATGACACGAAAAACGGCGTCACCAATGATCCCTAATGCGTGACGCGGAACCGTCGTGGCGTCAGTTTTTTGCAATCTATGACGAGGATTTTGGGACGGACCGCGTGACGTGCTAATGTTGTCACTAGGGGGTAATTAGTGACAAAAACAGCTAATACGTGACAAAAGGACTGTGTCACAAAAAATAGGCTCGGTTGTAGTGAATGGAACTAGTGGGGGTGCATCCAACTTGGTTGCTCATGAAGACCTAGAGCATTTTTGAGGAAGCTCATCATTGGAATATACAACCCAAGTTCTATAGTGTAAATTCCCCACATAGTTATACTAGTAAAACATGAAAACTCTCTCACATGGAGTATAGGTGCTAAACATGAGCACAAATGATGACTACGAATATGCAGGTGCTAAAACATGAGCACAAGTGTGGATAAAGGATAGTAATGTTGCCCCCTTTTTCTTTATTCTTTTTTTTCTTTTTTCTCTTTTTTCTATTTTTTTTCTTTTTCTGTTTCTCTTTTCGATGGCCTCCATGGCTCTTTTCACTTTTAGGGGCAACACTCTAATATGACAACACTCGTTTTGGTACAAATAACTCGTAATGAACAAAACATGATGTATGAAATTGTATGTCTCTGCCAGTGTAGCAGGATATGGAATGATCTAGCGTAACATGGGTAAACCGCACATCAGCAGTATATAAATGGTAAATGACAACAAGTCATGTAATGTAAGATGGAAGTTGCATGGCAATATATCTCGGAACAGCTATGTAAATGCTGTGGTAGGTAGGTATGGTGTCTGTTTTGAGGAAGATGTATGGGCTTATGTGTAGGAGAACAAGAGAAAGTCCCCCACAGGTTTGGATGTACTGGCGAAGTATGCACAACTCTCAATATGAGCAGAAGGCAATGCACAACACCGAAGAGGCTAGCAAATTTGGATGGTGGAAGTGCCAAAAACCGTAGCTTAACATTAGTCAAAAAGAACTCACAAGCTTATTGCAAACAACTAGCAGGTTCAATATTAAGAGCATGATTAAAATTCACTCCAAGAAGGGCCGTTCACGGCGGTACAAGTACCCCGCTAGATCCCTCGACCTTCAGCACAACTTAGTTATTACGAATCACTTTTAGACATGGAAAGCTATCAAGTCCAACTACACCATCACAATTTTAGCAGAGTTTGTAGTACGGTACAAGCTTAAAGACAACATCCACTAATGATTTTAACTTAACTAATCAGCAAGCTTTACCATCTAAATATCTCAAAACATTTGCAAAGAATCAAGTTATCAAAGTTCAATGATCTACAAGATTATGCAAATTATTCATTATACCACTACCACATGCAGCATTTTCTGAACCAACACATCAACCAAGCAACTCTCCAAGTAATTTACAAATGAAACAAGAGAGTACTTCCCACAAGAATTAACAGCTCTAAAAGAGATGCATGAAAAACAGGAGCTAAAAGCATAACAGTAGCTAGATAAGAATACTCAAAAGATATAAGTGAAAATATGAGTATTCACATGAAAAAGCGGAGCGTGTCTCTCTCCCACACAAGAATGCTAGGATCCAACTTATTCAGAAAATAAAAACAACAAAGCAAAAATAAAAGCACACAGACGCTCCAAGTAAAATACATAAAATGTGGAAGAATAAAAATATAGTTTCACTAGAGATGACCTGATAGGTTATTGATGAAGAAGGGGATGCCTTGGCATCCCAAGCTTAGATGCTTGAGTCTTCTTGAATATTGCTGGGTGACCCACGGGGGATCCCCAAGCTTAGGTTTTCACTCTTCTTGATCACATCATATCATACTTCTCGCTTGCTCCTTGAAAACTTCCGCCACATCAAACTCAAAGTAATTCTCATTAGAGGGTTAGTGCATAATCAAAAATTCACATGTTCCACTGTGACACAATCATTACCAATGCTTCTGGACATTAACTACAGTCACTGATGTTTTATGGAGCAAAGAAATCCAATCAAACATAGTAAAATAGGCAATGCAAAATAAAAGTCAGAATCTGTCAAAAACAGAACAGTCTGAAAGATGAATTTTTTCGAGGCAATTAACTTGCTCAGATGCGAAAAATAAAAACTAATGAAAGTTGCGTACATATATGAGGATCATGCGTGATTTTTTTCAGAATTTTTCAATTTTTCTGGAGTGAATACAGCTCAAAACGGTGGACAGCAAAAATCTGTCACTACGCAGAAATCCAAATTTAGCATCAACTTTCAACTAGAGACTTTACTTGGCACAAAATGCGATAAAATAAAGATACAAAGGAGTTGTTACAGAATAAAACAACACCTTGACTCAAAATAAAATAAAATGACAAAAAATAAAAAGGTGGGTTGTCTCCCATAAGCGCTTTTCTTTAACGCCTTTCAGCTAGGCGTAGAAAGTGAAAATCAGGTGTTCTCAAGAGATAAATCATCAACGGAAAGATTAGAAGTTTTCTCAATGATGCATTGTATTTTATCTATGTAAGTTTCAGAGACCCCCTTTCATTACTTTTAGGCAAACTATCCTCATCAAATAAATTTTCAGGAACAATCCAATTAAAGTTCTTTTCTAATGCCTCATGCATTCCAACAAGCTTAAAAGGAATTGGTATTTTATCCTCTCCCTCATAACTAGTTTCATTAGTGTACTTGAATCTCTCCTTCTCTAATTTTTCAAGTGTATTAGCAATATCAATGTAATAACCAAGCATCTTATATCGCATAAAAACTTTTCTAGCTTCACTAGCGACATCACCAAATTCTTTGAGAAGGGTTTCTAAAACAAAATCCCTCCTTTCGCCCTCTTCCATATCATGGAGTTTAAGAAACATTTGCTGCATTATGGGATTAAGGTTAACAAACCTAGCTTCAAGCATGTGGACTAAAGAGGCAGCAGCATGATGAATAATAAAAACAAGTGGCCGAAATAACAAAAGTAAAACAAGTAACTATTTTTTTTGTGTTTTTGATATAAAGAAAGCAAACAAGACAAAATAAAAATAAAGTAAGCAAGACAAAAACAAAGTAAAGAGATTGGAAGTGAGAGACTCCCCTTGCAGAAGCAACTCGATCTCCCCGGCAACGGCGCCAGAAAACTTGCTTGATGCGTGTAAAGCACACGTTCGTTAGGAGACCTCAAGTGTAAGGTTTGATGAGTGTAGCAGCAAGTCTTCCCTCGGTTATGAAACCGAGGTTATCGAACCAGTAGGAGATCGTCGATGTTCTGAAGGTGTCAACGGTGCCAGAAAACTTGTGGTGTCGTTTGGGGAGGCAAACTTCCCGACGGTTGACTTGGAACTGCACACAAGACAATCAAACTACTTTGTCCCAACGAATCAGTGAGGGTGTCAATCTCACCGCTTGCTGAAAACAAAGGATTAGATATAGTGTGGAAAATGAAGTTTGTTTGCCGAGAATGAAAAAAGACAATGATTGCAGTAGGTTGTATTTCAGATGTAAAAGAATGGACCGGGGTCCACAGTTCACTAGTGGTGTCTCTCCATAATAAAATACTAACATGCTGGGTAAACGAATTACAGCTGGGCAATTGATAAAATAAAGAGGTGCATAACAATGCATATACAAGTCATGATGATCACTATGAGATTTATTTGGGCATTACGACAAAGTACACAGACCGCATCCAGTATGCATCTGTGCCTAAATAGTCCACCTTCAGGTTAGCATCCGCACCCCTTCCAGTATTAAGTTGCAAGCAACAGACAATTGCATTAAGTATGGTGCATAATGTAAACAACACAAATATCCTTAGACATAGCATTGCTGTTTTACCCCTAGTAGCAACACACATCCACAAACTTAGAACTTTCTGTCACTGTCCCTGATTAAATGGAGGCATGAACCTACTATCTAGCATAAATACTCCCTCTTGGAGTTACACATAAACTTGGCCAGAGCCTACACTAATAACGGAGAGCATGCAAGATCATAAATAACATATATATAATAGATCAATAATCAACTTGACATAGTATTCAATACTCATCGGATCCCAGCAAACACAACATGTAGCATTACAATAAGATGATCTTGATCATGATAGGCAGCTCACAAGATCTAAACATGATGGCACAAAAGGAGAAGACAACCATCTAGCTACTGCTATGGACCCATAGTCCAGAGATGAACTACTCACACATCACTCCGGAGGCAGGCATGGCAATGTAGAGCCCTCTGGCGATGATTCCCCTCTCCGGCAGGGTGCCGGGAAGAGCTTCAGGAACCCCCCGAGTTAGGGTTGACGGCGGCGGCAGCGGATGTTTTCTGGAAATATGGCTCGGTGTTTTAGGGTTTTTGCTCGGGAAGAATAAATAGGCGAAGGGGCGGTGTCGGTGGAGCCACGAGGCTCGCTCCCCACCAGGTGGCGCGGCAGGGGGCCCACCCGCGCCATGGGGTGGGGACGGCGCCTCGCTGCCCCCCTTCGTCTCTCCTTCAGACTTCTGGAACGTGTCGGAAAAAAATAGGGACGTGGCAATTTGTTTCGTCCGATTACGAGGATATTTGCAGAACAGCTTTTCTGAAACAAAAAACAGCAGAAAACAGGAACTGGCACTGTGGCATCTTGTTAACAGGTTAGTCCCAGAAAATGCATAAAAATGCCATGAAGTGTGAATAAAACATGTAGCAATTGGTATAATACAAGCATGGAACATAAGAAATTATAGATACGTTGGAGACGTATCAATCATCATCCAAGCTTGAATGACGGCAACCAGTGATGTCGTCTGCTTGGTCAACGCCATTGAGTCGTCCTAATAGAATGGATCTGACATGAGTACGTTCTAGATCTACTGTACCGTTCTGTTCTAACACTAGTAGGGAAGACTTTTACCTTGGCTCCCGCCATTGGAGATGATGGAGAGGTCGGCGCTGTCGGCGATGAAGAAGTGCAGGTCTTGCGGCCCATGGAGACGACGGGGCGGATCCTTGGCTGCAGCCGCTCCGGTGCCACAACCGCGGGCCAGCCGCCGTAAGTGCAGGTGAAGGAGCCGCCGGTCCGGTCGCCGATCTGGTCGCCTGGAAGGAGCCGCCGGTGTGGTTTGGGGAAAGTGCGGAGGTGACCCGGCAAGAGAGGGGGAAAGGAGCTAGGTATGGCGCGAAACAGGGGAAGGATTTCGTCGTTTCCCTCCATTCCCCGCGCGCACACTCGTCTCCACTTTTTGCAGCCCCGCGGCCTGGCTCCATGGAAAACTGCCGATTCGACAGTTCCTATCGGGCCTAACCCGGAGTGCTTTAAACAGCGTGTCAGCCAAAAAACGGGCTGCAGGCAAACAAACAAACCTGGTGGCTCTGCAGCCCACGGGCATGTTTGGGGTTGCTGCAGGACGCGCCCTAGGTTTCACTGGATTTGGATGCGCCTTATGTGGCCATGTGACCATGGCATTCATGATGCGCATTCTTCAAGGGCATGTACACGGACATGGCGACGACGATGGAGGACACTCCCATGGACGATGAGAAAGCCCACGTCGGTCACACACATGACGTTGAGGATGGCTATGATAGCCACGTCCATGATGGCCACCGACCACCGTAAGGAAGAACTCTACGGAGTTGTCAGGAATGTGCATCGGTTGCTCCCTTCGCCTTTCATGCCGTCGGAATAAGCTTTTCTTTTGCTACAACAACGTGTTTTTCAACATGTCATGTGCCCTACCGTGCAATCTCAATGTTTTTTCCATTCCATTTGATATCCTATATTCATCTGATTCCACGAAGTCGGGGAAGACGAGAGACGAGAATATACCTGTGATACCATGACTCATATGATATCATGATATCACTACTTAAATTTAATTTCACAAGTTTCTACACAAATCTAAACAAATTTGTGAGTGTTCATAAGATGTGCATTCACATTTCATAAATTTTCAGCACAACATTCGAACATACACAGAGAATCCCCAAAAACAAATTGTTATGTCAATAATAAGTGTAATTTATGTTTTTATCTTTTTTGTGACACTATTCATGTTGGATCTGTATTTTTTTCTTTGTATGTATTTTGAATTCGTTCAGAAAATTCTAGGTATTGTGAACATACATCTTGTGAATGCCCACAAATATGTTTCGGAAATTTCGACAAACTTGGACATTTAAATTGTGAACTTGGTATGATGGCATCATTTAAACCTTGGCACCCCTAGATATGTTCTCGACGAGAGACATCTACAACCATGCTTTAGTTTTTTGATGAAAAGTATAAATAAAACTAAATCGAGCCAGGCGGTCTCATTTTTTTCGACAGAGAAACGGGTGCTTTGAAATTCTTCTGTGGGTGGTCGACAAACAGCTCTGCCGCGGGTGGGCGGCGCAGCGGCGCTCCGGTGTCCCGATGGCGGAGGACTCCGGCGCCATCCTCCGCCACATCTCCTCCCTCAAGGACATGCTCGACAAGGTCCGCAATCCACCGCCCCCCTTGATGCTTCCATTTCTATCAGATAGATACCGCTAGGCCCAGTTACCGATTTGTCGCCGGAAGGTTGAGATGGACGGATCGCTGGGATACTAGCGTCGCACGGCGGCGATGGCCGGTTAGTCGCCCGTCTAGGATATCTGGACGTCCTCCGCGGTTAGCAGGCGTTGCCATGGCGAGGCTGGGCGGCTTAATTTTGAGAGGGAGGGAGGGAGGGGCGAACCCTAGCAGCGGCCGCCGCCTTCCCTCGCCGTCGCAGGTTCGAAGCCCGGGCGACCGCCATGGCCAACTCAGCCCGGTTTGTTTTTTCTCATCTCTCTTCTCTGCTTCCTCTCTGTCACTCGAGTTCTCCCGTGTTTGCCCTCTTCTTCTCTGCTCTTTTATTTGGCAGAAATCTTCCGATTCTACTGCCGTGAGCCGGTGCTTGAAACCGTGTTTTTTTTTTTTTAAAACCGACAGCAGGAGCTCTGCTTATTCATTAAAGTGGAGGGAAAACAACAAATGTTACAACAGGCCTGTGGCCTTAACACAACTCAACACCAAAGGCCTGTAGCCTTAAACTCAACTCAACAACAAAACTGAACTCAAACGCCCACTAGCAGAACTAAGTGGCCACCTGCACTGTTTGCTTGCCTTTGGCAATGAACAACACCTCCAGGTCAGCTCTGATTAACCCGGCAACCGCGTTGGCCATCAGAGACTTGTCCTGGAACATTCTTCGTCCTCTTTCCTTCCAAATATGCCAGATGGTGTAAACCGTGGTTGAATCGCACACTAATATGTTAGCTACATGTATACATGAACGAGTTGTTCAAGCAGAACATCTGACGGCTGCCCTTCAGTTTCTAGTTATCGGTATATGTATGAGAGCACAGCTCATTACCATAGAATTGCATACTGACATACTGTGAATGGTTCGTCAAATTGACTGTATATTTTTTTTTTTTGGCATTTGACTGGCTGCACAACAAATAGTGAGTAGTGTTATGTTGACGTAGGAATTTCTGGTCCTGGCTGTTAAGTGAACATACGATTCCTGGCATGGAATGATATGGCTTTATGATAAATCATCTGAAGTTTTGTAGACGAAACGAGAGAGTGATATGACGCGATGATGGTTGATGTGTTACCATAGATATTGGTTCTCCTAATATACGAGTACCTTTGGTACAGTGTAGACTGGCAATGCGGCTATTTGAATTTTTGATGTTATAAGAGCGTTTTTTTGTATATACTAACAAATTGTTATTAGCATGTGGAATCTTGATGTTTCGAACCATACGAGGCTATTCTTGATAATTCCCTGAATTAGGTCAATGAAGAAATTGAACAGAATATACAAAAGACCAGGGAAATAGAGTCAGAAATAGTGAAGCATTCTGAAACTGAAAAGGACTATCTTGTGAAGGAGTCTGAATTAATGAAAGGAGTATCAGTTGCTGAGTTTGAACTTGACGGGCTTATGCAAGTGACAGGTAAGTACTGCTTTAATCACACACTTAGTATTTTGTCATAGGTATGTCCGGTAAAAGAACCACTAAGCTACATTAGTATTTATACGTACCAAGAATAATATATCCATTTGTTATTGCCCAAGATTCTAGCAAGGTATGGTAGCAGGATGTTGCTATTCATGCAAGGTACATAATACTAGAATCACTGTAATTCAACAGCTGCAAATGCTTGATCTTGTCCGGTAAAAGAATGACCTCCTCTTCTATTCCTTGAATTAAGGAGTTTCTCACTTTAGTAATTTTCACCCTAATATACTCTCTCCAGTTCCATATAAGTGATCCTTTGGACACAGACCTCTTCAGCCATCCAAAATTTTGAGTACTACAGTCTTTGAAAATATTTATATTAGATACTTAAAATCATATGGTTTTTGTTGGGTGTTATAAATGTATTAAAATAGAATATCAGTGGTCGAAGTTGTGTTTAGAGATCTTGTTGATGTCCAAAATCACTTTATCTTTCCAGAATTGAATTTCTGTCAAACTTCATGTCAAGCTTCATGTGCCAGTGCCATCATGTTAGCAATCTAAATATGTTGTCGAGTAACGTGTGTCATCAGGACTTTAACCTTCGCATGCTACCAAGCTCCACGTGTTGCCAAGCTCAGACTTCCTCGGTCCTTACGTTACGAATGCGTGAAGGTGGAAGATATGACCTCCTCTATGTCGGTGCCACAAGTTTAGTGTCTAGATTCATATATATTATTGGTGGTGCTTTCTTTGGGTAACCAGACGAGAATTCATTTCACCTAAGGCATCCATGGTTCAAAAAAGCACAATGAAATTTATAGTTTTGCCTCTGGCCAGCACCTATCTCGCCTAAGCACGCTCCTCACAGCTCTTAAGGCTAGGCGTTCTGCTGTCACCTAGAGCCTAGGCGTGCGCCAGGGAGGGAGAGAGGACATTGACTTGCATGTGCAGTTGGGCACTCATTGTCGATCATCAGTGTGTCTGGACTCAGAATTAACTCTGTATGGTCTTGAAAAGGACTGGAACTAATGAAGAGACAATTGTTTTTGAGATTGATCAAATCGTGAATATCCATTTTATATTCTTTTACTAGGTAATGGATATCATTTTATTTTGTCCGTCTTTATGTTGCACCAGTGACTGTGAAAGTGCTAAAGGTTAAGCAAATGAAGTAATTTTGAGGGTAGTCCTTTATATGCTTTCGTATAGAAAACTGCAGAGATTCTTGTAGCAACTGAGAGCTGACATTAATAACTGCGTGGTTGCAAATCACTCCGTTGTGCTGACAATTGTTTTAACTCACGCATGGTTCTACTGTGTTTTCTGTTGCATATCAATGCCAAATGATCCTACTGTCCTGTATGGACAACCTAATCTGCTTTCACTTTTTTTAAACAGCTGCTGGAACAGATTCACTTAAAGTGATGGAGGGCAATGTGGAATTTCAGAAAGCTACTTTGACTCAAATTAGGAAACGTTTCTCCGATAAAATGTATGTTTCACATTTTATCCATGAACTAGATTACTAGACCAAATACTCTTGAGTGCACTTATCTGAAAATTTATGCTCTTAACATTTTAACATTATAGTCTAATAGTGTGTGATATATATTTTTGATTAATATTAATCTGTGATATGACTATTTTTCCGAATATAACGCAAATCATTTGTTTCTTTGGACCCATTTTACCGTTTTGTTGCATACTTCCTGTAAATCTTAGGTGAGTCTACAATCAACTATAGTTCATGTATTTATATATCGCTAGTGTTCTGAAATTACCTTTCATGGCCCACCGCTAAAAATGACATTAAACTAGTTAATACAGGAATTCAAATATGGAAATTGAAATGTTCGTGTGCTCCTTGTTGAAAAAGAAACAATTCCCGTGTGTAAATTTTTTGATAAAATTGCACACGCAAATAATGAAGTCCTTTCTACACTTGAAAATTACCATGTCAAAAATATATTTTGCGCCGTGGGCAAAAGAAATTTTATTATAAAACAAATTGGTCTTTTGGATCACCAAATTTGTTTTTTCTTTTGCACAGGGCACAAAAGTATAGTCTTTCTATGAAAACGAAGAACTCGGAACATTTGCATATTAGATGTTCATGTATTCTTTGATATTCTGAAGTTTTTGCAATATCTGCCCATCCTGGGAGCCAAAATGCTACTCCTGATTCAGATTTGTTTTTTTACTCATTTGCTTAAATAAAGGAGCAGGAACAATAAATTAGGGATAGTGCTATATCTGACTATTGATGTTCTATGTTATCAGGGAAAGGTTCATCAGTGAATCTAAAGGCTTCCAAGCTAACATGCTTGGAGGTTCAAACGAGGATTTACTTCTCCTACTTAAGGAAAAGGATTCACTTGAGGATGAGAGTGAGAACTTGAGGATGAAGATCAACACCATACAAAGTTCATCAAATGAGTACATCGCTGAGATTCTTGAGGAGGTAAATATGGAAAATTCAGGTAAGTGTAAGTACACTCTATGTTATTTGAGCTGAAGATTAGGTTCTATCAGTTATCTTCGATTAAGTTATTTGGTAACGTTGAAAGGTTTCTTACAGCCTACACAAAAAATGTCTGTTTCTTTTCATTTCATTCAGTTGTGGCTTTCAGTTGCTTATCAATTGATAAACATATTGTTCATTTGCCACTTTAAGTTTAGGAAGTTCTGAAGTTTCCTGGAGTTGATGTGACTTGATCTGTACATTAAAAACGAAAAAGGGTCTTTATGTTCGAAGATTAGTTCTACACTTTGACATGGAAATCAGCAATTACCATCTTAACAGTTGCCTCTTGCCCCTCGGAAACAAAGTGCTCTTAGTTTTGTAGCTGTATCTCATCTCTTTATGTCGACATGAACATTTCTCATGTCAATACTTGCAAAATTTGTCCTCGGATCATCTTGTGCGAAGAGAAGAAGCACAAACATACTATCTGTTAAAATTGTGTGCTCCTTCTTATCTCTCTACTTGCGTGCAGTGTAGTATGAAATGAATCTGTTGTATGTTTATTGCTAATTTGTTGTCAAATTCAGTTACATGATCTTCTTGTCTCCGCTTGGGGTCATGCATGTAATTATTGTATATGGCCAGTCAGTAATGGTGTATTCGACCTTCATTATGTTGCCCCTTTGTATGCTTGGCAGTTGATTATTTAATTTGTGCATTTCTATCTGTAACTATCCAGATTCTGTTACATTATTATAACCAATGGTTGTTCCTTCTGGCTGTTGCAGTTTTGGAGTCTGAGTTACAGTACAGGGTTTCAGAATATATGGAAGTTCTCAAGGATATAAATAACCTGAAGATCCTATTTACTTCAACCAATTCTTAGGATGGGTCTCTTCACCGTTGCAGGTAACTGAATATTTTACTTTGGCTCGATGTGTTTCTTGCTCTCAAGCGCACCTTTGACTTTTGTTTTCCTTCAAGGCTCTGTCGTGAGCTTACTCACCAAGGTTCCCACATGTTTCTTGTATTTTCAGTACACATTTTGGCGTGGCTGAGGGGAAAGATTTCAAGAATCTGCAGGCCTCTCATTGTAAATAGCTTGTGCATGTTCCTTTTCTTGTATGGAGAAGGCTACGCTAAATTTGGTATTAGTTTACTTAAACACTACCAGAACATGCATGATCGTTTCTTTCAGATGTAGAGTTTATTTAACCTCTGTACTGTAGGTTTCAAACTGATGGATGGCAGTAGAAATAGCAAAATCGTAGGTGGGGAAGCGTCGATTTTCTGTGGAATTGCTAAGAGGCAACTTGATCACCGATCTACCACTGAAGAATGCAATAAATGATCTTACAAATCTTATGTGTTGGTTCATATTTTAGCACCGTGAAGTCTATACAAGTGCAGAAGACATTACAAAAAGTATATTTCCTGATGGATCCTCTACCTAGTATGTATGTTTGTTTCATATATCTTCCAATATTCGATAGGACTATTGGGGGCATCACAGCACAACGAGTTTGATTTACTCAGCAGAGTTAGGAGAAGATGAGCACAATATAGTAACCACATACTGAGCCTGCTTTTTTTACTTGTCTTGTCTGTAATCAAATCCAAGTTAAACATATCTGAAGACAATGCAACAACCAGTAATAAGTACACTGATATGAAAACCATCTATATTTATTATTTGATACTTGCATTCTTGTCGATAGTATGTGGTAACTAAAAGTTGAGTCTAAAAGAAAAACCCTGGTTTCACTAAGATATAACATTGCCTTCCAAAAAAAAAAAAGATATAACATTGCCTCATTGTAATACGACTGTCCAAAAAACAAAACTCATTGTAGTCTTGTAGTAGATAGATAGCCTTGAGCATCTTCTCTAGGCTGATGCTTAGATCCTCCAATGAGACAGCCTCAGCCGACTCAGCTCCTCCTGTTCACCCAGTGCATTGTGACCCAAGCCGTTGTCCGACCACATCACTGTATCATCCTGCAGCTGGTAGGAGGCAGCGTCCACTGGATTACTGGGAGCACCCAGCGGCCAAACTCCGGCGGCACGGGGTTCAAGATCGTACCGGCATCGGTTTCGGTGGCATCAAAGCCGTACAACCCGGCGGCATTAAAGCTGTACCTGAGAAATTCTTCGTTATACGCCACAGCCGCCCCGGCAGCAAAACCCTGTCCCGGACCCTGCGTCGCAAAATCATCACAAAACCCTGCATTTGCTGCAGGCAGGGGGTCCATGACATTGAAGCGCCCGCCGGTGAAACTGTAAACCGGCGGTGGTGCTGCGAGCGCTGGCGGCGCTGCCATCGGAAAGGGCATGAACGGCATTGGGGCCCCGAAGGCGATGCATGGCGGGTGCATGCGAAACTGAAAGCCGATGTAGGGCGACTGGACAGGGGCCGGCTGTGGCAGGATATCCGACGGAAGGTAGTAGTGATCCTGTGCTCCCACGGAGGAGCCGGCGTCCGACAGGTTCAAGTCGAAGGCGTTGCCCGGGAACGCCGGGGCATGCTGCAGCGCGGGCGCCGTGACCGTAACAGCGGATGTCGCCGGGACGTCGTGGGCGCTGCTGAGCTCGGCTATCCGCCGCCGTGCACCCTCCAGCGTCTCACCCATTGCGTGGTGCAGGGCGATGAGGTCGTCGACGGGGAGGTCGTCGAGGTGGCTGTCCCACAGCGTGAGCACGTCGTCGAGCTTGCACGCCTGACCTTGACGAGCTTGCGCTCCTCCTTGCCCAGCTCGCCCTGGAGGTACGTGCCGATGTTGAGGTTCTCCTTGATCCTCTCCGGAGGCGTCTCGCGGAACCGCGTGACCAGCTCGTTCAGGGCGCTGTGGTCCGCCGGCCATGTCGTGATCCCGCTCTCGCGCCCGGCGCCGGCGGTCGTACCTGGCTTGAGGCCGACAAAGAGGATGTCGACGCCACAAAGGGCCTTGAGCTGAGAGATCTTCTGGACCAGGCTGTGCAGACGCTTCTTGTACGTCAACTCGCGCTTCTTGGGGTTCTCGATGTACTTCATCACCTGCTTCGTTCGAGGCATATCGATCTGCGCTCGTTTTAACACAAACAAAAAACAAAATGTATGACGGCACAAATCAACAGACTGCGCATGCATGAACGGCATAAAATACAGAGTTTGGTTTATGCGAAAGGACATATATAGTTCAGAATATAAGTGGTGAAGCTATATAATTCCATATACCAGAAACATAATACTGCAATGTGCTTAGCAGATCTATCTGCCTAAGCGCATCAGCTGATTGGGTTATTGCATGGCTCTACTATATGATCAAGCTATCTTTTCTCATCTTTCTATAGGTAGCTATCATGATCAAGATCAAGGTGCAGTCGTATATGATTAGCCTTAACTTGTTGCAAACTTCTGCGAATCAATGATCTACTCCAAGCAAAACTAATCAAGCAATATAAATAAAGATGCATGGAACATGGATAGAAACTTAGATCTTGGCCGTGCATCATCGTTCTCATTGTATGTATCTAGGATGTAAGTTTGCATGACGAGATCGAGGAGGAGAAGGAACATGAAAACGCAAAGCAAGCGCTCTTGCACAGAACAGAGAACTACGCCATGCATGCAATAACTTGATTGAGAACTATAGACAAGGAACACGCACATACCTCTGCAACTTGCGTGCGTCCAAGGAAACTCAACTCTTGTCGATGGATCCCTTGATCAGCTATTCAACTAGTTGACTAGGTCGTCGTCTCCGTTCGTATGAAAGTATGGCAAGCCCTCCTTCTCTTTATATATATAGCCTTAGTGATGATTGATTACGAGACTTACTTATGGAATCAAAATCTATCACATTTAATGCGTTGATATGCTGCAGCCCGGGGAACACGGTGGCTGATAGCCAGCTCCCATCCGTACGACCGTCTAGCCTCCTCTTTCCATTTTTCCTTCTCCCATTGATCCCATTATTATTGACCACGGCTTCCACCTCCACCAAGTCCCCAACAACCTCCAGTTTCGTCTCAAAGGAAAATAAAAATATTGCTTCAATTGTGAAATCTATAGAAATACCGGATAGGCCTCCCACGAAAGTTTTTTCACAACTATGAGGAACTCACCCGTTTATCGGGACAGTTGATTTTGCATCCAACGAATGGTACTATTTCCACTAATTGATGTGTATTGATAAAATAAAAAATATGTTACTGCTTGGTTTATTTTTTTTGTCAATGCAAGCACAAAATTTTTGTTAGTACATAAATCTAAAAATTAGATTACATAAATTCAAAAATTATATATTGATAATGCATTGATACCTGAAAATTGAATGATAAATTGTTCACGGATCGTAAATCATCTCGACGTCTCAAATAAGCTGGGAAGATCCTCATAATTGTGGAGTTTCATTTTTGGATAGGCCTCCCATCGGTCCAATGGGTTCCGGACATAAAAATCGGCCTTAGCTAGGCCTGGTTGGCCCGAAAGTGAATCCGACATCACCTTGTTTGCCCCCAATTTCCGGGGCTAGCTCGGGATGCCCGACAAGCCTTGCGACAAATGGGTCCAATGTGTCATGTGCACATTGTCAACTTTAATTAATGGCACCCACCAACCTCGCCAGTTTATCAGGTGGGGCGATGTTGGATTTAAAAAAATATATCCAACCTGGACGATGGCACCCACCAACTCTGATGCGCATGCAGATCGCCCAGGTTTCGGCAGTACTAATGACGAAACCGTTGTTTCATCTGGCTGTGACGAAAGTTGTGGTTTCGGTTGTACCTATGACGACACCGCGCTAGTTTTCAAATTTCTTGAAAACGCGTGTTATTCTTCGAATAATTTTTTTATAAGATATTATTTAAAAAAAAATCTCGGCAATGTTGCTTCCCCAATCGCCTCCCTTTGAAGTCAAAATTAATCAACGTTGTCGTCGCTTAGCTTACAACCCTTGGCCTCTTTTTTGTATTTCTTCTTTTTATTCTGGGTTGTGTGCATCCGTGTGGCCGCTAGGGCAACACGTTGTTGCAGAGGCTGAGTGTAATTGGTATCCAAATAAATAATATGCGCCTCCCGGCGCCCGCGTCAGCCATTTAGACTGCCGCACTCTTTCTCTCTATCTCACCCCTTCCTAATTGATTCATAGATTCCGTTCTTTTTAGCTTGTATCACTCCCTCCAAGAAAGTCATCCACCCTCAGCATGATGACACATAACGACGAGGTCAATAGCTCCGTCTCGTACCCATTCCAGGGCCACAACTTCACTGTCGAGGAGGCGAAGGTTTTTCCGACACAAAATCCTCGTGCCGCCAGACCACATACCACCGAAGGGGGGGAGGATATACGCGATATCACCATGGTGCTCGCTCCCATTGGTGCTGACCTCATGTAGGCTCACGGTTTTACAACACCGGTATGGTATGACGCCGCCTGCTGGTAGGGTAAACCCCCTCAACGATCTCGAAAACAAAGATACGTGGGTCGTCCACTTCCCCGTGGAAGAATGATTGCCATCGAGGCATGAGATGGTCTGAAGAAGTACAACGCCAAACATTAGAGGAACTGGTGGTTGATGGCTGATCGCACTGTGTCGAACCTCATCGAACAAGCGTGGTGGAATGACATGATGCGGAGCTCGCTAACGCGGAGGTTGTCATCGATGCGCATGCTTATGCTAGAGGCATGCCAGCCACCGCGAGGCAGTGGGATCGCCTTCCGCAACCTGACGCTAGAGGCATGGTCGCCACCACGGATCAAGAGAATCGTCTTCCACATGTTGAAGCCGGACCCAGGGAGTGGATACCGGAAGATTTTGGCAGCCCTTCGCCTTAATTTCCAGGACGGTGCCGATAGGGACAGCCCCGACCTCAAGCAAGGCTCGTTTACATAGTCGAAACTTTTGGAAATGTCCAACTTTAGGAAGAGGATCGGCATTTTACTTATGTGGACCTCCCTTATTAAGTTCTGCACATGCAAGAAGTTGTCTTGGATGTATCTATTTTTGATGAATGCCTATTTCTAGACTATTTTTTTGAGCAAAGGGGGCCACCCGGTTCGCCAGAATTTTGGAGAACATGTTGTGAATGAGGCTAATGGTCCAGTAGTCACCGATATTCCTAGCATCTCTTGTCTTTGGGAGTAGAAATGATGTTAACCGAATTGATGAGGTGATCGGCATGGTTCCAGTTTAGACTTGCCATGTGTATGCACGGCTGCTGCAGTTTATAGTCTCCCAGCAAGATTTGAAGAAAACTCCAATGAACCCAACTGATCCTGGTGCTTTAACTGATGGAAGGGAGAAGACAACATCCTTGATTTCTTGCTCAATGGAATTGTCAGGTCGCCAGTTTTCTTGAAGCTATAGGGTTATTGTTTGGTTTTCGAAAGAAATTATATGGCCTATTTGCATGAAGCAGAGGGAGTATTCAGTATTGGATAGGCAGTCTACCAGTACTATGTTAGCCAAACTAACTGTTCTACATTTCCAACATGTACACCTACCCGATGCTGCGTAAGTACCCTTTTACTATATTGATGATATGTTTTAACATGTCCAACACATCACTCGCCACGATTGCCTTTGACCGGCGTGTCCACATCCACCGCCATGTCGACCACCTCCTCGACGAGGTCGTAGTGCTTTGCCGTCGGGTCGTACTGCTTCATCACCAGCACCGATGCCACCGCTGAGAACTCAGGCAGAGCCAGGTAGCTCCCCACCGGCCCTAGCTCCGGGCAGTCCGTGCTCCGGTCAGCCAGCGGCACGCAAGGAGCCCCTTGCCCGACCAGGAAGAGGTTGCACCGTCCAAGAGCCTTGATCGCCCCAACGACATCCGCCTTTGCGCTGCACGTCTTCTCCTCGTACCGCGCAGACTCGTTCCGGGTGACCACGTTGTCGCGGAAATCCGCCAGGAACGCCTCATCATCGTCGGCGGCGCCGCTAGTGCCTGACTGAGGCAGGAAGCGCAGCACGTGGAGCTCGATGCCCGGGTGCTCCACCATGCGCATGCCGTAGGCCAGGGCCTCGCGGTCGTCGCGGCCACCGAAGAACAGAACGGCGATGTTGTAGGAGACGTCACTGGCGGGGACCTGCGCGGCACCACCAAGCCCGCGGTCGACGAGGATGGCGACGGAGCATGGCGCGTGGTGGAGGACGCGCTGGTTGATGTGCTGGTACTCGTCGCCGAGGGACTCCATGTGTCCGTCCATCTGGTGGAGCTTGTGGAACGGTAGTACGATGAGCGCGGCGCGCTTCTGGTGCGCGCTGGTCACCACGTCCTCGTGGATCGTGTGCAGGTCGGAGATGGCCGTCATGGCGCGGATGGACACGTGGCTCAGCTGCTGGTACGTCTCGAAGGCGACCACCAGCTGGTCCCCGTCTCCGTCGCCGTTGCGCCGCTTGTTCCAGAACGGCATGCCGTTGCGCCGCGCCTTGTGGACCATGGAGATGGCAGAGGACCGCTCGGAGAGCTCGACAAGGTGCATGGCGTAGACGGTGATGCCGCGTCGCCGCGTACCGCGCGAAGACTCCATGAGGTTGATGATGGTGGGGATGTTGCGCGTGCTGTGGAAGCACGCCATCATGCGGAGCTCGTCATCAGGGTTCGCGCGCAGGACGGTGCGGTTCTTGTACGGCGCCCCGCGCCGCGCGGGCTTGTAGATGGCCATGACGACCGGCGTTGTGATGAAAGTGTTGATGAGCGCCATGAGGACAAGGATGGCGAACGTCTCGTCGTTGAGGACGTGCCGGTCTTTGCCGATGTTGAGCACGATGAGCTCCACCAGCCCTTGGTGTTCATCAAGAACCCGAGCGTCACCGCCTCTCGCAGCGGCACATGCACGATGAGCGACGCGAGCACGGTGCCGCCTATCTTGCCGATGCACGCCGTGGCAACGACGAGCACAAGAAGCGCCCACGAGTCGCGGCCTTGGATGGCCATGACGTTGGTCTTTAGCCCGCTGGACACGAAGTATAGCGGCAGGAACAGGCCGGAGATGAGGTCCTCAACCTTCTCCAGGAGAACGCCGGCGAAGGGCCCATCCTTGGGCACGATGATTCCGACGATGAAGGCGCCGAACAGCGCGTGGATGCCGATGGTGTCGGTGATGAATCCAGCAGCGAGAACGATGGAGAGCGTAGCGCAGATGTAAATCTCCTTCACAGGCTCTCCCTCGAGGGACCGCCGCGCCATCCAAGTGAGAATCGGCCGGAGCAAAAAGAAGGCCGCGACGACGAAGCCGGTGCCCGTGAGCAGTACCCAGACCGAGACAAGCGGTGAACCGCTGCCTGAGAGCGCAATGGCGAGGGCGAGAAGAATCCACGCGACGACGTCGTTCACAGCCGCTGCCGACATGGCCATGCGCCCAAGGTCGGTTGTAAGGAGCTTGAGCTCGGCGAGGATGCGCGCCAGCACAGGGAACGCGGTGATCGAGAGAGATACGCCCATGAACACGAGGAACGGCCCCGTGGATACGCCGCGGTTGACGGTGTGCTGCAGGACGACGGAGGTGCCGATGCCGAGGATGAACGGCAGGGAGATGCCGGCGGCGGCGATGACGAGGGCGGTGGTGCCGGTGCGGCGGATGGCCCGGAGGTCGAGCTCGAGGCCGACGAGGAAGAGGAAGAAGAGGAGGCCGATGTTGGCGAGGGTGTCCAGCACCGTGAGGCTCTCCTTGGGGAACACCGTGTTGAGGAAGGCGCTGCTGCGGCCAAGCGCCGACGGGCCGAGCAGGATGCCACCCTGAAGAACGCGAGCAGGCTCATCATCGGTAGGGAATTAATAATTTGGTCACAAAGATCATGGCTAGCGCGCAAAAATTAAGTGAACTCACGATGATCTCGGCGATGACGCGCGGCTGCCGGAGCGGTCGGAGGAGGAAGGCCAGCCCGCGGGTGAGCACGACGACGACGCATATCTGCAGGATGGCCAGCAGCAGGGCCGAGTGTAAGGGATTCTCGCCTTGGAATATGCCGTCCGACGTTGCTTTCATCGGCTTCACGGCGCCCTCACCCGCCGCCGCCGCCATGGAAGCTGTCTGCGTTCGCGTGCGTACACGATCTCCTCCTCCCTCCTCCCCTCCTTTTCCTTTCACCAAGGGAGGGAAAGGGAACGACGGGGAGGAGGCAAAGGTGATGATCGGTGCTGCTTTGCATGTATCTATTTATATAAGCTGGCAGCGGCAGATGGCCCGGGGAGAGGGAGGACGACCCTGACGGTGACATGGCACACACACTGCATCGTCTACACCGGAGACACGAGTGACCAAAGATATGAACTGATGTAACGAGACATGAGGCTAGATGCGTTATTTTTAGAAGCAGCTAATTCAGGTCTCTTGAGGATACAACACCAACAACCACATGTTTGAAGTTTTTCACCAGCTGCAAAAGGGTGGACATGAACAAAAGGGTGGACACGGACAAATGGTAACTCCGGTCCGGAAATTCCACTACTGGGTTGCCCCCCCCCCCCGGACTATCCACACCGTCCATTGCTTTGATCTGGTCAACTAGTCAATTTTTTTGGTATATTTGCATTTAGCCCCCTTTCAAAAACCGAATTCAACCCGCAGTCCACCATCCCTATATATAGC
The DNA here is from genome assembly GCA_947311845.1 of Poa pratensis. Classification (NCBI taxonomy): domain Eukaryota; kingdom Viridiplantae; phylum Streptophyta; class Magnoliopsida; order Poales; family Poaceae; genus Poa; species Poa pratensis. The sequence continues at coordinate 91,427,184 of CAMZMU010000027.1, forward strand.
CATCAAACCCTAACCCTCTCCCAGTTTCCCCTCCCGTGAGCGTGCGCCTCCTCCTCGCCGGTGGCGGCGCCTCTCCCCGCGTCTCCCTCGCCATCCCCGGCGCCGACCCTGGCCATCTACACCACGCCCTTGAGCCGGCGCCGTCCCCGGCCATCTACACCGCCGCGCCTTCTCTCCTTGGTCGAGCCGCCCACATCTCGAGCATGGAGGCACGGGTGGTGTTCGAGCTCGGCTGGGATTGGCGGCCTCGCGCCGGCGCCGACCCCGGCCATCTACAACGCTGCGCAGCCTCTCCTCGTCGAGCCGCCCACCTCTCCCTCGTTGAAAAATCAAGCATGGCGCGACGGTGGTGGTCGAGCTCGGCTGGTGTCCTCGAGCAAGGAGGTCAATGGCGGCCTCAACAAGATCCCGGCGTGCTGTCCCTGGATCTGGGCTTGCAGCTAGATCTGGGCCTGGATCTTGGCTCCATCTGCCCGGATCTGGGCTTACAGCCAGATCTGGCCTGGATCTGTGGTGATTTAATTTTATCTAGGGTTTCCTTTTCGATCTTATTTTCTATAGAGATTTTGATCTCGTTTCTTGCATTTTTAGTGTGAAAAAATCACCGATTTCGTATTTATCTATCTGGAACCGGTGTGGTCTTGCATTTATATTCTATTTTTTCCCATGATCTCGATTTTTTTCCTGGTTTAGTTCATGTGGTGAATCTTGATTTGAACATAGAACGATGCATACATGTTTCTGTGGATTATGCATGAATTAGTTGTGTTAATTTGGGAGCCATATTTGCTGGATATTTGTATCTGTATACATATGGTGTTTTTATTTTTATTATTGAATCCATATGCATATTTTTATTGTGTGAATCAATTGTGGATATGTGTGAATCAATATGTGCAGGTAAGTTGAAAATTCTTATTTGTGTGGATCTGTGTGGTAAGTTGAATCAATTGTGGATCTGTGTGAATCAATATTTTATTGTGTGAATCAATTTTGTTTTTTGTTCTCGATCTGACTTGAGACCGACATGTTGATCTTCAATTTTTTAGATACGAAAGACTCGTGATTTGTTCTACTTTTTTTTTTGGATTTTGCTGGTACAGATCTCGGTTGCACATAGCCCGGATATATTTTTTTCTCTTCTTTTTATTTACTTTCTCGATTCTTCAATTTCCAGTGACGAACTCAAATTTGAAGATTTTATTTTATCTTTTGTTCGAATTATATATGGGCAACCAGATCGGTAAATAAAAAAAAACATTGGCAGAACTTTTTTGGATCTGTATTACATATGTTTGGGGTCTTTGAAATCACAGTAAATCATCTGTGATTTTTCTTTGAATTTCTGTGAATATTTTGTGGTGTTAGATCTGGTTCTGTTTATCTTCGCATCTTATGAACTTTGTCTGGATCTGATAAAATCTTTGAATGTAACCGATTAATATTATCTATTGAATTGATCCCATGTAGTACTTGTATTAAATAAATGGATTTGATAAAATGGTCAATGCATGAGTCTCCCGTATCTTGGCAGGGATATACTAGATCTAGACTAGGATGGCATCGATCTGAAGCCGCTGCCCTTTTTTTTTGTTACTTTTCTTAATGATCTAAATGGTTCATTCAAGTTCCCTTGAAATTTCTCTCTGGATTTTATTGCATGCTTGGGTCTTCCTCGTTTCGTTTTTGTTTTAGTCAACAAAGAATTTATGTGTTGAAAGTATGGCAGTGTATAAATGAGTATTCTCTGAATCTCCTATGGATAAAATTTCTGTGGTGAATTTTCTCTGAATCATATATGAAATCCTGTGTAAATTTATGATGATTCATTGTAACTATGGTTGAAAAATGGCTGAATCTATATGAAATTGGATTGAAGTTTTGTTGTACCCGTATCTTCTGTATAGAATCGTGCTAAACTGTGAATCTTGCGTGACTTTGCAATGAAATTGTAATGAAATCTTTTGTATATATTTTCGAATTTGAGAGCAAGAAATATGTGTATTCAAGTTGAATATTTTTATTTCAAATCTGAGAAGAGAAAAACATGATTCTGTCATTGGAAAATTATTTCTAGTTCCATAAAATGTTTACCTATATTTTGATGTTTATATTTTTACGAATTATTCTTCAAATGTGAGAAGAGAAAATCTATGATGAACCGAGTTGAACAATGGATAAATATTTTTAAGATTTTACTATGTTAAAAATTTATATTTCAAGCGTGAAAAAATGTTTGAAAATTTTCTGAATATTTTTTAATATTCTTGAAAAAACATTAATTTTTGTTGAATATATTTTGTGCATGGAAATATTCTTATGTGAAATATTGTTTGAAACTTTCCTAATGTTGTTAAATATTCTTGAAAAACAAATATTTTCATATTGTTGGATGAAATTGGATTGAAGTTGTTGAATATTCTCACTAAAAATCTTATGTCAAAATATAATATTTTTTGTGGAAAAATACTTTATTGAGAAAATCTCTAACAAATCTGATATGAAATATTATTTGAGACTTTCTAAAAATTATCGAATATTCTTGAAAAAGCAAAAATAATTCATATTATTCAATATTTTCTGGGAAGAAAATTTCTTTGAAGAACTCTCCAACAAATCTTCAACAAATGAATATTTTTTAGTTTATGTGAAATGGGGAAGCCACATACCGAGGGAAACCAGCGAGGGTAACGCAACTGCTGACTGCAGGTTGATTCGTGATAGTTCTGGGGCTGGAATGCAAAAACGCAACTGCTGAACAATGGACGGCAGGGATAGACCGGGGGGGGGGGGGGGGGGGGGGGGCAACCTACGGGCGGAGGTGCATTTCCCATGGTAACTCGTCTCTGTCGAGTGTAGGCATGAGATCAACATACAATGAAGGTAGGGTTGTAAACGGATCGGATCGAATTTTACCTCTACCATATCCTTTACCATATATTTTTCTCGGATTCGGATCGGATAATGAACGGTTCTGGATTCAGATGTGGATAGATATAATCACGGATTCGGAACAGAAGCGGAGCGGAAAATAAATTAGTCAGATCGGTATGCGCAATGTATACCATCAATCCACATGATAAAAAATAATAGCTTAACAACATAATAATCTAACAAATTTATACTCCATAGTATGTACAATGACCATGCAAGGGAGTCGTTGTTCAACAAATCAGCAACACAACTCACTAACTGCAAACTGTGCTCTATTAGTTTAGACATTTTGATACAAAATCGGATTATTCGGATTATAACCATCGGATAATGCTAACTACTATTCGGATAATCCATATTCGGATGCTATTTTACATACCATATCCTATACCGTATCTGTGTGTTCAGTTCGGAATCGATATCCTTATCGGGTAAATTCTTCGGAACTGGATATGGATTCGTTAAAACTGATTCGGCGACGGATTCCGTGCGGAAATTATCCTAACCGTTTACACCCCTAAATGAACGTATCCGTATGTTTTCAACTTGATCTAATTCTTACAATTATAACTTTTTTGCAATTTCTTACAGCAACTTTGCTCAAATATTTTATGAGGCCTCTGTTCACGGAGAGATGTTGTAGTAGGAGTGACGATGACGCTCGATGCCACGTTAGTTGGACCAACGTAGTGTTATTTCCAAAGTATGTATACTACTTGTCGCTTCACAAGCCACGTTAGTTGGACCAACCTCGTGAAAGGTGACAGCACGAACACGGAACACATCTGACACTAATACCAGATTCTATCCGGTCTCATACATCTAGCCGGAAGCCACCCGATCTGACCGGCATCACAACTGTGCAACCTTCAAAATGAAGGGGCCTTAGCTCAGTGGGACAAGACGATCCATCTTTTCAGCATATCAAGTATTCACATCCTTGTACGTGCGGTTCTACGCACGTCGTACATCATCCGATCCAAAAGAGTTGAGCACTCGGCGATGCGCTGCTATTATGTAGAGTGAACCGAACAGTGTTGTAGCTACCTAGCCTATGAGACCTAAGATTATGCTCTCAAAGATGGCACGCTGCCAATCGCACGTACGATGCGTTGCTTCAGGGGTACAGTTCATCCGAACGCTGTTCTGTCGATTGTCACCTGTTCTGTGCAACAAGTGCGAGCATCTGATCCGAATATCGCCGCCCTACGATGTAAAATCCTGATGAGAGTTGATATATATTTGCAGTTTACACGCTGCAGTTCGACAGTCGGTTCCCTACTATTTACAACAGACGACACTCACAGTATGGTGTCATCTTGGCCTACTCCTGTAGACGAAAAACATCAGAAAAAAGCAGCAGCGGGTCAAAAACTAGAAGACCCCATCACCATACAATAGCACAAACTATATGGATCGTTTAGTAAAACAGAAGAGTTTCCCTGTAATTTGCGCTGTTAGACTTCTGTGCTGTGCTCTTTTTCTTGCTTAGCTCAGCAGATTATTAGCTCTGAGGCTGAATGGCTACCCTGGAGGGTGCCAGTTACTATGATGATGTAAAACTCTGGTACTTTGGTTTCATGTCGAATGAAACCGGGAGCTAGAACTCCTTAATTCGAAAAGGAAAGCATAACACCACCCTCGGCAACCGTATCTGATGCCTACTTAGAGCAGCTAAACCCTCTAGCCTGGCAGTTTGTTCTTGGCTTTCTTCGTTGGTTTCTGCTGCTCCTTTTTTTTTTCTCTGCTTACCTGTTTCTGGTCATTTTCCTTCTAAGAGGACACACAGTTCCAAGTGTGTTCGACAAAAAACATACTAGCACACCCATAGATAGAAAAGAGATCATGAGGAAATCGAATCTGAACTTGGCAAGAGACACATCTGACCTGGCAATTGAACTAATGACATAGGCAAAGATGAACTAGTTACAAAAGAGGCACGAAAAATGAAATTTATATACTTTCTATTCATGGGATTTCACGGGATTTGCGTAGAACTGAGACCCTCTAATTGTCTTCCCTGCAAAAGCTGTTTGGACAATGTCCATCACGAACTAAACCCCACAGGAATTCTATAATGTAAATTTCACGGGAAAATTCCATTAGCTCATTGATAATTCTCCTTGAGAATTCCTCTTCCCATTGGACTCAAGTAGACAGGGCATCCGAATCCTATTTGTTTCCTTCCTATACTTTTCCTAAGAGCATGTGCTTATTATTCATATATACCTCTGTTTATCAAACCATAATTGGTTTTCACAGAATTGCAGGGTAAAGAATTTAAGTACAGCTCACAACAAACCTAGAGGAACATCAAATGCATTTCTTTATATTTGTTTTCAATTACAACAATATGCCAAATCATACCAGAGAGTCACAAAATTGTTATTGTTTACATAATTTTATTTTCAACAAAAAAAGACTCACCAAAACTGGTGCTATATAAAGAATGCAGCCACTAGAGATTTACAAACAGAAATTTAAAACCCATTTGGTTGTGTATATACCACTCCCAAAGGCAGGAATAGGGATAAAAGCAAGGATATTCACCATTGGCAATTCTCATCCCTGGCACATTTACGTACGTGGTTTGTCCACTCCCAAAGGCGAATAAGGATTCAATACGAGCATCACTTTGAATGGCATTGAGGGCATGTCAGGATTTTATCAAGTAAATAACATAGAAAAACATTGCAGAAGTGAGGACAAAATCTCCACATATCCATCCCTTCAAAAATTGCAAAACCTAGCCACGTATACTTCCTAGTGTAATTTCAGCACATCATAAGAGCATCTATATGTGTTCATCTAACTTAGGTGCTAAGATGGACAAATCACCTCTCTCTCTCTGCTGAAGTGTTACATACATTCAATGGTTTTATAGAGATACCATCAGCTACTAACCTTAGTTTAAGTGTCATATGTTCAGTCCTAACCACTACTCCCGAAATCCCCATCACTTAGCATCGATACCAGCTAATTTCTCTTGTTTGGCTTCCTGTTAGCACGTGAGATAAGAAAGGCACTTGCGCGGCCTAGTGACCTGGCTCAGTTCAATGATTCTTCAGGTAATAGCGAGGCATAATAAATTGATTATGTTTATTAGTATGAGATACTCCACTGGCCTAGCTGCTGGATTTTTACATATGTAGCTGTATCAAATTGTTTTCTTGAGTAATGAAGAACTTAGATGTTGTCACACAAAATTAATTTAAAACTACTTGTGAACTTCACCATCCATAATTATTTTAGGAGTGTGGGGTAGTGGGGCCATATGGGATGAAAAATCTTATAATGCTTTTGTAACTAAAAGTTCGATGTACCATAGACCTCTGCTTATTTTATTGGAGTTAATGGATGCATGGGTTCGTCACAATAATGACACATCTGATAGCTGTTCATGAAAGTTACAGTCCATGTACCGGCACCAGGACACAGAAATTAAGCATCTTTTGCTAATTACATATTACCTCTTCGAATTAATTATTTTGTGTGTGATTCTTGTGGGGCTTCATCTCTAGCTAACCGCAACTTGCATGGGACTAAAGACTTTTATTCATATTGTTGCGGGAATTGGTTCAGAAAACATAATTATGGTTTAGCTAGCTGTGCTTTTTGAGTTGTTTTCTTCTTTTTGCTGTAGTTTAACTATTGAAACATCACAAAAGTCTATGACTACCGAAACTCAGTTTAAGAACTCACTGAAATGTATTATTCACCATTCAAAAAACATAGTATAAAACATCAACCCTGCTGTGTGCAACAAACAACATGGACATTTTCATTTCAAGTAGAATTAATCCTGACAAGTTACAACCTAACAATTATTTTTTGGCACATGTCATTTGATAAGGAAAAATGCGTACCAATATCATCACTTGCCAAATAGCAGGTTTATGACGCCTTTGAACACATGGCCACGCTTGACCGTGCTGCTACGCACTGCTTCCTCATCAAGTGTAAACCCCTTCTCCTTCATCTTCTCGAGAAGCACCTTCCCCTCTTCCACCTTCTCCATCCTCACGTAAGCCTCGAAAGCGGCCAGGCACGTGGCCACATTGGGTCGCATTCCACGGTCAAGCATGTCCAGCAGGTACTTGCCGGCCTCCGCACAGCGGTCGCTCGCCCCTAGCCCCTTGACCAGCACACTGAGCGTGTAAGCGTTGGGCGCGACCCCGTTCGAGAGCATGCGATCGTACGTGCGCACGGCGTCGCGCCAGTGGCCCGGGCCAGCATTGGCGTAGGCTTCGATGACGGCGGTGTGAGCGACGACGTCAGGCATGGCGCCCTTGTCCTTGATGACGGAGAAGAGAGCAAGCGCCTCGTGCGTGAGGCCGTCCTGGGACAATCCGTCGAACATCTTGATGGCATAGTCGGTGAGGCCGCCGGTGCGCATCCGGTGGAAGATCTCCTGCAGATTGGTGGGGTCGGCAGGTTCGGCCACGGCGGGCTTCTTGCTGAAAGGGTCGTAGGGGGGCGGCAGAGTGGGGTTCTTGGACGGGGGTGTGGGTGGAGGTGCGGAGGGACTCTCGTCGTCGTCGGACCAGTCGAAGGAGACGGGGCTGTTGGTGTTGGAGCTGCGATTGGGAGGTGGAGAAGCGGTGGAGGAGAGGATGCGGCGGGCGGCGCGGGATAAGGCGGTGAAGGAGGTCGGACGGAGTAGACGGCGGGCGGCTGCGGATGAGCGGAGGAAGGGGTGGTCGAGGGCAAATTGTTTGCCGCCGGAGCCGCCAAGTATGCTCTTTCGCTAGTGAGCCGGCCCAACAAGATTTTTCTTCTTTTGCTTCTTTTTGTTTTTTTATTGCCATTTTTTCGTTTTCTGCGTCTTTCCTTTTTCTTTTAGTTTTTATATATTTATTTATTGCCTAATTTATTGTAAAAATCCAAATTGATGTTTACTTTTTGTTTTCACATTTATTTTTCTCCTTTCTCGTTAGTTTTTTTATTTGCTGGATTGCATAATTAAGAGAGTAACACACCACTAGTCAGTTAACCTTTTCGAGGTGAGCACATCGGGTCACTCATCTCTCAAAATGTGAAAACCCAACACTAACCTCACCATTGTGAGTGGGTCCAAGGTCAACTGACGGGGTGTTGGTTTTGCAAGAAGAACCTTTCATGGTTACTTCTAGTTCACACGTCCCCGCGTGCATGGAGAAGGATGGCTGCCGACCGGTGGCGGGGTGGGACATAAGGGACAACGGGGTGGTTCGTCTACAATTCTGGCATAACTAAAATACAGGGATCTCTGATGCCTTGCCCTAGTTTTTGGTACACTTGTCATCTGACCAATTTGGAATTGTTTGGGAAGGTTAGCTCATAGAATTTAAATTGTTGTCATCATTTATTTGTTGATTTGGGTTATACTCGTTCTGAAGATTTATATCTACACTTTAACCAAAGAAAATTTGAGGCCCCTTTGTATTCCTTTGTTGTATTGTTACTCTTGGGTGTTTGGGCACCCTGAACGAAAGGAGTTTTGATTGAGCGTATCTTGAATGGAGAAGGTCCTCTAACTAAAATTTTGGAGACACTCTAAACAATTTGTATGGGTTCAGCTGCTGACTTAAAATGGAAAGCTAATCGTCTAAGGTATTACCAATATTACTGGGATAACTCGAGGAGACTAAGCTGAGCATTGGTGGCCTTCTGAAATTTGCATGCACATGTACAACAGAGATTAGCACCCCCAAATGTATGAACTTTAGGAATACATTGTTGTCTATGTTGTGTGATTATTTATCATCCTTGCATTTAGAGTTGTTTCTACTTTTTTTTATTTGTTGATATTTTAAGCTAGTTGTATCTTGCCATATGTATTGCTCTCACCTACTTGCATATCTAGAGAAGCTATATTCTTAATGTCCACTAAATTCTTCAGAAAGTTATTAAAATTTGTATAAGCCAATTCACCCCCCCCCCCTAGTGATCAATATCTTTTATCCTTTCATTGCTAAACTATTTATGTTTGTGTTTGATAATTTGTGAAGTTGGCTATCTTTTTTTACATGCGCTATCTTTATTTCTGTATGTGTGCGGTAGTGGTAAGGCATGTGATTCTCCGGTTATCTATTTGGTCAGACTGTGGTGAGTATTTTTAGATAAAAGGCTTTATTACTCAAAAGTTTTAAGTATTACACCCGGCCTCTGCATAAAGAATGCACACAGCCGTGACTGTGGTGAGTTATATCGTATAAAGCCATATTGGGAGTACAATTTTGTCTATAGTGTTTAGAAATACGTTCTGTGTTGATTGGGACAGGGCCTAAATCTTATACACCACTGTTGCTTGAATCCTCTACACAACTGTTGTCAATTTAGCAGATTTAGGCGTTCTTATTATGGCTTGTAGTTCAACTGTTCAAGTATGTCAAAATATTGTTTGTGTCGACTGAGCTCGTATAGCCTTACGGAAGCGAGCTTGGGCAAATTGTTAGACACTTAGACGTGGCAAGCCGAACTTTGGCCTTCCTCTAGGTTCTCAACTTGAGTTGAGCTCGAACCGAGCCCAGGTCTATTATTGAGCTTGGTGCGCTGACAAGCCTACTTGATATAGAATTACAGACTACAAAAACCAAAAAGGTGGGAAAAATATACCGCATCAATTCCATATGAATATGTACTACATTGATTAGTAGAGGGCTTCTGTGCTAAAAGCCGCTGACTAAGCAATACAAATGCAGTTATTACAGGCAGCCGGGGAGGATCAAATGGAAATTAAGCGGCACAACAAAATTCAAAATATTAACGAAATAATGCTCATCGCCTCTCTACGTCAGCGATGCACGGGCTATCGATCGAGGGCACATCATTTAACCTTTTCGCCGTGAGGCTCACTGGATCTCCAGGTCACATATGTATGTACTACTCAGTGGTGGATTTAGTAAAAGTTCACCCCTGATTGGTAGTTCGCCCCGAACCACCAGTTGGACGGTACGAGGTTGCTCGCCGTGACTTGGCGTCCGTCGTCGAGCTGCACCCTGAAGGACAGGCTCTGGCCGTTGAGGTAGGCATTGCTCTGCCAGTTCATGCCCCAGTTCCTGCTCATGGAGAGCCAGTTGGTGTTGGACCCCTTGATCCACATCTGAGCAACCACGCCGGAGCCGCCGACGTTGGTGACGATGACAAGCTCGAAGTAATTCTTACCGTCTATGCCGAACCTGATGCCACCATTCCGCCCCTGGCACGGGACCCTGCAGATCGAAGCACAGGCTTCATATATATGCACAAGATCGACAAGGTCTCCGTATATCAATACACTAGCTCTTTGGTAATTACCTCCTGAAGTTCACCGGGACAATGCCGGCTTTGTAGATGGCGATGGTCGTCCACGCCGGCTGTGACATGTCGAAGTGCAGCCGTGGTGGGTTGCACCAGCCGCCATTGTTGCTGGGCAGCGCGTAGTTGGGCGGGCAGAGGTTGGTGGCCGAGACGGTGATGGATGTGCCGGGCTTGCACATATCGCTCAGTTTGGTGTCGCAGGTTATTGTGTAGCATGCGCCGCACATGGCGCCATCGCTGAACAGCTTCGAGCTCAGCGCCGCGTTGCTAAGCCCGTACCCCGCGTTGTACAGGTTGCCGAACCCACACGCTCCTCCTGCAAATATATACGCATGGATCGTCAGATCGACATAACTTGAAATGTTCAGGAGAACGACGCATGCAAGAAGCTAGGTAGAAAACGGAGAGGAAACAGGAAACACTTACCCATAGTGCCGGAGCCGTCGCTGCCGCCGTAGAACGTCGCCGTAGCGGGCGTCGAGGAATAATACTGGGCGTCTACTGCATGAGAAGCTAATCCACAAAGCGCAGCGAGAAGTACTAGTACTGCCGCCTCCTTTGCCATTGGATCTGATGGTTAGCTAGAGACGAGAGAGAACGGTAGTACTTCGACCGAGGAAGCTAGGCTTGTAGTATGTTGCGCTCTGTGTCCTTCAGCTGCCTTACTGCACCCTGGGATTTATACTAATCAGGAGCCTCCTCTGACTTACGGTTGTAGTAGTTAGCTAAACCTAGCTTGCCCTTGATGGTTCCATCTTTGACTTTTGGCGCAGCAAGCTTTCAAACTAGTAAGAAATATAAATTTCTGACTTGTTCTCTCCATGTTCTTGATGCTGTAAGAAATTTATCTATGTCTGGAGAAATTTTTGTGTGCATGTGGCCTAACTGAGATTCCTATCGCGCCACACTACACTACCGTGCATGCATGTGTGAGAATCATTTGCCTGAGATGGAAATTTAATGATTCTTTGTTAGACTTGACATAGCTATAGTCGGTGGAAACCAAAAGTCTAATGACATTTTTTTTAAAGAACAATTAATGTGGCAATTTTATTACAGCTACATAGATGGCCTCAGCCATGACAACTTGCATGCTGTGTACTTAAAATACATTTTATACAGCTAGGGGCCAGACCTAAATTCACTAGTCGCAGGACATGGATAAGACGCTTTTTTGTTTTGAAAATGGTTATGATGATATATACTTAGTCTCCATCCATCTCTCTATTTTTTTAATGTGAGTAATTATACCGGAGGCGAATTAGAAATAGTTACTCCCTCCTTAACAAAAAATATGTCCTCTCCCTGTTTTATTATAATCCACATTCTACAAATTATAAGAGAACTTAGCAAGTAATTTAATAGTACTACATTGGATATGTAAACAACCAATCCAATCTAAATTAAAATAAATGACATACAACAGAGAGAGTAAGACTGCTTTATTTTATATGTTGGTGTCGATTATCGAGAATGCAATCAATGTTTAAAACCTAGAATGTAGATTAATATGTGTTGGAGTATTTATTTGGTCAAAAGGCAATGGCTTTCAAGTTTACCTAGTTTATGACCCAAAAAAGATTTGGTATTTTCTATCATGTCTATATCACCAAATTAATATCAATAGATCTACTATAAAATGTGTACTATAGTATATTTATTGATGAGGACATCCCTAGTTCCTTACCATCTTCTCCTATTGATGATGTTGCTGTACAAGACAAATCTAATGAATTGAGGATTGGACCAATGACAAGAGCTCGTGCGAAGTTACTTGAGCAACAGGTGAACTCACTCTTAGTTGAATATGATGTTTGTGATAATGAGAATTTTATACTACCTAAATTTATTCACTTGTGTATGATCAGGTTTATTGATAACACAAACATTGAAGAACGCATGGATGAAGATGGCCATCACGAGGGAGGCGAGGGAGGAAGTGGAGCCATCAAGAAAGAGAGATTCAATTCGGACTGACAGAAGTCCCGAATTCGAAACAGCCAAGGATTATTCATATGAAGTCCAAATAATGCACCGAAGCACTTGTTGGAAAGGAAATTACAAATCCTTTCCAACGGATCCGACCCCAAGCACCGATTCGACTCGGACAAGACTCGGTGACCAAAACAAGTCGGCGGTTGTTTCCTACCAGTTTCCAAATAGAGTCCTTTAAGTTAGGGAAGTTAGAGATATGGTTGTTTTCGACCCCAACCCTAAGTTGGACGTCCAGCAGCCTTTATATAGGCTTGTAAGTCGTGGCTTTTAGCCTCAGACCACGTTTATGTTAAACCCTAGATTGGATTGCTAAGCATTCATCTATATTCGAGTTCCTCTGTGTTGCGCTCAGGAATTCAACCTCTCCACTGTGTTGCGCTCTGGAGATTATCGTTACCAAAGTTTGAGTGTGATATGTTGTTCCATTGGGAATTAGTAGATTGCAGAAACCACTTCGTGGTCGGCGGCTACGTTGCATCGATGTGAGGCGTCGCGAATATCCATTGGGTTGAAGAGCTGTTGCATTGGCAACAGGGGAACAACCGGAGAGTTCGTCGGATTCTCGCAAGTTATCTTCCACCATCATCCACCTACCCACTGCTCATTGAGAAAATCGGGCCACCCCTTATCATCTTGGTATCAGATTTCCAGCGTTTACTCGGTGAGCATCCACAAATCCATCCCCGTAGATTTACTGTTTTTTCGTCCTATCCAGAAAAAGCCAAAAATATTAGGTTAGAATTCGCCATTGCCCTAGATTGCATCGGTTTACAAGTTTTAGTTGCTGGTCGTTTTTCCTTTGCGTAACTTGTTCTAGTTCGAGTCGTAGAAGTCTAGGTTTGTTTCCGAGTCGTTTTCTGTTTTTCTGTCGTGGCACAATTTCGTCAGTTTTTCTGCCGTGGTTACGATATCAGTGTTTCGTCGAGTTTTCGTCCAGTTTTCGCCTACGCGCGTCACAGTTTCGTCAGTTTTTCCTGTCGTGAGACCGTATCGGAGACATAGCCACAACCTTTCTACAGCCCGTGTTAGGAGCTTACCTATATAATACTAGCTAACATTTTGTGCTCACAGGCTGCTCGTTTTCGTGTGTCTTTGTATATTGTTAAGTTGTTGGCCATAGAAAATTGAAAAGTTAAAAAAAAAGAGAAAACAAGGGAAAAACAGAAAAGAAGAAAAGAGGCCAAAGTGCAAATTTGTTGTGATCAAGTTGTGACATCACTAGTACTTGAGCAATCGTGTGCCTGTCTTTTTGAGATACTTGCTAGTGTCTTTTTAGTGCATTGTGACATTCTTGTTCACAGTTGCTTTGCCCGTTTTATCTCCATTGTGTGCGTTTCCAAGTGTGTCATACGATCAACACTAGGATTTGTAAATTGGTGTAGTTAGGTATCCCTACCAAGCTCCACTAAAATACCCTGGTTTTGTGGTGTGACGCTTTGAGACCCATAATATTCGCTTCTCCCCATCCGTGCACGTTTCTGCCCTACGAGAGGTAAGCTTTTGCTATTCACTTTGGAACGGTAAGATATACAATTTCTTTCGGTTTTGAGTGAGTTGAGAGTTTTCCACATTATATATATATATTCTGTTGTGCACTAATCATGTCTTCAGACGACGAGAGGGATAGCATGGTACGGCAAAAGAAGGAGGGCACTGCGCCTGTTACTTGGAGAGAATATGAGGCTCTTCGTGATCATCTATCTCGTCAGTTCAATCATCAGTGTGACAAGATACAAGGTGATTTGGCTGCCACGGATACGAAACTTGAGAATGTTCTTCAAACAGCGAATGATTCCGCGGCCAGATTGACAACTATACAGACGAGTCTTGACAATTTGACTCGTGCTATGCGGACAATGACACAGCAACACAACCAGCCGGCTGATGATGCAAGTGTTCATAATAATCATGGTGATGAGTTTGCTGCTGCGGGGGAGGACGATGAAGCAGATCCTGCTCATGCTCGCCATGGACCACAACCATATGCTAATAATGGGCGTGGCGTCGGTAGAGGTGTTGTATCTCCGGGTCGAGGCTTTGCGCCTGTTGGTGCGCGCCGTAATGTTTTTCATGCAGCCCATGGCGATGATGATGTTCTAGGCAAACCCAAATTCAGCATTCCCAAATTTGAAGGTTCTATTGACGTCGAAGAATTCATCAATTGGGAGCTGAAGATGGAGAAGTTATGGCGTTTGCATGACTGTACTGAAGATAGAAAGATCAAGCTTGCATCTTCTGAATTTGATGGCTATGCTTTGCTTTGGTGGGACGGACTTGTGACTGCTAGGCGTGAAGCTAATGACTTGCCAATTCTGTCTTGGCGAGAGATGAAGGAAGAGATGTGCCACCGTTTTATTCCTCGTAATTACATCCGTTCTTTGTATGACAAACTGCAGAATTTGAAGCAAGGCACCTTGTCCGTCGATGAGTACTACAAAGAGATGGAGATGATCATGTAGCGTGCTAAAGTGCGAGAAGAACCTGAACAAACCATGCAACGTTTCTTATCAGGTTTGAGCGTTAGTATCAAGAGAATTGTGCGTCATCATCAATATGGAGATGTACAAGATTTATTGCATCAAGCACGTGAAGCTGAATTACAGTTGGCCGAAGATGCCAAGTATGCACCTCGTTCGTCTTATGGATGAGGAAGTTTTACACCACAGACTACACCTAGTGCTGTGACTCCTAGTTCTGTTCCTAGTTTCCATGGTGCTGCACACTCCAAATCTGTTTCGGTTGTTCCTCCTACTAAACCGTCGCCGCAGCCCGCAGCGAGTGGTACAGATTCTTCTAATTCCACAGCCCGCACACGTGATATGAACTGCCATACATGTGGAGGCAAGGGTCACTTCAAGCGTGAATGTCCCAATAAAAAGGTGATGTTGATCAATGAGGATACAGGAGAATATGAGAGTGGCGATGAGGCTGATCCGAATTCTGAACTTGTGGAGGAAGGTGATGATCGTTTGCATCATGCGTATGCTACACGATTGCCATCCATTGTTTGCACACCTAGAGCATTGAGTGTTTCACCTAGTCCTGCGGAACAGCGCTGCAATTTGTTTCAAACAAGAGCTGCTGTTGGTAATGGTAGGTCGTGCAAAGTGATCATTGATGGTGGCAGCTGCCACAATTTGGCTAGTAAAGAGCTTTGTCAAAAACTGAATCTGAAATATTTGCCGCACCCACACTGAAAGAGCATTGTTGCTCTTAATCATGTTTTGATGTTGATGATAATACAAAGGTTGCATCTAACAAGTTTATGCAAGCTTAAACAAGTTTTATATATACCTCCATTGTTTCCACGCAGTGAAAAGGAGCAAAAGAAGTGAAAGTCTCCAGGGGGCGGTAGTACCGCTGGGATAGGCGGTAGTACCGCCAGCTCCCTGGGACTCGAGGCTAAGGGCAGCACTGCTGAAGGTACCGCCGCGGGTACCGCCGTTTCGGCGTTTTGCGCGCGGTCCCGGTACCGCTAGCGGTACCGCCAGCGGCACCGCCTAGTACCGCCATCTCTAAAGGCAGCGCAGAAGGTGTGGTACCGCCGTGGGTACCGCCGCGTGGTACCGCTGTTTCGGCGCTCTGGGCGCGGTCCCGGTACCTCGAGCGGTACCTCGGGCGGTACCGCGTGGTACCGGCGAGGTGGGAGCATGCGTCATCGATGGAGTCCGTTGACTGGTCTTGAAGCCGCTGAGAAGACCGCGGCGGTAGTACCGGCTATCCCAGCGGTACTACCGCTCGCGTGGGGTTCTGTCCCCAACGGGCAGAAGGAGGGAGGGAGTTTTTATACCCCTCCACCTACCTTGGGACAACTTGACCTGCTAGAATTGAATCCCCATTATTGCTAAAGCTTCAAACTCCTAGATCTCCCACTCCATCCACCCAATCATCTTGATTCTTTGAGGAGTGAAGGAGGAGGTCTAGATCTACATCTCCACCGAAGGAATTTCCATTCCCCCCACACTTAACGTGTGGATTCTACATCTTGGGTTGCTTGTAACCCTAGGTGTCTTTGTGAGTCTCGGAGGGAGTCCGAGGCATTGTTGGGAGGCTCCAACTCATTGTGGAGTTCCCGACCTTTGTGTACCGGCTTGGTCAACGCCTTCAAGGTGACCTCATAGTGGATGAGCCAAACCCCCACGGGTAAAGCTCACGGAGAATAGAGTGAGCACATCCGTGCTATTGGAGCGCCTAGGTGGCTCCACACTCCTCCAACGTAGACGTACTTCCCTTGGGAAGGAACTACGGGAAACATCTCCGTGTCTCCACTTTGCGGTTATTTCTATCCTTTACTTGTTGCTTCCGCTACGCTACTTACCTTGTTTGTATCACATAGGTTGCTATCATCTAGTGCACATCTAGTCAACCTTTGTTATACTTGCTCAAGCCCTAATTAATCGAAAAAGAATTAAAATTTGGTAGTCTCCTAATCACCCCCCCTTATAGTCGACATATCGATCTTTCAATTGGTATCAGAGCCTCGGCTCTTATCTAAGGCTTCACCGCCTAAGAGAATATGTCGGACTTGGACCCTCTCGCATCGGTCACTAATGAACGCTTTGGTGTGGTTGTTGGTGAGATCAAAAATGAGATATCAAATCTCAATACCGAGCTCACCACCAACCTCAACCTAAGCATGAAGGAATCGATGCGTGAGATGCTCAAGGAATTCCTAGGGGACCCGACACCTAAGGTTGATACAACCCCCGGCAACGGATAGTGGAACGAAGCCGGATATTCCTCCGTCTACGGATCTTGTCAATGTGGATGGAACGGCAAAGGCCACCCCACCACTTGTGCAAGCCACTACATCTCTTGCCCCGGGTGTTAGCTCAACCCCAAGGTTACCGGGGGTGTATGCAAATGTTCCACCGGGACAATTGTATAACGCAAACCACCAACATGTCAACCCGCCACACATCGCCAATATGGGCGCACCTCCTATGCTTGACCCAAAAGACTTTCCTAATTGGCAATTTAATATGCGATCACACATGTCTAGTTGTTGTGTCTTCTTGATTGACATTATAGAGCAAGGCTTTCATCCTCAAGACCCACTCAACATGACTCCAACGGAAAGGTCAATCACCAACTCAACGCCACCGCCATGCGCATGATTCAAACGGCCGCCGGCCCAACCTACACCACTCATATCCGGGTGTGCAAGACGGCCAAGCAATGTTGGGACAATCTCCACAACTTGTTCTTGGGTAGCGCAAGCATTCAACTTTGCAAGTATGAAGCGGTTCTAGATGAAGCCGAAGAGTTTGTGATGAATGAGGATGAGACACCCGAAGATCTCTATCGAAGGCTCTCCGCTCTTGCCATCACCTTGAATGATTTTGGCTTTGAGAAGATTGAAGATAGTTGGATCAAGCGCAAGTTCCTCAAGGCAATCACTCCTTCAAATCAAAGCTTGGCTCAAACCATTCGATCAAGACCGGACTTCTCAACACTTGACTCCAACACCATTCTCAATGAGTTTGTCTCCATCGGAATGGTTGTGAAGAGTTCTATTCATGCTCATGCTCGGCAAAGAGGACTTGCGGGACACTCTCCAAATGTTGCATTGAAGTCCAAGGCCATCACTTGTGAAAATGAGTGTGAACAAGAAGGTGAAGAGGATGATGCGCAAGACACCAAGGATGACTACTATGATCACATGGCCCTTGCCGCAAGATCTTTTGGAGCAACCGCTCCCGAGAAGGTCGATCTTCCAACAAGAAGAAGTTTGGCAAACCAAGAGGGGAGCGTCCAAAGACTTGCTATAATTGTAGCAACCTCAACCACTATATTGCCCAATGCCCTTGGGAGAATAGAGAGGATCACAATGGCAAGCTTGTGAGGAAAGACACCACCAAGGCCACCATCAACAAGAACTATGTGAAGAAGAGGGTTCCCAATGCCTCAAGATAGAAAGGTTTGGAAGAATACATGTCCGGTGATGAAGATGGAGATGAAGCCGGAGCTACCGCGCGCATTGCCGTAGCCACTCCTTCCTCTACATCGTCATCCCTATTTGAATCTCCCAATGAGAATGAGCCCATTCCCTACACATGTCTCATGGCAAAAGCCACCTCGGTAACTCCTTCGACTAAACCAATCTCCTCTACACCTCCTTCCTTATTGGATTGTGTTGAGAATGTTGTGAAGGAGCCCCAAAGTCCAAATGAGGTGGACTTGTGGCTAGCTAATCTTAAGGGAGATGATAAAGTTCATGTTGATGCTCTTTTAGAGCAACTTGAGGAAACTAACTCTCTTGTAGATCAAAAGGAGGAGATCATCTCGGGCATGGCAATTCGGGAAATGGACTATGCAATGAGATAGCGGATTTCTCTATCGCTCTTGGAAAAGAGCAAACTCGTAGAGGGTCTCTTGAGGAGGCTCTATCTAACTTAGAGGAATCCTATGCTATTGACATGTCTAGAGTTAAAAAGGACATGAGCATGCTCTTGCTACTTCCAAAGTCTATAAAAATGAGAAGAATGAGCTAGGCATTGACCATGCTAGACTTGTGGAGGAAAACAAGAGACTTGATGAGGAACTCAAAACCCTCAAAGAGTCGTTTTCCAAACTTGAAAAGTCTCATGATCAATTCCTAGGTCAACAAGTAAAATTAGCTATTGCTTCTACATCAAATGAACTTGTTGATCAATCTATTGTTTGTTGTGAGCATGCTAACCTTGTTGAAGAAAATGCTAAGTTGAAATCTCAACTTGAGAAGGGCATTTTGTCTTGTGCCCAAGGAGAGAAGAACCTCATTGACCTTTTGGGTAGCCAAAAGGATCAAGTTGGAAAAGAAGGACTTGGTTTCTCTACCAAGTCAAAGAAGAAGAACAAGAAGAAGAAGAAGCCAACTCCCTCTTCCAAAGCTATTATCTTTGTGAAGGAGGGGGAGATGGCTAAAGAGAAGGAGACCAACACCATTGTGGGTGGTGAGACCACAAGGGGTTCCCACTCATAATGACTTTGCCGGCAAATATAACCCATCTTATGTTCTTTTGAAATCTAGAGATGGTCATGTCTATGCTAAATATGTTGGTACTTCATATGGTGATGATTATCATTGGGCTATTTGGGTTCCAAAGACCCTTGTGACTAACAAGAAAGGACCCATCCAAAAATGGGTACCTAAGTCAAAGACTTGATCTCTTGTAGGGTGTGGCGTCCGGTGCGGGTCGATGGACGGTGGATAGTGGCGCATCCCAACATATGACCGGACGCATTGACTTGGTGGATGATATTGAACCTCCTCTACCTCAATATTCACGAGTCAAAATTGGTGACAACCGCGAGCTTAAGGTATTGGGACGAGGCAAGGTCGTTGTTGCTAGAGAAGTCTCTATCAAGAATGTACTTATTGTTGAGTCCCTTGGTTACAACTTACTCTCCGTCTATCAACTCACAAAATGTGGTTATGGGTGCTATTTTGATGACGAGAGTGTGATCATCACCGTGAAGGGATCTCTTAAAGTAGTCTTTGTTGGACATGTCGAGCACGGCATGTATGTGCTTGATTTCTCGAAAGAGAGCACGTCGGCCGCGACTTGTCTAATGGCTAAAGTTGATGTGGGTTGGCTTTGGCATCGCCGACTAGCCCACACCAATATGAGAACACTCCATGATCTTCAAAGTGGTGATCACATTCTTGGACTAACCGATATTAAGTTCTCCAAAGATCGTGTGTGTAGGTCTTGTGTTCTAGGTAAACAACATGGAGAAGCTCATCCATCAAAGACCAAGATCACCACCGACAAGATTCTTGAGCTCATTCACTTGGACCTCTTCGGTCCCCTATCCTATGATAGTCTTGGTGGGAAGAAGTATTGCTTGGTGATTGTTGATGACTATTCAAGATACACATGGGTCTATTTCTTCAAGAAGAAGAGTGAGACCCAACAAAGAGTCATTGACTTCATCAACATGGCTCAACGCAATATCAAGAGAAGATCAAGACAATCCGAAGTGATAATGGGTCCGAATTCAAGAACTACACCGTGGAGGGATTTCTTAGTGAAGAGGGATTGCTCATCAATATTCCACTCCTTATACCCCTCAACAAAATGGTGTTGCGGAGAGGAAGAACCGGACTCTTATGGATGCGGCTAGGACCATGATTGCGGAGTATGCTTCTCCGTTTAACTTTTGGGCCGAAGCCATCTCCACCGCGTGTCATGCAACAAACCGGCTCTATCTCCGCAAGCTCTTGAACAAGACCCCATATGAGATTCTTCTTGGGAAGAAACCGGACCTCTCTTATTTTCGCGTCTTTGGATGCAAGTGCTTCATTCGCAAGAAAGGTAACCGGTTATCTAAGTTTGAACTAGATCAATAGAGGGTATCTTTGTTGGTTACTCCACAAACTCTCACGGCTATAGAGTCTACAACAAGACCACCGGTCAAGTTGAAGAATCTAGTGACGTGAAGTTTGATGAGGATAACGGCTCCCAAGTGGGGCAAGTTGATTCTAGTGTTGTAGGTGATATACCCATGGAGCTTGCTCTAAGAAGGATGGCAATTGGGGACATTCGTCCTATTGAAGAGGATCCTCCTCAAGTTCAAGATCCTCCACAAGCTCCTCCTCAAGTCATACCATCACCTACTCAAGATCCTCCATGTAACCAAGAACAAACTCCGAGCCCTCAATCAAGTGAGCAAGGTCAAGAACAAGATCAACCTAGTGGTTCCTCTCCACAACTTGATGTTCAAGACCAAACTCAAGAAGGTGCATCGCAAGCAATGATCAAGAACAAGCTCAAGATGGTCCACATCAAGATCAAGTTCAAGATCAACACCATGCACATGACTCCGATGATGAAGGAAATGATCAAGTCATATCTCAAGAAACCTCGGAGGAGCTCAAGAATAGGAGAGACTCAGACGAGAGCGAAACCTAGAGCTCTTGGATTGCCATTTGGACAATGTCCTCGGTGGATCCAAAGCAAGGTCGTCACAAGAAGTCAATTGGCGAGCTTTAGCACTCACCATGCTTTGTGTCCTTCATCGAGCCCAAGAAGGTGTATGAAGCTCTTGAAGATCATGATTGGATTGATGCCATGCATGAAGAACTCAATAACTTCAAGCGCAACAAGGTGTGGAAGTTGGTGCCAAGGCCAAATGGGTGCAAGAACGTCATCGGCACCAAGTGGGTCTTCAAGAACAAGCAAGACGCGAACGGCATCGTCATTCGAAACAAGGCAAGATTGGTGGCACAAGGCTACTCTCAAGTCGAAGGTGTTGACTTCGGTGAAACCTATGCCCCCGTTGCTCGTCTTGAATCTATTCGCATCTTGCTTGCATATGCATCTCATCATAACTTTAAACTACAACAAATGGATGTTAAAAGTGCTTTCCTTAATGGTCCTATTAATGAGTTGGTATATGTTAAGCAACCTCCCGGGTTTGAGGATCCCAACCATCCGGACCATGTTTACAAGCTCGACAAGGCGCTCTATGGCCTTAAACAAGCCCCACGTGCGTGGTATGAGCACCTTCGAGAGTTTCTTGTAGACCGTGGATTCCAAGTTGGTGTTATTGACCCCACTCTTTACCAAGAAGGTGGGTGGCAATCTTTTCATATGCCAACTCTATGTAGACGACATCATTTTTGGTTCTACTAACAATGCTTTCAATGATGAGTTTGCAAAGCTAATGACAAGCAAGTTTGAGATGTCCATGATGGGGGAGTTGAAGTACTTCCTAGGATTTGAAGTGAAGCAATTTAGGGAAGGTACCTTCATCAATCAAGCCAAATATACCCAAGACATGCTCAAGAGGTTCACGATGACGGAGCTCAAACCTTACAAGACACCCATGTCTACCACCGTCGACCTCCACACCGACACCGAGGGTAACGATGTTGATCAAAAACTCTATCGCTCGATGATTGGCTCTTTGCTTTATCTTTGTGCATCTAGACCGGATATTATGTTTAGTGTGGGTAAGTGTGCAAGGTATCAAGCGGCTCCTAAGGAGAGCCACATGATGGCGGTTAAGCGCATCTTTCGATATTTGCTTCATACCCCAAACTTTGGTCTTTGGTATCCCAAGGGTTCAAGCTTTCATCTCATGGGTACTCGGATGCGGATTATGCCGGAGAGAAGAAGGATAGGAAGTCACATCCGGGAGTTGTCAATTTCTTGGCCGCTCCTTGGTGTGTTGGTCTTCCAAGAAGCAAAATTGTGTTGCTCTCTCCACCACCGAGTCCGAGTACATCTCCGCCGCAAGTTGTTGTGCTCAACTCCTATGGATGGTGCAAACATGAAGGACTATGGTGTCAACTTCACCAAGGTGCCTCTTCTTTGCGACAATGAGAGTGCCATCAAGATCGCCCACAACCCCGTGCAACATGCCAAGACGAAGCACATTGAAGTTCGTCATCATTTCATCCGGGAGCACGTGGAGAGGGGCAACATTGACCTCTTATTTGTAGGTACCAAGGATCAACTCGCGGACATCTTCACCAAGGCCCTTGATGAACCAAGATTTCGAGAGTTGAGGAATGAACTAAATGTTATCGATGCGAGTAACTTTGCTTGACCGCCTTGCACAAGTACCCATAGTAGACATCGTAACTAGTTTAGATGCATGCATGGACATAGGGGGAGTGTAACTCAATTCATGAGTCAACACTATCTCTATTATGCGCACATAGACAATTCGTGCTTCATTTGGTCACTACGGTGACAATTTGGGCTTAAACGATGAGTATCGGCCTTGAACCCTAGATACATCTTCGCGGTTCTAGGTTGATAATAGCTCATACATGGTGGCCTCGGCCACCGCCTTCCTCTTCTTGAGGAATTGCTTCTCATTTGATCTTATTTGGGTTTTTAGACCTTTTTGTTTTCTTTTGTGGGAAACTCTCAACTCTTGGTTCTTTACTTTTGCATCTTGCAAGGTTGAATGTTCTCCCACCCCTATCGGTTCGTGATCTATTCTAAGCCAAAAATCTTATCCCAAAAGACTTTCCTTTATAAAAATGCCTTTTGGTTTCATGCTCCTAGCGCTCGGAAAGTCGGACCCGGCGACATGGCATTGTGTCCGCCCTTTTCTTGGGCTTACACAACGTGGTGCCCCCAGGCGCTGGTACTGGCATCCCACTTTTCTCTTATTTCCTCTACCATCTTGCGAAAGCAAGTTCTTGATAGAGAAAATAAAGTAACTTGGGCTGCGCAGAAACCGGCCAGCGGTACTACCGCTCGGTTAAGCGGTAGTACCGCTGGAGCGGGTTCGGTCGGGATAAGGTTCGGGCGGCCGTGGGGTGGAAGTCAAACTTCCTCTTCCCACGCCGCCCCGATCTGTCTCTCCCAGATCCTCCACCGCCGACCTCCTCCGCCGCCGGGAAGGAGTGCCCCGGCCAAGGGCTTCCCCTCCCACGCCCCGGGGACACTCCGGCATCTCTCCTCACCCTTGACCCTCGCCATGAGCACCGGTATGTCCTCTCCCTCTCTCTCACTTAGTTGATGGGTGGAGATGTATAGATGGTGTATTATCTAGGGTTTGTGACGAATTGGTTTGGTAGAGATGCAATTTAGGGAACTGATAACCCCCAAGAGCAGGGGATCACTATAGCACCTCTCAATGTGGAAGTAAGGTATCGATCCGCAGGAGCAAGAAGGAAAATTTATCTATTCCCTACAACTAAAGTGTCACAAGTTTTAGTTGATTATGCACTAAACAAGTTTAAGGAGCAAGGTGGTTGATTTGATGGATGGAAGTTTAATGTAACCAAGCAAGAATGTAAAAGTGTCCCAATCCTCTTCAATGCAAGAGGACAAGACAAAGGTTTTCTCTTATAGGAACAATGGACATGGGTTCATGGGTTCACTTAATCCTCTCTCTCATCTATGGTGATTATCATGTTATAGATAAAGTACACATAATTGTCATGTTTTAATGGTAGCTTTTATAACGGCTACATGTCCTAAAACACATAGTTGAAAGAAGTACTCATTTGTGTTGCTAGGTCACCCTCGTAAGGCTAGCGTGGTTGCTCTCACTCCCACATCATACTCTTTCTTTTTACCCCCAGATAAAGGATGTTGGGCGGTACTGTGTCACTCAATACCTGTGCCGTGTCACATCGGCCATCCCGTACCCACATACATCATACTTCATAATGGACAATATTCTAACACTAGTGCAATGATTTATATTTCGTGTGTGTTACCACATCTCTCTCATCTATCTACACTTGGTGGTGTCAATCACCTCATGATAAAGATAAACAAGGCATTATGCATAAATCAAACCATCACATGCATCATAGAATATCTCCAAAGTATGACAAGTCATAAAAGATCCAACACAACAGTAAATGCATAACAAATATTATCTCACACCACAATATCCACCATGGGAATTACATAGATGACCGTAATCATGTTCAGCAGCTCATACGGTACTAATTAGTGAAGCTCAAAGAGAGGAGAGATACATAAGTTACCACCACAAACCCATAGTCCAGGGGTGGACTACTCCCCCTTCATCATGGAGACGGTGGAGAAGTCGTTGGAGAAGGTGGAGACCACCCCGGCAGCGCCCCGCCGGAGTTTTCCCCCTCCAATCTGCAGCTCCTGATCTCCGTTTCGGTGTTTCTGTGTTTGTGCGGCGCTCCTTCCAGAGAACGTCGGGGGACAATTTTTATAGGCGTTTTTAGGTCACGACTAGGTCGGTGGAGCAAAGATCGACGGGGCGGAGCCTCGAGGCCCAAAAGAGGTGGTCCCACGCGCCCAGTACAGGGCCGCGTGGGCCCTCTCATTTCCAGCTGGTTGGGCTTCTGGCCTTCATTTTGAGCCCATTGCGTTCGTCTCGAAAATTCTGAACCGTGCTCTTTGGCCTTGCCCTTTTTGGAGTCCCGAAGCTCCCGGAAAGTCTGAAACACTAAAAAAGACGTTTTCTGGAAAACAGGGTTAATTCCAAATAAATGGGAAAACTATGAAATATTCCCAAAATCATTATAAAACATTGATATAACCCTTATATGATGCAAATATGATTGGAATAGAAGTAAAATAATGCAAAGTTCATGTATGCATTTTACATGCATCAACATCCCCAAGCTTAACCCATGCTCGTCCCGAGTATGAAGGTGATAAAACTAACATGGACTTTGCATTTTAATACTAACAATGGATATCAAAGATGATTACTATTGCTACATAGAGTCAAATGATTCATTCTTAAAAGGAGTAGCAATATGCAAGATAGTTTATGAAGTGATATCAAGTATTCAATGCAAGGATGTTCAATGATAGTTCACAAAGTGTAACATAACAGATAGTAGTATGGACCACATGTATGCATAATGATAAGTATGGACATCCTAGAGAGTGATGATGAAAATCTGAATATGATAGGTGGACACTTTGGAAAGATGTATAAGTGAGTAGAGGTAAAGCATGCATAAGTTTCATCTAACCTCCAAACTCTTCTACTTAAGTTAATGATTGCAATGTGGTAATACTTGGTGTCAAGCTCTCATTCCCCTATCATAGCATCTTGAATGATTATAGTTTAATGTGAGAGCAAATATGAGTAGTGTGCTTGACAAAGTAAAGGTTAGGTGTCTCATGCCCCTTGAATACAAGTACCTACACCATGATTACTCAACTTAGGAAACAAAGCAAGTTCAAGTTATATATCATTGTAAGTAATAATAGTATCATCAAGAGCGTCAACTGGGGTACCTCTTGTCCCAGGATATGGAACAAGCCCATATCAAAATGACAAGACAAACAAACAAGATGAACAACCTCAACACCCTTTTTATTTACCATTGGAATAGCTATTTATTATAAGGTGTATCACAGACGGTTCACCATAGCATGTAAGTAAATTTCCACCATGAATGATGCATGGCTTAGATTAGCGGCCCAGGCGTCTCTCTAACCATTTATACAAACTCATTTAAACTACTTCATTTCCACCTCATTTCACCATGATAGGCATCCATAAACAAAAGTACATGATATCAACTAAATGAGATGAAGGAGCATGTTGAAAGCTTTGCATGTGACAGCACATATGGGCTAACTCCCAACCTCGAACATTTATCAAGCCACTAGCATCATAATCTTAATCACAATGGGTCATGTTTTATTTATTGCAATGATAGTAAAATGTGCATCAAGTTCGTGAGAGCTATATAACCAACTTTTCCCATGGCAATCAATAACATAATCATTTTCATTCAGAGGTATAGATAACACAAATATCATGATGAACATACTCGGAATAGCATATAGCTAGTAGGTAGATATGGTGGACTCACTGGAATAACTTTGGTTGAAGGTGTTGGAAACAAGTTTTGACTTGTTGGAATGTTTGGGCTAGCAAAAGGGAGAAAGTTGACCATCTAGATGCATGCATGAGTGTCCATAGAACTAACTAATCCATGTTAAACCAAGTAAAATAACAATCAGCACCAAAACATGAATAAGTGATAGCTCTTCAAAAAGGATTTGCAAACTATTACTCATAAACAAGCTCATGAATCATGCAACTATATGTATCATTAAAAATCAACTCAAACATCCCTTTTCCCAATCTTATAAAAGCATCCAACATATTTCAACCCATATTTCCAGTAGCTCTCCCATATATAAATGATAGTGTGGTGGTCTCTCAAAGAATCAAACCAAAACAAACAAAAAGACGCTCCAAGTTTATGCGATAAAGTGTTTCGATCGAAAAACAGAAGTTGGACGTGTGCAAACCGAGAGTGTGTAGTCCAGTGGGGTTGTCTTCACATCCCCAAGCTTATGGTCTTCACCATCCTTGGATAGCTCTTGGTGCATCTCCTCCAATCCCTGTGAAAAAATTCAAAACACCGTTTCTCCCATTTCTTTTCTGTGGGGTGCATTAATAGTGATAAACAAATATGTTTCTTGCTGCATATAATCCTTGAACAAAAATTCATATGAGATGTCCAGAAAGTGTATAATGTTGTATGCCTACTCATAAACTCAATTGGATCAAAAAGATTCAACTTAAAAGCTCAAAGCATGCATCAAACAAAATGGGACAGAATCTGTCCAGAAAAACAGCAGCAGCAAAACGTATTTTTCTACCCTACCAAACTTTCTCGAAAAATTCCGAAACAATTCATGCATACAGAGGATGAAAAGTTGCAACTACAGTTCAAATATGAGCTCATTCGGAGTTACAGAATAAGAATTAAAAATCATACCGTGCACTGACTCGTGCAGGAATAAAATCTCCGAACTCAATAAGCAACTTTTCAAGACCAAAATGGGTAAAACTTGGCACTTTATTTAAAACTCCAGAAACTAAACTAGACACAAAGTCTCTTGTTACAGCAAGAGGACACAAAGAAAAATCACACGCAAAAATAACCGGGTTGCCTCCCGCAAAGCGCTTTCTTTATAGCCATATAGCTAGGCTTCTTACTTGTTGTTCAGCGAAGATGAAGCTCATGAAGGAGCTTGAATGTTGTTCCCCTCTTCCTTGGGAAGTGTTCCATGCATTATACCAGGGTCCCATGTTGCTCTCAAGCCAATGAAGATAATAGTCAAGTTGAAACATGGTAGAGAGAGAAACAAAACACAAAGGTAATAACAACGAAGTCTAACTTCCTTCCTATGCATTGGCATTTTGTATATGAATGAATCACAATGAATATAAGTTTTCCAATGCATATTAACAATATTTACTTGCAGCCCATAATTATTAGTAGCATAAAGAGGGTTCTTATCACTTCCTCTTTCATAATAGTTGCAAGTAGTAGAAGTGTATTTAATCACGTAACCAATAGAATCTTCCAACTTAGATAATTTGGGAACATAAAGAGAGTCATTAAATTTATTTTGGAGTTTATTAGCATGCTTCCCTCTTTCAAAATAGTTGTTAAGATCAATATCAAGTTTAATATCATGGTTGCAACAAAGATTTGGAACTAAAGATAATTGCAAACCACATAAGTATTTCTCAACATAAGCAAATTTCTCCTCTATGGTGTAGTTAGGAGAATTCAAGAACATAGCAGGACTCTCATGAGTAAGAGTACTATCATGAGCAGCAAGTATATCATTTTTATCCTCACATAATATAGTAACTTCCAAACATGTAGGATTATCAATAAGCATAGGACCATCATCTAAAGCATTATCATATAGCACATTTAAGCAACACTCCTCATTATTATCAATAAGTTTACTAGCAAAAGGTTTTTGAGTTTGAGTGTTACTATCATATGTTGATGGTGAAGTTGGGAGATCCAACTCTTCATTCTCCAGTTGTTCTTTTTCAGCATCTTCTTGAGATTGCATGGGCATCCCCAAGCTTAGGTTTTTGTCCTCTTCTTCCTGCAAAATATTAGTTCTTTCCATGGCAGCAAGAGTTAACTTTTTACGTTTAATAGCATCTGCTCGAGAAAAGAAATCATCAGCTTCTTGTAATATTTCAAGTTCCTCAAGTGTAAATGTTGCAAGTTCCTCAGGTGTATAATCAAACAGAAAACCCATAGCAAAAGTAATGAAGAACTTACACCCAGACAAGTTTAAAGGAACCTCCCCAAGCTTAGATGATTGCAAGATATAAAACAAGTTAAAGAGACTTCCCCAAGCTTAGTCTAGTGCACACAAGAATAGAAACTTAAGCGCTACGCTCCCCGGCAACGGCGCCAGAAAAGTACTTGATAACCCCCAAGAGCAGGGGATCACTATAGCACCTCTCAATGTGGAAGTAAGGTATCGATCCGCAGGAGCAAGAAGGAAAAGTTATCTATTCCCTACAACTAAAGTGTCACAAGTTTTAGTTGATTATGCACTAAACAAGTTTAAGGAGCAAGGTGGTTGATTTGATGGATGGAAGTTTAATGTAACCAAGCAAGAATGTAAAAGTGTCCCAATCCTCTTCAATGCAAGAGGACAAGACAAAGGTTTTCTCTTATAGGAACAATGGACATGGGTTCATGGGTTCACTTAATCCTCTCTCTCTTATCTATGGTGATTATCATGTTATAGATAAAGTACACATAATTGTCATGTTTTATGGTAGCTTTTATAACGGCTACATGTCCTAAAACACATAGTTGAAAGAAGTACTCATTTGTGTTGCTAGATCACCCTCGTAAGGCTAGCGTGGTTGCTCTCACTCCCACATCATACTCTTTCTTTTTACCCCCAGATAAAGGATGTTGGGCGGTACTGTGTCACTCAATACCTGTTGTCGGGGGAATACTTTCTGGATTAACCCGTGGCCCAGTGCGACTTAACTTACTCGCACGGATGAAGGCCCACTTGGGAACAAGCCCAATATTGAACCGCCATAAGGAGAAAGATCTAGAAGATAAATCCCGGAGGACGTGAAGACCAAGTAGTCTCCGAGTAGGCCTCTGTGGATGTATTCCTTATGGGGAAGTTTCCTTTTGTAACCTAGCGAGCCTCTGTGTATATAAAGAGGACTCGCAGGACTTAGAGCGGGTCAAGCTATCAAGCCCCGAACCCTAGCTCATACGGTGAGTACCAGATCGGATCGCCTCCATTGTAACACCTCGATTATCATATCAATACCAATCTAGGGTAGGCAGGAAGTAGGTCTTTTACCTCACATTGAGGGGGCCGAACCTGGGTAAATCTGTGTTGATCTTTGTTCCTGCGATCCCAAGCTCGGAGATGCTTGACTCGCGTAATCCCACACCTACGAAGTCATCTATGACACCTGACGTGACAAACCCACGACAGTTGGCGCCCACCGTGGGGCCTGCGGTCAAAAGCGTCATGTTCCGCGCAGGATCGAAATCAGGTTTCAAGGACATCGCCATCGGCCAAGTTGAAGACATCAATGGGGTCCCCTTCATCGACGACTCAGAGTGGGGACCCGAGGCAGATCGCATCGAGTTCGGATACATCGTTCCCATTGGATCAGTAAAAGTTTTCGTCGGATCCATCAGTCGCAGATCTATGGACGCGACTCAAGGAAGCGAATCGGTGAAGGAGCTGCGGCCGGTCAGGGTCCGCGTGTTGGAGGAGCTACAACAAGTTATGGCAAGATTGCCCATCCCCGTCCCATCAAGACCTGTTTGGGGACCCCTACCAAATCAGGAAGGAGATCTCAAGATTGAAGAGATTGAAGCTATCAAGACGGAGCTCTGTGAAGAGGCACAAAGACTCGCGGCTGAGCGCGAAAAACTCCAAGAAGAAGGCCGACGACTCCGCCACTGCCAGCCGAAGCACCAGGCGGTGCGAATCAAGATGGCATCTGAGCGCAAGAAACTCCAAGAAGAAGAGTGGCGACTCCGTCGTTGGCAGCAAAAACATCAGATCAAGATGGGCAGAGGAGAGAGGAAATCACAGTTCCATGGCGACCCAGAGAGCAACGTGCACGCCGCGATAGGGATATTGTCGAAGATAGCACCGGTTGGAGACACGCGAGCTGATAAGGAAGCTCGCCATGCGATCGACCTACTGCAAACTGCTGCTTTACAACAAGCAAATATGTATGGAGTCGCACCCAATGAGCCGCAAAACGAGGTATCATGGGAGGAGGAAAGTACAGCATCGAAGAAGTGGTCAACCAGTTAGCAGGTTTGCAGGTATCATTGGAAAAAGAAGAGAAGATAGAAGGCGAGTCGCGGACGTCCGGAGCGACTCAGCCATCCCAGATTGAGACTGATTCAGATTCAGCGCCAGTAAACTCCTATTCATTATTGAAAGGACCAGCATGTTTTGGAAGAAATACGGCTCACTCGTTTCCCCCCGAACTTAGACGAGTCGCAGCGAGTCACCATCTATCACAGCGACCAAGACCCTTCCTTATGGATAGAAGACTACGAGGCAAGCATGACAGGGGCTGATGTGACTCAAGAAATACGTGCAAAATACTTCCACTTGGCAATACAGGGAGAAGCTAGGGATTGGCTATAAGGCTGCCATCAAAATCAATAAACACATGGAAGACTTGAAGGACAAGTTCATTCGCAGATTCCAAACAGAAGATATGAAAAACCTTAGACAATGCATTCAAAAAGAGGACGAATCAAGCGGCGACTGGATCAAGAGAGTCGCGGAGATCCTTGGCTAAGCCAAAAACTTAACAAGCTGCAATACAAGCTATGAGGAAGAACTGTAAATTTGAGCCGCTGGTGCACAAATTAAGTCGCGCTGAGCACAAGATTGATAGTTTCGACCAACTTTTGGCAACGGCTGACAAGTATGCAAAGACAGATAGAGGGACAGGCGGCTTATCACAGAACCCAACGGGGAAACTGCCAGTCGCGAAGACAGAACGTCGCGCACACCAGATACAAGAGAAAGGGAGCGATAAGGCCTTACCCCCTAATAACTGCAAGGGATCTTCGACGTGCCTTGCGACTTACATCGCAGGAGAGATGGCAGGCCAGCGGGTCACACAAAGGCGCAATGTCATTATTACCGGAGGTGGAAAGAAAGCGACACGCCGGATACAGCTCGCAGCAGATCGATGCACCACGAGAATAAATCTAGCCCTCATCAAGAGCCTGACGTTTTTACCTAGAAGAAACATAGGACAGTTTCATACAGTGGAGTACAAACGACGGATGGAAGCCGGAAGAGCAGTCAGATTTCGACGCCAGAAAGGCATCGTCGCTGGATAGAGCAATCGGTTATTTGGAGTCGCGGCGATCACCCCTCAGAAGTAAGAGATCCAGGACAGCTAGCTCTGGTGGTCACGCCAGAAGTCGCGGGATACAAGTTAAGTAAGGTCCTAATGGATGGAGGAGGAAGAGTAAACATCCTATATCAAGACACGCGACCAATCAGAAAGATAACACTTGAAGTTAGCTTTGGAACAGAGCGGAACTTCCGCACAGAGCTCCTAGACTTTGAGGTTGTAGCAGTCAAAAGCTCATATCATGCAATCTTTGGAAGAGAAGCCTATGTCAAATTTACCGCTCGCCCCTGCTACGTCTACCTACAGTTAAAGATACCAGGACCAAACGGTGTTATTACAATATATGGAGACAGACAGAGAGCGTTAGAATGCGAGAACGCAGGCTCAGTACTCGCAGAAGAAGCTTGTATCGCCAACTCTTCACATGGATCAGTCGCAGATCGGTGATCGCAGCTCAAAACGAGTCGCGTTGGAGGTACCGCGGAAGCGGCCAACAGGATGCAGCCACCGGATGGTAAATACCCACCGAGAAGTCGCGCATCAGCAAGATAATGCCCCAGAGGTCGCCTTGATACAAAAAGAAGACAAGAATGGCGCATGTGCATAGACCCAGCCTCGATCAACAACCCAGCCAAAGGGGCTCAGTTATCGTGAGACCTTACAAAGCAAACTCAACTCAACATAAGTCGCAGCTCAGTGCGGCTGATCGCCCAACAAATGCTTTCTCTTCAACATGAGACATACATCGGAGCTATCATGCTCGACCCGAGTCGCTTTTAGCGACTCAAAATTGAACCAATCAGGTGTTCAACCCACTCCGTTAGGAGTATTAATTCGCAACTAAGTGCGATGAGTATCAAGTATGCATGGCCTGCGGGGAATAGAAAACCCGCATTAAAGGGCCTGCATCATCATGTAACACCCTGTAAAACATCGAGTGATTATGAAATAAAGCCGGCACCCTTGACATTCAAGGGTTTGTCGTTTCGCCTCAACTATCATTGAGTCGCTGAGTCTTTTGAATTTCATATATCACTGACCCTTGAGGGCTCCTTACGAGCATCGCGAGTACCAATCGCACCTCAAATTTTGCCAAACTAGTGGCAATCCTTAAGCTAGAAGCGTCTTGCATTATGCGACCAAAGTACTGGGGTGTGGCGTCAATCGAGCTTGATTGCCTATCATGGCCGCTCTCGACCCTGAACACACATGTTCCTAGGAAATACTGAGCCGCGCGAGCGTCTACTTAATGGAATTATCAAGAAAAGAACCTGCTTATAGGTCACAAAAATACTGTTTATATACATGAATATCTTACAGACTAACGGGCATGTCCCACATTATTTATTTTTCCTCTTCCGAGCAACAGGAGTGGGAATTGGCGCGGCTTGTCTCGCAGTTGCAGTCGCAGGTGTCCTAATAATCAGGGCGCCGCCAGACGAAGCAGAAGGGCCACCAGATACTGTTGCTGGAGTGGCAGCCCGAGATGACTCAGCTCCTGAGGACTTTTCCTTTGACACCTTGCTCCCATCAAGATTGAATTTATCAAGATAAGTGCCCAAGTCTAAGTTATCAACAAATTTTGTGGCATACCCGCATCCCTTTCCAGATATCGAAGTACTCGCTTATTGGCAGTTCAGTATCATCTGCGCTCATCGCCAGGCCGTGGCGAGCAACCTTGCCAACATCTATCTCTGGATAATATGCTCGAAGCAATGTCAAGACATGCGCGGCTCCGGCGCGAGCAGAGGATCGTTTCCAATCAGAGACATAATGTGGAGCCTTGAGCAGTTTATTTATCCAATACTCGCAAGATGTTGGGCCATCAGTCGCAGGAGTGATTACCGTCATAACTTCCTTGGTAACCTTTAAGAAGCGCTGGCTGAGGTCAGACAGATATACCAGTTGATCCTTCAAATTGGAGCGGGACACTGGGGCCTCAGGTCCTATGTCAAAGAAAGAAAAGGCAAGAAACAAGTCAGAGACTAACGTTGGTTACCCAAAATATGTATGATTAAAGGAATAAAGACCAACCAGCAAGCTGCAGGACGGCTGATTTGACCATGGAGCCAAAACCCTCAAAGGCTTTGAGCAGCGAGTTATATTTTTCATCTCGCGCGGCGAGTTCCTTTGCGTGGTCTCCCTTCAGGCGATCAATCAATTCAGATTTAAGAGCAGCCCTTCTCGCAAAGATCTAATGACCTCGTCTTTCTCCATGAGTCGCTGCTGCATATCAGCTTCAAGTTCTTTAAATTGCTCTTCGCAGGAGTCGAGTTGACCTTTGAGAGATTTTATTTCCTGATCTTGGTCCCTAATGACCTCATTATGCTGCTCCAGGCGAGACTGCATCATTTCAGGATGGTCTATGGAAATGCCTTTACCCTTTATTGAGCCAGAAGCATCAAGCAAGGACAGTTCACGCTGAAAACAAACAGAGCAAAACGCATAGGTAAATTATCCAGGAATTTGGGGGCTCGAGATTTGAAGCAGGAAAAGAATCAACACCCCGTGCGATGACACAAGGTTTTGATCCTTGGGGGCTACGGTATATGTACCTGGCGACTTGAAGAAAATTGCTCAACTAAGCCGCGCAGCAGAGCAGCATGCTTGTCTCCAGCAGAAATTATGGCATCTGCGATTGACTTAGAACTATTTCCTGGAGCTGGAATTCTATTTTCAGTAGATACCCTACCAGCAGCAGGAGTTGTGGATGGAGCTGCGACTGGAGTCGCGGCAGGAGCCGCGTCTGCAATACCTTCCTCCAGGGAGGGCCTTGGTTGAGTCGCACCATTACTGTTTCCCACGTTTTCATCAGCAGCATCATCCTCGCTCATAGCTTGAGAGAAGAAGTGGGATGGGAATTAGACTTGGGAGCCTCTTCAGACATAGCCCTGCAAAACATTGATGGGTTAATAAGCTGACCTAGCAGAGCCGCAACATTAAAAGGAAGGCGAACCATACCCAGAGGCGACACGGATACTCTTCATCAGGCAACCAGAAGAAGGAGAAGATAAACCTTGCAAATCTGAACCTACAGAGTATGAAAAGAAGTAGTGATCAGCAATTCCTTGCCAGAAATACGTAAAACAAAAAGAAGGAGAAGAGTCGCAAACAATTACCCGAGCTTATTGAGAAGCAATCCTGCAACAGTCTCGGAAGAAAAAGTAGCCTTGTTGGGATCAGCGAGTTTTAAAGATTTGGCAGCTCTTGTTTCTGCCAGTAATGCCAAGGCTTTGCGACGTTTCTCAGGCTGCGTGGGGTCTTCTGAGCTCTGGCATAAAATACGTTTCGAGGACCTGCGAGGCACCTCAGGAAGTTCCAGGAAAGGTGTATTTGGAGTCGAGACAAAGAGCGTCGGCCATTTGTTGTTCCTCTTCAGAAGCACTACCCTCGTGCATAACTGTATCTTCGCCAAAGGCTGCGGCTTGCTTGACGACTCAGCCACGGTTCCTTGGTTCAAGTCGACGTCCTCTGAAGGAAGAACCCAGAAATAGGGATCGATCTGAAAAGGAGCTCAGGTCAGAAATAATCAATTTTGGGAAAGGAATTTTCGAGGAAACAAGTGACAAGTAAACATTACCACAAAAGGCTTGTGCTCAGCCCAGAAGGGAGCAAGTCCGACGTTGTCATACGAGTCAATATCCTCGTCCGTCACTCGGCGAATGAAATTTATCCACTCCCCTTTGTCCCAATCTTCAGGGCAAGTGCGATCGACGTCATTTGCATGACAAGTGAAATCCATCATAAGCCGCGAGCGGCGACTCACAGGCTGAACTCGCCATTTAGTCCAGCAAGATATGAGATCTAATCCAGTGAGACCATGGAGTGTCAGCGCTCTCACCTTGTCTAGAAGGGATTCGACAAAGGGTAACGAAGAAGGATCAGGTTTGGAAGACAAAGCATCGGTAGCCTCGAAGGGAAGAGGAGACCAAAGAGGAGAGGAATTTCACCCTCAGGAGAAGTGTTTTTACAATAGAAGAATGTCCTTTGCCACTCCTTGATTTTCTTGGCAGAGTTAGTTTTGGGAAGATACTACCCCTACGGCGTTGGAAGGAAATGGCGCCGCATTGGAGAAAAGGACCATCTGTGGTTTCCCTTTGACTATTGCAATTGAAAAGAGCAAGCCAGAAATCTATTGAAGGCGGGACCCAGATAATCTTCGCAGAGGACGTGGAAGTTGCTCACTTGCAACATCGAATTAGGGCCAATATCATGGAAGCGGAGACCTAACCGCTGCATCAAGGAGCGGAAGAAGAGAGAGCCCGGGGGTTGAACCCGCTCAACATGCTCCGCAAAAATCACTATTTCCTGGTTGAGGATTGGGGATTACCTCCTCACCAGCCGCCCGCCATTCGCATTGATCTTTTGGCGGAAGAAGGCCCCGTGCAGATAGGGATTCCAGGAAATCTTCGTCGACCCACGAGCCTTCCCAGTTGCACTTGCGGCGAGACATTTTTCTCAGATCGATGGAGATATCCACCGAAGGATTGTGAGTACGAGAAGCGAGATTGGAGGCGGCGGAAAGGAGTAGCGGATGCGTAATACAGGACTTGATGCAGAACGCTGGGGAAAACGATGAGCAAGATAAATAACCCAGACGGGAAGACGTTTAGATCTGAAAATCAACCGTCAAGACAGGATAAGTCGCGTCTTGAGCCGCCAAGAAAGTTATAAGCCGCAGATTGGAAATAAGAAAATTGGAGTTCAGCTGGGATAATTCACGTGCGCGGCTCAGGGGTTTGTTAAGACGAAGGAGCCTTCACTCGAAATCCAAGCTAAACTTGGGGGCTAATGTCGGGGGAATACTTTCTGGATTAACCCGCGGCCCAGTGCGACTTAACTTACTCGCACGGATGAAGGCCCACTTGGGAGCAAGCCCAATATTGAACCGCCATAAGGAGAAAGATCTAGAAGACAAATCCCGGAGGACGTGAAGACCAAGTAGTCTCCGAGTAGGCCTCTGTGGATGTATTCCTTAGGGGGAAGTTTCCTTTTGTAACCTAGCGAGCCTCTGTGTATATAAAGAGGACTCGCAGGACTTAGAGCGGGTCAAGCTATCAAGCCCCAAACCCTAGCTCATACGGCGAGTACCAGATCGGATCGCCTCCATTGTAACACCTCGATTATCATATCAATACCAATCTAGGGTAGGCAGGAAGTAGGTCTTTTACCTCACATTGAGGGGGCCGAACCTGGGTAAATCTGTGTTGATCTTTGTTCCTGCGATCCCAAGCTCGGAGATGCTTGACTCGCGTAATCCCACACCTACGAAGTCATCTATGACACCTGACGTGACAAACCCACGACACCTGTGCCGTGTCACATCGGCCATCCCGTACCCACATAAATCATACTTCATAATGGACAATATTCTAGACACTAGTGCAATGATTTATATTTCGTGTGTGTTACCACATCTCTCTCATCTATCTACACTTGGTGGTGTCAATCACCTCATGATAAAGATAAACAAGGCATTATGCATAAATCAAACCATCACATGCATCATAGAATATCTCCAAAGTATGACAAGTCATAAAAGATCCAACACAACAGTAAATGCATAACAAATATTATCTCACACCACAATATCCACCATGGGAATTACATAGATGACCGTAATCATGTTCAGCAGCTCATACGGTACTAATTAGTGAAGCTCAAAGAGAGGAGAGATACATAAGTTACCACCACAAACCCATAGTCCAGAGGGTGGACTACTCCCCCTTCATCATGGAGACGGTGGAGAAGTCGTTGGAGAAGGTGGAGACCACCCCGGCAGCGCCCCGCCAGAGTTTTCCCCCTCCAATCTGCAGCTCCTGATCTCCGTTTCGGTGTTTCTGTGTTTGTGCCGCGCTCCTTCCAGAGAACGTTGGGGACAATTTTTATAGGCGTTTTAGGTCACGACTAGGTCGGTGGAGCAAAGATCGATGGCGGCGGAGCCTCGAGGCCCAAAAGAGGTGGTCCCACGCGCCCAGGTACAGGGGCCGCGTGGGGCCCTCTCATTTCCAGCTGGTTGGGCTTCTGGCCTTCATTTTGATCCCATTGCTTTCGTCTCGAAAATTCTGAACCGTGCTCTTTGGCCTTGCACTTTTTGGAGTCCCGAAGCTCCCGGAAAGTCTGAAACACTAAAAAAGATGTTTTCTGGAAAACATGGTTAATTCCAAATAAATGGGAAAACTGTGAAATATTCCCAAAATCATTATAAAACATTGATATAACCCTTATATGATGCAAATATGATTGGAATAGAAGTAAAACAATGCAAAGTTCATGTATGCATTTTACATGCATCAGGAACCTAGAACCTTATGTATGAGTCTTGTTAGGATTCATTGGCTATTTTTGTTGTTCCTCATCTAGATTATAGGAGTCACCTAGAGATGATACTCTTGTTCTTTGTTGAAATTAGTTCATCATCTCTTTGTGATACCTCTACTCCAAGTGTTTGAACACATCTCTAGCCATTAAATTCTCTCTCTCGTTCACTCGTGCTCTTGCTTCCCAAATCATGAAATCGTTTTGCATTCACTTATCCCCATGCTTCCTATCCATTGCTATTCACAGGTGGTCAGAGAGGTCGAGCTCCCAAGAAAGCTCGGGGCAAGGACCATGTTGAGCAAGTTGATGAGATGGAGGAGGAGTATCTCACTGCAAGCCAGTTGCCAGAACCGCAGTATCTTGCCCACAGAAAGTTGGATGCCTATGCCACTGCCCGGCACAACCTACTCCCCGAGTTTAGAGGCGACGACCCTTTCTTCCACAACGTCTTCCAAGCCCAATGTTACTCAGAGTTGCTCTATAGGAAACCGGAGAAGAATGTGGTGCCTCAGCGCTGGATTGATATAGATCACATGTCAAGGCACCCAGAGTATTTTGGAGAAGCTATGGCCATTTGTCAAGAGCAAGGGCTTCTCCCTCTTATGTCCCTCAAGCAAGACTATGATGAGCAGATTGTTTGCCAATTATATGCCACCGTTCATTTTGGTACCGAATATCAAATCCCTTATCTCTCTTGGATGACCAAAGATCACGTCTTTTGTGAGAATTGGAAAGATATCACAGCTATGCTTGGTTTTGAAAACCATGGTACTCAATCCTTGCTTCCACCTCACTTGTCAAGCACATGGTTCCGAGTTCATGAAGACCCAAGACCATTGGAAAAGGAATCGCTTCGTCCTCTTTATTCTTGGAAGCGGTTTGAGGTTGGGAAGTCTGAGGGGCTCTATCCTCCCTATGATATCATGCATCGCATCTATCGCATGGTTCTTAACCCCAAGGTTGGCAACTTGGATGAAGTCCATGGCTATCTCCGCACCTTGTTGGTCAAAACTCATCAATTCAAGACTACCGGGAGGAAGCTTGATATTGCGGATTTCATTTGGAATGAGCTGTTTGTTGCCATCATGAATAAGAAGAATGCTTATCACGGGCCTCTTGTCATGAAGATCATCCTATGGCTTGGAATCATCGCTTTCCGACCGAAGGTCTTGGAGATCCCAAGCTGTGGATTGAACACAAGCCCAAGAAGCTGCTCATCAAGGATCATACCGAGAGGCATAAGGATGACAAGGCCAAGGACAAGACAGTTGAAGACACTGCTGGTCCCTCACGGGCTCCTATGAAGGGCGATGGTTTTGCATGGATGGCAAGGCAAATGAAGAAGATTTTCTGTATGTCCAAGGCCGTGGAGTTGCGCAGTTGGGAAAATCACAAGGAGGACAAGATGGCTCGTCAACGCGACATTCAACGTCGCCGTGATGATGGAGAAGAGGATGTGCATTCCGGTTCGGAGAAGAACATCACCACTTGGAGCAATTGGCAAGCTAAGGATGAAGAGGGCCACATCTTCACTTGGTCCGATTATGAGGGTGAACCCGAAGTCTCCTCACGTCGCCGTCTTCGCCCCCCAAGCAACGAAGACCTCTCTGACTAGGGTTTGGGATGCTAGCTATGGTTTCTTCCTTTTTGGTGTCTTGATACCAAAGGGGGAGAGATGTCTATTAGGATTTCGAGGGATTTGCATGGGTTAAGTCACAAGCTTTCGGTGTTCTCTTTGATTCTTATGAGCTTGTGAACTTTGTTTATTATCGCTTCAAGCACTTTATTATGCATGGTGTAAGACATGTTTAAACTTGTTGTTTGTGTTAAACCTCCTATGTTAGTTGCAAGATTTGTGTGTTCATGTTTTATCTATCTTGCATGGTTTGAAAAATCTAGGGAGAGTGTTGATCCTAGTCGATGTGCATTCTTGATCTTCAAAGACTACTCTTGAGTAGTGCACATATCTAGGGGGAGCTCCGTCTAAATTTTTCGAATCATTTTGTAGCAAATCATTTTATTGTCATCAATCATCAAAAAGGGGGAGATTGAAAGAGCATTGTTGCTCTTAATCATGTTTTGATGTTGATGATAATACAAAGGTTGCATCTAACAAGTTTATGCAAGCTTAAACAGGTTTTATATATACCTCCATTGTTTCCACGCGGTGAAAAGGAGCAAAAGAAGTGAAAGTCTCCAGGGGGCGGTAGTACCGCTGGGATAGGCGGTAGTACCGCCAGCTCCCTGGGACTCGCTGCTAAGGGCAGCACCACTGAAGGTACCGCCGCGGGTACTGCCGTTTCGGCGTTCTGCGCGCGGTCCCGGTACCGCCAGCGGCACCGCCTAGTACCGCCATCTCTAAGGGCAGCACAGAAGGTGTGGTCCCGCCGCGGTACCGCCACGTGGTACCGCTGTTTCGGCGCTCTGGGCGCGGTCCTGGTACCTCGGGCGGTACTGCGTGGTACCGACGAGGTGGGAGCCTGCGTCATTGATGGAGTCCGTTGACTGGTCTTGAAGCCGCTGAGAAGACCGCGGCGGTAGTACCGGCTATCCCAGCGGTACTACCGCTCGCGTGGGGTTCTATCCCCCAACGGGCAGAAGGGAGGGAGGGAGTATTTATACCCCTCCACCTACCTTGGGACAACTTGAGCTGCTAGAATTGAATCCCCATTATTGCCAAAGCTTCAAACTCCTAGATCTCCCACTCCATCCACCCAATCGTCTTGATTCTTTGAGGAGTGAAGGAGGAGGTCTAGATCTACATCTCCACCGAAGGAATTTCCATTCCCCCCACACTTAACGTGTGGATTCTACATCTTGGGTTGCTTGTAACCGTAGGTGTCTTTGTGAGTCTCGGAGCGAGTCCGAGGCATTGTTGGGAGGCTCCAATTCATTGTGGAGTTCCCCGACCTTTGTGTACCGGCTTGGTCAACGCCTTCAAGGTGACCTCATAGTGGATGAGCCAAACCCCCACGGGTAAAGCTCACGGAGAATAGAGTGAGCATATCCGTGCTATTGGAGCGCCTAGGTGGCTCCACACTCCTCCAACGTAGACGTACTTCCCTTTGGAAGGAACTACGGGAAACATCTCCGTGTCTCCACTTTGCGGTTATTTCTATCCTTTACTTGTTGCTTCCGCTACGCTACTTACCTTGTTTGTATCACATAGGTTGCTATCATCTAGTGCACATCTAGTCAACCTTTGTTATACATTGCTCAAGCCCTAATTAATAGAAAAAGAATTAAAATTTGGTAGTCTCCTAATCACCCCCCCTTATAGTCGACATATCAATCTTTCACACACCCATACTACATCCAGTGGTTGATAGATAGTGGGGAGATAAAGATCAATCACATCGTGCGCATTGAGTTTCAGATTGGACCATATAAGGACACCGTGGAGTGTGTTGTAGTACCTATGACGGTGTGCCATTTGTTGTTGGGACGTCCCTGGCAGTATGATCATGATGTACGTCACAATGGGAGAACCAACACTTACCAGCTCAATTGGGAAGGCAAGGAGATTCTTTTGCAACCTTTGACACCACAAGATATTGTAAATGATTCTCGTCAAAAGGTTGAGGTTCACCGTGAGGATGAGTGTGAGATATTAGCTAGTAGAGAGACTCCACCTTCGGTGAGTGAGAGCCACAAGCCAAATTCGAGTGGTAAAAAGAAAAGTGAGGGAGAGAAAAAGTTAGTCATGTTAGCCACCAAATCTGATTTGAGAGAGTTTCGTGAGGATCCTACTCTAGTACCTCTTGTACTTATGTGCAAGGGCGAAATTCTTGTTTCTAATGACATGACCCCTATTTCTCTTGGTGTTTCTAATGTGTTACATGACTTTGAGGACGTTTTTCCTGAGGCGGTACCGGCTGGTTTGCCACCTTTGCGAGGTATTGAGCATCAAATTGATTTGATTCCAGGAGCTTCGTTGCCAAACCGAGCTCCATATCGTACCAATCCTGACGAGACAAAGGAAATCTAGCGCCAAGTACAAGAACTTCTGGACAAAGGGTATATTCGTGTGAGCTTAAGTCCTTGTGCTGTTCCTGTTATTTTAGTTCCTAAAAAAGATGGTACATGGCGCATGTGTGTAGATTGTAGAGCGATTAATAACATCACTATTCGTTATCGTCACCCTATTCCACGTTTGGATGACATGCTAGATGAATTAAGTGGTGCTGCTATTTTCTCTAAAATTGATTTGCGTAGTGGTTATCATCAAATTAGGATGAAAGAAGGTGATGAATAGAAAACCGCCTTTAAAACAAAATTCGGTTTATATGAGTGGTTAGTGATGCCTTTTGGTTTAACTAATGCCCCTAGTACTTTCATGCGATTAATGAATCATGTTTTGAGGCATTTCATTGGAAAATTTGTGGTAGTATATTTTGATGACATATTAATTTATAGCCACAACGAAACTGAACATTTTGATCATTTTCGACAAGTTTTGCAAGTGCTGCGTGATAACAAACTCTATGGTAATCTTGAGAAATGCACGTTTTGCAAAGACAAGGTCGTATTTCTGGGATTTGTTGTTTCTAAGAATGGGGTTGAAGTAGATGAATCTAAAATTGAAGCTATTAAAAATTGGCCTACCCCCATGAATCTTAGTCAATTACGAAGCTTTCTTGGTCTTGCTGGTTTTTATAAACGCTTTGTGAGAGACTTTAGTACTATTGCTGCAGCCTTGAATGATCTTACTAAGAAAGGTGTTGCATTTGTTTGGGGCGCTGCCCAAGATGCTGCTTTTGATGAATTGAAACGTCGTTTGATTTCTGCACCTTTGCTTATGCTTCCTAATTTCAATAAGCAATTTGATATTGAATGTGATGCTAGTGGCATTGGGATAGGAGGTGTGTTGATGCAAGAGGGAAAACAAATTGCATATTTTCTGAAAAATTGAATGGTGCACAACTGAACTATCCTGTTTATGATAAAGAACTAGCTGGGTGGCCCGCACAATTGCGCGGCTAGATGAAAAAAATCACATCTTATAAATGGAGAACTTAGGTTAATTATTAAGACTTAAAAGTTCTATTATGCAGGAGTGGACTCTCTTGAAGTTATATTTTGTCCTCAAGGTCCAGGAATTTATTGGGACTCCTCGCTCGTGTAGTGATTTTTCTATCTATACCTTGGATATTCAGTACCTAATTTGCTCATTGATAAATCACCATAATATTTAAGCAGAATCATCTAATCTCTATTTATTACCGTGCTAGCCTGAACATGAACCAAGATGTATGAGATTGACCTTCATACATAGGGTAAATTGACCAATATAGTTATTACTTTATAGAAACGTGCTATAGGGACCTGACCTGATTCTGCCTCCGCCTATGTTGTGATGTATCTAATCTCGATAGAAAAACTAAGAAATAAAATGTACATGATATCCAGTTGAATTACCTAATATACTGTCATGTATTCCGCGATCATCTCCTTAGGATTTGGCACCTGGAAAAATTAATAAACAATGAAACTTGTAAACAAAAGGCTTTATTGTTTTTCCATGACATGAGGAAATGAGGTTTTTCTTTCACTTCTTTTAACGAAATAGGGGACCACAATATAGTAGATTAATATGCACAAAGTTTTAATTCGAACTGATTGATTGTAGCACTCGCTAAGGAAATTGAAAGCTATATAAGTTTGTTCCCATCTAGTTCAAGACTTCACCTTCAAGATGATCCAACTACTTCCACATTCTAGTCTAAGTGATAAACTATTTGTACATGTTAAAATGCAAAACCTGACAATGCCATCAAACTAATGTTATTGTGTCTTCTGCAATATTAATCAGGTTCTACAATCAAAAGAGAAATTAAATCATGTCTTATTTGTTGCACTTATTTTATGACCGATTACTTGACATCATAAGTCCAAATGTTTTATACAAAAACCTTTACCTCCCCTATTTGAATATAATTTCAACCTTCCTAAAATTTGTGCATGCCTCAAGGTGCACATAGAACATTTTAAAATATATTTGAAATGAATATGTACACACTTAACGAAATATTGTAACCTACGAAAGTATGCCATGCACCTCTTTCCTTCAAACATAACAATTATAGAATGTAAACTTTAGCAAATCTGTTCCATAGAAAATATATATGATGATAGACAATGATCAACAAAGATTAGACCAATGAAAATAATACGGGA
Source organism: Poa pratensis (assembly GCA_947311845.1). Lineage (NCBI taxonomy): Eukaryota > Viridiplantae > Streptophyta > Magnoliopsida > Poales > Poaceae > Poa > Poa pratensis. The sequence continues at coordinate 91,471,509 of CAMZMU010000027.1, forward strand.
AACATAGAAAGCAAATCCAGACAATTTCTAGCTATATGATTTAATTAATAAAGAAATATATCCGTCCTATGAACAACGGTGGTTTAAAGAACTTAATTAGACGGAATTCCCCAAAATAATGTAGTACACAAAAATATAGGAAGCGACATGTAGTTGGAGTTCCCTCTTTAGTTGCATGCACAAAAGATCTTACAAACATGAAGAAATAAGATGATTGCTTTGCCCTTGCTAAAGAAGCCAGAATCTAATTACCGAATACTACTTGATGTTTTCGTCTAATATTTAATTGTCTATGTGGCCACTATTTGTACCGAAATAGACATGCATTACAGCACACTGATATTACCGGTGCTTATTTATCTCAAACTGAAAGTAGTGGCTGAAAATACACTGAATTGCAATAAATATATTTAGATCATGTTCAACGCCTTATAGTACATCAACAATCTTGATACCAATGTGACATATCCTGTTCTCGCTACCTGCTCATGCCAGAAGGAGTAGAATGGTTACCCAAATTAGCTGTGAATCACGTGAAAAAATTGAGGCAGGGCGACACCTACATCCTACGGCGCTATGCATGTCCTTACACAGCCTGGCTATGTACGTTACACCAAAAACCGGCCTTCGTTGTCGCCTGTGTGCGCGCCTTGACTTCTGTTTTCATCTCGACATCAGAGTCGGAGGAGTGAATGAACCATGCTCTTGTCGGCTCGGTGGCGACTGAGTTTCACGGGCGAGTGGACCAGCGACGACTTTGCTATACGCGGCGTCTGGGCCGGCCAGCTGGCAGTTGTCAACTTTCAAGATCTCAGAACATGTCGAAATATCACCTGAAAAGTTGGCCTTGTTACATCAATCTCAAAGATTTTTTATTTTTTTGTGGTTGATCCCATGGAGAAGGCTGCGGACGCAAAATTCAGATGTGAGAATATTTTGACGGTTTATTAGAGGAGTAGATCAAACTCGAGAAAGACGAACATACCAAGGACACCCGTAGACGGTGGCCGGCCGCGCTGCAAGGCAGATCAATCGATTGGTCCTTATAGTGCTAGTATCTCGCATCAGAACTTGAGGTAATTAAACTCACTGTGCTTTGTGCGTTCGTCAACTTCGTTTGCGCGAGATCATCGTCTCCTTAAGCTAGCTTCGTTGGAGCCAGATCGGCTTCGTCGCTTCGAACTCATCACAGGAATTACGCTTGGCCGTAGGTCCGGGGATGCTAGTAGCCTTCTCCGCCGATGCCATGTAAGATCATTGCATAGCTCTTCCTAATGCTTAGCTGGACCGTCGATGTTCGGTTCCTCGGAGCGCTTGACGTCACGGCGGCTGAGACAGCGACATCACGAAGAGACGACGGAGCGGCCATGCCGGCAATTGCATCCATCACGCATGGATCATACATGAGGTCTGGGAGATCTTTCTATTCTTTTCCTTGTATAGGCAAACGTGATTAATGACTCGTTTATGTGCGTGATCTTTCTATTTCTTTTCCTTGTAGGCAACGTGATCAATCCCATGTAGAGAGACGTGCTCAATACTCCCATTGTTTTTTTTTCTTTGACTTGACGTGCTCGATTATGGCTGCTGCCGATTTGGACGTTTGATCGTATAGAATATTTGTGCACGCGAATCGTTTTGTGCCAATCTGAGGCGTTCGTTTTTCATGGTAGAAGCTTAATTAATCTGAGCTATTGTTTATCCTGTGTTTTAATTATATAATAGATGGTATGCTCTTGTTCGTGCTCTTGAGGTTTGGCAACATTATTTGTGGCCAAAAGAATTTATCATACATTCTGATCATGAAGCTTTAAAATTTCTGAAGTGCCAAACTAATCTTAATAAGCATCATGCTAAATGGGTTGAATTCATTGAATCTTTTCCATACATTATTAAGTATAAGAAGGGCAAAGAAAACGTTGTTGCTGATGCACTCTCTAGGAAAAACATGCTGTTGACACACCTTGATGTTCAAGTTCCTGGTTTGGAGAGTTTATGTGATTTATATGCTAATGATACTGATTTTTCCATGCCTTTTGCAAAATGTTCTGCTGTCAAAGCTTGGGAAAAATACCATATGCATGATGGATACTTGTTTAGAGCTAACAAATTATGTGTGCCAGAATCGTCTGTGCGTTTGTTGTTATTGCTGGAATCACACGGTGGCGGTTTGATGGGACACTTTGGACGTGAGAAGACGTTGCTGATGTTGGCTGATCACTTTTATTGGCCAAGGATGAGGCGTGATGTGGACAGGTTTGTTAAACGTTGCATCACTTGCAACAAAGCAAAGTCCAAACTGAAGCCTCATGGTTTGTATACTCCTCTTCCTGCTCCTACTACACCATGGGAAGATATAAGCATGGATTTTGTATTAGGATTGCCTAGAACCAGTAGAGGACATGATTCTCTTTTTGTGGTAGTGGATCGATTTTCTAAGATGGCTCATTTTATTGCCTGCCACAAAAGCGACGATGCGTCGCATATTGCTAACATGTTTTTCAGGGAGATCGTGCGCATACATGGAGTACCCAAGACGATCGTTTCTGACCATGATGTGAAGTTCATGAGCTACTTCTGGAAGACACTTTGGGGCAAGCTGGGGACGAAGCTGCTGTTTAGTACAACTTGTCATCCCCAAACTGATGGCCAGACGGAGGTGGTGAACCGCACACTTTCGGCGTTGCTGCGGACAATGATCAAGAAAAATCTGCGCGTGTGGGAGGAGTGTTTGCCACATGTGGAGTTTGCATATAACAGGGCGGTACACTCGACCACGCAATTGTGTCCGTTTGAGGTGGTTTATGGTTTTAAACCCATTACACCACTTGATTTGCTGTCGCTTCCAATTCAAGAACGTGTCAACATGGAGGCATCGAAGCGTGCATATTTTGTGAGGAAGATACATGAGAAGACTAAAGAAACTATAGAGAAGAAAGGCAAGTACAATGCTGCTCGTGTTAATAAGAAACGAAAGGAGGTGATCTTTCAGCCCGGCGACATGGTTTGGGTGCACTTTCGCAAGGACAGATTTCATGTTCAGCGCAAGTCTAAATTGATGCCACGTGGTGATGGTCCTTTCAAGGTTCTTGCCAAGATAAATGATAATGCATACAAGATATATCTGCCTAGAACTGAATTTGGTGTGAGCAATACGTTCAATGTTGCTGATTTGACGCAATTTGCTGGAGAAGACCTTGACGCGTCGAGGGCGACGCCTTTTCAAGGGGGGGGGGGGGGGGGAGGATGATAAGGACATCCCTAGTTCCTTACCATCTTCTCCTATTGATGATGTTGTTGTACAAGACAAAGCTAATGAAGTGAGGATTGGACCAATGACAAGAGCTCGTGCGAAGTTACGTGAACTCACTCTTAGTTGAATATGATGTTTGTGATAATGAGAATTTTATACTACCTAAATCTATTCACTTGTGTATGATCAGGTTTATTGATAACACAAACATTGAAGGACGCATGGATGAAGATGGCCATCACGAGGGAGGCGAGGGAGGAAGTGGAGCCATCAAGAAAGAGAGATTCAATTCGGACTGACAGAAGTCCCGAATTCGAAACAGCCAAGGATTATTCATATGAAGTCCAAATAATGCACCGAAGCACTTGTTGGAAAGGAAATTACAAATCCTTTCCAACGGATCCGACCCCAAGCACCGGTTCGACTCGGACAAGACTCGGTGACCAAAACAAGTCGGCGGCTGTTTCCTGCCAGTTTCCAAATAGAGTCCTTTAAGTTAGGGAAGTTAGAGATATGGTTGTTTTCGACCCCAACCCTAAGTTGGACGTCCAGCAGCCTTTATATAGGCTTGTAAGTCGTGGCTTTTAGCCTCAGACCACGTTTATGTTAAACCCTAGATTGGATTGCTAAGCATTCATCTATATTTGAGTTCCTCTGTGTTGCGCTCAGGAATTCAACCTCTCCACTGTGTTGCGCTCTGGAGATTATCGTTACCAAAGTTTGAGTGTGATCTGTTGTTCCATTGGGAATTAGTAGATTGCAGAAACCGCTTCGTGGTCGGCGGCTATGTTGCATCGGTGTGAGGCGTCGCGAATATCCATTGGGTTGAAGAGTTATTGCATTGGCAACAGGGGAACAGCCAAAGAGTTCGTCGGATTCTCGCAAGTTATCTTCCACCATCATCCACCTACCCACTGCTCATTAAGAAGATCGGGCCAGCCCTTATCATTTATTCTATAATGTAGATTTGATATTTCCTTGTCTATCTTTGGTCAAACTTAATAAATTTTTACTTCCAAAAAATGGTACACCTTATATTCTTAAAAGAGAGTTAGTATTTTCGGAGGTGCTCATAGGGGTAGGGTGTGCGTGTGTGCGTTCATAGGGGTGAGTGTATACGCGTGTATGTGAGCGTCTGCGTTGTACTATGTTTCGCAAAAAAAAGTTAGTATATCTTAATCGATATTAATATAAGTCGGGATGAGACCTCTCATTTATTTTGCACTTGTACAAAATAATGTTTACATTCAGGTCATTTCATAGCTTTTACTTATTAGTAGTTATTTTTGGGCTACCAATGTGCATATTCTCATATCATCTCCTCGAAACAGGATATTCTCATGTCATCTCACAATCACCTTTAACTAATCACGATTTGGAGAGGTGCACATGCAAGCTTTTCTTTTTTGAAAGGATCCGTCACAAAGTACAGGAACTCAACAGAAACTACAACCAGGTCCAACAAAGAAAGGAAATAACAAAAATACCCTGTAAAAAGCACAAAGCTCCCTGAGCCACCTGAAAGAATCACAGACGGATCCACCACCGCGCTCCCTAGAACCTGGTCGCCGCCGGAGTCGCCGTACCACCAAACCTGGAGAAGAGAGCACCTCCACAAATGTAGTCGACCGCAGAACCGCCCGCCGCCACGCGACGAGACCCAGAGCGATGAACGCACACGGCCAGCACCATCTCCTCCGCACCACCCAGCTTCCCGCCAACACGGCAGCGCCCAGACCAACCACCAGCAAGACCCGACCTCCAGAAGCCCGCTCCCCTCGCCGCCACGGCCGGCCGGAGCAACCAACGAAGAGGACCACCACAAACCTTAGCAAACTCAGGTGGAATCCGACACCGATGATCTCCACCATGGAGCACCAGACGGAGCCAGATCGCAACAACCCCAAATCCTCCAAAAGAAGAGCCACCCACTCTGCCCAGACGAAGAGAAGATCGGGGACAAAAGCTCAACGCGAGGATCGCCACCTCCACAGCGACGAGCCCGCAGAGCACCAACTCTCCCCAGATCAACAGATCCGAGAAGCACCACCCTCCAGCAGCTCGCCGACTCCGCCACAGGCGTCGTCGGGGAAGGGACCGAGCGCCGGCACCGTTATTCCACGCAGACGCCGCCGCCACCTCCTCACCAGCGCCAGCAAGAAACCCTAACCTACTCCTATCTACAGGCCGACCGAGAACCGGGGATCCCCCATCCGCCACCCGTTGCCGGAGCGGTGAGCAGAAGATGAGGGAACCCGCGGCCTCGCCGGCAGATCGAGCAGGGAACGGAGTCGCCCTTCTTATCGCCTTCTACAGTAGCAGGAGGAGAGGAGAAGGGGGATGTGGCTGAAAGTTGTGCACATGCAAGCTTATTCGATGCATACTTCATAAATACTAGGCTTATTCGATCCAAAATTCATCTAACTGTTGCAAAAAGTTTGACATCTCAAAGTTAGTATGTTTTTGTGCTCGTCTTTATCCGTTGACATTCCAAGAAGGTCACATTTACTCGGGACATGAGGCGACACATTACTGTGACGGCGGTGATGCGGCACCGTTTCTGCAAGTTTTGATCTGTCATTTAACTTCTCTAAGCTGAGAGAGTGCTAGCTTAAAAAGGGTGCATCCTCACTAGGTACGTACAAACTACTGTACCTTCCGGACGGAATAATGGTGTCATTTAGATTGGGACATGCAATGAAATGTATGTTAACTCTAATCGTCCGGCAGGTCAATCATCCATTAGCACTACTTTATACATTGTGCTACGTCGTTGCGATTACTGTATCTAAGTACTAACATGTAGGGCCCGTGAAGTAAGGGGATCCGGATGATGGTAACATGGCCAATTGGCGCCCAAGTTAACTGCAACTCTGAGAATGGATCGAATGCTTAAAGGATTATAAATTTCTGCCGATTGGAGGCGGGGTGATAAGCGGTGAGATCCAGAATGGTAAGTACGGTGGTTAAGATTCCGTGTGAACACAAACATCAGGATTGGTTCTCTGTACTCCCTTTCTGACTTTCCTCTCGATCTGCACTTCTGCATCAGCATGATTAGAGATTAGGCTAACATGCGCAAGGCACATGGTTTTCCTTATTTTTCACGTAGTAGAAGAGAAACTAAATTGAACCAAAGCAGGGTTACCTTCTCACATGCATTATGTAAGTGGTCAAGAACCCTACGTTTTGTTGTGTCCATGCACTAGTAGAGAACCCACCTCTAGTACCGGTTGTAGATGGCCTTTAGTACCGGCCACACAACCGGTACTAAAGGGTCGGCACTAAAGGGGTAACCCTTTAGTACCGGCACCTAAATAAAACCGGTACTAAAGGGTCTCCACGTGGGCGAACAGGCGAGCTCGACCCTGAGGACGTTTAGTACCGGTTTGTAATACAAACCGGTACTAAAGGTTCCTGCTTTTTTTGCTTATTATTTCAGGGGGGTTTTGGTTTTTTTTCTTTTCGATTATTTTTCGGGGTTTAGGGTTTCTGTTTTTTTCCTTTTCGCTCATTTTTCAGGGTTTCGGAGGAGATCGCGTATAAAGTACTCACTACACATATAAAGTAGTCATTATACACATACAAAGTACTCTCGTCACATATAAATTTAAGTACTCCAAATTAATTACAACAAGCTGGGTCGCCCGCGCATTTGCGCGGCTAGATATACCGTATATCAAATAAAATATTTCATATGGTATTTTATGTTAGTTCTGCGTCATCTACATAACACTTATTCCAATTCATTTCTAAATGAGCGTTATTGTAGATTTATTTTATTAGATTATTGATTAAGATATATTAGAGAGAAAATAGAAGAGGTATTGACATCTGCGTATGCACATGGAACCATGGTGAGATACTATTTCCCGACTCTATCTTCCTCTGTCCTTCAGGATTTGTCTCTCTTAGGATTTTTACATCAATGGCTCGTTCTTAAACCTTGTGCTATTTTTCTCTACTCAACCGTAGTTACTTTCATTTTTTATTACTGCACTATCATGACCTTGTATGGCTCAAATCATGCTTATCTATGCTTTGTAATTACCAGTACCTTTGCTAGAGAAAAGTTATCACGCTGACCTACCGATTCTTATCATAGCTTGTCCGTTCTTGTCATACGCCATATTATCTTAGTTGTAGTCCTACTTCCAATCATTAGTATTGCATAAATCGCATACTGGCATTGAGACGCAAACTCCTTATACACGATATTATGCGTGCCTTGTACATGGTTCTTGTAAAGGTATAACTTTGATATGCATCATTGATCTGCCGCTTTTGATAGTTATGAACTCTGTGAGTAACCATAAATCACATCAATTCGTCCGTGCATTTCCCCGTACATGTTCTATTTGTGTCAGCATATGTTTTTATACACTCAATCCTAGGTTCATCCAGTGTTATTAAATTCTTTTGGTTTTAAGGCGAGCGCTTTTATATAAATATAGTGGTTCGTTTCTACACATATTTTATTCTGAAATTTGGCTTCCTATGAATTTCACATGTATTATGTTTAGAGTTGTATATATGAAATGAGTTGCATTCTTTATCCACCTAATAAAGGTTGTGTCCGCAACGCAGATTCAAAATTGTGCAAATGTAGGGGAATCTAGACAGTGTAAATTTCAACCTAAATTTAAGCTTTAAAACTTGAATCTAGGTTTTGATTTTTTTTTCACAAATGTATCTAAACACATATGAACCGTCAATCTACTGGTTATTATTATTATTGATCAATAGCCCTTATATGTTCATAACTGAATGTAAATATCCTCCAGACAATTCTTCTTAATCAGGTTGGTTTTGTAAGGAATAGTCCAAACGCTGGCTCTATTTCACAACCAAACGATCACACACATGCATGATGCATAATCCTCCATCTACAAATTTAAACCACATGCACATATGACATATCTTAGTACGCATATATGTAAGCTAAGAGTGAGTAGTTACCTGGTTGTAGCGGCTAAGCACACAATGACACAATGACTATCACAATGACATAGTCCACGACACTACTACTGTGATCTGACGCATGTTCCTGCAAGTTCACGACCACCTCTTCTACTTTAATCATCATGCCAAATGTACCAGAATATGGTTTTTGCCTATTTCTTTTGAACCCGATAGAATCTAGCATATCCAGCGTAATAGCCTTGTTTAAGAAATCCGCTGATCATTTCACCAAGGCTCCAGTCCATCACCTCGTAGAATCTGAAGCTTCAGCTACCAGATTTGTTGCCCCGGCTCGGAGTGCAATTGATTTTTTTTAGAAAATAGAGTGCAATTGATGGTGAACAATTGCTATCTTCCACACACTTTGCAGAAGGAAATTTTTTTATTTATCTTTGTGCTCTCTCTCTCATCCTCGCACCATGATGTCACCGCTTAGCTGGAATACATCCTTGCAACATGCATGCGTACAGTTGGAGTACTAATTCCCGAACTCGCGAAAGTTCTTCAGTTCATCTGCATACTGCATATACATATGGCTCTAGCTGCTTTCATCTTGCACGATCAAACATTCTAGTACTATATACCAGAAATAGCATTGTGCATATCAGATAAGTACATACCTCAACATCCACATGCACGTATCCTGGTTTCCTGGCCGGCCAGTTAAAGTGGGCTGAGGCAGATCGTGTCCTCGCCGACGTCGCGGTGTGAGGAACTACGCATTCGGCAACGCAACATCAATCAGGTCCCTGTCTTTAAACGTGTAGCACACGATGCCTTGACAGCCATGGAGTTGAGAAAGCCGGTGTGCTTGGTGCGGCCTAATGCTTCGCCTCGCGGCGGCCGGACGGCTGCCGGCATGTTGTTTTGTCCGCCACTTATCGTCAATCAAACGCGTGCCTGTGTAATTGATGGCCCAGTGGTCGTATCGTCAATTATCTGTGGACAGAGCTGAAAGCCGGATTTGGAGAACAGATCGGGAGCAATGATAGCACACATTCATAGCGATTATTCCCAGCTCAGGCGCAGAGCGCGGAGCAGCATGCATGTACCCGCGTGATCAGAATATCGGATGGATGTTGTGATTCCGCTTGTCTACGACTTTCAAATCCAGTCGCGTGATCAGAATATCGGATGGATGTTGTGATTCCGCTTGTCTACGACTTTCAAATCCAGCAGGTACGCTCGAGCGAATCTTGTTGTGTCTTTGTGTCCTTCAAATCGATTTGTACTGCGTGACCTTCTGAGTTTTTCGATCTGTCATCTCGACTTTCGCTGATGCCATGACGGACAACCGGAGACTTATTGGTTCGGTGATGTCGTTGAATCCGATTCGCCAGGCCACTGGCGCCTGAGCGTCGACGATATATGGATGTGTTGATGTTGCGACTTTGATCTGCGATTGTGTGGCAGACTGGAGATCAATCGAGTAGAGGAGATCTTGGTACCGCCATTGGCCAGGTCGTTGCTGCCGCCCGCCATGCCGCAATGCCGTTCAGCTTCAGCATCGATAGCATTGCGAGGCAAGAGAGATTCAGCATCGGTAGCATTGCGAGGCAAGAGAGATTTGTAGCTTCAGCTTCAGCATCGAGAGTATGTCGTGGCGGCTGGGACGGCGACATGACGAAGAGACGGCGGACCGGGCATGACGCCGGAGCGATTCAACGCATCGATTGTGCTAGATAGCTGGATAAATCGTACAGATCGGGGAAATCTTTCCTATAACAGTTCGATTGTGACTCCTCTCTGGACACGTTATCCTTTCCGTTTCCAAGTAGACAAACGTGCTCAATTTGGACTGCTCTTTGGAGCCCTCGATCGATTCAATCTTTGTGCACGTGAATCGTTATGTATAAATCTGAGTCGTTCCTTTTTCCTTGTTAGATGCTTAACAAATCTGAGCCGTTCATTGTCTTGTGTTTTAATTATATAACTAGCTGAGTGGCCCGCGCATTTGCGCGGCTAGCTTTGTAAGCATTGTTAACTTACTACCTTTGCTATTTAGAATGTACGTCCTCACACAATATGATTAGATCCAGCATAAATTAAATCTTTTGGTGAGGTGTGTATAAGGGTTCTTATTCCCTCATTTTCTAATTTGATTTTGAATATATGTTACACCAATTCTTATATATAAATATTATTAAAACTGGCGATATATTTAAATTCATAAATAAATGATTCTTCCGGTGATTTTTCTTTTCATACTATTGTACCTTTTAATGTAACTTTTTTGTGTTGATTCTATACCAAGCATATCCTGACATGACGGCTATTGGGTAGACTATGATGATATGATAACATTATGCTTGCTTTAGAACTATGTATGTATGTGTGTGATTCATACCTTAGATGAAGAATTTCTAATTAAATCTGTGCATTGCTTGCTTATTACTTTGCCACTTTATCCCATGGACTCTCCGCTGCCTCATTTTTCTTGTTGCACCGTTTCATGTAGATGTCAGCAAATGTCAAAGCCGTAAGTTTTCCATGGCGCCGCTCATCAGAAACATAAGCTGCGCGCATAGGCGACCACGTCTACTGAACTTTCATTCACACGTGCAATTAACTGGAATCCTGCACCAAAATAATCTAATCAGAATCGACTTCATGCATTGGGTGGTCATTTGAAACAATGTTTTTGATGTAACTGAATAATAAACTTGAATCCATGACTGCTACACGCATGTGATCGAAAAATAACCAAGCACTCAAATGATGCAAAGTGCAGTCACACATCGATTACCAAATTATCAACCGTTTGGCGTCGCACCTGTGTTTACCTCTCTCGTAATGTCGACATCTACACGTTTTTTAGTTGTTTATGATGCAAAACCTCCAGCTGAAGCGAATGTCACTGTCTTGGACAACCACGTCGGCAAACTTCAAATTAATCTGGTTAAAATGTAAATGCATGGTTGGGGTGAAATATAACTGAAGACTTAGATATCCTTTATTTATTAGCGTATGCATTGTTGATTTAAAATTCTTGCTAAGCTTGGTCAGTCGGGCATGCATGTGTGCAGAGATAAAATTAATATTCTTCATGTGGTTGCATACAGCATATCAGAAACTGAGAAAATGAGCTTAACTCGAACCATCAAGGAGTGCAAGGAAAACAACTTCTGCTTCTAATCAACATCTACCGTGTATATGCATATGCTGCAGGCCCAGCGGCTTGTCGGACCGGGCGACTTCTTCCAGCAAACTCCCCTGGTGATATGTCGTTGACCGCCGGCGAGGCTGCATCTCCGGCAAGGTCAGTGTGCTGACTGCACCATGCACGATCCTTCACGGACCTGGACTTGTTTGACGACGACGAAGGCTCAGCTGCGGCTGCTTACACTTTTCAATTTCTTATCCCAAAGTTTGATTACAGGATGATTCATAACTTTCCTAATTCCTGTTTCATTAGCTGCTGGCCTTCAAGTTGTTCTTCACGTGCCCGGTGATGACCATGTCTATTATCGTGCATTCATGTACACATCTGGGGTTGTCGCCGGCTTCGCGAATGGTCAATCAGAGAATCAAGACCTGGTCAAGACCGTGTCTGGTTATAAGATCATTTAGTAGCTTTTGCTGGTGCTTAGCTCGACCCTTGAATCCCTTGATGCTCGCCCCTCAAAGTTGTGTGAGCTAAATGCCTGGTCGGTCGTCCATGTCGATGGTTGAACTGTGCTTGATGCACCTTAGTATTTTTCATTTGATCAAGCTAGCTCCTGGCCTCATCCATCTACCGATGGCTAAACTGCAGTCTCTTATTAAATCGCTGGAACCATGCACACATCCTCTCCATTAGCTAATCTTTCTGCGACGACGTCGATCGATCAATCTAAGAATTTCCGATCGATCTATAGCACATTGTTCACGCTGGAGAAGCGATATGTCATTGACCCCCGGCGAGGCTGCATCTCGACGTCGGGGCCAGCAAGGTCATCGGTGCTGACTGTACCCAGCGCGACCTATGATTGACCTGGTCGTATTTGACGATGCCGACGGCGCAGCTGCGGCTGCTTCCACTTTTCAATTTATTTTCCCATAATTTGATTACAGGATCCATTAGCTGCTAACCTGCAATCTGTGCTTCGCTTGCCCGATGATGATCATGTCTATTATCTCTGTTGTGGTCGCCGGCCGACGTCATCACGCAGCTCGTCTTCTTGACCTAGCCTGCTGCATGCGACGTTGATCTATCAATCAAATTTCCGGCCGATCGATGGTAGATTATTCCTTGCATCCATCCGAGGATACGATCCTGCATGTGGTCGCCGGCCAACGTCGCCCCACAGCTCCTTTTCTTCACGTAGCCTACCAGCCACAGCTCAGCCTTCGTTCCGTATGCCTTCGATTTGCCGACGGCGGATTTGGTGGTGTCCAGCCGTGAGAGGTTTGTGGGGTAGTACATGCACGTATTGGTAGCTTATATGCGTCCGCATTGGGCCGTCGGTTAGTGTCCGTTTGCTTTACAGATCAATGTACGTGGTCATGTCAAACACCTATCCGTCTATTTTCCTAATCTTAGGTACCGTGCACTTCCCAAACTTTTTTTCCTTTTCAGATTCCAGAACATGCCAAGGCTGGAGCTGGACATCTATCCACGCTGTGTAGTTTCCATGTGGAATTACGTGGATGTGTATCTTGTGCTGATAAATCTCCACCGTTTGTACTATGGTGCTAAATCTCCACCATTGGTTGTCTTGTGTTTTAATTATATAAGTATCATAAGGAGATATGATGTATTTTCATTAACTTTTACCTTGAGAAGCATTTTCCAGCTACATGACCTTAATACACCCATTGTTTTATTTTAATTCAACACTAATGCATGTCATATAAATAGATTGAAGGGGATATGATGTATTTATAAACCAACACATGTTACTGATTTGGTCTAAAGAACTACCATGGTAGGTATCAAATTCATTTTGCAATCATAGTTCTGCAAGAGAATAATAAAGAATTAAGTCAATCTTAACTAATTTATGTATTTTCAACAGAAAGTGGACTATTATTTGATTCTGAAAAGTGATCTGAGCTATGTTATTTATCACTATTCCATCCCCTTTATATTCTTGAGCAATTATTTGTTTGAACCTAATGAACACCGTCTCTCCCTTGAGATCTTTCTTACAAATACATCTGGTTCATTATGCTTCCAATATAACCTTTCTTTCGGCATGAACATAATAATAATATGTTTTCCTGTAAGCAAATGAAATTAACGGTCAATGGTTAGTTTTTTATTAACAAAAAATGTTAAATCTTATGCACCAAAAGCGTTAACGAATGAACTATAAGAACATTTTGGCCTATCATGATTTCAGTCTAACTGATATACAGAGGAATGATGACTTTGAGCAGGGAATAATCTGTGTGTAGAAAAAACATTGTGTTAAGATAACATTCCTCTGCACCCTGCATCGTATATTTATGTAAGATAGTGTCTTCAACACATGGCTGAGGTTTTGCACGATTTAAAAATATAAAAGTGTCTTTCAGAGGTATAACTGAGATCAAGCAAATTCTTAGGTGGACTACATGCAGTGTACTATATTTTGAAACCGACCAATCAAGTAATAACATATAGTGTGGGAAGTAGATGTAGCACCATACCTGAGTTTTGCACAGGCAGAATACTAAAGTCTTGAAGTAGCACCACACATCTACTCACAAAAGGTCTCCATTTTTATTGTGATCACTGTAAAATCTGAAGTATATTTCGTTCTATCTTGAAAGGATTTGGCATGGACATAGGAGATCAGAAATTTGAATACATTATAATTGGCCACAAATAGTAAACCAAGTTAGAATATGAAATACATGAAGGCAAAAGAGGAGACTTACGTACTGTGTTGAAAAATAATCTAGTGTCTCTTGAAGGATGTAGCTTCATGAGCTGGTCGAATCCAGCAAATTACATCTATGTGCAGCAATTATAATATTAACTTGGATACAACTGAACTGCTGAAGGAATATGAACCTACCCAAATTTCTAGGAAATTCTTTTGAGACATAGTTTAGTTTCTAAAGTGGTTCAGTTCCTCCATCCAAATTGTGTCGTTGTATATTGCATAAGAAATAATAAGAGTGATTGTATGCTTGATAACCTCAGTTGACCAAACTCTTAATAAACAAACTATAAGTAAGGACAGTACAAAATTATTTATTTGTGGTTGTACAAACGTAGGCCAGAATTAAATGTGTATAGGATAAAAAAAATCACCAGTTGCATAGGAGTCAAATAAGAACGTTTAGATAAATGTATAGATTTAACGCACCTTACAAAATAGCATCGGAAATATGTCCCGGGTAATCTACTCCAGCCTCCAGCGACGCGATACAGTACCCCTGAAACACTCATACGACTGAACACAAATTAAACACTGCTGCTTCGCTGGTACTTTGCTTGTCATCGCCGCCGGCGTCCAGCCATCAAACACGCCTTCATGCTAGACATGATTGTCGATAAACACTTGGTTTGCTCTCGGTTAGATTTTGCGGTGGATATGAACTTCACATACGTGCGTGGCCAATATTTTTTCTTTCACACGATGCGTCGATCCCTTGCAAGAAGTCCTCATCCCATACGAATAGAGACTACAACAAAAAAGGTCAGGTAAGGTGTGTTATCTGAACTCGAAACGGAGAATCGAGATTTACATCTCCACGGTTGACATGTCATTACTTCATATTTGATCAATTTCCACGTTGCTTGCTTCTGTTTTCTTGCCATCCCCCAACATGATGCTCACGTACTGTTACTTCTGATTGCACACGGTTCTATACCTGTAACAAAGACATCAAAACGAATTAGTGGCTCCATTATTGGTGCAGCATCAAGGATGCAATGCATGTGCATAAATTCTCATCCAAATCCACCTTGTATCTCTAGGACGACAGAAGAAGAAAAAAATTCTGTATCCCCTTGCATCTCTGTTACAAATTACTGGGCTCCATATAATTTGTGCAACGTCAAGGATGCAATGTAGGTGCATAAATTCTCATCCAAATCCACCTTGTACCTTGTATCCCTGGTACAAATTAGTGGGCTCCATATAATTTGTGGCTATTTCATCAACCACCTACAGAACCAAATAAGACTGAAACTTGAGAACACCCATGCGATCAACTCCCAAAGGTATCCGACCATTCATATAAAAGGGATCCGACCGACCATTCAAATATAAATTGCTTGTGTAAAGAACATGATTCTGGTTACAGAGCCGAGTAAAGGGCGTTGGCTATCTCCGGTGGTCGGATGTAGAAACTTGGCGCCAGCAAGATTGCAAAGTTCCGCCAAACTATGGGAAGAGAGTCTACACTACGGGGAGGAAGATACTCTTTTCTTTACCTCATACCTACTGATCCAATCGAAAAATTGGAAGCAGCTAAGCGAATCAATTCAGGTCAAAACAGGTCAATAGATCGGAAGGGCAGCTGGTTTCGCCAAGACAATACATCAAGAACGATCTGTGACACTCATGTACGCTCCTGGCCGAGTACTTTCTGGCGATGATTTGAAATTTCGATGCAAAGGTAGCTGCAAACTCAATGTGAATCTTCTCCGGGCGACCTATGTCAAATGATCACGTACCTCACATGCATGCATAGAGATCGTGATTTGTGATCTGGGCTGAGAAAGTGCACGCCAATGGTAACGATCGCGTCGTGGCTTGCGCAACTACACGTCCGGAAGGCGATAGTTGAGTCTCACTGCGACCACTCCGAGCAAAGCTTCTCTCCGTAATCTTGATTCTCCATTGGACGTCGTGTATCTATGTGGTGTATGTCGTCGAGACTGCAGTTCGCCGGATGTCGGCTGTCGGCGTGTACGGATCATCTCCGGCCTGTACTGGATATGTGTTGTCTTGAGACTAAAGATTCGCCGAACGTCGCCGAGGTATCGCTGGCGCGTATAGATGTTTGTGCCATTATTTACCCTATATGAAGTTGCATATCCTCGTCATACTCCGCTTGGCTATGCGCACTGTTGCCGGAATAATTAGGGAAATTTAGCAAACGTGATCAATTGGCATAGGTGTTACGTAAGGAAAGCAATAAATCGTAGACCAGGCTGACTCCTGCATGCTAATCTGGATCTGATCGACTCGGATCAAATACAATGATTAATCTGTATCGTTGATATTTCTTAACGTGAAGGTGATTAATCCTAGGCGTTCATTGTCTTGTGTTTTAATTATATAATAGATTTATTCTGTAAAATAACTTTGATTCTCGATATGAATTCACTCTGAAACTGCTAATTAATTTCACATGGTGCTATTCCGAATTTTGAGTAATTTAGACCGGTGTTTAGTCCATCAAGAGTACATATTACAGGGAGTGAGCCTAGATCACTTTATTGGGGAACATGATGTCCAATGACATTTTTTTTGTTATTTAGGTCCTTAGTTCACCACCATATTAGCACTGATACATAAGTAATAGGTCAACAACCATGTAGGAATAAAAATATGCTACAAAATAATATAGAAAACATCATGCCATTTATCTGATGACTTTTTTACCGAATCATATACGATTAACCGGTCTTCATAGTTCTAGCAAAAAAAAATTGAGCTCATGATGCACTGAACTTTTTTTTATAATAGATCATTAACTGATATCTATGAAAAACCTACCTACTATTTTGAGGAAACAGAAACGAATGGCAATAAGTAAAAGATACCCGACATCCACAAAAACAAATATACCGATAATCTTGTCGTGTATCCCACAAATTATTAACCAATAGGATCTGACACTGCAAAAAATGAAACATAGATAAGAATACATAAACAAAAAAATGTCTTTGAGATCTTAATTAGGCCGTAAGCATGTTTCGATCATAGATAGCAAGCTGAAATGGCAGGAAAAATTATCTGCTCTCAATTGGTAGTAGTTGTATTTCAGCCATATTTAAGGGATTTTCCTGTACAGTATAGAGCATACACAATTATTAAAAAAAAGGAATCATTAAGGGGAGGGATTTTGATAGCTAAGAACGTGCACCATTTACACTTTCCAAATTTACGGAACTTAATGCTTACATTGCACCCCAAGAATAGGACAATGTAGAAAACTGGCCGATAGAAATAAATAATAGGTATTTACCGCAATTTATAAATTCAACTGTGTAAGGATGAATCATCATTCCCGCAAGAAAACTGTACCAGAACATGGTTTTTGCCTATTTCTTTGAAACCTGATAGATTCTAGCAGATCCAGTGTGACATCCTTGTTTAAGAAAATCAGCTGATCATTGTACTTCACCTAGGCTCCAGTCTATCACATCTCGTAGAGTCTGAAGATTCTGCTACCAAATTTGTTGCCCCGACTCAGAGTGCAATTGATGGTGACAATTGCTATCTTCCACACACTTTGAAGAAGGGTAATCTTTTTCTATCGTTGTGCTCTCTCTCTGATCCTCGCACCATGATTTCACCACTTAATTAATTAGCTGGAATCCATCGTTGCATCATGCATACGAACAGTCGGAATACTAATTCCCGAGTTTGCAAAAGTACTTCAGTTCATCTGCACACACATGGCTCTACCTGCTTTCATCTTGCATGATCAAAATTTCTATATACGTTAGAAACAGCATTGCGCATATCAGAACATTACATACCTCAACATATGGACATGCACGTATCCTGATTTCCTGGCCAGCCAGTTAAAGTGGACCAAGGCAGATCATGTCCTCGCCGACGTCGCGGCTTGTTCAGCAACCCAACATCGACCAGGTCCCTGTCTTTTGATGTGTAGCACGTGATGTCTTAACGGCCATGGAGTCAAGAACTCCGGTGGTATTGCTTGGTGCGGCCTAATGCTTCGTCTCACGATGGCCGGCCGCGGGCATGTTTTTTCTCTCTGCCGCGTATGATCAATCACAGAATCAATATTCCGAGTACCCATATATACATACTCCATATATACATACTCCGTTGATTAATCATGCTGTGCCGCCGGCGGTTGACCTCATCTTGTCGATCTGCATCCGCCCGGGCAGGCCGTGGTGCTGCTCACCACGCTTTCCATCGTGGCCTGCAACTGCATCCACCAAGTAAACGGCAGATCGATCAATTGAGGTGCATGCCGCTTGCTTAGCTTAGTACGTGCGTCCAACTAAAAGGCAGATCGATCCATTGAGGTGGCTTGTTCGAGGGAACTATGGAGCTGTGTGATCGGCGCGCATGGTCGCTGGATTCTTCGGCTGTACGGCCACGGGTTGTTTGATCCGCCATGTCCCGCATCGGACCATTGTGTGAGGCTTCGCGGCGTCGTTCGACCGGAATATCATCTAGACGTCATGGTGCCTTCAATCCGCCGACGATCATCTAGACGTGATGGTGTCTTCAATCCGTCGTGCCTTGGATTGGATCCATCAGGTGTTCAATTGTCGTGTGCTTGTTTGCATCTTGTTTTTTATCCATCCACGGAGACATACGACATATCTGCTACGGGCAATCGTAGAGTCCATGAGTAACACGAACAGATAGCTTAGCTTTTCCGATTAGATCTTCGACGATTAATCTGGACCATCGATATGTTGTAACAATAAATTGTTTAATCCTAACCGTTGTTTGTCTTGTGTTTTAATTATATAATAGATAGATAGATGGAGCCGGTTCCCTTGTAGCATCGACTGCCGGCGGTTCCCTTGTAGCATCGACTGCAGGGGGTGGAGGTGGTCTTTCGTCAAAGTAGAATTCACCGTGTTCATCTATGACATGTGTAAGTAAGAATCCCGCCAATTCCTCCGCAATAGCTTTTACGCGGTTGCGTGGTAGGAGCTGGCTCCGCTTGTTTGACATCTTTAAAAGAAGGAAATAAAATCAGCTATGATCGAAACTAAACACAATTGATGCATGGTGGCAAAATAAAAGTTGTGTATGATGTTCACGTACCTCTCGATTTCTTACACTCTTGACTCTCTCATTGACCTTCGTGTGAATGTACTCGCAAACGTAGTATCCACATAGTTCTGTCCCCTGTGGTTGTCGCAGACACCACTATATATACAAGAATATAATTTAATCAAATAATAATCAAGAGAATGATAATGGTATTAGAAAGATACACGTAGTAGTACTTACGTTGTTAGACTTGAACTCCAGCTTTTCTGGCCATACACCGCGTTCTTCCGCTTTGAACTTTCTGTAAACCCTGTCCGGAAAAGAAAATGAATTGAGTAGTTATTACTTATACTTTTGATATCCGGAAATGAACGAAAGAGGCTGATATAGTGCGATTGAAATTACCTCTTGAGCATTAGACGCACGCTTTTGTATTCATTATGATCTTTCCTTAGTGAGTCCCAGACTTCAACTTCTCCTTCCTCGAGTCTAATGATTAGCAGAATGTAGTGGAACCTGCGCACGTTTATATACGCAGGTATTCAGAACTTATCGATTACACTTTATATCGGGGAAGCAAAATAGAATGTGTAGAAGACGGTAAAACTCACCCGAAGTTGTAAGGAAATAGTATTTCCTTTTTGGTACTTTGTCGCTTAAAGAACGTTAGCAAAACGTCCTCTGTGTTCACGGGATTTTCATCCACGGTCTTGACATGAACTTTATCCGGGTCAATGAAACCAATGTCCCAGATTCCTTCGAGTCTGCATTCACGTATCTTCATTCTGCATAATTAGCGTACAAAAGAATTTTGTGACGATAATTACAAGCAATGAACGAGAGCTTATAACTATAGATAATTAAATTACACGAATAAATTACTTACAGACAATAGCAGCTGATGAGAGATTTGTCGAGAGCACGTTGATTGTACATCTGAAAAAGTTCTCGGAACTCAACATGCACACAATATTCTCGGAAGTAGTGTTGTTCCTTAACCGCCGCCATGAGATAGAATTTCCCTTCTTTTGCGGCGGTCATGTACCAGCGATTCAAATTCCATAACTGTGTTGTTAGCTGGCTCGGATTTTCCACCATAGGCAGCCCGAGTTCAAAATCAAATCGTGGGGCAATCTCCGCCATGGGGTAACCTGAGTCGCCAAGGACAACTTCTCCATGCTCGATTTCCCGAGTTTCAGAAGGTACAATGAGCGGGGCGAGCGATTGTGCTTCTTGTTCTCCGAGCTGGGCAACTCCTTTCCCGCACAATTTCTCTTGCTCATTCTGCGAGGAAAGTACCTTGTCAATACCTCGCTCGTAGTCTGAAATGGGCGGAGGTGGAGGGTCATATAGGTTGTCAACGGTTTGATCTTTTACCTCATTTGGTATAGTCTTCAGAAGTTCCTTTATGGGGTCAAGTCTTGCCTCCACTCTTTCCTTCTTTTTCTGCTCAAAAAAGGCTCTCGACCCTTCACGTAGGCTCTCAGCTATTTCCTGCTGAGTCATCTCAGAAGTTAACTTCTCAGGAGCCTTGACTTCCTTGGGGTTCTCAGGAGCCCGCACACTTTTTCCACGTTTCTTGACAGGGGTGGACGACGGGAACAGCTTCCGCTTTGTCAAGTTACTAGTGGGCGCATCAGTCGGTTGACGGGACAGCGCGGGAGATGGACTCGCGGCGGGATCCCAAACTTCGTGGGGGGAGGCGGGTGGACTTTGATGTGGTGAATGTCTAACGGGAGGAGTCGGTGGCCTTGGCTCCGAGTCTGGAAACTTGATGTATTTCTTCTTCCATAGAACGATACCAAACTCAACTCTCCCAATGTCTTCTCGCCTTCAGCTCCAGGAAATTCAAGACGTATTGCGTTGAATCCCGGCATAACTTTCGTGACCCCGACACGAGCAAATCCAGGCGGAATCACACCAAAATGGAAGGTTTCTCCAGGTTGATGTCGTAAAGCATAGCCAGTCGCCACCGGACAAGTAATGTTCATCATCGGCGCATGTAACTCACAATTTGTCTTCTCCGTGATATCATCCACGGGGTAGTGAGCCGCCGATGGTTCAGCAACTGGTTCATCAACTGCAGGATCTTGTAGCTGCGTGGAACCCACGCTGCTTTTCCGCTGAGATGGGCAGGCATCGCCTGCAGGATCTTCTACTCGCAGTTGAGATTCCCTGGTCTGGGTCATTGAGGCCAGTTGCTTCTGCACATCCTGCACCGTGCGTTCTAATGCAGTAACCCTCTCCGCCTCCCTCTTCTTACTTCTGCAATGTTTTCTATAAGTTGCAACGTCTTCCGGAAACCCTTCAAGAAAACCAACCCCGCCTCCTCTGGCTCGACATCGCCCCCAGTGTTCTTTATTCCCGAGGGCTTGTGAAAGCTCGTCGTCCTCTCTATCGGGAACAAATTTTCCCTCCTTGACTAGTACTATGACATTTTTTATTTTTCTGATGACTCTTCTAATTTTTCTCCGCCATTTTCCCTTTGCAACAATCAGCCCTGTTTCTGGGTGCAACACTGCCCCATGCGCGAACAACCAGAACTTGGACCTGTCGGGCCAGTCATCTGTCTGTGGAGTGATCCCTTTTAGTCGCAGCTCGTCTTCATAGGCTTGCCACTTAGGCAAGGCAGTCTTGTAGCCACCTGAGCCCAAATGATGGAAATATTTCTTCTTCGAGGCATTCAACTTATTTTGTGTCGATCGGGCCACAGAGACGCCCGAATTCTTATACGCCGCAAATTCAGCCCAATCATCTTTTAGCTTCTCTAGATGTCCTTTGAAAACTATATCTTTGTTCCCATATTTTCTCCACAATGTGTTCTTCCAGTTGTTGAATTGCTGGGCCATCTTGCTAAGAGTCCACTCCTTGACTTTATCCTTCATCTTCTGTGGGAGATCTGCCGGTAGGTTGAATTTAGACATCATCGAGTCCCAAAGGGTCTCTTTAATTCTTTCCTCGAGATATTTTGCGCCTATGTTGGCTTTCTTCGGCTCATTCCATTCTGTCACAGTGATCGGGACCATGTCCCTTACAAAAACTCCGCACTGCCGTACATATTTATTGTAGATTCCATCGGGTTTCTCTGGTTTGCCTTTGAAGGTAACTTCGTCGATCGACAACGTTGCACCTTCCGGGAGCTTTAACCCTTGGGCCGGGCCTCGTACGGGGATTGACGACTTAGATCCAGAGGGCTGAAAGAAAAATGTTTCGTTAATAAGTGCGCATATAAATCAATTAATGCATCTAGCTATAGTGATCAACAAGACTTAATATATACCTTCTTCTTAGCTAGGGCATCGTCCGCCTTAGATCCAGACGGTTCTTCTTCGTCGTCGTCGTCATCTCTGAATTTTTCTAACTCAAGTCCCTCACCGGAGTCATTCAAACATTTCGCGCTGAATTCTTCGGCGTCTTCTCCGTCGGAATCTTCTCCATCGGAATATTCTCCATCGGAATTGGGTCCGGCAGCGGTGTTATATATTATTTGTTGGAGACGGTCTTCTTCCTCCAAATCTCGGACGAAGGTGGGGGCATCGTCCGCCATAGCTCAATGTCACTGCAAATTTTGAAACTTAGCAATATTTCTAACTTAACAATATTTCTAACTTAGCAATATTTGAAACTTAGCAATATTTCAAACTTAGCAATATTTCAAACTTAGCAATATTTGAAACTTAGCAATATTTCTAACTTAACAATATTTCAACTTAACAATATTTCTAACTTAGCAATATTTGAAACTTAGCAATATTTCAAACTTAACAATATTTCAAACTTAGCAATATTTGAAACTTAGCAATATTTGAAACTTAGCAATATTTGAAACTTAGCAATATTTCAAACTTACAATATTTCTAACTTACAATTTTGAAACTTAGCAATATTTGAAATTTAGCAATATTTCAAACTTAACAATATTTCAAACTTAGCAATATTTGAAATTTAGCAATATTTCAAACTTAGCAAAATTTCAAACTTTACAATGTTTCAAACTTTACAATGTTAAACTATATTTGAAACTTAGCAATATTTGAAATTTGCAATATTTGAAACTTTGCAATTAATATTTTCTAACACATTTTCTAATTTGGTACTTAAAAAAACAGTACTAAAAAAAGAACAATTAATATTTCTACTAATGTTGTTTTCATATTGTAATAAACTAAAAATTCTATGACTAAAAATTGCAATCTACTAAAATATTTTCTAACACATTTTCTAAATTTGCTAACACTTTTTAAATTTGCTAACACATTTTTTAAATTTGGTAAATATTGCTAACACATTTTCTAAATTTTCTAAATTAGCTAACACACATATTGCCAATTAATCAAAACAAAATTAGTAATAAACAGTAATGAAAAATAGTAATAACAAAATTAAAAAAAAAACTTACCGGAGATATCTCCAAGAGGCGATCGATGGCGCGCGGTGGTGGAGGCCGAGGTGCGGTGTGGTGGAGGCCGGCGCCGGAGCAGCGCGGGAGGCGACGTGCGCGGTGGTGGAGGGGTGGCCAGAGCAGGGGCACGCCGTGGAGGCCGGCGCAGAGGCGGCGGAGGGCGCGCGCCGGAGCAGGGGCGTCGGAGGGCGCCACGCGGTAGAGGGTCGGGGCACACGGCGCGTCGCCGGAGATGGCGCAGGGCGGAGGACGCGCGGCGGAGCGTCGCCGGAGATGGCGCAGGGCGGAGGACGCGCGGCGGAGGGACGGCCGGAGCGTGGCTTCGCCGGGGAGCGTGGCGACGACGGAGGAGATCGACGCCGGGACTTGGTGATTTGGGGATCAAAGCGTCGATCCCCTGCTTTAACTGCAGGCAACAGGGCTTTAGCACCGGTTGTGTTCTACAACCGGTACTAAAGGGTCTTTAGTACCGGTTGTAGAGTACAACCGGTACTAAAGCTCAAATTTGGGCCACGCAAAAATTCGCGCGCGAAGCCCAACCCTTTAGTACCGGTTGTATTATACAACCGGTACTAATGGGCCTTTTATTGGTTTTTTATTTTCTGTTTTTTCTATTTGGTTTTGTTTTCTTTTTTCTATTTGTTTCTGTTTTTTTCTAGTTTATTTTTATTTTAGATCTATGTAATTTAATTGTCTTAATTTTAATAATTATCTATTTATTTTAGAGACGATTTAACATACAACTAGAGATCTACGTTACAACTTCACTAGTTCTAAATACTGCATAGAACAAATTAAGGTACAACTTGAAATTACGATACAACACAACACTTCTCGCAAGGACCAATACACACCATGATTGCGCTCAAGTGAGTACCATGCTTGCGGTGTGTTTCTTTCGAGCGCTTGTGAGCCCTTGGATCAGGAAGAAGCACACGGATCGTGTGTTTCCTTCCAGCGCTTGGGAGCCGTTGGATCAAGCGGTGTGTTTCTTTTAAGTGCTTGTGAGACGTTGGATCAGGGGTGAGCCCGGCTTTAGTACCGGTTGGTGTTACCAACCGGTACTAAAGAAGCACACGAATCGTGTGTTTCTTTCAAGCGCTCGTGAGACGTTGGATCAGAGGTGTGTTTCTTTTAAGTGCTTGTGAGACGTTGGATCAGGGGTGAGCCCGACTTTAGTCCCGGTTGGTGTTACCAACCGGTACTAAAGAAGCACACGGATCGTGTGTTTCTTTCAAGCGCTCGTGAGACGTTGGATCAGAGGTGTGTTTCTTTTAAGTGCTTGTGAGACGTTGGATCAGGGGTGAGCCCGACTTTAGTCCTGGTTGGTGTTACCAACCGGTACTAAAGAAGCACACGGATCGTGTGTTTCTTTCAAGCGCTCGTGAGACGTTGGATCAGAGGTGTGTTTATTTTGAGGGATTGTGAGCTGTTGGATCAGCAGTATCACGACCACTTCGTGAGCCACATGACCCTATATATAGCCCACCTCCCGGAATTCCAGCGTCACTCACTCACTCACACAAAACATTCCATCGTCACTCGGAGAGGTATCTTTGGGCAACCAGCGGCAAGACGTCTCTGATGACCTGCGACCGTTCCAAACGGTTGCAGATCATCAGAGATGTCTTGCCGGACGGTTGTAGATCATCAGAGACGTCTTACCTCTGTTTGGATCGAAGTGGCGCTCAAACACAAAACATTCGGGTTTCCTAGCTATGCCCGACACTGAATGCAACGACATTCGACCGTGAATCAGTGTCGGGCTGTAGCTAGGACAAACCGTGTGTTTTGTTTCCCAGGTTACTCACTCATATATTCGGGTAGATCTCTCTTCTGAGTTTTCAGGACATAGTTACATAAAAGGTTTAATACATTATTACACATCAGCAACAACATCCCTATCTAGTGTTCACTTTTCTTCTTGTGTGTCCCTTTCTTCTGATTGCGTCGTAGCCATGGACAATCTTCATCATTCAACACGGTGCTTGGGTCAGTTTTCACTTTGAAGGGTGGAATTTCAGCAAACTTATTGTAATCTTCTGACATGTCTGTCTTGTCCTCCACTCCCACGATGTTTCTTTTTCCTGAAAGAACTATGTGGCGCTTTGGCTCATTGTATGATGTACCGGCTTGCTTATCTTTTCTTTTTTTCGGTCTGGAAGACATGTCCTTCACATAGAAAACCTGAGCCACATCATTGGCTAGGACGAATGGCTTGGTTTTGTACGCAAGATTTTTGAGATCCACTGTAGTCATTCCGTACCGCTTGTCTATCTCTACCCCGCATGACAGGTTAACCCATTTGCACAGAAACAAAGGGATCTTAAAATAAGGTCCATAATCAAGTTCCCATATCTGCTGTATGCAACCATAATATGTGTCCTTTGTTCCATCATCGTTTGTTGCATCAAAGCGGACACCACTGTTATGGTTAGTGCTCTTTTTGTCTTGGGTTTCCGTGTAAAATGTATTCCCATTTATCTCGTACCCTTGGAAAGTCAATATAGTCGAAGATGGTGTCTTGGCCAACAAGTATAGCTCTTGTGCAACAGTGTTGTCATTAATGAGATGTGTACGCAACCAACTGCCGAAAGTATCCACGTGTTTTTCTTTAATCCAGAAGTCAGTCTTCTCCGGGTATTCTGAGCGTAAAATATCCATGTGTTCCACGATATACGGAGCCACCAATCTGGAATTTTGTAGAACTGTGTAGTGTGCTTGAGTGAAAGAATGCCCGTCCATACTTCTTGTTGCTTTCTTTCCTAGCGTGCCTTTTCCACGCAGTCTCCCCTCATGGCGTGATTGAGGAACACCGATGGGCTTAAGATCTGGAAGAAAGTCAACACAGAACTCAATGACCTCCTCTGTTCCATAGCCCTTGGACATGCTTCCTTCTGGCCTAGCACGGTTATGAACGTATTTCTTTAAGACTCCCATGAACCTCTCAAAGGGGAACATGTTGTGTAGAAATACAGGACCGAGAATGGAAATCTCTTCGACTAGGTGAACTATGAGGTGCGTCATAATATTGAAGAAGGCCGGTGGAAAGACCAACACGCCTAAGAAGTTTAGCAGGTTCACGCAAAGATTTTTCGTCACGTGCATCACGTCGATTGCAGAGCGAACCTCTAGGATTTCCCAATAGGGTAAATCCCAAAATATAGATTTCTTTTTCCACAAGGGTACGCGCTTGTTTGCGTCTTTCGGAACATTTAGACTGCCAGGACCCTTTCCAAATATTACTTCCAAATCCTTGACCATGCCATATACAACATCACCATCACGGCGTGTAGGCTTCGTCCGGATATCTGCCAAACGTTTGAAGTGCTTGCCTCCGTTTCTTACGTGATGCCCGGTTGGAAGAAACTGACGATGCCCCATGTACACAATCTTCTTACCTATATATGCACTGTCAGTCTTATCTAAACAGTGCGTGCATGCCTTGTATCCCTTGTTCGACTGTCCTGAAATGTTACTAAGAGCAGGCCAATCATTGATGGTTACAAACAGCAACGCTCGTAGGGGAAATTCCTCTTGTTTGTACTCATCCCACACACGTACACCTTCGTCAGACCACAACTGTAAAAGTTCGTCAACTAATGGCCTCAGATACACATCAATGTCGTTGCCGGGTTGTTTCGGTCCTTGGATAAGCACTGGCATCATAATATACTTTTGCTTCATGCACAACCAAGGGGAAGGTTATAGATACATAGAGTCACGGGCCAGGTGCTATGACTGCTGCTCTGCTCCCCAAACGGATTCAAGCCATCTGTACTTAGACCAAACCTTAAGTTCCTTGCGTCAGCTGCAAAATCCCCAAACGCACTGTCGATTTTTCTCCACTGAGACCCATCAGCGGGGTGTCTGAGCATCTCGTCTTCCTTACGGTCTTCTTTGTGCCATCGCAACAACTTGGCATGCTCTTTGTTTCGGAACAAACGTTTCAACCGTGGTATTATAGGAGCATACCACATCACCTTCGCGGGAACCCTCTTCCTGGGGCTCGGCTCGCCCTCAATATCACCTGGGTCATCTCGCGCGATCTTATACCGCAATGCACCGCATATCGGGCATGCATTCAAATTCTCGTACTTCTCACCGCGGTAGAGGATGCAGTCATTGATGCATGCATGTATCTTCTGCACCTCTAATCCTAGAGGGCAGACAATCTTCTTTGCTTCGTACGTGTTGTGGGGCATTTCATTATTCCTCGGAAGATTCTTCTTAAATATTTGTAGCAACTCTTGAAATGCCTTGTCAGATATTCCATTCTTTGCCTTCCACTGCAGCAATTCCAGGGTGGTACCTAGCTTTTTCTGGTCATCTTCACAATTTGGGTACAACGTTTTTTGTGATCCTCTAACATGCGCTCCAGCTTCGACCACTCGTTTTCAGTTACGCAGTTCATCTGTTCATCACGAATGACCTGACGAAGATCATCATCGTCGGACTGATCAACAATGACCTCATGCTCTTCCCCCATTGTAGTATCACCGTGTTCATCAGAGAACACGGGATAGTTGTCATCATCCTCTTCTTCAGGGTTTTCCATTATAACCCCTGTTTCTCCGTGCTTGGTCCAACAAAAATAATTGGGCATGAAGCCTTGTCGCAACAAGTGGGAGTGTATGGTTCTTACGCTCGGGTAATTCCTGTTATTCCGACATTCATCACATGGACAAATCATAAAACCATTCTTCAGCTTGTTTAACTTAACCACATCGAGAAAACGATGCATGTCATCAATGAACTCGGGACAGCGTCGATCACCGTACATCCATTCTCGGCTCATCTACATTACATAAATATATCAAAAACCATTACACCAGCTAAATAATGAATAGAGATACGTGACCAAATTAATTTATACAAGTTCATCACATTAAAATCAAAGTAGAGTAGTACCCAAATGTAATACATAGTTCTCACGAAACATACATCAATCGAAACTAACATACAACTATCTAAAGAATTTAAATCCAACAACAAATGCGATCAGAATCGTAACCAAGGTAACTATTGAACCAACAGCATAATGATACCAAGCCTCTTGACTAATGGCATATTTTCTAATCTTTTTAAGCTTGGCGCGCATTGCATCAATCTTCCTCTCGTGAGCAGTGACGACGTCGGCAATCTTCAAGTCCAATTCCATCTTCTCTTCTAGGCATTGGAGACGAAGATCTTCACTTATCTTCAATTTTGCTCTCAAATCGTCGTTTTCTTTTTTAAAATACTCGACAATAGGGTCGGCCGGAATTTCCGGTTCAACTATCTCCTAAATAAAAATATATCTACGTCAAGTTGGTCGGCATGATTGTTATAAACACGAAACAAAATAAATAGTTAAAAAAATATACCACATCCGAATCATATACCGGACGAGGGCCGAAGGGGACGGATATCAAAACCATGACACTATACATATATAAAAAAAACATAAGAAATTATACAAGAAATAATTATGCATTTAAATCATATAACTAACAATTTTTAAAATAAAAGATAAAAAAAGAGGCTCACCGAGGTGGTGTCGGCGACGGAGCGGCGCGGGCGATCGACGGCGGTGAGGATCAGGGGACGGGACGACACTATATAAAACCATAAATTATATTTCAATTCGAGCTCAAAATGCATATAAAACAAATGAAATCCCTAATTTTGTCATTTCATCAAACACCTTGCAAGCACAACCAAAATCAAACTTGCTAAACTTGCACGAAAATGAGCTAAACTTGAAAAGCCGGAAGAGAAGATGAAGAAGTTGCTAACCCTTGTATAGGGTGCCACCAATCTTGACAAATGTTGGAGAAAAAATGGGTGACCTAGAGCTTGGGAGGGCTTGGGAGAGAGGAAAAATGGGGTTGGGTCGAGTTTCTCCAAAATGGAGCTGGCTCGGCCGGGGTGGAAAATATAGGCATGACCTTTAATACCGGTTTTATTTAACAACCGGTACTAAAGGGCCTGCCGTGGGGCCACTGACCGTGGCCTGCGGGGCTGCACCCTTTTAGTACCGGTTGGTATTAGCAACCGGTACTAAAAGGTTTCCTTTAGTACCGGTTGGTATGAACAACCGGTACTAAAGGTCCTCGCTGCGGGGCCCTAGCTGGCGACCAAGCCTAACCGGTGTTAATGCCCCCTTTAGTACCGGTTTTTGTGGCAACCGGTACTAAAGGGGCGCACCAATGCCTCTGTTTCTACTAGTGATGTGAGGTGAAGAGAAAACGAACAGGAAATAGCATGTCCCGAGTTTCACGCGTCCCATGACACTCGCATGATACACGAACGGAGGAAGATGCAATACCAGTTAACAGAACTTGATTAATTAGTATTCAAGCTGTAAATGCACACTAAGATTAAACATCACACGCATACACTCGCATGGGAGGTAACATGCAACGCCGGGACTGCTAGGATTTAGGGCTGGCCATTTTGGCCAGGACGACACAGCTCGAAGAGTGGACTTGCGGTGCCAGGGTGTCAAGATCCTAGTTTCGACATGGAGGAAGAAAGAACGAGACAAGAAAGACAGTAGAATGAGTGTGTTTTGATTGTTCAGGTTTAGTTTTGTTAGTCGAGGGCTGCCACTATTAACAAGACACGGCAGCTCTCAAACGCTTTGAGGAGCAGCCAATGCCATCAGGCTCATGGGTCCTAACCCAACCTCCGCTATTGGGCTAATTGTACCGCGAAACCGCCGGCGCTGGTGGGCCAAATGGACCAATTGCTTCGATCGCATGCATCGAAAGAGAGAGAGCTTCTGTACCGCGACCACTATTTCTCAGTCTCTGCGTGCGCTTGCAAGGACTCGCCTACATGTTGCTCCGCATGTACAGGCCCAGCTTTTTTCAGGTTATTTTCCTTTGTTTATTTTTCCTGTTTCTTCTTTCTTCTTTTCAATTTTCAATTTTTCTTTTTTCTCTGTTTCCTTTTTTGTTAGTTTTTATGTACCATTTTATTTCTCATTTTCCTGTTACCTTTTTTTTTCGTTTTTCATTTTCCCCATTTTCCAATTTTGTGTTAATACAAGACCTTTTTTAACCCTTGAAACTTTTTTTTAAAATAGTTGAATATGTTTTCTATGTATCCATGAACATGTTTAGAACTCATCGATGTACTTTTTTGGTTCACCCAGAAATTTAGTTCCTTTTTGGTTCCTCATCGACGTACTTTTTCAGTCTAATATTATTTTGGTTCACCGACATTTTTGGTTTAATTATAAGTTTTGGTACACCCGGATTTTAGTTTTTCATTCACTATTATATTATTTTTGGTTCACCGAATTTTTTGTCCAAATTTAAATATATATAACGTATTTTTAAAATATCAATAATTTTTAAAACTGGAAATTTTTAAATCTAACCATTTTCAAAAGTACAATATTTTTAAATATGAACATTTTTTAATCCAGAATTTTCATATTTAAATTTTTTATTTTCAAAACATTTCTGAGAATAGAGAAAAAAGGACAAGCTAAAATGCACAAAAACAGAAAACAAAAAATGAAAGCCCTCATCAACAGCAGATAGTATACCTGTTATTGGACCGGACCAAAGAGGGACCAATAGCAGATTGTTGCCGACGATCACCCGCATCGTTAAGAGCGATCTATAGGGGAACCCCTCATGTAGTGCTCCCTGAAACAAAAGCTCATGTATGTGCGCGCTTAGGCTTCTATATAAATTGTCTCCCAAAACAAACTGGTTGAAAGATCGATATGATCGACAAGAGGGGTGATGGATTGAATAGGCGACTAACAGTTTCACCCTTTTCTTCCTAATTGAAGCTGACAAGATGTAACAAGGTTGACTAGATGTGCAATTAGATGATGGCAACCTATGCGATACAAGCAAGGTACAAAGAGCAACATAAACCAGTAGTAAAGGTTAGAACTAACCGCAATCGTGGGCACTATGGTGAATCGAATGGGATAAAATAGGGGAGCGAAAATGGTGGGCAGTGAGCGAAATGTTTCCTGCTATATTTTCGCGTGCACATTGGAGCTCACGCCATCTCAAATCTCGCATGATCTTGGCGCCGATATCCCCTAATTTACACGCGGAGAAGGTGGACCGTGGACGATTTCTTCAAGGCCAGGGTGTGGCTGATAAGAGGTTTAAAATTCGTGCGGGCCAGAAATCGTGGTGTGGCCCATGGAACTAAATGGGCCACTTTTGCATCCGCGCAGCCGCCATGGAGGCCTCGTGGCAACCAAACACTCACTTTGTGTGAACTTTGAGATTTGTATCGTCGATATAGATTACATTTGTGTCTCTTTTACTATCTCCTACGAAAATTGTCTTGGAAATACCTTCTTAGGAGACATCCGCCGGCGTTAAACCCATTGTAGGTATGCCTGATATGTCTGCGATGAACTTCCTAATTGCATATTTGGTTGTAGTGGAGTCCCTTTTTTCCTGCTTCCATAGAGTTTGGAGAGTTTGTTCGGGAGCTACATACACTCCCTAGATAATGTTATAGTATTGATAAGTGACATGCGATTTTTTATAAAAACGAAGCAAAAGTTTTACCTTTTATATTGATATAGTATAAACAAACATGGGTGGTCAAAAGGAAAAAAGCACATTGATAATTTGATATGACATCATTAGTATGCCAAATCCCTTCATTGAATCTTTGGCAATAAAATATTTACATTGATATGGTACACAAACTTTGCTTTTCAAGTTTGAGAAACCGAGAAGCCAACTTCTGAAAGCCTCGGTGTGTTTCTTCGAGCAAGGCGGCAGGGGCTTGTGATATCGAGCTAGCTTTGTGAATGCTCTTTCCAGCTCCCTTTTTCTAGGTATGGGGTCGTGGAATTGCTTGATGTGAAAGTAACGGTGTTATGCTGTTCGTGCCCGGCACATTCAAAAGTGCGTGAAGAAAAGCTGATTTTACATTCTGCTCCATTGCCTTAGCAGGACCCTAGCCCCAACGCATGCCTTTTCCTCATAAAGCATGCATGACACTCTCTGTCCTCGCCGTTATTCTTTGTCATATGCATATATTCTTTCAGTTAAGCGAAATTTCAAAGAACAAAAAAAATCTGGTGATCTACCTATAAACAGTAGTACTAAAGCTGATCATTGGACCAACTGAGAGTGTGATAATGTGCTATTGGTGTGGTGGTCCTTTAACTTCACCAGATTACTCACTCACTACGGCTTCTTCGTGGATATAAAGGGAAGACCTTTTCTGTTTTCGGAGCAACTATCATATCCAACGCAGAAAAAATGAATGTAATCGATAAAAAGGTCCCCATATGGTCACCAACTCACCATAATGGTGAAATGATTGAATTTGGAATGAACAAATCAATTGTCTTATTACAAGCAATGTCTACTCGCCTTTGTACTTGCCGCAGGGCAGCATTACACAACGAGGATTGATCAAATTAGGAAGACCGAAAAGAACAGAAGTGCACTGGTAAAAGTGGAGTACAGATACAACTCAGGGATTCATGTCAGTCGAAGAAGCACCTTACTTAGCACTGTTTACTCAAGTCTTTTTCGGGGCAAGCCTGGACTTGATCTTCTCCACTTCCTTGGTGCCGACCTGGAACGCCTTGGTGAGCACATTGTCGGGCACCGCCGGCGTGGCCCGAACAGCGTCATGGCAAGGGACTGCGTGCCGGGGAACTGGCTGTTGAACGCCGAGATGACGGAGGCCGGGCCGTCGCCGTTGTTCTTCTGGAAATGCACCAGGCCACGGGGGAAGACGAAGACGTCGCCGGCGGTGATGGTCTTGGAGATGAGCTTGTTCCCGGTTGTTATGAAGCCGACGTCGAGGGCGCCCTGGAGGACGAAGACCATCTCCGTGGCGCGCGGGTGGGTGTGCGGCGCGTTAAGCCCGCCCGGAGCGTAGTCGATGCGCGCCATGGACACGCCGAGGGTGTTGAGCCCGGGCACCTTCTCCACGTTCGCGCCGGTCACCACGGAGCCGTACGTGGTGTTGGTGTTGCCGGCGACGCCCAGCCCTTTGAAGTAGAAGTCATCTTCGGTCACCGTCGCCTTGCAAGCGAAGCCATTCACCTTCACGCCTGCACACAAGTTTCGAAGGAAGAAGATGAGCACTGTTCTTATTCGATCTATGTTGCTCTGAAATCAAGTACAGTAGGCTACTTACCTGAAGTGAGATCGGCAACACAGATGTCCTGGAGCAAATCCGGGTCGCCGGCGATGGACGGCAAGGGGAGAACGGAGACCAGGAGTGCCATGACGGCACAGCAGGGAAGCAAGGGAGAAACCATGGCCATTGCAGGCTTGCTCTTGTGCTAGCGCCTGCCCTTGATCTGGCTGCTGAGTGTTATGATGAACTGGGGCCTGCCTCTCTTTACTCCTTTCTCTGTGCAGGCTCCTTTACTCTGAGGTGAATGCCCTTGTTGGGTGATGAGTAGACAAAAGATGTGGATGGAATTTATAACAGGTGGGCACTAGAGAGAGAGGAAGACTGGAGTAAGAGTGAGTGATGTGAGTGCCAAGGCATGCGAAGGAAGATTGTCCGTTCACCCCAAGAAATGTGCTGGCCGTGTGAGGAACTGAGGATTGCTGTAGGAGTACACAATGAACAATGTGATAGGTCGTTATTTTATATTCATCTCTTGATTTTGATCTTGCAGCAGAAAATTTTAGGTTGTTGTTTGTGAACCAGAAGCACCGCAAAGTCTCAAGACTAGTATAGGATGAAGGCACGGCAACCAAGGTTTTGGTTCCCGATTTTTTTTTTCCGAGGGGGCTCGGGATTCCCGGTTACCGCGGTAACCGAGAAATCCCGGATGATTACCGGACAAATTTTGAATTCAAATGTTCAGACGACCGACTATTATGTATTTCTCCAATTGGACACATAACTGGTAGTAGTGTAATGGTATGTCTCTGCCAGCTCTTCCAGCACTCAGTAGGTCTCAGGTTTGATCATTGTTTTGAACTTTTTTTGCATAATTACAAAGATTTAATGTTAAACAGCGGAATAATACTAAATAAAAAGCAAAAAGAATGGAACCTCAGGAATAGAGAACGGCTCTCCTGCCACCGCGCTACTTCTGCGGACATTAATAAAAGCAGAAAATACGCTCTATTTAGCCTTGTTTGGATTTTTAAATTCAAAATTTTCAAACAATCTCATAATTTTTTGGTCGGTAAGCATGTTTACCGAGGGGGCTCGGAAACTCGGTTACCGGGCGGTAACCTGATTTACCGCCCGGTAACCAAAACCTTGACGGCAACTGAGGAGAATGAAATATGGACATCGGGCATCTATTATTCAATACTAGATCTAGATTTCATTTTCCTCATGAATTAAGAATCAATAGCTAATCTTGTATTGTAGGAAATGGAGTGTACTATGTCACTGTTTAAAGGTAAACTTTGTATCCATGCTAGCCTGCTACGTACTGAATGTTATGTCGTGCTTACACATCCATATTCCTTCAGCCAAGTATTTTCTATTTGTATACACCATACATACTTATGTTAAGAACACTACATATTGAACATCATATGTTTTGTGTCATGCTCACAGCTCATGTGTAAGTTATGCAGGGGATCTCACGATTTGACATGCTAACTGAAATTAGTTTCTGTTTCTCCTAGTGAGCATGAAAACGTGTTCATCTAAATTTGAAGAGAGCTGGTTAAAAGGGCTTCCCATCTCACGAATATGACAAATAATCACAAAAAAGTGCATTCTGTAGAAAAAGCTGAAAAGCAGGTAGACATCCAAGAATTCGATTAGCCATGGAATGAGGATGAATGGTTAGGAGGAGTGTTAGATTTCAAATAAAGTTAGTAAATATATAAGGGAACCACTCTCAAAACTCCGTCAACTGTTAGAGTGGAAGTGAATGGGCGCTCCTTTGACGCGATAAACTATTGACATGCGCATACACCTCACAAAATGGTTTTTGTCTTCATGATATTCATACAACTGAATAACTTCTTTCCTCTGTGGAGGGCTTTTCAACCATGAGTCATGTAATATCTCTCTAGACCAAAAAAAAAACTAGAATAACGCAAACATGAACCTTGTTTCAGTACACTATGCACCCTCACGAAATTTACAACTTTGTTTCCCTGGTGCATGAAAGAATAATTTAGTGGATGATTTCCTTGTGTATTTTTCTTTCATAAATAGCACATTATCTTTTACTTTATATGATGATTTCTTGTTCTTGTTGTTTTGGTAACAATCCTATTGCATTGAGTAGATATAATCATGATTAGTTTGTAACTATGATAATAAACTCGAAAGCCAGCCTTGTCTTACCATCTTTATGCTCGAGTGAGAACAAGGCGTGGACCTGTTGGCAAGCAATGCAAGTGGGCATGCTGCCCACCCGGGTTTGAGCCTTGTTCTTCGCGGGTGCTCGTGTGGTTTCTCCTATAAAAAAAGTCAGCCAAGAGCTAGTCCTTGCGAGTCCCTTTTTTAACTTACACTCGAGAACGACTATAGATTAAGTTCGGTGATGTTGATACGTTGAAAACTTATTTGGAACTTTGAAGTTTATTATGATATTTAATATATTATAGTTGCATCATATATATTAAAGTTTAAACTTATGGTATGAATGTTTTATGAGATTTCCAACTAAATCTTATTATTTTTGTATCTAATACTAGAAGGCAGGAAACCTTGTTCTTTGTATTTTAAACTTTCAGGAAACTTGTGGACGTCAAATGGACTTACGATTTTTTTTCCGTGCAAGTTTATGTTGAGAACGAATATTACAAGATAACGATGAACCCGATATGCCAGATAAGAAGGCAGATAGACGCTTCGGTGCGCCTAGTGTGGCCTGGAGCACCGAGGATGGGATCTCGCCCCTTGGGTCGTCTGATTGCCTCAACTCTTTCACTACTACCTTTGTTTTGACCTAAACCATCTATATAAGGTGTGGTTTTGCAAACTTATCAGAGGAGGCGCACCACAAATAGAGAAACACCAATATAGGAGACATAACTCCGTCGTCGACAAAAATTGGAGGGGGGAGAGACACCAGAATAGCCTATGGTCGCCTCTTTGGCCTCGCCAACGTCTTCTTGATGGTAGTTTTGATCTATCTCTATATATACTAGCATGTTTTAGAATTATATGAACTGTCTTACATGATTATGCTCATATTTTTATTATTGTCTTCATTGATATTTTGGCACAAGATGAGCAATGAGATTCAATTTTAGTATGTAACATGTTGTATATCATAGATTTAAACTACTACACTATTCTTTATGCTTGTTGTGATCAAACTATGTAGGGCATGAGAGGAGGAACGTGCGCAACAGATGGATCTTGCATGAGAGGAGTAGTGCAAGCCGTAGGCCAGCGAAAGATAAAAACAAAGGCCTCTAAACATTGTTCAATATTGTAAAAAAAAATAGAAAAGGGCGCCCAGCCTCTGCATCGATATGATGCATACGGCTTTTATTTTATTATTTCAGGTTAAGATATATTTACATCGGAATTACATCAAGGATCGCATAGAGTGGCAACATGAATCAACCACTTAAAAAAGGACAACAAGAAATGACTCTGTATCAACATGTTATCCTCAATTCAGAACGCCAGCTGCACTGGGAATATAGATCTGACGCGACCGATTCTAGGCGGCTGCACCCAAAATCTATTGTGCCTCGCTTCTCCATTGATTGTAGGAAGGACCACGTACGGATCCAATGAGTAGCAATCGGGATAACCTGCATAAATGAAGTTTTCTTTGCTCTGTTAGAAATATAGTCATTGCGAACATTCCACAAGGCCCAAAGCAAGGCACAAACACCAACTCGGATTTGAACCTTGTCTTTTTAGATACACCCTGTAACCAATTGCCAAATAAATTTCTTATATTATTTGGTGGTTTAATATTGAAAGCCATAAACACAATGCGCCAAGTCATTTTTGTAAGTGGACAAGAAAAGAATAAATGTTGGATTGTTTCATCTTGATAAAAAAAACAACATTTGTATGCATATTTGTTTTGCGACTCAACTGATGCAACTCGAAATTGATAAAAGGTCCTTTAAGAAAACAACCACTAATCGCGGGGTGCTGCCACTTCATGCGCGGAGGCTGCCATTTCCTTTTTCTTTTTTGAAATTGAGGCTGCCATTTCCTTGGTTGTAATCCAGGTCGGAGATATCTACAGCTAATCGCCAGACGCGTGGTTCCTTGATTTAAGCGCGATTTTATCCGAAGCTTAATTAGCATTCACCAATACGCTTAATTTACTCTCCATTGCGTCGCCGGAGTAAGCTTAATCTACGGGTACGCTCTTATCTGATGGGTCTCGCCGGAGTAGGAAGCACAGGCTGACATCCATCGGCAAGGCGAAGAGGTGCTGGCACATACCGGATGATGACGAAGCCTTCCATTTTGATCAATATATTTTCTTCATTTTGGGACAGTGATAAGGAATCAGGATTCGGGATGGCCAGCCAAGGATGGTATTTCAATCAACACGGAAACATTATTTCCATGTATGGATGAACATCCCCCAGTCATCGGGCGCGCGTCTATCTCTCTCTGTTCGCCTTTCCATTTAACGAAATCGATCATCATCCAAAGATCCGTCCTTACTGGGTCTCCTTGCACTTATAAAACGGAACGAATGGCATTGCGTTCTTGATACACCATAGGCGTGATGGCGGAGCACTGGAAGGCAGATGATGTCCTCCATGGAAAAAGTGGAGAGCTGGTCGTCGCCGGCGGGGACGGAGATGGCCTGGCGGAGAGCTTTGGCTCCAAGGTGTATGCGTGCTCGTCCACGTCGAGCCTTATGGGGGAAGACGATCACGACGAAGCAGAGTCCTCCTTGGTGGTGGTGGTGGCGGCTGATCCTACGACGAAGTCTTCCTCGTCTACTATGCAGCTAGAAGAACATCAGCTGGACGTGCTGTCACCGCTGCTAGCGAACCTGTCCGTCAGGTACATGGATCATTCTCTCAACTAAAGTACATTGTTATGCAAGCTCTGTTTTGGCAAATGACAAAATAGAATGAAAGATATTGCATGTATTTTTTTATATAATAATACCTAGTTGATCTGCAAATTTGATTATCTTTTCCATGCCGTCAAGATAATCTCTGAAATCGATAACTGACCTACCACAGGTCAGGGCTGTCCAAGTACTACCAGGGGAAGTCCCAGAGATTCACCAATCTATCACATGTAAGATGCTTAGAAGACCTTTTCAAAAAAAGATGCTTAGAAGACCTTCCAAAGGAGACGACCACTTACAGCACCAGAACGAAGGGCTGCAGAGGACATTCTGCTGCAGGGCCAAGCACAAACCGTTCGCCAATCTCGAGCCACCTTCATGGGCCGTGCAGCAAGATTATAACGAAGAAGACAACGCCGAGGCGTTCGTCCAGCTGTCAAGAGCAAGGAACAGAAAACCACCTCCGTATAAGGGCAAGAAAGAGTTCCTGACAGCCTAGCTATTTTTAGCCAAGTGCAACGTAGACGAGATTCGTCAGAAATAATTAGGCACCGAGTCTAGATACTTCTAGAGTTCCAGTTTGATGTTATTTTTCTTTGTCTATAGTTTTCTGGGATCGAGGTTATCGGAAGGAAGTTTTGGGAGTGTTTCTTTCTTTTCCTTTGGTCAGGGAAATCTTGTTTGTATATGATTGTGGCAGGTCTCTGTTCCTAGATAAATGAATTCGTTCCGAGGTAAATATTGTTTCTGTATTCTTGTCTCTATTTGCATTTTGCTAAGGGTGAACCAACCAGATCTATTAAAAACATACTGTGAACAAATAAATATCTTGCATAAACCATGTTCACCAGCATGTATCCATAGCGCCATCTTTGTTCAGTATCTTACATCTAGCAGAGATTACTTCAAACAGGTCCTAAGATCATCCGTAGCAGATTCCTCAAATTTTCTGAACTCCTAAAAAACTGTTCCTTTTAGGAGATAGAGCCTCTTAGCAGATCCCTAAAGGAACTCCATAATTGTTTGAGCGAGCTCCTAAAAAACACCCATACACATTACTACTTGTAGGGAAATTTGAAGTCCTTCCTGCTCTCTTTACACATAAGTTTTTTGTCGGTGAAACTTCACCCGCCCATGACTCCCGAGCTGTCGTGGAGGAAATAGCACCCCACCCCTTCCTCCTGGCCACCTCCAGCTCTCCCTCGTACCACCACACCATTGAAGAAGGAGAAGGGGCACCCACCTCCCCCCTTCGCGCTCCTTTGTCACCCCCTCCACCCCCCTGCGCCAAGCACATGTTTCCTTCCCCTCTGATGTTGGACTGAGTAGCGGCGCCTAAATTAGCTAGTTGGTGTTTCATGGAATGCCAAAGATGATATGATTTTGTATGCTCTCCCGTTTTAGATGAAGAATTGTAATGTTTGTAATATATTTCAATGTAGATGCATTTTGCTATTATGTATGAACTGCATGATATTGTATCTCCTTTTGTGTTATTTGTAGTTATTTGATGGGTTTCTATGTGTCCATGATGAATGATGTTGTTAGATTCTACGACATTGCTTTGTCAATCGAAAATAAAAATCAAGGGAGGAGTAGGCGGGAGAAGAATTAATCGAGGATGCTCCAGCAACAAGTGCAGACCGATAAGGCAAGAAAATTAAAAGGTATAGGAGGATGAGCATTGTGCAATGCATAAATGAGTATCTCCCTAGATGCAGTTGTTCGTGCTAATCAATGCAAGGGAATTGAGTCAAAGATCACTATCAAATCAGTCAGCCGATTCGGATTCCTTGATGAACTCCTGTCACATTGTTATACTATCATTCTTGATTTAAAAAGGAGGTGGACGATATGTTGTGATCATATTGAACATCAACATGCAAGTGGAGTGCAATCAGGGAGTATATGAACTACATCCAGACACTATACAAGCAAAGAAACAAGAAGAATGGCCACATGCCCTTTCCTTTGCAGCACTGTTGCACTTTTTTATAGGAAAAAGGACAAGTGGCTGACGATGAACTGGGAGACTACGCCAAAGAGAGAAAATTGAAAAATTGTTCAAGTATAGATCTTAATGATGAATATGGGCATGTTGGCAATTAATGGTGATGATAATGCTGATCATGAGAGGGGTAGAAGTCCCATGCCGAGCCGAGAAGGTGCAAAGCAAAGGTTGTCAAGAAGAAGAGACAGAGGAGTAGTCTGGGGGGTGGAGCATAAAAGGAACACCATAAGTCCTGTGGATGAGCGGAAGGAACAAAACAACAATGTGGAATGAGCTCAAGGCTATTGAGTAGGAGAAGCACAAGACTAAGTTGGACTTTGCGGCACACACGACGGCTATTAATGAGCACAATACTCAGACTGAAGACTGCTAACTTCCTCTTGAGGAAGAGACTGTGAGTGTGAGTGCCAAGGTATTCCGGGTTTCAGTCCCATCTCGGCGGCGACGTCGACAAGCCCGTGGGAGTGGTGTGGTCTCGAGGATTTCTTTTGGCGGTGGTGTTCATCGGATCATCAAGAAGCTTCATCAGCGGTTCTTCCTTCCTCTTCGGCTCCGGGACGGATGTGGTCTTCTAGACCCGTTCGGTGACTTCTTTCCGGATCCAACAACATCAGGCTGGCTCAGGGTGGATATATGTGGTGTGTGACATGATGAACTATTTATTGAATTGTGCTTGAATTTGGATTCCAATTTTCAATCCAGATAATTTGATTTTTTTCTGAAATGTGTATGATACAAATATCGTAGTTTGATATTAATATGGTGCCAAAGTATATGTGTAATTCTTTGTATGGTCAATAGCTGAGATATAGGAAAAGAAAAGGTTTAGGGAGTTAGGTAGGATCTAGGTGGTAGCTTCTATAAATCCTCAAAGACAATTGTGGAGGCTCCTCAAATGGAGTTTGACATTTATCTTGTTTCTAGAGATGCTCTAAGAAGCCCTGAAGTTTAGAGCAAGGATCTTCCATGGTGATGAGATTGGTAAGATTCATGGTTGGAGTGTTAGAACAGTGGGTGGTATCGGAGATTTGAGAATAGCGGTTAGCGGAAGGTGGACACGTTTTATATGGGTTGTGGTGGAACTATATCATCTCAATTATCTCTATTGCCTAGTCTTTGCTTATCAGAAATCTAAAATGGGTCCATCATGCAGGATGAGAGAGTATTCAACTACTTGCTTATCAAGGGATATGCAAACTAAATAATTATGCATCGAAAACATTCCACCAACTTTATTGAATTCCACAAATAATTATAACTAACGAGGGGTCCTCGGCAATACCCAGGGTTGAGTACCTAGGGTTAGGATTATGTGGTAGAGAACGCGTAGTGTTAGTAGAATCGACGGCTGACAAGCGGGATTTACCCAGGTTCAGGG
The DNA here is from genome assembly GCA_947311845.1 of Poa pratensis. NCBI lineage: Eukaryota > Viridiplantae > Streptophyta > Magnoliopsida > Poales > Poaceae > Poa > Poa pratensis. Next base: position 91,513,315 of record CAMZMU010000027.1, read on the forward strand.
CCCTCGAGTGAGGTAATACCCTACTTCCTTCCTGTCTGTATTGATTGCGGGAATATGATGCGGTTACAAGGGTCTAGCACGGGGTTGATCTCGCTACGGTTTGGTGATTCTGGTATTGCCTGTCCTTGACCGGCGGCCCTCCCAGCCCTTATATAGGGGTTGGGTCTCGGGAAAGCATAACCGAATAGGATTACATACAAGGAAAGTCCTAACCAACTATAGCTTCGCCTGCCTTGGAAAGCACTCCATCATCTTGGGCCTTCCTTCGTGGGCTTCTTGGGCTTTTGCTACTTCAATCTGTAGCTATTACGTGCACTAGGTACCCTCATGGTAGGGTACCCGTTTGGTATAACCTCGTCATTAGCCCCCGAGTGTTGGGTTGACTCGAAGAATCAGGCAAGGACTCACTCGATAGTGCACGTCATACTTCCGTTCCTATGCTTATTAGTATGAGGATTTATGTGAACAATACATGACGATCTTGTCGATTTTTTAACTATGTTTTATGATTTGCCAAGGGATTAGGACATAGTAGGCCTGGTTCACTCGACGGATCGAGACCAGTTAACTGCACTTTTGGGCAAAACCTTAGTAGCCTTCAATCAAACTCGGGTCCCCGGGCTCGAATCTGGAACACACTGGACAGACTCGACTCAGGCCGTTGAGGTCTTACTGAATCGTTCTGCAACTTCTATTTTGCTACCTAGCGCGTCCGCCAGGATTTTTCATCATGTCTGCTGACACGGAAAATTTAAGGACTAGCACTGCCGGAGTGGTCCTTAGCCCTGCTCGACTGATCGGCGGGTCTTACCTTTGCATTTCTCGTATGCAGCATCCGGAACATCAGCGATCGACGTAACTCGGGAATTCTTAGGAATTTTTTGCTTTTTTACTATTGACTGAGTCGAGTCGCTAATCGACTGTCGTTCTTGCTTTTGAATCTATCAGGTGCGCGACAGCGCTCCCGATGGGAGTAGCCCCCGAGATTGTGCTTTATTACTTGTAATGGAGGATAATCTCAAATTCATATTTTCCTGCATATGTCAGTCGAAGAATTTTTTGATGTGCTCCCGATGGGAGTACCACACTACACTTGACAGCATGTCGAGTGTATGATGTTACCTTAGTTCGACAGACCTTACTAAGAACTTCATGATTCTGATCTGGTCGAACAACTACTCGACTACTATTCTCTGCAACGCTTATCGATCCTTGCTCGAGTTGCTGGAGGTTAGTGGAAATTTATGTCGAATATCTTCTTTTCGGTCTCGAGTGCTTTTTGTTGATGTGCTGTTTCTGAATTTTTGAAGGGATTGTTGGCGTATCCACTCCGACAGATGTGGCGCGTGACCCTTTATCACTCGACCAAGCTGTTTCAGAGCTGGAGTCTGCGATTGCGAAGGCAAAGGGTACTCTGGCCAGCATGACGAGCACGCTTAGCGCTATTCACACGGAAGTACTCCCAGCTGACGCGGTTCCTGTGACTGCTCAAGGTTTTGCTGACGTCCTTGGTCCTGGCTCTTCAACCATGGCGGAGTTTGCTCGCGAGCTTACGGTACGCGGCTCAGAGTATACTCTCAAGCTTCTCCTAGGACATGGCGTAGTGGCCGAGTATGAGTCTGCAATGACTGACTTCCCCAAAAAGCCAGACGGGAAGCCAGTTTCTTTCAAGGGTGTCAACGACACAGCGGTGCGACTAGCCGAGGCCTGCATAGCTACCATGGAACGTAGATCAGCCGCGATCGCTGCTCAGTCACAGTCGCGTAGAACTAGGTCCGAGTCTGTGTCGCGTGATTAGGACATCTTTCCCGTTTTTATGTCTTGTAATATAACTTGCACGAGTCATGTGCGCTTTTGCTACTCTGATGAATGAATGTCGTGTATATATGCTTACTTTAGTCCTCTATATTTGAGTTACTTTCCTTTGTATCTCCCTCTGAATTTTGTGCTTATGCTTTAAACAGCTGATGACTCCCAAGTGCAGGAGATCAATTGTAGTACCTTTCAATTAGAAAATGTTGTCGAACCCACGAGGAGCTGAAGGTATTGGTTAGTAAGATTGATAAATAAAACAATAAAAGATGCAAGTGTTTTTGGTATTTTCGGTTGTATAATTCAAGCAGCAGTAACAGTAGTAAGTGAAAGCTCTCAAAGAGAGAAAGCCCAATCCTCTTATGTGACAAGAGGACAAGCTCAAGTGATGTGTAACTTATATGTGGAAAACGTTCCCGAGGGCGGCATGGATATGCTAGGCATAGAGATTTATTAAACAACACGTTGAATATCTTGTCAAGTTTTAATCTTCTTTGGACGGAGCCATAATTCGGTATAGCTAAATAAATAACTACAACCCCTTATGATGGATCATGTGGCCAAGTAAATGACTGCACAAGAATTATTAAGACATAATGTCCCACCATAGCATTACACTCTAAGGTCCCCGATACTAATACCCTCATAATATAACTTCATGACTCTCTCAGGTTTACTTGTCCTCCCAAGTCTCCTCAATTCATTATACTACGGTGTTCTCCTATGAGCCCATATAGGTGAAGTGTTGTGCAGTCGACGTTCGCACAACACCATCATAGAATCACATAAAAGATAAACTCTTGACAAAATACCAACACATGTTATATATAAATCATTGCCAATTCATCCTATGCCCTCAGGAACATACGGGAACTACTCACAACGTGCAAACATGATCATAATCAGTGGCATAAGTGGTACAACACAATCTGAAATTATAACTTCACCACAAATAATGACAAGTACTCAATCACAAACATGAATAGTAGCACAAGACAAGTATCTAGGGTATAGCAACTCTCAAACTGAGGGGAACGGAGTGGATCACGGTGATGATGATGGAGATGGTGCTGGTCTTGATGGGGGTGATGATGTAGAGGCCTCCTCCCACGCCAAGGAGGAGAGGTGATGACGATGACGATGATTTCCCCCTCTCCGGAGCTCCGGAGCAGCAGGATCTGACCCCCTCGGAGGGATCAGGAGTTTCGCCGCCGCCGCGACCTCGGATGGACTTGGAAAATTAGGGCGTACTTTTCGGGCGAGACGAAGGCGTTGCTAAAAAGCCCCAGGCGAGGAGGTGCCCGAGGCCATTTTGGTGGGCCCCACGCGGCCAGGTACATGGGCCGCGTGGGCCACCCCTTTTGGCCCTCGTGGCTCTCCTCTCTTCGGTCTTCTTTCCATTGCCTTCCTTCCGATGAAAAACTCGTGGTATTTTTCCTTTTATTATTTGGGTTCCTGAAACTCCTGAAACAATAAAAACAAGAAAAGGGGTTTTCTGCCTCCCAGAAATTAAATACCAAAAATAGGGACTTTGTATGAAAGTCCCCAAATCATCTAAAACATGTAAAAACAATGATATAACATGCAAATAACATTCTAATATGATACTAAAAGTTATAAATGATGATATAAAATGCACGTATCAACTCCCCCAAGCTTAAACCTTTACTCGTCCTCGAGTAAGTAAGGACATAGATCATTACATGCATCAATGGACTTATGGTTGATAAATAAATACGAGCATTGTATCATCATCATATTCACTTGCAAGATAAGATTAATGAACAAAACTCATGCACATGAGGGCAACATAAGTAGAAGCTCTAGCAATCACCCCTTACTTTTGAAAGCAAATAACCATTGTATGTTGGACAATCGAATCATATAGTTTTTCACATGCTTTTGCTCTTTATGGCAAGCATTATAATCTTTTATACTTTACTGAAATTTAAAGACAAGATAAACTCTCATTGGATAACAAGTTCAAAGAAGACAAATGAAAAGATAGATAGATATAAAAAGATGTTATCACCTTGCTTCTCTAGTAACTAGTACAAACTTTAGTCATGGATATCTCAATCAAGTTCCTATGCTCCATACCCTTTATCTTACACTTTCCATGGCTAACTGAAACTTCAGGTGCCTTCCTTTCATACACATTCAAGAGCATAAGTATTGAAATATCCATGATCATTAATTTGCTCAAAAGATACTAGAGTCTAACAAGAGTGTTTTATATCCTTTTCATTATCTTCTCAACTTTTTATCCTACAAGACAATATCTCAACCTCAAACTATTAATTCCAAGTCATATTGACTTTTACTTATTTTATATGAGATAATTCTACAATTGTCCAACATACTCAAGTTAATTAATTTCAAGGCAAGATGTGATTGAAACTCTAAATATGCCACGCTCATTTGCATGAGTGTTACCCATAAATCTCCAAACAAGAGAATCATGGATGACACCATACTTTAATATTCATTGATAAACCATAAGATAGAGATACATGATAATGCTCCATGAGCTCACACACGCCTAAGAGATATTGATAACTAAACGATAAAAGCAAAACACCCATGACTAGATAGATATGATAGATTGATAAAGAGAAAGACTAGATGGAACTCCCCCAAGCTTGACGTCTAGAACTTCCTCTCTTCTTTCTTGTCGCCTTCATAATAATTATCTTCAAGATCCCAATGATCTCATCATAGGTTGTAGCTTTTCAAATTTTTGCGGCTTCTCCCAGTTTTTGCATGAGATTCTTCTCCACCGACTCTTGCAAGGCTTCCACTCCGGGCTTGGCACCTTCTTGTTGGGGATCTTGCGATCCCATTCACCAGGATAGTTCTCTTGGTGGCGCGCTGAATTCCCTGTCAATAAGAGTAGAAGCTACGTTTTTGCTTGCAAGGAGTGCCTGGGAACCTTCCCTCCGGTTTGCATGCGCGCGCTGCCTCTTGTTTCCAAGAGAGTGGTTCACCCTCACCGGCAACAGCAATGGGTGAAGGAGGTGCTGTCGCCAGGGGTGCGATGTCGACGGAGGGCTTGTACTCTCTTCTTCAGCTTCTTGCTTGTCCATCTCCTCCTCATCAAGCTTGTAGTCTTCATCGTCGGAGTAGTCCTTCCTCTTCCTATTCCTCCTCCATATGGACGTGGGGCTGTACCCATCGAGTTCATCATCATCGTCGTCCATGGAGGAGCATTGGTAGGAGTCTCCCGAAGACATGGCTAAAAACCTGACAGGCAGAAACAGCAAAAGAAAGAATCGCTCGAAACTCTCGGTGCGAGATTAGATCGACAGAGAGGGGTATATATTGAGGGTTTTTAGGTCAAGACGAAGCGTCGGGATCGAAAACGGGACGAAAAGGGACTCCGAGGGGAAAAGGAGTGGGCCCACGCGGCCAGGTACCTGGCCGCGTGGGACCCCCTCTTTCCTTCCTCGGGTCTCCGCTTCGTCCAGTTTTCTTGTCCCATACGTTAATTTCCATAAAAAATGACTTCCGTAAAATATTATGCAATTCCGAGAAACTTTCCAACAGTAAGTTACCTTCTATTGATTTAGGGTTTCTGAAACTGCACGGTTTCTCTCAATTACCTCCTCCGGTGTTTGTAAATTCAACTCTTCCACCATTCCGATGAAGCTCTTTCCTGCAATATAAGGTTTAAGGCGTTGTCCATTGACTACATGAGGTTTACCTTTCATATCACCGTGAAGACGGATAGCTCCTGAACGGTACACCTCCTGTATCACTAATGGTCCCTGCCACTTTGAAGCAACTTCCTGCAGAAAACTTAAACGAGAGTTGTATAGCAAAACTTGATCACCTACTTTGAATTCCTTCTCTTAATTTTCTTGTCATGCCAAATTTTAACTTTTTCTTTAAACATTTTAGCATTTCATAAGCTTCATTCTCCATTCATCTAGTAGGTTTAAATCAAGAATTCTCTTTTCTCCAGCAGTTTTAAAATCAAAGTTCAATTGTTTAACAGCCCATCTAGCATTATGTTCTAACTCAACAGGTAAATGACAAGCTTTTCCATAAACCATTTTATAAGGAGACATTCCCATAGGATTTTTAAAAGCAGTTCTATAAGCCCATAATGCATCATTAATTTTAGTTGGCCAATCAGACCTAGACTTATTCACTGTCTTTTCCAAAATGAGTTTAATTTCCCTATTACTTAATTCAACTTGTCCACTTGTTTGAGGATGATAAGGTGATGCAATTCTATGGTTAACATCATATTTTGCCAAAGTTTTTCTAAGAACACCATGCAAGAAATGAGAACCACCATCAGTAATTAAAAACCTAGGAACACCAAACCTGGGGAAAATGATGTCCTTGAGCATCTTCATTGCTGTGGCATGATCTGCACTTTTGGTTGGAATTGCTTCCACCCACTTTGTAACATAGTCAACTGCAACCAAAATGTGAGTATGCTTTGTCTTTGATTCTGGGAAAGGTCCCATAAAGTCAAAACCCCACACATCAAATGGCTCAAGTGGCAATGAATAATTCATAGGCATTTCATTTCTCCTACCAATATTTCCTACTCTTTGACATTTATCACAAGATTTAACATATTCAGCACAATCCTTAAATAAAGTAGGCCAATAAAAACCAGATTGTAATACCTTTGCTCCTGTGCGATCTCCTGCATGATGCCCTCCATAGGGACTATCATGACAATCTCTTATAATAGCCTGTTGTTCATGCTCAGGTACACAACGTCTAATAATACCATCCACACTTTTCTTATAAAGGAAAGGATCATCCCAAAAATAATGTCTAAGATCATAAAAAATTTCTTTCTTTGTTGAGAAGTGAAGTGTGGAGGTAAAACTTTACCAACAATAAAATTTGCATAGTTGGCAAACCAAGGAGATGCAACTTTAGCACTAGAAACATTAACATTGCAAGTTGTTCATTAACAAAGCTATCATTAATAGGAATAGGATCATCAGGTATATTTTCCATCTAGAGAGATGATCAGCTACTTGATTATCTTCCCCTTTCCTATCAACAATGTGTAAATCAAATCTTGCAATAAAGTACCCATCTTATTAATCTAGGCTTAGCATCTTTCTTATGCATCAAGTATTTAATAGCAGAATGATCAGTATGCAATGTGACTTTTGAATCAGTAATAAAGGTCTAAACTTGTCACAAGCAAATAGTACTGCTAAAAATTCTTTTCAGTTGTAGCATAATTCTTTGAGCAGCATCAAGTGTTCTACTAGCATAATAATAACATTCAGTTTCTTATCAACACGTTGGCCCAAAACAGCCCCAACTGCATAATCACTAGCATCACACATAATTTCAAAAGGCAATTTCCAATCAGGAGGTTGAATAATAGGAGCACTTATTAAAGCATTCTTCAAAATATTAAAGGACTCAATGCAATCATCATTAAAAGAGAAAGGAACATCCTTTTGCAAAAGATTGGTTAGAGGTTTTGATATTTTGGAGAAATCTTTAATAAACCTACGGTAAAAACCTGCATGCCCAAGAAAACTTCTTATACCTTTGATGTCCCTTGGGTATGGTAGCTTTTCAATAGCTTCTATCTTTGCTGGATCAACTTCTATTCCTTTTCCAGAAATCTTATGCCCAAGAACAATACCTTCAGTAACCATGAAGTGACACTTCTCCCAATTAAGAACTAAGTGTTGGTCTTCACAACGCTGCAAAACTTTGTTAAGGTTGAACAAGCAATTATCGAAGGAAGTACCATACACAGAAAAATCATCCATAAAACTTCCATTATCTTTTCAATATAATCAGCAAATATAGCATTCATGCATCTTTGAAAAGTAGCAGGAGCATTACATAAACCGAATGGCATTCTCCTATAAGCAAATGTACCATATGGGCAAGTAAAAGTGGTCTTTTCTTGATCATCCTTATGGACAGGAATTTGTGAGAAACCTGAATAACCATCTAGATAGCAAAAGTGAGATGTTTAGATAACCTTTCTAACATTTGATCAATAAATGGCAATGGATAATGATCTTTTCGAGTTGCTTTGTTTAATTTTCTGAAATCAATACACATCCTATAACCAACAACAGTACGTTGAGCCACAAGTTCATCCTCATCATTTGGAACAACAGTCATTCCACCCTTTTTAGGAACACAATGAACAGGACTAACCCACTTACTATCAGCTATAGGATAAATGATACCAGCTTCAATAAGTCTTATTACCTCTTTCTTACCACTTCTTTCATTTTTGGATGGAGACGGCGTTGATAATCAACAACAGGTTTTGCATCTTCCTCCAATTAATTTTATGCATACATAGAGCTGGGCTTATACCTTTAAGATCATCAAGAGAGTATCCAATGGCTGGTCGGTGAGCTTTTAGCACATCAAGTAATTTCTCTTCTTCTTCAGCTGAAAGGTTAGCACTAATAATGACAGGATATATGCTCTTCTCATCCAAATATGCATATTTCAGATTTGCAGGCAAAGGTTTTAATTCAAAACTAGGATCCCCTTTAGGTGGTGGTAGCACTCCTAAATTATCAGGTGGGATATGCAATTGTAATTGTGGTGGTTGTTGCCATAATATTTGTTCCAAAGCCTCTTTTTCCTCATCATTAAATGGTTCATCTTGATTAAGCATATAACGTTCTACAACATCTGTTGAAGCTACAGCTATATGAGCAAGAGTTTCAATTATATCTTCAGAAATTGGCTCTTTCACAACATGTTTATCAGCAAATTTAGAAAAGTTGAATTCAAGTTTTCATCAGCACATTTAATAAACACTTTCTCTTTAAGCAAATTAATTTCAGCACCAACAGTAGTAAGAAAGGTCTACCAAAAATGATAGGACAAAATGAATCTTGAGGACAACCAAGCACAATAAAATCAGCAGGATATTTTATTTTGCCAACCAATACTTCAACATCTCTAACAATTCCAAATGGACTAATATATCTTTATTAGCAAGTTGAATTGTCATACCTGTCTCTTCCATAACAATAGGATCAATATCAGGCTTGATTTCAAGATAGAGAGAATATGGAATGACACTAATGCTTGATCCAATATCACATAAACCATGATAACTTGAAGTCCCAATAGAGCATGATATAACAGGTTTCCCCACCTTGGCCGAATTACCTTTGATGACTTTAGTAGCATCTTCACATAGATAAACATCAACAGGATCTTCTTCATTAAGTTGCTTGATGACAGAAATTTGAGTGTTGACTTCCACCTGTTCATATGGCTGAGAACACTTTCTATTACTTTTGTTAGTAACAGCAATAAGTAAATTCTCTTTAACTTGGTTTGGATAGGGAGGTGTTCAACATACTCCTCAATTGTCACAGATGACACCGGTTCAACCTGTTTAATAACTTTAGGAACAACAATAGATTGTTTAACAGGTTCAACATAAACTTCAAACCCACTTTTAGGAACACGATATGCTCAGCAAAAGATTTAGCTATTTCAAGTATAACATAAGGATCAAGATTAAATGTATCACTCATATTTTTAAACAGATAGAAGTAGAGAAATTCTCTACACATGAATATCCATAATCAAAATAAGGCTCATTACCTTTATCAAGATCCCAATGTCCAGTATTTTCAGAAATAGTCTCCAATAAATTCCATGCTTCTTCTTCAGTATTATTTGTAAAACTCCACCAGATGAATTATCCAGAATCTCCTTGTGCTTCATAGGTAGCCTCACATAAAAGTTTATCAATATAAGTTTCCTTGTAAGATCATGACAAGGATTCTTGCGAATGAGTTCCTTCAATCTCCCCCAAGCTTGAGTAATACTCTCTCCCAGATGTGGCCAGAAATTGAATATGTAGCAGCGGTTCTCATAAGCTTCTTTAGGAGTAAAATATTTAAGAAAGAAAACCTTCCTCAAGATATTCCATTCAATAACAGCTTCTTCATCCAGAGACCTGTACCAAACACGAGCATTACCAGATAAAGACAAATATAGTAACTTCCTTTTTACCTCATCCTCAGGAATACCAGGAAGTCTAAATAACCACATATGTCTTCAATTAACTCCATGTGTTCACGTGCAGACTTAGTTCCATCCCTGTAAATGGATTTTTCATAACTCTTTTAACATGACCCATGGGAATTTTATATCCCACTTTAGGTATCTCAGGCACAGTAGTTTCAACCACTTTAGCAGTAGTGGCATAAGCACTTTCATATAGAGCAAGGTGCAGCGAAGAACGATTCATAAATGCCATAGTACAATGAGATAAAACAGCAAATAAAATTCAGCTTTCAAGTTTCCTTACCAAACTTCTTACCAATAGCGCAACGCTCCCCGGCAACGGCGCCAGAAAAGTATCTTGATGACTCCCAAGTGCAGGAGATCAATTGTAGTACCTTTCAATTAGAAAAGGTTGTCGAACCCACGAGGAGCTGAAGGTATTGGTTAGTAAGATTGATAAATAAAACAATAAAAGATGCAAGTGTTTTTGGTATTTTCGGTTGTATAATTCCAATGCAGCAAGTAACAGTAGCAAGTGAAAGCTCTCAAAGAGAGAAAGCCCAATCCTCTTATGTGACAAGAGGACAAGCTCAAGTGATGTGTAACTTATATGTGGAAAACGTTCCCAAGGGCGGCATGGATATGCTAGGCATAGAGATTTATTAAACAAACGTTGAATATCTTGTCAAGTTTTAATCTTCTTTGGACGGAGCCATAATTCGGTATAGCTAAATAAATATCTTGTCAAGTTTTATACTACGGTGTTCTCCTATGAGCCCATATAGGTGAAGTGTTGTGCAGTCGACGTTCGCACAACACCATCATAGAATCACATAAAAGATAAACTCTTGACAAAATACCAACACATGTTATATATAAATCATTGCCAATTCATTCTATGCCCTCAGGAACATGTGGGAACTACTCACAATGTGCAAACATGATCATAATCAGTGGCATAAGTGGTACAACACAATCTAAAATTATAACTTCACCCACAAAAATAATGATAAGTACTCAATCACAAACATGAATAGTAGCACAAGACAAGTATCTAGGGTATAGCAACTCTCAACCTATGAGGGGAACGGAGTGGATCAGGGAGATGATGATGGAGATGGTGCTGGTCTTGATGGGGGTAATGATGTAGAGGCCTCCTCCCACGCCAAGGAGGAGAGGTGATGACGATGACGGTGATTTCCCCCTCTCTGGAGCTCCGGAGCAGCAGGATCTGATCCCCCTCGGAGGGAATCAGAAGTTTTGCCGCCGCCGCGGCCTCGGATGGACTAGGGAAAATTAGGGCGTAGGTTTTCGGGCGAGACGAAGGCGTTGCTAAAAAGCCCCAGGGGAGGAGGTGCCCGAGGGCGATTTTGGTGGGCCCCACGCGGCCAGGTACATGGGCTGCGTGGGCCACCCCCTTTTGGCCCTCGTGGCTCTCCTCTCTTCGGTCTTCTTTCCATTGTCTTCCTTCCGATGAAAAACCTCCGTGGTATTTTTCCTTTTATTATTTGGGTTCTTGAAACTCCTGAAACAATAAAAACAAGAAAAGGGGGTTTTCTGCCTCCCAGAAATTAAATACCAAAAATAGGGACTTTGTATGAAAGTCCCCTAAATCATCTAAAACATGTAAAAACATTGATATAATAATGCATATAACATTCTAATATCCTACTAAAGGTTGCATAAATGATGATATAAAATGCACGTATCAGCAGCCACCTGAACGTGAGACATCCAAGCCCGCACAACCTCGCACTGACACTCGGACGCCCGCGCAAGTGGCTAATGATATAAAAGTGTTGCCTTTTGCGAAGAAACGAGTGGCAAAACTGGATCAAGAACTAAAGAATGCCCAAACTGAGTTGAGAATACTCAAGGGGCTGCCAGCTTATGCCACCCAACGAGAAGATTATGTTCTTGGCGAAGTAGAAATCGTGAACAGACAACTTGATGGTGAGGATCGTTCTCTGGTTTTATGCGTAAGTTGTGGCACATCTTTTTTTTGCTTACTCGACTTGCATCTTGCAGTTTTTGTTCTCAACTTCAAATAGGAAGAGGAGCGTGTACAGGAACATTTGAACAATGCGACTGACGATCCAACATCTGGTCGTCAGCATTTTTGGTTGGACAGGTATCGCGCCCGCAAGCTTGCCACTCTGAAAGATCGAGTGTTTCGTGGCGCCATTCTCTTCGAGTGGTGCAGGGCAGCGTTCATGCGCATCAACCATTACTTGTTTCCTTCTGGGCCACAGCCACAGGGGATTCATGCATTGGTTGACCTTTTTAAATCTGCAGACTCAATCCGTGAAGCGATAACTCGAAGAGTTGTGCTTGGGGCAAATGCCGCCATGGCATACGTTCGTAGCCAGCGGCCTATTTTGCAGCTTCCTCCTCCTGCGATTGGCTCGCAGTTGGATCAATTGGATTTGGACGCGACTATAGCTACGTCAAATACGCTGGTGGAGCGTTTTTACGATCAACTCCTTGGATCTAACCTTCCTATTAAAGATGAGCCAATGTAAATCTTATACTTTGTATAGTACAATATACGCAAATCCGCAGCCCCCGAGCATGTCGAGTGGGATGTGTGAAACAATGTATTGCTTAACTTATGTAATTATCCAGCCCCGAGCATGCCGAGTGGGGTGTGTGTAGCGATATATTGCTAACTTATGTAATTGTCCAGCCCCCGAGCTTGTCGAGTGGGGTGTGCGATTTTAACTTAATATAGTTTTGCTTTGCTTCCGTGTAACCAAATACTGATTGGAAATATGATTTTTGTGAACATTTTGTGATGTGGAGCGAACCTCGTGGTGAGATTCGATGCGTTGTTGGGCCGATCTTTCACGGCACAAACCTCCATCACAACAAGTAGCAATCGCGGGTTTACGAAGACAATCACAAACTCCGCAGCAACAACACGCCAACCCTTCTAGTCGAAGGAATAACGTGGACGAACCGTATAGGCTCAGCTTGTAATCTCCTACGCGTCACAGGACCTCACACGCCAGTAGAGGTTTTTGCAAAGATTCCTCAAGAAACTTAGAGATTTTTAGTCAGCTTTCCTCAAACTCGGTACAAGGATTTTAACCCGAAACACACATTGTGTCTATTTCTTATAACTCAAAACCTAAGTTTACATGGACGCAACCTGGCTTTTTATAGCCGACCGTACATAACTTGACAAGAAAGGAAAATACAAACCGATCGACTGATATCTAAACAAATACGTAACTAATATTAAATGTCTTGCACCATATCTATACTTGCCATGCATGTTGGTGGGCCCCATCCAGTTTCCTTCAAAGAAAGCTGGTCACGTACGTGTACACATCTCCATGCACATTCTTTGAACGGCAGAAACAGAAACAAAAATCGCATTGTGCTCTCATGCATTTTAACCCATCGATTCTCCTTATCCGATGTCCAGCAGCCCGTATCGCTTGGAATTTCTCTGAACTGAACCGATCCGATCTTCCGTAGTATATCTGGTGCAATTCTGTCGGACGCCGTATCAGTTTGTTTTGAGACCCAGCCCCCGAGTACTCGGGTGCGGCTGAGTTTGTGTTTACATACTTATGACCCAGCCCCCGAGTACTTGGATGGAGTGCTTATTTGTTATGTTTTTGTGAGAGAGAGTTTATGATCCAGCCCCCGAGCCTTCGGGTGTGGAGAAAGAAGAAAATATGCAAATAACTAATAGAGGAACACTTTTCTTTATTCCAACTATTGGCTAGCAAGCCGTCTCATTAAAAATCTTCCAGTCCCCTTAGGTACCTGGTAAGGAAAAGAGTGCGTCTGAAACCTGCTGGCCTTTTGACATTATGGTCTATTACATTGGCAAGTGAGGAGTCTAAGCGTAGAAACGACGCAAGTGCGCCACATTCCATGGGTTATTTGAAAGCTCTCATGTCTTTGTATCCTTCAATCGATAAGCTCCGCCATCGATGACCTCCATGATGATGAAGGGTCATTCCCATGGAGAAGCGAGCTTGTGCACCTTCTTCTGCTTCAGTCGAAGTACCAAATCTCCTACCATGAATGACCTTGTGCGCAGTCGACGACTGTGATAATTGCGGAGGTTTTGCTGGTAAACGGCTGTGCGAGCGAGTGCCGTGTTGTGCGCTTCTTCAAGCAGGTCGACTGAGTCTTCGAGTGACTCGTTTGCGTCGTCTTCATCGTATACTTCGATTCGGGGTGCGCTGAACTTTACCTCTGTTGGCAGTACTGCCTCTGCGCCGTAGACCATGAAAAATTGTGTGAATTGTGTCGAGGCGTTTGGAGTTGTACATAAACTCCATAGTACCGCGGGGAGCTCATCGACCCAGGCACCTGCAGCCCGTTTGAGTGGTACCAGCAATATTTTCTTGATGCCTGTGCACACGAGCCCGTTGGCCTTTTTGACTTGTCCGTTGGATTGTGGGTGCGCCACAGAAGCATAATTGAGTGTGATATCCAGCTCTTTGCAGAAGGAACGAAACTCTTCGGCTGTGAAGTTTGTGCCATTGTCAGTCTTGATGCTGTTCAGGACGCCAAAGCGATACACGATGGATCTTATGAAATTAACTGCTGTAGCGGCAGTCGAGCTTGTGATGGGAACTGCTTCAATCCACTTCGTGAACTTATCGACTGCCACCAATAGATGAGTATGTCCTCCAGGCGAGGATTTTTTGATTGGCCCAACCATATTGAGCCCCCATTGGGCAAAAGGCCATGCCAATGGTATGGTTTTTAACGCCGATGCGGGTGCATGAGGTTTGGTGGCGAATTTCTGACACCCGATGCACCTTTTGACTATGTCTTCCGCGTCTTTGAGTGTTGTAGGCCAGTAAAACCCTGCTCTGAAGGCTTTGGCTATGAGTGATCGACTGTCAGCATGATGCCCGCAAGTACCTGCATGGATATCGCGAAGTATTGCTTTGCCATCCTCGAATTATATGCATCTCTGAATCATACCTGAGACGCTGCGCTTAATTCACCGTTGATTATGGTGTATGCTTTGGATCGTCGAGCATCTGTTGCGTCTTCTGGTAGCTCGTCGCGGAGCATGTATGCCAAGAAGGGTTGAGTCCATGTTGGTATTACCTGATCACCATGACATAGGAGTACTTTGACTGGCGGATCCTTTGAACTAGGCGCTTTGTCCTTGGATGTGGCAGTCAAAGTGGACGAAGGTCGCTGCTCTTTGATGGACCTGTGCTCAATGCGCTCCAGGAAGACACCTGCTGGTATTTGTGCTTTTGTGGAGCCAATGTTGGCTAACCTGTCCGCCTCTTCGTTACTTTCTCGCCCAATATGTCGTAGCTCGCAACCATCGAATCCTCCCTGCAACGTGTTGTAGAGGTCTCGATATGCGATCATGTTGTCAGCTATGGCATCACAAGCTTTTATCGTTTGCTGCACGACCAAGTTAGTCACCATATATCATCAGTCGAGTGCATCCTAATGCCTTGGCCATTCGCATGCCATGGTCAGGCATTCGTACTCTGCTTCATTGTTGGACAGGAACTCGAAGTCCATCTGCAGGACGTAGCAGAGTTTGTCTCCTTTAGGTGATATGAGTACGACTCCCGCTCCTGCGCCTTCATTTTTCTTTGACCCATCAAAGTACATGGTCCAGGAGTTAGATACATCAGGAACTCCTAGCAGTTGAGCTTCTATCCACTCAGTTATGAAGTCAGTAAAACTTGCGCTTTGATGGCCTTCGGGTGTTCATACGTGATTCCTAGTATCCCTAGCTCGATGAGCCACTTTGCTACTCGCCCAGTTGCATTGGGGTTTGTGAGGACATCCCCAATTGTAGATTTGCTGATCACCGTTATCGGGTGCTCCGAAAAGTAGTGGGGCAGCTTCCTGGACGTCATGAAAACAACGTATGCTTGCTTTTGATAGTGCGGGTACCGCTGTTTGGATGGGGAGAGGACTTCGCTGACGTAGTAGACTGGTCTTTGCACACTCTGAGCTTTTCCTTCCTCCATGCGTTCAACTACTAGGACCGTGCTCACCACTCGATTGGTAGCTGAGACGTACAGGTACAAAGGTTCCTTTTCTCTAGGTGCCGCCAGTATTGGAGGATTTGTGAGGATTCGTTTGAGATCAACGAAGGCTGCTTCAGCTTCGTCTGTCCACTCGAACTTGTCTGCCTTCTTCATCAGTCGATAGAGTGGTAGCGCCTTTTCGCCTAATAGAGCTTTGTAGGCCTTTGCGTGGTGAGTATGGCCTGTATTTTTTCAGGGTTTGCTTCTATTCCACGAGCTGACACCAAGTACCCTAAGAGTTCTCCGGCTGGCACACCGAATGTACACTTATCTGGGTTGAGCTTGATGTTGTAATTCTTGAGATTGTCGAAGGTTTCACATAGATCTGCGAGTAGTGTGCTCTCTTCCTTTGACTTGATGACTATGTCATCCACGTATACTTCGACATTATGACCAATTTGCTTCTTCAGACAGTTTTGCATCATACGCTGGTACGTAGCACCTGCGTTCTTGAGCCCGAAGGGCATTGTGGTGTAACAATATACTCCGAGTGGAGTTGTGAGCGCTTTTTTTTCATCTTCGACCTTCATCCGTATCTGGTGATACCCCGAGTATGCATCCAGAAAGGATAAACGTGTGCATCCTGCGGTGGAGTCGATGATCTGATCGATTCGTGGAAGTGGAAACTGATTCTTTGGGCAACACTTGTTTAGCCCCGTGAAGTCTATGCACATCCGAAGAGCTGTCGTTTTATTCTTCTCGATGAGCACGGGGTTGGCCACCCAATCTGATTTCTTGATTTCTCGAATAAGTTTGCTTTGAGCAACCAGTCGACTTATTTTTCTATAGCTTCTCTTTTGGGACCAGTGACACGACGTGTTGTTTGCTTAACTGGCCTAGCGCCTGGAGTAAGTTGAAGAGAGTGCTCAGCGAATTTCCTGGGAATACCTGACATGTCGGCTGGACACCACGCAAATATGTCCCAGTTCTCACAGAGAAATTCGACGAGCGCGCTTTCCAATGCGGAAGTTAGGCTTGTGGACACCCTGACTGTCTTCAACGGATCAGTCGGGTGGACTTGATGCTTCCGTATGTAATCCGTGGCGCTGAACGCCCTGTCGACTGCCTACTTCTTATGCTCAGGCATGAGTGTTTGGTCATTGGTGAGTGAGAGATCTGCAAAAGTTTGCTCCATACCGAACATCTTTGAGATCTTGCTAAAATCTCCATTTTGTTCCTACCACTTTTTCCCTCTCAAATATTATTTTTGAATTAGTTTAAAATTCAAAAATAAAAACAAATTGAAATAAATTAAAATAACATAAACAAAGTACTATAAAAGAAAATGTTTCAAAACATTTTATTATTTTATGCCAATTTTTGTGGAGCTTCTACATGTTATGGGAAGGCCCCACAAATTTTTGAATTTTTTTCTAAAAGGTTTAAGTGCCCTAATTAAATCCTAGAAAACCTTCTGGTTTTAAAAAGAAACAGAGAAGGACCTAGTTGTGATAGCAGAAAAGAAGAAGCAGGGGGTTTTCTGCAAAACCGTCGTCGACTCCAGCCCCGACGACCATCGCCGTGTCGCCGCGACCGTGCTCGCCGTTTCCGCGCTCCCAGGCCCCCCTGGCCGAGCACCCCTCGCCCCCGTGCCTCTGCAGCCGCGGCGCCGCAGAGGAGAGCAGTTACGCCGCCCCTCGCCTCGATTTCCCTCCAGCGTCGCCGTGGCGAGCTCGCCGTCGTCGACCAAATTGGCCCAGCTCGCTGCTCCCCGACACGCCGCGCTTGGCCGAGATCTTCTAGAACATGTCCGGACCCGGTGAACGCCTTGTCTCCACGTCCCTCGCACCGCCGCGTCGGATTGGGGAGAAATATCTCCGCCGTGTCGCCGTGGACGTCGCCGTGCACTCCGTCCACCGTACGCCGCATCCCGCGCTATAAAACCACCCCCGCACCCTCTGCGAACACCACACCACCCCACTCCCTCACTGACCCCTCTCAATTCGCCGTGCACCGCCAGGAGGGCGTGTTGTGCCGTAGCCACTGCCGCCGTCGAGGTCCGTCGTGGCCACGACGCCACACTGCCCCATTCTTCCCTCTTTGGCCTGCACTTGCTTCCTCTGCTTCACCGCACTCACCGCACCCTTTTTCCCTTTGATCAGTGCCCAGACGCGGCCGTGGAACCTCGCCGGAGTTGCTGCCCGTGGCCGTGGAAGAGCGAGAGCGCGCCGCCGACGAACCAGCCCACCCCAGCAAGTGTAACTCGGCCAGAAGCTTCCACCTCACCACCGCCGTCGATCTGCATCATCTCCGTGACCTCCCGAGCCCTCTAGGTGAGAGATTCATCCACCTCGCCATCGCCGGCGCGGCAGCGCCGCTCGTTTTAGGTCGCCGACGTTTGCGTCGACGTGGGCAAACGTGGGCCGTTGGATCTAAATCCAACGTTGCGTACCGCTTCGTTTAGAAATGAAAGAGAGAGAGAGACTGACGGGTGGGCCCCGCTCGTCAGGTTTTAAATCATTTCCCCCGCGCGATGCGCCGCTGCCATGTAGGCCCCACTAGTCAGAATTTTGAACATTATCCAGAGGAGGGAATTTTCGAATTTCAAACTTCTCTGAGAAGTCAGTACTGGATCCAACTTTAAATTCAATATCTCGAGATTTAGGAATCCAAATAAATCAAACTCAACTGTTCTGGAAAGCTTATGAAATTGTTTAACCAACACAATTGGTCTCATGTCATTTAATTAAATAAGTAAAAAGTATTATTGAAAATGCTACAGAAGGTTTAAATTCTAAACTTGTTTGTTTCTGATGCTCTGTGAGTCCAAATAATTCCAAACCAATTTTGCTAGCTTAGTACTTCCTTGTGTTAGCTCCCCTAATTTTGGTAGAATTAATTAAGTATTAATTGTTGACTTTAAGATAAACCCTTCTGGACTAAAAAAACAAATATGTTTATTGGTTGATCCAAATGAGTTAGGACCAATTTTGTTAGCTCACATATAGCCATGTTTAGTTACCCCTAAAAGGGTTTAATTTTTGGAACAATAGAATTTAATGGTAGCTAAAACTTGATTATTAAGCTACTGGATTCAATCCAATGTGTAGGGAGTTTGGTAACTCCAAATGATCCAATTCAAATTGGGTTGTATTCTACACATCAGTAGCTTTCCATAGAATTTAGTTTGTATTTTTGTGACCAACAGAACTCAAGTTGTGGAATTAAACATGAATAACTAGTTCTGCCATAATTTAGAATAATTAAATAGTGTTTAATTCAATTTTATTTGAAAATCAAATTGTGTGGTTTGATGTGTGCAGTAGCTAATTGTGATGTTGATGATGGTTATGTTGAGATGATTGCTTGTATAGCTTAGTGATTGTTTGCATTGTTTGTTTATTAATTAGACGAGAACGTTGTCGGATATATCGAGGAAGGAGAGTTTGCTGAATTTGAAGAACAAGAGCAAGATCACTTTGCCAAGCAAGGCAAGCTATTCTCTGAGCTTGCACTACAACATATGCATCTACTTTCATAACATGTTTTACTCTCAAAGCAAGATTTATAAAACCCATTTCAAAAGTATATGGATATTATTTTGCCACCCTATGTAGTAGTTTATATAAAACTTTAGGATGGGAAAACAATGTTGTTTATTCAAAACTCCTTTGAATTTCTTGAGAGTTTATGGAATGCCGAGATGTCGGTGTTGTATTGGAAAAGTGGTGATGTTTATGAAAAATGCACAGTGTCCTAGTACTATGGAAACCAATCCTACCCTGTGCGACCACATTTACCACATATGGGAAAAGGCTTAGTCATGTAGTTTGCTCTTATTAGTATGGGATACCTCATCGACGGAGATGACTCCGTTATGCATGAGGGGATGGTCCGAGGACCTACCCCCTGACCCGGGTCCTCACACAAGTTGGTGGGGAGGATAGAAGGTTCCACCATAAACCGCCGGACAAAACTATGAGTCCTCACACTTAGGGTTTCTGACGGGAAACCGGACTGGGTGTTGATGGAAAGTGTCATATGGGAAGGATCCTATACTAGCATGAGCAAATAAGAGGCTATGGCCGGCGGCTTACTTCGCATACACCTGGTATGGCGAGACGTGGCAGACACGATGAGTTGCCGGATGGATGTGGGTTTAAAAGCGTGCTACCTCTGCAGAGTGTTTAAAACTATTCGAATAGCCGAGTCCTCGGATATGGACAATTGGGAGACTGTCCTAAGACCATGTGCAAGTTTTTAAAAAGACTTTGAGTTTTAAAAGAAAAATGAAGTGGAGATTGTTTCCTACACCTATACCAACGGATCGGTATGAGGTGGTTGGATGAAAGTGGACCATGACGGGCTATGGTCGGAAAAAGGGGAGTTTTGGAAAAACAGATGAAAATGGTGACTTCTTTAAAGATAGTTAAAAACTCTTCTTACCTTTTTCAATAAAGATATAGAGATGTTTTAAATAAGAAAAGTTGTCAACTAAAATAAAACTGGTGCATACTCATGTTGGGGTAGTTTGCGAGTACATTCAAATGTACTCATATTGGTTTCGTCCCTGGCTATTGACCTAGCCAGACTACGAGGAGGAACACTACGCGAGCAGGAGTATGGCGACTTCTACGCCAACTAAGGATCTCCACAAGTCAGCTGCCTGTCGGGTTGTCATCATTAGAATATGATGTCTACTACGCCGTAGCTTCCGCTGATATTTTGGTTTGGCCCATGAAGGCACCTATGTAAGAACTTGGTCTAAATGACCATTTATGTAAGACTTTTATTCGGTACTGTAATGGATGTAAACTTTGGTATCCAATTCGGATTATGTGCAACGACAGACTGATCACGGGATCGTTGTGTTAAGCATAATCGGGTATTTCGGACAGCTAGTCCGGGGTCCCCACAGACTTGGTATCAGAGCCATCCTGACTTTAGGAAACCTTAGTTAGCATGGTCGTGTCAAATGTTACAAAAGATGAATTTCTAAAAAGAAAGGAATGAAGTATTTTCGAAAATTGCTTATCTCCAATCCTCTTACTTATGCAAAATTTTACTCTCATTAAATATTACATTTTCCTTAGTATCCCTAAAATTTTGTACACCTCTCATTAAGCTTAAAATTTGACTCACTTGTTGCCCTACTATATTAAAATTTTGATATACTTGTCACCTAACTAACTTAAAATTTTGCTTAAAAACTGTAGATGGCACTCCATTGGACCGAGTTCGTTCAGCTGGAGAAGGACAGCAAGCTGACGTTTGAGAGGGACTTGTTCGAGTTGACCAAGCTGTTAGGTCGCCCCGCTCCAGAGTTTGAGGGAGCTCAGATTGATGTTCACGGTGTTGGAAGGCTGAGCTGGCTCATCAGATCGTCAGTTCGCAGGAACATCAAGTCTCCCAGTTCCGGACGCTCATCTTCACCACCAAGGAGGCCACCTGGGTTGATGGTCTCTGTACTGCTACACAGAGGATGCTAGCCCGACTTTGTGAGGAGCACAAGGCGGAGTTAGTAGACTCCCGTTTCCGGTTCTACGGGAGGCGCAACTGTGATGGACACCCTACTCCTTCACCTTACCACCCGATGTTTGGGAGCTACATCATGGACATGGAGATCTTACTTCAGTGCACCAGGATGATCTGTTGCGCACTAGGATTCAGCTTCACTTTGACCGCGAGTCGCTCGTTGAGCTTCGCGAGAATGAGATGAAGCTGATGGTGGAGAAGGTTGCTCTTCTCAGGAAGAGGGCCCAGCTGAGGAAGACTATCGTGAAGCTCCGCACGAAGGTGGCAGAGCAGGACGGGCTGATTGAGGATCTAGAGCACCATACTGACGAGATGGAGGAGGAGGGCGAGGATCTCCGCAAGGAGAACGACGCTTTCCTCAGTGACGATGATGACTTCGTGGAGGAGATGGACTGTGAGGAGGAGGATGATGAGGAGGAGTTAGTTGACGAGGAGGAGGAGCCACTCGAGCCAGTTCTCGAGGACGAGGAGGAGGATCCCGAGGAGCCAGCCTACCAGTCAGATGCTGACGTGTTAGAGCTGGAGGTTCCACCTCAGTAGGCGAGTGACTTGATCACTACCGCAGGATTAGGTTGACCCCTATAGCTAGTCGAGTAGTAGTGTGGTTCTTTTGGAAACCAGATGTTATGTATCCTAGATGTAAGTGAGTTGTAAGCTTGATGTTGATGTGAACTCCTTGATGTGTTGTTTGTGAAATATAAGTATGTTTGTCTTGTTTAAATTGTGTGAACTATTTTCATATAATCTTAATTAATCAACCACTTGAGAGATCGTCTTTTCCCTTAGTCGAACTTTTCTTGCCTTGTCTCTTATACCCGGTGTGCTTCAGGATGCCGCCCGTCGCAGCAATGCGGAAGGATCAGGATCAGCACCACCACCACCGGACCCAACCCCCACCCAACTTCTCGCACTTATCATGGAGGAGCGTGAAATGCCCGGCAGAGCGCCAAGCTCATCTCCTGCCTACAACAACTCGCCGCTACAACAACAACAACAACAACAACAACAACAACAACAACAACAACAACAACAACAACAACAACAACAACAACAATGGTGGCAATGGCAATGAGAACCAGCGATCACCTTAGGCGATTTTCAGAAGACCAACCCACCCACCTACTCCAAGGGACTTCACCCACTAGAAGCCGATGATTGGCTTCGCACCATCGACAATAATCTGAAGTTGCTGCTGTGGGAGAAAATGAGAAAGTGTTGTATGCAACCCACTATCTCGCTGGACCTGCAAGAGCTTGGTGGGAAACTACCAAGACTCTCCAGCCAGCTGGTCATGTCATCAACTGGGCTGAGTTCCAGGAAAGTTCCGCAAGAAGCATTCCCAGTGGACTTATTGAGAGGAAGAAGGATGAGTTCCGCAAACTGAGGCAGGGAAGTAGAGATGTGGTCGGTTATCTTGAGGAGTTTACCGACTTATCTCGGTATGCTCCTGATGACACCGACAAGGAAGAGAAGAAGATGGAGCGTTTCATGAGTGGACTCATGATGAACTTCAGTGTGCTTTGGTTATCCATGACTTCCGTGATCTGGAGTCACTTGTGGACAAAGCCATCCAGCTGGAGACCAAGCGCAAGTCTATGTATGAAGGTCGCAAGAGGAGGATGAATGCTCAGGAAGGTTCGAGCAGCCAGAAACCTCGTATCTTTCAGCAGAACACCAGGCCTGCCTATCGTCCACCCCAAGCTCCACGCCCCAATTACCCTAACCGCCCAAACAACTTCAACCGCCCCAATGACAATAACCGTCCCGGAGGAAACTTCAACAACTTCACCCGCAATCCCAATGTGATCTGCTTTGAATGCGGCAACAAGGGTCACTACTCCAAAGAATGTCCCAATCCCAAGAGGAATGTCCAGCGCCCCAATGCGCCGGCACAGAACAATGGTCAAGGCCGCAATGGAAATGGAAATGGCAAGAATGCCGCACCTCGCGGAAATGCTGCTGTTGCCAAGGGTCGTCTGCACCACATCAATGCTGAAGAAGCTCAGGATGCTCCGGATGTTGTGCTGGGTACGTTCCTTGTCAACTCAGTACCTGCAACTGTTCTGTTTGATTCTGGTGCTACCCATTCATTTGTTACCCAAGAATTTGTTGCTAAGGGAGGTTTAGTTAAGAGCCTCTTACCCAAACCCATGGTCATCCAAATCCCAGAATCCACCGTAGAGACCAAGATGTTTTGCTCCGATGTACCCCTTGAGATCAAAGGAGAAAAGTTTCCAGTTAACTTAATTGTTCTGGGAACCCAAGGCATCGATGTTATACTCGGTATGAATTGGTTAGCCAAGTACCATGGTCGAATTGACTGTGCCAGAAGAGCTGTATCCATCACCACCGACAAAGAAGTAGAAGTGGAGTATGTGTCTGAAACTAGTCAATCTCACCCAGGCTGCCATGAGAGCATAGCTCGACCGCCCTAGATGAGATCCGTGTTGTTCATCTGTTCAAGGATGTTTTCCCAGAAGAATTGCCTGGTATGCCGCCAGATAGGATATTGAGTTCATAATTGAGCTTATCCCAGGAACATCCCATATCCCAAAAGCCTTATCGGATGAATCCGGAAGAACTGGTTGAGTTGAAGAAGCAGTTGGCTGATATGCTAAGCAAAGGTCTTGTCGCCCAAGCGCTTCACCATGGGGATCACCCATTATATTGTGGACAAGAGAGACGGTACCACACGCCTGTGTGTGGATTATCGCAAGCTGAATGACGTGACCATTAAAAATAAGTACCCTCTTCCCAAGATCGAGGATCTGTTCGATCAAATGAACGGAGCCCGAGTCTTTTCAAGATCGATCTTCGGACAGGTTACCATCAGTTGAAGATCCGAGAGACAGATATTCCCAAGACCGCCTTCACCACCGTTACGGTTTGTTTGAATACACCGTGATGTCTTTTGGTCTGACCAATGCCCCAGCCTATTTCATGAATCTCATGAACAAGATTTTCATGGAGTACCTCGACAAGTTCGTGGTAGTTTTCCTTGATGACATCCTTATTTATTCCAAGACCGAAGAAGAGCATGCTGAACACCTGCGTCTAGTTTTGGAGACCCTCCGAGAGCACCAGCTGTATGCCAAGCTTAGCAAGTGTGAGTTTTGGCTCAGTGAAGTGGCATTTCTCGGACATATTGTGTCTGCGGAGGAATTTCTGTTGACCCTGAGAAGATACAAGCCATTCTTGACTGGTTATCCCCAACCAATGTTTTTGAAATCCGAAGCTTTCTCGGACTTGCCGGTTATTACCGCAAGTTCGTTGAAGGATTTTCCAGTATAGCCAAACCTCTGACCCAACTGTTGAAGAAGGACAAGAAATTTGAATGGACTCAGAAGTGTGAGGATAGTTTCCAAGAACTGAAGAAGAGACTAACCTCAGCCCCAATCCTGATCATGCCAGACGTCACCCAGAGTTTCGACGTGTATTGCGATGCATCACGCCTCGGACTTGGTTGCGTTCTGATGCAAGAAGGCAAAGTTGTGTCGTATCTGTCCCGGCAGTTGCGACCGCATGAAGAGAATTACCCAACCCATGACTTGGAGTTAGCTGCTGTAGTCTTTGCTCTTAAGAAGTGGCGTCCCTATCTTGCGGGACATCGCTGCGAGGTCTATACAGATCACAAAAGCTTGAAGTATATTTTCACCCAGAAAGATCTGAACCTGCGACAGAGGAGATGGATGGAATTAATCAAGGATTATGATATTGGAATCCATTATCACCCGGAAAGGCTAATGTAGTTGCCGATGCCCTTAGTCGCAAACCTTGCACCCTGAATGCCCTGATCCAAGCCGAACAGCCAGCCTTGTTCAAAGACTTCCAAGATTTTGGACTAGAGCTTGTTAGCCATGGTTATCTCGCCAATCTAGAGTTAACCCCAACCCTGATGGATCAAATCAAAGAAGCCCAAAAGGTCATGAAAGCATAGAGGGAATTAGGAAGAAATTTCCCTCGGCAAAGCACCCGGTTTTACCGAAGATGCTGAAGGAGTGCTGAAATTCAATGACCGTATCTGTGTGCCCAATGTCACGGAACTTAAGGAGTTAATCCTGAAGGAGGCCCATGAGACCCCTTATTCAATCCACCCCGGCGGAACCAAAATGTACCAAGACCTTCGAGAAAGATTTTGGTGGCATGGAATGAAGCGAGAGATTGGTTCATTCGTAGCCAAGTGTGATATCTGTCAGCGAGTCAAGGCTGAACATCAGCGACCCGCTGGATTGCTTCAACCTTTGAAAATTCCCGAGTGGAAGTGGGATGAGATTGGAATGGATTTTATTACCGGACTTCCAAGATCCAACCGAGGCCATGATTCAATCTGGGTCATCGTTGATCGACTGACCAAGGTTGCCCACTTTGTTCCTGTCAAGACCACTCATACCGGAGCTCAGTTAGCAGACCTGTATATTTCCAGAATAGTGAGCCTGCATGGTGTGCCTAAGAAGATTGTATCTGATAGAGGCACGCAATTCACCTCAAGATTCTGGAAATCCCTTCATGAAGCCCTCGGAACCAAGTTAGCTTTAGCACAGCTTATCATCCCCAGACCGATGGCCAAACTGAGCGAGTGAACCAGATATTGGAGGACATGCTTCGCGCATGTGTTCTATCCTATGGTTCCAAGTGGGAAGATTGTCTTCCGTTTGCAGAGTTCTCGTACAACAACAGTTATCAGTCTAGTCTGCAAATGGCCCCTTTTGAAGCCCTTTACGGCAAGAAGTGTCGTACACCCCTGAATTGGTCCGATACCGGAGAAGCAAATTGTTCGGACCAGATACCCTCCGTGAAGCTGAAGAGCAAGTTCAGCTTATTCGTGAACGCCTCAAAACTGCCCAATCCCGTCAGAAGAGTTACGCTGACACCAAGCGCCGTGACCTCACCTTCAACGTCGGAGATTATGTTTATCTCCGAGTGACACCCCTCAAGGGAATGCAGCGTTTCCATGTCAAAGGAAAATTAGCGCCAAGGTATATTGGACCCTTCAAGGTCATTGCTCGTCGAGGAGAAGTATCCTATCAGCTGGAGTTACCCCAGGAGTTAGGAGATTATCATGATGTCTTCCACATTTCCTTGCTCCGGAAGTGTCTTGAAGTTCCTGACCAGCCTGATGTTTTCAAAAACATCGACCACCTCTCCATCGACCTGAACCAAGACCTGACTTATCGTGAGAGACCCCTCAAAATTCTCGAAGAAGATGTTCGTGTTACCCGAAGACGTGCGATCAAGTTTTACAAAGTCCAGTGGACTAACCACTCTGAAGAAGAAGCAACTTGGGAACGCGAAGATTATCTTCGAAGCGAATTCCAGACCTCTTTAACCCAGCCTAGCAAATCTCGGGACGAGATTTATTTTAAGGGGGGAAGGATTGTAACATCCCAAAATTATTATCAGGATTATATTCCAAAAATGAGAGCCAACAAAAACTTTTGTTGTTTATTGTATGTTAATTGCTTTTGTTACTTGAGATGTTGTTCTTGCTGTTTGTGTGAGTGTTTGCTCTAGTGAACACTAGTAAGAAAGAAGAAACAAAATATAAAATCAAAGCAAGAAAAATAAAAGTGACAAGTTGTCACATGAAAATCTCCAAGTGACAAACTCAATTATTTTCAAACCAAAGTCAGTGGAGTTGTAATGTAAACACTCCCCATTTTGTTCCTACCACTTTCCCCTCTCAAATATTATTTTTGAACTAGTTTTAAAATTCAAAAATAAAAACAAATTGAAATAAATTAAAATAACATAAACAAAGTACTATAAAAGAAAATGTTTCAAAACATTTTATTATTTTATGCCAATTTTTGTGGAGCTTCTACATGTTATGGGAAGGCCCCACAAATTTTTGCAAATTTTTCTAAAATGTTTAAGTGCCCTAATTAAATCCTAGAAAACCTTCTGGTTTTAAAAAGAAACAGAGAAGGACCTAGTTGTGATAGAAAAGAAGAAGCAGGGGGTTTTCTGCAAAACCGTCGTCGACTCCAGCCCCGACGACCATCGCCGTGTCGCCGCGACCGTGCTCGCCGTTTCCGCGCTCCCCAGGCCCCCCTGGCCGCGCCCCCTCGCCCCCGTGCCTCTGCAGCCGCGGCGCCGCAGAGGAGAGCAGTTACGCCGCCCCTCGCCTCGATTTCCCTCCAGCGTCGCCGTGGCGAGCTCGCCGTCGTCGACCAAATTGGCCCAGCTCGCTGCTCCCCGACACGCCGCGCTTGGCCGAGATCTTCTAGAACACGTCCGGACCCCGGTGAACGCCTTGTCTCCACGTCCCTCGCACCGCCGCGTCGGATTGGGGAGAAATATCTCCGCCGTGTCGCCGTGGACGTCGCCGTGCACTCCGTCCACCGTACGCCGCATCCCGCGCTATAAAACCACCCCCGCACCCTCTGCGAACACCACACCACCCCACTCCCTCACTGACCCCTCTCAATTCGCCGTGCACCGCCAGGAGGGCGTGCTGTGCCGTAGCCACTGCCGCCGTCGAGGTCCGTCGTGGCCACGACGCCACACTGCCCCATTCTTCCCTCTTTGGCCTGCACTTGCTTCCCTCTGCTTCACCGCACTCACCGCACCCTTTTTCCCTTTGATCAGTGCCCAGACGCGGCCGTGGAACCTCGCCGGAGTTGCTGCCCGTGGCCGTGGAAGAGCGAGAGCGCGCCGCCGACGAACCAGCCCACCCCAGCAAGTGTAACTCGGCCAGAAGCTTCCACCTCACCACCGCCGTCGATCTGCATCATCTCCGCGACCTCCCGAGCCCTCTAGGTGAGAGATTCATCCACCTCGCCGTCGCCGGCGCGGCAGCGCCGCTCGTTTTAGGTCGCCGACGTTTGCCGTCGACGTGGGCAAACGTGGGCCGTTGGATCTAAATCCAACGGTTGCGTACCGCTTCGTTTAGAAATGAAGAGAGAGAGAGAGACTGACGGGTGGGCCCCGCTCGTCAGGTTTTAAATCATTTCCCCGCGCGCGATGCGCCGCTGCCATGTAGGCCCCACTAGTCAGAATTTTGAACATTATCCAGAGGAGGGAATTTTCGAATTTCAAACTTCTCTGAGAATCAGTACTGGATCCAACTTTAAAATTCAATATCTCGAGATTTAGGAATCCAAATAAATCAAACTCAACTGTTCTGGAAAGCTTATGAAATTGTTTAACCAACACAATTGGTCTCATGTCATTTAATTAAATAAGTAAAAAGTATTATTGAAAATGCTACAGAAGGTTTAAATTCTAAACTTGTTTGTTTCTGATGCTCTGTAGTCCAAATAATTCCAAACCAATTTTGCTAGCTTAGTACTGCCTTGTGTTAGCTCCCCTAATTTTGGTAGAATTAATTAAGTAGTATAATTGTTGACTTTAAGATAAACCCTTCTGGACTAAAACAAACAAATATGTTTATTGGTTGATCCAAATGAGTTAGGACCAATTTTGTTAGCTCACATATAGCCATGTTTAGTTACCCTAAAAGGGTTTAATTTTTGGAACAATAGAATTTAATTGGTAGCTAAAACTTGATTATTAAGCTACTGGATTCAATCCAATGTGTAGGGAGTTTGGTAACTCCAAATGATCCAATTCAAATTGGGTTGTATTCTACACATCAGTAGCTTTCCATAGAATTTTAGTTTGTATTTTTGTGACCAACAGAACTCAAGTTGTGGAATTAAACATGAATAACTAGTTCTGCCATAATTTAGAAGTAATTAAATAGTGTTTAATTCAATTTTATTTGAAAATCAAATTGTGTGGTTTGATGTGTGCAGTAGCTAATTGTGATGTTGATGATGGTTATGTTGAGATGATTGCTTGTATAGCTTAGTGATTGTTTGCATTGTTTGTTTATTAATTAGACGAGAACGTTGTCGGATATATCGAGGAAGGAGAGTTTGCTGAATTTGAAGAACAAGAGCAAGATCACTTTGCCAAGCAAGGCAAGCTATTCTCTGAGCTTGCACTACAAAATATGCATCTACTTTCATAACATGTTTACTCTCAAAGCAAGATTTATAAAACCCATTTCAAAATATATGGATATTATTTTGCCACCCTATGTAGTAGTTTATATAAAACTTTAGGATGGAAAACAATGTTGTTTATTCAAAACTCCTTTGAATTTCTTGAGAGTTTATGGAATGCCGAGATGTCGGTGTTGTATTGGAAAAGTGGTGATGTTTATGAAAAATGCACAGTGTCCTAGTACTATGGAAACCAATCCTACCCTGTGCGACCACATTTACCACATATGGGAAAAGGCGTAGTCATGTAGTTTGCTCTTATTAGTATGGGATACCTCATCGACGGAGATGACTCCGTTATGCATGAGGGGATGGTCCGAGGATCTACCCCCTGACCCGGGTCCTCACACAAGTTGGTGGGGAGGATAGAAGGTTCCACCATAAACCGCCGGACAAAACTATGAGTCCTCACACTTAGGGTTTCTGACGGGAAACCGGACTGGGTGTCGATGGAAAGTGTCATATGGGAAGGATCCTATACTAGCATGAGCAAATAAGAGGCTATGGCCGGCGGCTTACTTCGCATACACCTGGTATGGCGAGACGTGGCAGACACGATGAGTTGCCGGATGGATGTGGGTTTAAAAGCGTGCTACCTCTGCAGAGTGTTTAAAACTATTCGAATAGCCGAGTCCTCGGATATGGACAATTGGGAGACTGTCCTAAGACCATGTGCAAGTTTTAAAAAGACTTTGAGTTTTAAAAGAAAAATGAAGTGGAGATTGTTTCCTACCCCTATACCAACGGATCGGTATGAGGTGGTTGGATGAAAGTGGACCATGACAGGCTATGGTCGGAAAAAGGGGGAGTTTTGGAAAAACAGATGAAAATGGTGACTTCTTTAAAGATAGTTAAAAACTCTTCTTACCTTTTTCAATAAATATAGAGATGTTTTAAATAAGAAAAGTTGTCAACTAAAATAAAACTAGTGCATACTCATGTTGGGGTAGTTTGCGAGTACATTCAAATGTACTCATATTGGTTTCGTCCCTGGCTATTGACCTAGCCAGACTACGAGGAGGACACTACGCCGAGCAGAGTATGGCGACTTCTACGCCAACTAAGGATCTCCACAAGTCAGCTGCCTGTCGGGTTGTCGTTAGAATGATGTCTACGCCGTAGCTTCCGCTGATATTTTGGTTTGGCCCATGAAGGCACCTATGTAAGAACTTGGTCTAAATGACCATTTATGTAAGACTTTTATTCGGTACTGTAATGGATGTAAACTTTGGTATCCAATTCGGATTATGTGCAACGACAGACTGATCACGGGATCGTTGTGTTAAGCATAATCGGGTATTTCGGACAGCTAGTCCGGGGTCCCCACACTTGCATCGCCGAACGTAACGTCGAGGTGTATTGTGCCTTCTGGGAGAACAGCTTTACCTGGAATAATACCATGAAAGGTGTTTGTGGACTTGGCTAAGTTTTCGACTGACCTATTCATTCTGCGGAGCGTGTCGGCAAAGATGATGTTGATGCCGCTGCCACCGTACATGTAGACCTTGGTCGTGGCGTATCCACCAATCTAGGCGTCGAGTACCAGGGCAGCGTGGCCTGGTCGATAGACTGATGGGGGTGATCCTCTCGATTAAATGTGATTGTAGTCTCGGATCCTTTCAAGAATTCTGGCATCGTTGGTGGTGCCATGACTGCCATGTTCACATGTCGAGTGTCTAGATTCTGCTGCCTGTTAGAGGAACGTCCTTTTTGGATCATATACATCTGCCCTTGAGGCTTCGGGTACTGATCCTCTATTGCATGTGGCATGTGATGTATAGCTCCCGCGACCTGGCTTCCTGCGCTATGCTGTGGTGGAGATAGAAGTGCCGGGACTGGCTGTGCTGGTGGTGCTGCTGTAGGGACTGGCTGAGTGATACGTCTCCAACGTATCTATAATTTCTGATGTTCCATGCTTATATTATGCCAATTGCTATATGTTTTACATACACTTTATGTCATTTTTATGCATTTTCTGGGACTAACCTATTAACAAGATGTCACAGTGCCAGTTCCTGTTTTCTGCTGTTTTTTGTTTCAGAAAAGTTGTTCTGAAAATATTCTCGGAATTAGACGAAACAAAAGCCAAAGTCCCTATTTTTCTGGCACGTTCACGAAGTCTGAAGGAGAGACGAAGGGGGGCCGTGGGCCGCCCTCACCAGGTGGTGGCGCGGTCCCACCCTCTGCCATGCCGCCACGTGGTGAGGACGCCACGGACCTCCACCGACGTCGCCCCTTCGCCTATATATTCATCTATTCGGGAAAACCCTAGATACCCGAGTCATATTCCACGAAAAGTTTCATAGCCGCCGCCGTCAACCCCTGCCGGAGAGGGGAATCATCACCGGAGGGCTCTACATCGCCATGCCTGCCTCCGGAGTGATGTGTGAGTAGGTCATCTTTGAACTATGGGTCCATAGCAGTAGCTAGATGGTTGTCTTCTCCTCTTGTGCCATCATGTTTAGATCTTGTGAGCTGCCTATCATGATCAAGATCATCTTATTGTAATGCTACATGTTGTGTTTGCTGGGATCCGATGAATATTGATACTATGTCAAGTTGAATCCTGAATATTATGTCTATGTCTTTTATGATCTTGCATGCTCTCCGTTACTTGTTGATACTCTGGCCAAGTAGATGCTTGTGACTCCAAGAGGGAGTATTTATGCTAGATAGTGGGTTCAGTCTCCATTTGATCTGGGGGAGTGACAGCAACCCTAAGGTTGTGGATGTGCTGTTGCCACTAGGGGTAACCTAATGATGCTTTGTCTAAGGATGAATGTGTTGTTTACATTATGCACTTTACTTAATGCAATTGTCTGTTGCTTGCAACTTAATACTGGAAGGGGTGCGGACGCTAACCTGAAGGTGGACTATTTAGGCACAGATGCATGCTGGATAGCGGTCTGTGTACTTTGTCGTAATGCCCTAATGAATCTCATAGTAGACACCACAAGTTGCACATGCATGTTATGCACTTATCAATATTGTCAATTGCCCAGCTGTAATTTGTTTACCCAGCATGTTAGTTATTTATTATGGAGAGACACCACTAGTGAACTGTGGACCCCGGTCCATTCTTTTACATATGAAATACAACCTACTGCAGTAATTGTTCTTTTTCATTCTCTGCAAACAAACATCATTTTCCACACTATACGTCTAATCCTTTGTTTTCAGCAAGCCGGCGAGATTGACAACCTCAATGTTACGTTGGGGGAAAGTAGTTTGATTGAGTTGTGCAGGTTCCACATTGGTACCGGAATCCCTGGTGTTGCGCCGCACTACACTCCTTCACCAACAACCTTCAGAAGTGACTTTGATCTCGTACTGGTTCGATTAAACCTTGGTTTCGTACTGAGAGAAAACTTGTTGTTGTACTCATCATACCTTCCTCTTGGGGTTCCCAACGAACGTGTGACTTTCACGTCATCACTGAGCAGTCGAGGGTGCGACCCTTCTGATTTTCATCATGTAATCCATCGCCATTTGATCGAATTCTCTGCAATCCTCATGGTATGATTAGAGATTAACCTTCCATCGTCTCCTTTGAACAGGTGAAATCTGCAATATAGTCGTCCATCTTCTCCTCGAATGTCCTTTCTGGCCTTGAGTCTGTGCGTCTGTGCCACTCTTGCCTTCTTTAGTTGCCATTGCGCTGGTCGCGGTCTCGACTGTCACGGTAATCGTCAGTTCGACTATCGTGGCGGTCATCGCTTAGACCATCGCAATGATTTTCGTTTCGACTGTCGCGACGGTCTTCGGGTCGTCTATCGTCTCTGATGTGATTGTCTTGCGGCTGGGAGAAACCGACCGCCATGAACTTTACTTTGTCTTCATCGTTGTAACGATTTTTGCGTTTGCGTCTCCGATCATCTCGATGACTGTCGCGGCGATCTCGACTGTCTTGACGATCGTCACGCTCACGTGAAGAAGCTCGATGAGTAGCCCTTATGGAATCCTCTCTGTCTGCCCATTCGGTTGCTACTTTCATGAGCTCGGCCATGGTCGTTGGCTTTTTGCTGCCAAGTGCCTCTCTGAAGTCCTCCCTACAGACTCCCATGGTGAAAACATCCATGGCTCTGTCTTCGGAGATTGTGCCCACCGAGTTGCGGATGGTTGTCCATCGCCTGATGTATGCTCTGAGTGTCTCGTCAGGTCTCTGTATGCACGCTCTTAGTTCTTCAAATGTTTTTGGCTGCTCGCACAGAGGGTCGAAATATTTGATGAAGTCCTCCCGGAAGTGGTCCCAGGAGACGTATGATACTTCGGGTAATGCTTTGAGCCAGTCGCGAGCTGTCCCCTCGAGCATCAGCTGTATGTATTGTAGCGTTGTTGTGGTTGTACCGCGCTGACACACGACTGCCAGCTTATAGTCCTCTAGCCAGCGTGAGGGCTCTTGTTTGCAGTTGAATTTTGGTGTTGTTGGTAACCCGAATTTTTTGGGCATCCTGGTCTCGCGGATGCGTCAAGTGAAGCATCGAGCTCCGCAGGGCCCTGTGTCGCGATTGGCATTTGAGTCGCTGCTATCAGATCTTCTGGATCTGCTCCTTGACCGGCGGCGACTTGAGTCTCTCCTTGCACTGCTCCTGTGAGGACTGCGACTGCGACAGTCTCGCGATGTATGTCATGAGCGGCTCCTGCTACGCTCCCTGCTTTTTCCTGCCTGGGGTCCTTTTGCTGCGAGTGCCAGCGCCTTTATCTGCTGGAGATGTGCTTCTGCGGCCGGATAGCCAGCTGGAGGCGCTGTTGCTTTCAGGTAAGCTCCGATCGACAGCAAGGCACCTTCGGCTGTTTTGGGTACTAGCACGCCTTCTTGATCCAGCGTCATGAACGAATGTTCTAAGTTGCGAGTGATTCCTGATCTATCTCCTTTTGGGAGGTTTGCAAATCTCGATCTGCGCCTGGGGTCTGTCCCATCTGTGGAGTTGAGGGATAGTTGTCTTCTTCGCACACTCCAGATACTAGCCTGTTTTCTGCGTTCTTCGAGTGTTGCCCTGTACTGATTTACGCGTATCGTTTCTTGCCAGTTGAAGTAGTTGTAGGCCATCATCTCTTCTGGGGTTGTGTCTGCTAGCATCATTGTGCACTCCTTGATGACTTTATCCACTTTTGCTGCCATCTTGGCTGTGATAGTCAGTGTTGCCACACCATCTGGTAATGTGACCGTGCAAGGGAATTATGTGGGCCGGCGACTGGTGGCCGCTGCTGAAGTTTCCACGCTGAACGCGACGCAGACCTGACGAGGTATGACTAGAGGACATGTGTATGTACTATCGATGCCAGTCATGGACTCGAATTCATCGTCCAAGCTCATGTCAGAGTTGTTGCTTTTGCTATTCTGGGCGTCGGTGTCGACGTATGTTTCGAGTAACTGCTCAGGGTTGTCTTCATTGTTGGATAAGAACTCGTAGTCCATCTGGATCTCTGGGCCGGCTAAATAAGCAAGGCAGATGTTGTCGTTTGTGTCTTCAGCTTGCATGTAGTCGAGAGCCATGTCGAGTGACTCGGTGTGTTCGACTGTGCCAACCTGATAGGTGGACTGTACCTCATCGTCTGGGATCTCTTGCGCCATGAGTTCGTTGAACTCCCGTGTTGACATGGATGAGACTGGTGAACCTGGCGACGCGATCGTAGTCGACGGAGCTTCGAGTGCCTCAGTCGCGATTGGATCGGTCAAGTCATGCACACCAAACTTGTCGACGAAAAAATTGTGTTTTCCAATAGTTAAATCCAAACCTGAGTCGAGGCTGGCAAAGGCCTCTTGAGCTTCTGGTGAGTATGATTTGATCCTCTTTGGTGACGCGACCTTTGGAGTTGGCGAGTGATCGCCTGATGATCCGACGTTGGTCGAGCTTGCCGGCGAGTTGCCATTTGCAGATGTGGTCGGCGAGCTGCCGTTTGACGATGGAACCGGCGAAACCGTGAATCCAACACTACATGTTCCCACAGACGACGCCAATTGAAGAGGGGTGTCCTCGGCAATACCCATGGTTAAGTACCTAGGGTTAGGATTATGTGGTAGAGAACGCGTAGTGTTAGTAGAATCGACGGCTGACAAGCGGGATTTACCCAGGTTCAGGGCCCTCGAGTGAGGTAATACCCCTACTTCCTGCATGTTTGTATTGATTACGGGAATATGTTGCGGTTACAAGGGTCTAGCAAGGGGTTGATCTCGCTAGGGTTTGGTGATTCTGGTATTGTCTGTCCTTGATCGGCGGCCCTCCCAGCCCTTATATAGGGGCTGGATCTAGGGAAAGCATAACCGACTAGGATTACATACAAGGAAAGTCCTAACCGACTATAGCTTCGCCTGCCTTGGAAAGCACTCCATCATCTTGGGCCTTCCTTCGTGGGTTTCTTGGGCTTCTGCTACTTCAATCTTTAGCTATTACGTGCACTAGGTACCCTCATGGTAGGGTACCCGTTCGGTATAACCTCGTCAATAACGGTATTCTTTGTTACTTGTTTGAATGCTACAACCGTAGCATTTTTTCCATGAGAGCCTTAGATTTATTTCAACTCACTACACACACACACACACTCACAAAACATAAATAGGAAAAGAGCATTACACATCTAAAAGAAACCCTTCATTTCGTCCTTGAACTCCTCGAGATGCTTCTCTTCCACACATTGCGTCATAATCTGGGTTCCCTTCATTGGCATAGGTGGAGCACCAAGCACTGCAACCGCCATGTAGTCTGCATAAGTGAATGGTATTGTATGGCTCGGCACACCCCCACCCATAGTCTACCTCAAAGAATCCAAGCCTCGTCCAATCAGACACGAACAACACATTGTGCTTGAATATTAGCTGGTATGGATCGACCTTCACATCCCCTGATGCCCACTTGGCAAACTCTACAGGAGCCTTGCCTTGCCATCCCTTATCATCTTGATCATGCCAAGCAACCCCGCGGTGGAAACATCCTGCGCGGTAGTCGTTACTGTTATGGGGTAGAAGCAATTTCCGTAGAAGCCCCCGCCCTTTGGGAGAGTGTGTGTCAGAAGTTGCCGAGTGTTGGCAAAGAAGCATAGATGGACCGGTGCTTCGGGACTGTACTTGATGGCCCGAGTTCGAGCATGCCAAACTTTTGCTATGGCGACATCAAAAGTTGAGCAGTACTGGCCCATTGCTTGAAAGTATTCAGCCTTGACTTGGACGATGCGCTCCGAGCTAACATCTGTGGTGAAATGGTGAAAACCCAAGGACTCGAACGATCGTGGTGGCCCGGGAGGTAACTTTGGCGGGTTCGGGATTATGGCCCGAGCCCATACGGGGGCCACCGTAGGCTTGTCGAGACCACGAGCTAACTCAGCGATTGCGTTGATGAATTGTGCTGCGCCCAGCCCATCTGCTAGGGTGTGGACTGCTACCAGACCCACGACGAATCCCTCGCAAGTGAACTCGGTCACCTGGTACAGATTTAGAAACAAGGTATAACGACTGCAGTTTTGTTGGAACAATGCAGCATACTGTCAAAACATAAAAGGAACTATGCATCATACATATCAACACTTGTGGATGCAAAGTAGTAGGAATGATGCAACGTCAAGACTTGAAATGGAAAGATAAAATGTTTGAAACACCAAGCCTGAAAACATGAGATCCAGCATTGTGTTCTTGACTGAAGAGACCAATAGTTGGCAGGCAGTAGTAGACTACCTAAACCATTGTGACGTGCTAGTGCTTCAGTTGTTGGGTGGCTTGGTGCCTTCTCGATCCTGCTTTCTATCTTTTACTACCGACAATGCGATGTGGTACAGTTCCAGCTGGTTCGTATGTGTTACAGTTCAACCACTTTGATATACCCACTTTATATGATCTCCTACTTTCTTTTTTGCTGCGTTTTGGGGCTATTGGATTGTGGAAGGGCCACATTCCTAGTTTTATGCCGAACTGTCATTTCAGAGCTTTGTTAAAAAATTCAGTTGATGAGATAAACCATGCTTAACATGTTCACCTCAGTATTTGTAATCAGTTAATTTCTCTGGCCTTTGTATATCCGGCCACACGTAGTCTAGGCTGGTCGGTGTTTCATCCCTACTGATCTTATTTTGATGAATATAAGCATGAGTCCACGCAGATAAATTAAATCTGCAACTTCTACATGGGTGCGAGCCAACTGGTTTAACCTAAGCCAGCACTAGTCCAAGTGCACAATAATACTTCCTCCGGTCCGAAAAAAGTGTCGGGAGTTAAGCTAGGAAGTTGTACATCGTACGTTGTTTGCTAGCGACAATTATAACGGATAGGAGGGAGTATCAATTAGTTTGGGATAGCAGATCAGACACCAATCACTGGCTCTCTTTCATGTTCAGGTCAATGTGAGTCATGAATAAAACAGATTCCCTGACACATAATCTGTTGCCCGTGAGCTCTTTTTCCGCTCGAGAGAGAGAGGAGTGTGTGCCAAAGAAATGGTTTGCCTCAATTTTCCTTTTTCTATTCATGGGGTATTTATAGGGTAAACACTATTCCTACAAATATCTGGCTAGATATTTCCAGCCAGCGTGGCGAACCCATCCACACAGGGACAGGTGTCACACCACTATGCGTGGGCCACACAGGTGTCCAGGACACCTGTGCTTCTAGAACCTCATAGCAGATTCCAGACCGCCAACACCCGCGCTGACGTGTCCACGAGCAGGAGTCGACAGACCGACTCCGTCACTCGACACTTCCTCGGGTAGGAGTCGACAGTTCGACTCCACGTACCCGGAAACTACCTCTAGTCAGAACAACCTCCGACTGGGCTACCTACTCGAGTCCTCCTGACTCGAACACTCGGGTTCGACTGACCCGAAGTCACTATGAGTGACAATCCACTCGAGTCGACAAGGAATACAAGCCTATTCTAACAATCACTACCTAGGCTTGAGTTCCGGCGACACCTCCACCATGCCGATCCTTGAACGCAGCTCCGCCAGGCGGACTCGACCAAGTGGCTTGGTCAGCATGTCTGCGAGTTGGTGTTCGGTGGGCACGAACTCCAGCTCAACTTTCTTCGCCTCCACGCAGTCTCGAATGAAGTGGTACTTCAAGTCGATGTGCTTTGATCGCTCGTGGAAGACGGGATTCTTGGCGAGCACGATAGCCGACTTGTTGTCGACCTTGAGCACCACGTGCTCAGCTTCGCCGTTGCCGAACTCGGACAGCAACCGAGCCAGCCAGATCCCCTGGCAAGCAGCTGTGGCAGCCACATACTCCGACTCGCAGCTCGACAGAGCCACGATCTTCTGCTTGAGTGACTGCCAGGTCACTGGGCTGCACCCGACGAAGTACAGGGTGCCCGACGTACTCTTGCGCGAGTCGACGTCGCCCGCCAGGTCGCTGTCGCTGTAGCCGACCAGGCGCGGTGCACCTTTACTCCTCCCATACCTACACCCGAGTCGCTGAGACCCAGCGATGTAGCGTAGGATGTGCCTTACAGCCGCGAGG
Organism: Poa pratensis; assembly: GCA_947311845.1. Taxonomy (NCBI): domain Eukaryota; kingdom Viridiplantae; phylum Streptophyta; class Magnoliopsida; order Poales; family Poaceae; genus Poa; species Poa pratensis. The sequence goes on from CAMZMU010000027.1 coordinate 91,552,089, forward strand.
TGCTCCAGAGTTGGAGCCTCCATGAACCTCTGTGACGCCCCAAAATCGGTACTATGCAGATTTCAGCGATCCTGCCAAAATCCGCATAATAACGATCTTAGGACGCCCACCAGACATAACGTGCACACCGAAACATGCGCGTTATGTGGGTGGAATTGTGATAACATTACAACAGTTCACGAAAGAATCCGCAACAACAACAGAATGAGATATATATATACAAGAACGACTCAAACGAGTCACGAAACAACTGATGCATTACAAAGATACAAGGCACAGCGAAAGCAAAATAGTATCCGACTACGGATAAGATACAAATTGGACTAAGAGTCCTGAAGATAACCATGGCGTCCATATCCCTGCCCAGGCCGAGCCGGAGGGATACCCAAGCTAACGTCGTCAGACTTCAAACCTGTTGACTGCACATAAAAGTACAGCCCAAAGATGGGTCAGGCACAACCGCCTGGCAAGCAATGCTCACAAGTTACCAACACAAAGGCTACCAAAAGTAAAGGATGGTGGACTGAGCGGCAGCAGCAGCACTAAACAACCTATAGAGACACTCTACAACTTCCGGCTAAAAGAGAGGGATAAGAGAACGTTTCGAAACCAACTAACTTCTAACACCAAGCATAACACTTCCCAGATTCACCCCCTCAACCAAGTATGAGGAAGCAATCGAGGGAAACTCACACGTTGGCAATTTTATTGGCATGTTTCTTGTTGAAGTAGTACTAACTTACTACACAAATTATTATTAATCATTAGGTGTAAGTTGTCTATGATCTTGTTAGCCAGCACCTTCACCAAGTCGTCCATAACCGCGGACACGGCTTTTCGAAAAGATTTATCCCTGCAGGGGGGCACTACTGTTAACCCATACACGTTCGATCAACCCAGTAAAAAGGTAGGGTCTCTCAACACTACTCATTCCTTCGCCGCAACAAGTCCAAGGAGCCACGGGAGCTATGCTGGTCCCGGCCAAAAGGGTGCGAATTCCCGCAGGAGACACCCCTCCGCACCAACAGGCCGCGCCCTATATGCATGTAACAAGGCACACCGCCAAAGTAAAATACTACACTAGTATCAATGCATATGAGACAAATGGAAAACCCGAACTAGGTGTGGCCCCTGGACAAGCTGAAGTTCCGGTCAAAGTCGAGGGGGATTCCATAAGATCTCCCACATGTGGGTAGCGCGCTCGTCTTGGATCCAGGGACAAGAACTGAGGTCCTAAGGCGACACTTAGCAGAACAAAGCACCAACGCATTGGCCTTCCGCCGGGTGCCTTATCATTTAGTTCATTTCCCACAAACATTATCATCATTTTAAAATAAGGTGGGCCAACCTATCATACTAAACAGGTGAAACATAAGATAGACTGACTCGCAACAACAAACCTAAGCATGCAACTACGACTCGCAAGGCCAACAGTAAACAAGCAACATGGTGATAGGATGTGGGGTAAGGCTATATATGTTTGCAAGGTAAACATGTATAGGATCGAGACGCGAGCATCGTAATATAAGGATAGCATAGATCAACGGCAAGAATGGAAGACAATGTTATGGTAGCAAGTGAGCAAAGCTTGCCTGGACACACGGTAGGGGTTACAGAACTTGTCGTTGCTCACATCATCTCAACGTCTTATCCGCGAAGAAGCAACAAACACTGGAAAGCGCAAAAGATGCATCTTACAACTACGGCAAAAGATCCAGCATGTTCAGAGATGATGCATGACATGGCAAGATGCAACTTAAGCCAAATTAAACGGAACCGAGATTCCGACAATTAATAATAATGGTTCAAGTTATTTATCTAACCATCAAATTAAATGTTGGTTAGCATGTGAGATAGGGCATGGGTGAGCTACACAAAATTAAATGGAATAGGGCATTAATTAATTAAATGCCCACACATTCCATATTATTTATTTATTTAGGTGAGAATGCAAAAACTAATAAACAACAAGCTAGATGATGCAAACATGAACATGGATGACAAATTAATATTCATTGCATTTTTCTAATCAAAATAGATATATAATTTGTATTAATTGGAGCAGTAAAACTCAAGATATAATTTATACAAGACTAACATATTTTCTGTAAAAAGAAAAGACAGGAAAAGAAAAAGAAGTGGATTTGTGCCTCGGGAAGGATTCGAACTTGGGCCTTCTGTGTATGAGATCAACGTGCTAGCCACTGGGCTAGTTCGCTATTTGATGTTGGAATCGAACTGGACAGAACATAAAACGTAGCAGCGACGTTAACTGAAGAATACAGAAGAAAGCTTCAGACTTCAGGCTCGGTGTGCGACGGCTGACGGAGAACGGACACGGCCGCCGGTTCCTGGCGTGTGTGCAAGAACTGGAGTGCGCCGAGGTGAGCTCAGTGCTGGTGTGTGCACGGAGAGCGTGTTGAGGAAGGAGATAGCCACTGGGCTGCATCGGGTTGGTGATAGGAATCTGAATCGGAATGAACATGAAGCAAACGACCGACGTTAACTGAATTTACATGGAAAAGTTCAGACTTCGGGTGCAGCGGACGACGGCGACGAAGACCGGCAGCCAGCAGTGAGTTTCCGGCGGCAGGTTCGAAGGGGAAAAGGCTAGGGGGCGCGGCTCACCTCGGGGAGGTCGATGGCGAGCTCGAGAGGCTGGAGGGAGATGGAGCAGACGTTGAGGAAGAAGATGGCGGTGAACTTGGCAGCGTACGGCGTCGGGGAAGACGCGCTCCGCGGCGGCGATTCCGGCGGCTCCAGCTCCGGGTCTTCAGCGGGGACGAAGATGACGGTGCGGCGTCTCCATTCCCAGCCTTGGATGGTCATGGCGACGGCCCTAGCGACGGCTTGGTCGAGCTGTAGGCGCCGGCCATGGAAGAAAGCTTGTGGCTTCGGGGGAGAGAACAGAGGAGAGGGAGAGAGGTGGCGGCGTCGCGGAAGGGGAGAAAGGGAGGCGGCTAGGGTTCTCCAGGGGCAGCCGGGTGGAGGATTTAAGGAGGGGAAAAGGAGGGGAGAGGTGGAGGCGCTGGTCGCTGCGGGTGGGCGCCATGGCCACGGTGTAAAGCTCGTGGTTCTCTCTCTGTGTACGGGAAGGAAGAAAGCGACAGGAGCGCTGGGTTGGGCTGGGAAGCAAAAGGAAGATGGGCCTGCTGGGCCTCTTTGACCTGGCTGCTCTCTTTTTTTTTATAACAAGAATTTCTCTATTTGCAGAAAAGCAAAAAGAGAGGAAGAGAGATAAAAGGATAGAAAAGAGGGAAAAAGATTTAGAGAACAAAGAAATAAAAGAGTGATAAGGTTATACAAAATAATTTAAAAACTTAATTTTGATTGAAATAGTTTTGCAATTATTCCCAAATACTATTTTGTGTTTATTAAAATAGAAAGAGAGGGAGAAGGATTTATTATTTGCAAAAACTAAAATAGGGTTTGCCAAAATAATATTTTTTTAGTTCTTTAACAAAACATGCAAGGTGATAACAAGATGCATAAATGACATGAGGATGCAAAAAGAAAAAAACAAACAAAACTAATTGGGGGAAACTCCCGGGGCATTACAGACGACACCACTAACAAGGGATCGCGCCCCCGCGATCCACCCCAAGACAACAGGAAGAGAGGGATAATCTATCGGATCTTCGTGCTCCATGTTGATCTTCTCGACACCACTAACAAGAGATTGTAACTCCATCTTCAACTTGTCGACACCACTAACAAGAGATTGTTGCTCACGTCGAAGGCGACTTCAAAGATCGACCCTAATAGGTTAAAGGCAAGAGCTCGTCCACCCACGTAGAATCCTAAACTTTGAAAGATAGGATAAGAGAGCAGACTCCAAAACAAATAAGATAAGAGGAGAAATAGAATAGAGGTAAGAAGTAAACAAGAATCCTATTGAGATCTTTCCAAAATAGTTTTAGCCAAAATAGTTTTGACACTCTAAAGACAACGACCGTTAGCGAGGTTATCCTACAGGCTTTGCGGACCCGCTGCTTCGATAACCAATCGTATCGAAACAACCTTGGGTTTCGGAAACCAGAGCTCTGATACCACTTTGTGACGCCCCAAAATCGGAACTATGCAGATTTCAGCGATCCTGCCAAAATCCGCATAATAACGATCTTAGGACGCCCACCAGACATAACGTGCACACCGAAACATGCGCGTTATGTGGGTGGAATTGTGATAACATTACAACAGTTCACGAAAGAATCCGCAACAACAACAGAATGAGATATATATATACAAGAACGACTCAAACGAGTCACGAAACAACTGATGCATTACAAAGATACAAGGCACAGCGAAAGCAAAATAGTATCCGACTACGGATAAGATACAAATTGGACTAAGAGTCCTGAAGATAACCATGGCGTCCATATCCCTGCCCAGGCCGAGCCGGAGGGATACCCAAGCTAACGTCGTCAGACTTCAAACCTGTTGACTGCACATAAAAGTACAGCCCAAAGATGGGTCAGGCACAACCGCCTGGCAAGCAATGCTCACAAGTTACCAACACAAAGGCTACCAAAAGTAAAGGATGGTGGACTGAGCGGCAGCAGCAGCACTAAACAACCTATAGAGACACTCTACAACTTCCAGCTAAAAGAGAGGGATAAGAGAACGTTTCGGAACCAACTAACTTCTAACACCAAGCATAACACTTCCCAGATTCACCCCCTCAACCAAGTATGAGGAAGCAATCGAGGGAAACTCACACGTTGGCAATTTTATTGGCATGTTTCTTGTTGAAGTAGTACTAACTTACTACACAAATTATTATTAATCATTAGGTGTAAGTTGTCTATGATCTTGTTAGCCAGCACCTTCACCAAGTCGTCCATAACCGCGGACACGGCTTTTCGAAAAGATTTATCCCTGCAGGGGGGCACTACTGTTAACCCATACACGTTCGATCAACCCAGTAAAAAGGTAGGGTCTCTCAACACTACTCATTCCTTCGCCGCAACAAGTCCAAGGAGCCACGGGAGCTATGCTGGTCCCGGCCAAAAGGGTGCGAATTCCCGCAGGAGACACCCCTCCGCACCAACAGGCCGCGCCCTATATGCATGTAACAAGGCACACCGCCAAAGTAAAATACTACACTAGTATCAATGCATATGAGACAAATGGAAAACCCGAACTAGGTGTGGCCCCTGGACAAGCTGAAGTTCCGGTCAAAGTCGAGGGGGATTCCATAAGATCTCCCACATGTGGGTAGCGCGCTCGTCTTGGATCCAGGGACAAGAACTGAGGTCCTAAGGCGACACTTAGCAGAACAAAGCACCAACGCATTGGCCTTCCGCCGGGTGCCTTATCATTTAGTTCATTTCCCACAAACATTATCATCATTTTAAAGTAAGGTGAGCCAACCTATCATACTAAACAGGTGAAACATAAGATAGACTGACTCGCAACAACAAACCTAAGCATGCAACTACGACTCGCAAGGCCAACAGTAAACAAGCAACATGGTGATAGGATGTGGGGTAAGGCTATATATGTTTGCAAGGTAAACATGTATAGGATCGAGACACGAGCATCGTAATATAAGGATAGCATAGATCAACGGCAAGAATGGAAGACAATGTTATGGTAGCAAGTGAGCAAAGCTTGCCTGGACACACGGTAGGGGTTGCAGAACTTGTCGTTGCACACATCATCTCAACGTCTTATCCGCGAAGAAGCAACAAACACTGGAAAGCGCAAAAGATGCATCTTACAACTACGGCAAAAGATCCAGCATGTTCAGAGATGATGCATGACATGGCAAGATGCAACTTAAGCCAAATTAAACGGAACCGAGATTCCGACAATTAATATTAAAGGTTCAAGTTATTTATCTAACCATCAAATTAAATGTTGGTTAGCATGTGAGACAGGGCATGGGTGAGCTACACAAAATTAAATGGAATAGGGCATTAATTAATTAAATGCCCACACATTCCATATTATTTATTTATTTAGGTGAGAATGCAAAAACTAATAAACAACAAGCTAGATGGTGCAAACATGAACATGGATGACAAATTAATATTCATTGCATTTTTCTAATCAAAATAGATATATAATTTGTATTAATTGGAGCAGTAAAACTCAAGATATAATTTATACAAGATTAACATATTTTCTGTAAAAAGAAAAGACAGGAAAAGAAAAAGAAGTGGATTTGTGCCTCGGGAAGGATTCGAACTTGGGCCTTCTGTGTATGAGATCAACGTGCTAGCCACTGGCTAGTTCGCTGTTTGATGTTGGAATCGAACTGGACAGAACATAAAACGTAGCAGCGACGTTAACTGAAGAATACAGAAGAAAGCTTCAGACTTCAGGCTCGGTGTGCGACGGCTGACGGAGAACGGACACGGCCGCCGGTTCCTGGCGTGTGTGCAAGAACTGGAGTGCGCCGGGGTGAGCTCAGTGCTGGTGTGTGCACGGAGAGCGTGTTGAGGAAGGAGATAGCCACTGGGCTGCATCGGGTTGGTGATAGGAATCTGAATCGGAATGAACATGAAGCAAACGACCGACGTTAACTGAATTTACATGGAAAAGTTCAGACTTCGGGTGCAGCGGACGACGGCGACGAAGACCGGCAGCCAGCAGTGAGTTTCCGGCGGCAGGTTCGAAGGGGGAAAAGGCTAGGGGGCGCGGCTCACCTCGGGGAGGTCGATGGCGAGCTCGAGAGGCTGGAGGGAGATGGAGCAGACGTTGAGGAAGAAGATGGCGGTGAACTTGGCAGCGTACGGCGTCGGGGAAGACGCGCTCCGCGGCGGCGATTCCGGCGGCTCCAGCTCCGGGTCTTCAGCGGGGACGAAGATGACGGTGCGGCGTCTCCATTCCCAGCCTTGGATGGTCATGGCGACGGCCCTAGCGACGGCTTGGTCGAGCTGTAGGCGCCGGCCATGGAAGAAAGCTTGTGGCTTCGGGGGAGAGAACAGAGGAGAGGGAGAGAGGTGGCGGCGGCGCGGAAGGGGAGAAAGGGAGGCGGCTAGGGTTCTCCAGGGGCAGCCGGGTGGAGGATTTAAGGAGGGGAAAAGGAGGGGAGAGGTGGAGGCGCTGGTCGCTGCGGGTGGGCGCCATGGCCACGGTGTAAAGCTCGTGGTTCTCTCTCTGTGTACGGGAAGGAAGAAAGCGACAGGAGCGCTGGGTTGGGCTGGGAAGCAAAAGGAAGATGGGCCTGCTGGGCCTCTTTGACCTGGCTGCTCTCTTTTTTTTTATAACAAGAATTTCTCTATTTGCAGAAAAGCAAAAAGAGAGGAAGAGAGATAAAAGGATAGAAAAGAGGGAAAAAGATTTAGAGAACAAAGAAATAAAAGAGTGATAAGGTTATACAAAATAATTTAAAAACTTAATTTTGATTGAAATAGTTTTGCAATTATTCCCAAATACTATTTTGTGTTTATTAAAATAGAAAGAGAGGGAGAAGGATTTATTATTTGCAAAAACTAAAATAGGGTTTGCCAAAATAATATTTTTTTAGTTCTTTAACAAAACATGCAAGGTGATAACAAGATGCATAAATGACATGAGGATGCAAAAAGAAAAAAAAACAAAACTAATTGGGGAAAACTCCCGGGGCATTACAACCTCGATACGAACCCGACTGCGAAGGTCAGGTCCGGCCTTGTGTGCACCAAGTACCTGAGGCTCCCGACGATGCTCCGATACTCGGTCGCATCTGTCGCGGGTGCCGTGCTGCACTCGGACAGCTTGAAGCGTGGCTCCATGGGTGCGTGGACGGGGTTGCACCCGCCCATCCCCGCCTTCTCGAGCAGCTTCAGGGCATAGGCACCCTGCGAGATATCGATCCCGCTGGGTCCTTGTCGAACCTCGATGCCAAGGTAGTAGCTTAGCAACCCGAGATCGGACATCTGGAATAGGCTCTGCATCTCCAGGTTGAATCTGTCGATGTCGCTGGAATCCGAGCCTATGATCACCAAGTCGTCGACGTAGACACCGACTATGAGCCGGCTCGGAGTCGCTCCTCGCGCGTACATGCCATGCTCCGACTCGCACCTTGCGAAGCCGAGCTTGACAAGGCATGCATCGAGCTTGGTGTTCCATGCCCTTGGCGCCTGCTTGAGGCCATAGAGCGCCTTGCTGAGTCGAAGCACCAGATGCTCCTTTCCCTTTGCAGCGAAGCCGGTTGGCTGCTGCACATACACCTCTTCCTCCAACTCGCCGTTGAGGAAGGCTGACTTGACGTCCATGTGGTGGACGTCCCACCCCGCACTCGCCGCCACGGCTAGCAGTAGCCTGACGGACTCGAGATGGGCCACGGGTGCGAAAACCTCATCGTAGTCGACCCCGTGCCGCTGCACGTAGCCCTTCGCCACCAGGCGAGCCTTGTGCTTAAGGACTGCGCCATGCGCATCCTTCTTCACCTTGTACACCCACTTCAGGCCGATCGCACGGTGACCTGGTGGTAAGGTGGCCAGCCTCCAAGTCAAATTGGACTTGATGGCCTCCAGCTCCTCTTGCATCGCCTGCCTCCAGCTGGCATGCACCTTCGCCTCATTGAATGAGTCTGGCTCTTCGGAGGCGAGATAGTGGAGCTCCTCATCCGGCTCAAGGGCCGAACCTACTTCGAGCACGTTCTGCAGAGTGCGGAACCGGTGGTCGAAGCTCATGTCGTCTTTTCCATCGAGCATACATGAGTACCTCGAGGGTGGCGTGACAAACTCGACGCCTGAGACAGCCGGAGTCGAAATCTCGGCTGTCGGGTGCTCCGGTGTTGTTGGAGAACCAGCTGGGGATGCACTCCCCACTCCAGGAGTTGGCGAGTCTGGAGTCGGCGAGTCGGGTGCTGGACCCGCACTCCCGTCACTCGAAGTTGGTTGCGGCTCGAACACCATGTGCTCGACTGCGAAGGTGTCGACTCCGAAAGTGTTCACCGAGTGTCCGGCGAACTCCAGTCCCAGCTCGCGTTCTCGTCGAACACGGCATCTCGCGTGATGGTCACGCGGTTAGTCACCGGGTCATAGGCCCGATAACCCTTCATCACAGGTTGGTACCCGACGAAGATCATCGGCCTGCTCCGGTCGTCGAGCTTCTTCAGCCCGGGGCGCGTCTCTCTGACATGCACCATGCACCCGAACGTGCGCATGAAGCTCACATTCGGCTTGCGGCCATGCCAGGACTCGAACGGCGTCATCCCGTCCACGCTCTTGGTTGGCGACCTGTTCAAGATGAACACGGCCGTTGTCACTTCCTCACCCCAGAATTCTCCGGGTACCTTCTTGGCCTTCAGCAGACTACGGGCCATGCCCACAATCGTCTGGTTGCGTCGCTCCACGACGCCATTCTACTGTGGGGAGTACGGAGCCGTCAGGTGACGCTCCATCCCGAGCTCAGCGCAGTATGTTGTGAAGGACCCGGAGGTGAACTCGCCTCCGCGATCCGTGCGCAGCGTGCGTAGCTTGCAGCCTATTTCTGCTTCGGCTCCCGCCTGGAGTCGAATGATGGCGGCTGCGACCTCGTCCTTCGTCGAGAGAAGGGCGAGCCACATGTACCGCGACAGGTCGTCCACTAGCAGGAGGAAGTACCTCTTCCCACTCGGTGTGGCCGGAGTGATCGGCCCGCAGAGGTCACCATGGACCAACTCGAGTCGCTCCTTCACCCGGAACTTCGCTTGCTTTGCGAATGGGGCTCGCCTCTGCTTCCCTGCTAGGCAGGCGTCGCAGAGCTGGTTCACGTGCTCCACCAGAGGGAGGCCACACACCATCTCGCCCTTCGCCAGTCGGCACAAGCTGTCGAAGTTGAGGTGCCCGAACCGCGCATGCCAATTCCACGCCGGGTCGTCGCCAGTGCCCACGACTAGGCACACTGGCTGCGCGACTCGCACGTGCAGCTTGTACATCCGGTTCGGCTCTCGCCTGACCTTGATCAGGAGCTGCCGCTCCCTATCACGCACTCGAAGGATCCCATCATCGATCAGCACCTGGCAGCCGTTCTCGTCGAACTGGCCCAGGCTGATGATCTGCGTGTTCAGCCGGGGTATGTAGTACACCCCGGTGACGGCCCGATGCTCGCCTGACTTGCAGACGAAGAGCACCATCCCTTGCCCGTAGATTTCGACTCGAGAGCCATCACCGAACTTTACAGTTCCAATGATGCTTGTGTCGAGTTCCGCGAACGTGGCGCGGTCACCAGTCATGTGATTGGTGGCGCCCGAGTCGAGGTACCAGACGCCCTTCTTGGCGTCCACCTCTTGCGCCAGGTTCACCTGCGCCTTCTCCTCTAGCATGAGGAGGACCGGCTCCTTCCGAGTCGGATCAGCCAGCTCCTTGCGAGCTAGCGCAGTCGAGTGCTCTCCACTCGACGAGGATGTCGGGTGCTCTCCACCCGACGAGGTTGTCGAGTCCTTGCGACCCGACACTCCCGGCTGCTGGAGCCGGGTGGCCAACTCCTCCCGAGTTGCCATGGTCAGCTCCTCCTGAGCCAACGTAGTCGAGTGCTTGCCACTCGATGATCCTGCCGAGTCCTCCTGACTCGACGATGCTGTCGACTCCTCCCGAGTCGACATGTCCCACTCCGCGATCCACTGGATCGGCGCGAGTTCCTTCGGAGGAGTCGACGATCCCTCCGACTCTGCCACCGGTCGAGTCGCTGACTCTGCCACCGATCGAGACAAGGGTGCCGCCTCCGAGGTGCTCGACTCCGCCTGGCGAGTCGAAGCAGGGAGCTGTGGGGCAGTCACGATGGTGCAGGTCTCCATCATCAGGAGTGCGCTGTCATCCTCATCGTCTCCGCCACAGACGAGGTGTGCTTCCGCACCCTCTGCGCGCACGAGGTGTGCTTCCTCGCGCTTCTTCTTGCGGCAGTCCCGCACCCAATGGCCGCCGACTCCGCAGTACCTGCACGTGTCTTTCGACGTGCCAGGGTTCCCCGCTCCACGAGCTGAGTTGCCTCTACCGCGACCGCGCGGCTTGCCGCCGCCGCGTCCGGTATGGCTGGAGGATCCACCTCCATCCTGCAGGCGCATCCGAGAGAACCACTCCTCCTCCGTGAGGAGTAGTTTCCCAACCTGCTTGGCCTCCGGCTTCTCCGCCTCATGTTGCTCCTCAGCCGTTTTGAGGCGGCCGATGAGCTCCTCCATGGGGAGCTTGTCGAGGTCGAGCAGAGTCTCGATTGAGCATGCCATCTGCGAGAACCTCGTGGGAACGACCGAGAGAAACTTACGGATTGTGTCTGGCTCGGTGATGGTGACGCCGAGCACCCCAAGCTACGACACGAGTGACGACATCCGCATGGCGAAGTCGTCGATGTTCTCGCCGTCGCCGAACTTGATGGCCTCGTACTGCTTCTTGAGCGCAGTCGCCTTCGCCTCCCGGACACGGGTATCTCCGACCCGCATCGTCTTGATCGCCTCCCACGCCTCCTTGGCCGTCTTCTTCGACGCAAGTGTGGAGATCATCTCCGGCGGAACGGCGAGCAGCACGTACTCGAGTGCTGCCCGGTCCGTCTCGCGCTCCTCCGTGCCATCAAGCTTCACTTGCATGAGCAGCGCCCAGTCCGCGTAGTTTGACCGCGTGAGCAGCGTCCATGAACTACCGGCCTCCCGCACAACACGCTGGACTGCCAGCGTGCTCGCGGCCTCCTTCACCTCCGCCGGTAAGAGCGTCTTTCCGTCGCCCATCTCCGGTGAGATCTCTCAAGAACCTCAGGCTCTGATACCAAGTGTTGCCCGTGAGCTCTTTTTCCGCTCGAGAGAGAGAGGGGGGAGTGTGTGCCAAAGAAATGGTTTGCCTCAATTTTCCCTTTTTCTATTCATGGGGTATTTATAGGGTAAACACTATTCCTACAAATATCTGGCTAGATATTTCCAGCCAGCGTGGCGAACCCATCCACACAGGGACAGGTGTCACACCACTACGCGCGGGCCACACAGGTGTCCAGGACACCTGTGCTTCTAGAACCTCCTAGCAGATTCCAGACGGCCAACACCCGCGCTGACGTGTCCACGAGCAGGAGTCGACAGACCGACTCCGTCACTCGACACTTCCTCGGGTAGGAGTCGACAGTTCGACTCCACGTACCCGGAAACTACCTCCAGTCAGAACAACCTCCGACTGGGCTACCTACTCGAGTCCTCCTGACTCGAACACTCGGGTTCGACTGACCCGAAGTCACTATGAGTGACAATCCACTCGAGTCGACTAGGAATACAAGCCTATTCTAACATAATCGTCACACAAGTTTTTACACCAATCGCTTGTCGCCAACATTTTTCAGACTTCTGAGGTCTACCTATATTTGTTTCACTGGTCAGTATCATGGATCGCACTAGTCCAACACCTTTCCATCAGCGCACATACGCTACAATGGATCGTCAGGGTGCACGTATACATCTCAGGTGAGTGCGAATGGTGAACTGGTGAACTACTACATGATTACCTCGACAGATGTTTCCACGGGGACGAGATAGCTAGCACCAGTCTCACTGGATATGCCCTACTTAAATCCTATATTTTCATAGGAGAGCAGATATATGCAGCGACAACGTCCCGCCAACTGCCGACATCTCTACTGAGCAGGTATATTAACTAAATTTGTTTCCTGAGGAAATATATCCTAAAATGGAAATTGAACGGTAAGGGATATGGCAACTAATGATGTGTGTTGCAGAGATATGCTTGCCGGTTGCTAGATTAGTTTTTTTTTTGCGAATGGTTGCTAGATTAGTTCATGGCGCTGCAAGTTCGTTGATGAACGGGGCTGCGTGTTTTGCCCATTTTTCGCTTGGCTCTTTTTCTACATTATAGTTGTGGATCCCTCTTCACAAAAGGTAGCAGAATTTACAAGATAGTGATTATGTTCAGTACTTGTATAGCTTAAAACGTATATGCACTGAAATATGGACAGACATTTGCTTCAGAAAATAATCTGTTCAGTACTGATTTAAGCATTAGAACATATCGATTCAGATTTTCTATGTATAAGCTCATCCTGGAAATTGCGAACTTTACTATTCCACCAATATCCGCTTATCTGAAAAGGAGGGTAAGTAGTTATATTTTTCACTTAGGTGAACTTAGATTTAGACCTAATAAGATCAGACGACCTAGAATTGGCAAAACATTAAGGAAAAACACGTTGGCACTTGGCAAAACAGTGTGTTGTTGGCTTAAATCTGTGACGTGAAAAGTCTGACCCTGTTACTGCACATGAGCGAATGTAAAAAATGACTCAAAGAAGCGTATGCCATGCCTAAGTTAATGCAAGAAGCATAGAAAAAAATCATTCTGATGTACCTGCATCATGACCGGAATGCTGGTAGGGTCGACGCCCTCCTCCGGCGCTGGCAGCAGCTCCTCCTCGGATACCATGAGAGGGTGGTCCAGCCAGTTGACGTCCTCGAGGCTGCAGTCGGCGGTGGCCTCAACGAACCACGCGCCACCGCCTGTGCACGCGACGGAGGCCTCGCCGGCGGCCACCGACCCGACGAACCGGCCGGCGAACGCGGGATACTCCACCAGCGCGCGGGACAGCGCGGCGCGGATCACATCGGCCGGTCTGGCGCCGTCCACGCTGCGGCTGCCCTTGTGGCGAAACACATGAAGGGACCGCACGGTGTGGCGCAGCCCGGGCACCCGGTCGATGGCAGACAGCTCCAGCGTCTCGGCCGACGCCGGCGCCGCCGGCAGGACGAAGGACTGCGACTTCCTTGCCACGGTGATTGACACCATCGTGTCTACGTTCGTGCTTAATTACTAGTAGCTGGTAGATAGGAGTGTGAGGACTGTGAGGCTTCAAGATAGCACGAGATGTGTATTTATAAACCCGGAAGCTCAGGACCTTGTCATGAGTGGGACGAGGCTTGCTACACGATTCATCGAACCGTCACAACGTGGCACTAGTATGGAACAGGCCACCTAAGTGCTATCAAATAAACTCTTTGTTAAGTGGAAACATCCCATAGAGTAAGTACAATAATGAGCTTATATCTCGACTACATGGCAATTTTACATATATGGAGAAAAGAGACATGAAAAAGTAAGAGGGAGTGGTCTCTCGTAATCAGCTCAAACATGTGCTTCTAAACACTTTGTAAAATTGTGAGGTGAGTCATTTTATTAACAAAATAATACATTTTTATATCTAGTTAGTATACATGTTGGTTATAAACTGGCTACAGATAATAGGACATCAGCTTTTTTTTTTTGCGAAAGGACATCAGCTTATAGCCTGTAGTTAGTTGTACTATTAACTAAACTAGCAAGGTGGCCCTCGCAATGCGAAGGTATTGTCCTAAGCGCTCATGAACTAAATGTTTGGTTTCATAGTTACTGCAAAAATGGAAATCTAAATCACAGGAATTTTATAATTGTCGTAAGATGGAATATCACATGTGTGGCTTCTTTTAATTTATAGGAGTGTAGGTATTTTGACATTTTCAAAAATTTACCATGTCACATATTCTACATACTTGTGCTTACTTTTAACCATATATAGTGCTATTTTAATGTGTTTACTTTATAACTATATATGTGTTTACTTTTAACCATATATACTGCTATTTTAATATATATTTTACTCTCTTCTCTCCATCCCCACTCATCATTGTACTCTCGTACCGACATATTTGCTTTGTCACGTAACAATGAATAAATATACTTAGATGGCTCATAGTTACATGCAACATACTTGGATGATACATATGTTCAACACTGTTGATCAATCACCAATTCACTTCAAGTCATCCCACAAATCTTTATAATTGCACCACAAAATTCTTGCCACCTGATTATTACTGTTCATTGAACCATCTTCATACTACCTAATATATACTTTAGGTCGATTATTTGATTCATATGATTTAAACTCTGCCTACTAAACCCACACTTCTATCAAATAATTATACGCTCTTGCTCACTTGTGTTTTTTGTTGCACTCGAACATGACTACACATATGACAACATTGTTTTGGCATCTTACAATGGTCATAATTTGTTTTTGGCGAGGAGGTAGTAATACAAAAGTTGCATGCCAAGTACTTGGATGATACATATGTTCAACATTGTTGATCAATCACCAATTCACTTCAAGTCATCCCACAAATCTTTATAATTGCACCACCAAATTCTTGCCACCTGATTATTACCATTCATTAAACCATCTTCATACTGCCTAATACTTTAGGTAGATTATTTGATTCATATGATTTAAACTCTGCCTACTAAACCCACACTTCTAGCAAATAATTATACGCTCTCGCTCACTTGTGTTTTTTTGCTGCACTCGAACATGACTACACTTATGACAACATTGTTTTGGCATCTTACAATGGTCATAATTTGATTTTGGCGAGGAGGTAGTAATACAAAAGTTGCATGCCAAGTTATCTCATGTATTACTACGTTCCTGATCAGGTTTTCCTTCTTTTGTTTTACACCGTCGCCTCGTAGTTAGGAATTCTATCCATATAAACTGATCTTGTGTATACATGCATGAGCCATGCATCCTCCAACAATACCAACTGTGTCATTGCTCCGTGCATGGAGTTGCATATGAATATATATAAGTGGATCTGTACGGTGCTTGATGTTGCTCCATATATGATACTAGCAAACGTATCCGTTCGTTGCAACGGGGACAAAAGGTTAACATAGCTAGCTTGATTTGTGGTGTCACAAAAGCAAGGATTATTTTTTTGGTTAATTAATTCTCCATTTTAGTATTTATTTCTTGCCCTGTTTTGCCACGAAACTCCCTAAAAAAATCATGAACCACGGGATGCCCAGAAAGAAATTGCCAACAACCAAGAAAACATTTGCGATGGTGCTATGTGCTCGTCCGTTTTCCATCCGCCACCAAAACTTCTTTGAATTCGTCTCAACTGCCACCATGTATCCGTCGCCGCCATCTACCAATTATCTAACAATCTGCCTTTGTCGTTCCTCTCATCCAGCGCAAATAGATAAACATGTTTGTGTGTTGCAACGGAAAAAAACAAAACATCAATGCCCTAGAGGTCACTACACGGCCAGCTCGACGTATCGAATTCGAGAGCCAGGTTAGGCATGTCGACAAAGTGGTTATACTCCCGTCCTTTTTATTTAGTTCGCGTTCTAGGTTTTTTCAAAGTCAAACTTTTCAAATTTTCATACTCCCGTCCTTTTTATTTAGTTCGCATTCTAGGTTTTTTCGAAGTAAAACTTTTCAAATTTTCAACAAATATATATGAAAAATGTCAATATCCACAATATATACTATATATAATATGAAAACATAGCTTATGAAGATTCAAAAAATGTTCAAATTGTATTGTAAATATTTATATTATTTTCTATATACTTGGTGAAACTTTACAAAGTTTTACTTTGACTAAACCCAGAACGGAAACTAATTGCAAACGGAGGGAGTACATACCTCGAAAGTTGATTCCAAATTTTGCTTCAAACATGCCAAAACAAAAAACCAGAAGATCAAACGTAATTCGGACAATACGCTCACTTCATACCAACGGAACCACCAAAAAATATTCAACATACTAAACAACATTTGCTCCCGAAATTCCAATCTCAGCATCAAATGAGGCAAAGGGGCTTCACAGATTATCATGATTCAGTTGATGACGATTAGCAACAGGTTAGACCATCACCGCCGCCGGTTGTTGGTTGTTCGGTCCTGTGCTGAACCAGCGGAGCAAGCACTGTATATTGGGCGGAACTCTGCTCATGCTGCTCCCTGTCACCACTGCCGTCGGAAAGCCTTTGATTCGGCCGTTCAGTCCCGTCCAATGGGAGAGGGCGATGAAGATGCGCGCCAAACGGGAGATCGGCCAATGGAGGCCTCGAGCCAGGGGCTGCAGCGACCGTCGGCGTCTGCACGGCAGTTCCTCACGCGAGATTTTGGTGTAGTATTCGTCACCGCTGACCCTTAATCGGCTCTTCCTCCATGGCATGTGTAGAGGAAAAGGTATCCAGCGTCGCCTGTATTGTAGAAGAAAAGGTCGGCAGTTGGCGTGGTTCGCGATGCAGCGACGACAAGTTATGTACGAACTGGATTCAGATCGTGACCGAGTAGGAAAGAAAATCTGCTTCGGGAGGTAACCTGTGGGGCGAGCAACGTACCAAACCAAACGGACGAAAATTTTGGAGAAAAGAACACTACTCATATTATATAGTAGAGATATGGATATAAATGGTGCAGATCAACAAACCATATAACGATGTAACTATTGTGGATGACTAAAGCAGCAAGTTTCAGACGCACTCTTTTCCTTACCAGGATATCTAAGAAGACTGGAAGGTTTTTAATGAGGCGACTTGCTAGCTTAATATATTGTGGTTTAAAGTTTCAAAAAAAAAAACATGTAGCTCTGGTTCATTGGCGGCGCCCGGCCGGACGACGAATCTAATCATCTGAGAAACATCTGATCTGGAGTTAGCTTCAAATACTTTTTTTTTTGAACAAAGGATCCGATCCATAAACAGAACACTCAGTACAAATTACAAGCCCAACCAAAAAAGAAAGAAAATTACAAAAGAGTCCTGCAATTTGCACGAAGCACCCTGAGCATCCTGGGAAAAACACGATCAGATCCTCCCCGCGCTCCCAAGAAGCCTAGTCGTCGCCGACGCCGCCGTACCGCTCGCCGCCGGGGAGGAGGTGCCACCACACATTGTAGACAACCGCAAGAACCATCCGCCGCCAAGCGACGGAATCTAAGCTCGATGAACGAACACGGCCGAAGCACCACCTCCTCATCTCCACCCTTCTTCCCGCCGGCGCTGCGCCGCCCAGGCCCACCAGCCGCACTCCCAAGCTCGAGGCAGCTGCTCCCCTTGCCTCCACGGCCGGCCAGAGCAACGCCACCAAAGCAGACCACCTCCACCACCAGCAAACAGAGGACGCCAACACAGAATCGCGGCGCAACGTACCTGACACTGAGGAACTCCACCATGGAACTCCAGGAGACGCCAGGAACTTGCACTCCGGCGGTGTGCCCCCCTCATCTCCAGGATAGCCGCAACACACCCACAACCGCCTGCCTCCAGATCCAGCTGCAGCAAAGCAAGGACCCTTCTTCCCCTCGCCACCAAGGCCGGCCGGAAGAAGTATCACTTGCAGAACAGAGCAGATCGAGAGGAGCAAGCAAGCGGGCTTATTTGGGAAGAAACTGCCAGATCTGCCACTCCCCTGCCCTCTCCACCATGAAGAAGCACACAAGAGGAACGCCGGCCACCGTGCACCGCTGCTCGCGAGCAGAACACAGAAACTTCGATACGGCATCAAGCCAAACGCCCCGTGGGCAAAAACAGACCTAAAACTACACCTAACTACAAGGCCAGACCTAGCCCCTCTCCCATCCCCCACCCCAGCGGCGAAGCCGCCGGAGGGAGAGAAGAGAGGGGCCGGGAAGGAGGCAAGGAGGAGGGGAAGCAGACGGGGGAGGGGAAGGAGGGGAGACGAGGGGAAGGAGACAGGAAAATTGCGATGGAGTTAGCTTCAAATACGATTGATCGATCAGTTTTGATGTTAACTTTCCACGCGCCCATGTCGTCGTGTTCCGCATATATTCCATCAAGGCTACAGGAAGAAAACTGTGAACGGATTAATTGCTGGTAAACTGTCCATAGGCTAACGGCTCTTATCCTCTGCCAGTCTGCCACCACGTTTTTGATTTTTTTCTTTTCTTTTACCTATCACGTTTCAGCCAAGATAGATAAGCTAGTCTTGTATCATGGCCGAAATCTTAAGCAGACACCTCTTTAATTTTGCCACCACGTTGAGGTCGATTTTTTCTTTTAGTTGTCACGTTTCAGCCATAATATTGGTTCCTGTTGTCACGTGTCTTCTGAACATAATTCGTGTCAACCATGTTACGCAACTCTATTAAATCTCAGCCATTTATTTTAGATTTAACTCATAAAATTAATAATTTGGATGATGTGGATCAACGTGGTGCCTCGAAAAATTATCTCATTTTGCTTTTAGTATATAATAGACTTAAGAAATTGCATGGGCAAGATTCAAAAAAAAAAAATGCATGGGCAACCGTCTTTATTTGTCATGAGCTCAAGGGATATGTTTGATTGTGCAAAAGCAGATATTGTGGAAACCATGAAACCGTAATATAGAAGAAAAAAATTACTAGCAGATATTTTTTTTCCTAGATGCAGATGCATAGAAGGAAAATGAAATCTGTAAATTTAAGATAACGACGCAAACAAAATATATTATGTGTTGTTGTGTTTGCTTTCATTGCATAGGAAGCGGGAAATGTAGTCCAAATTGAAGGTGAACTCTACTCCCAGTCTCCCGCCATCGAAATATACAAGAACCCCGCATATATTGAATTCTCATTTGGAAGAAGTTTCTGATTTTACAGTCAAACTGAGAACCTAGAAATACATGGCATGTATACTTCGATTGAGGGAGTATAGTATGCTCACATAAAATGTGAAGTTGTTTCCTTCGTTTTCCTTTTATTCCCTCTGTTCCGATCTATAGGTACTGCGCGTGTCACCAGATCGCAAATTTGACCAAAAAGTGTTGTATGACACATAAATTATACCATTAGAAAATATAACATCTAAGTTTAAAATGATTTATTTTTATAATATATAATTCACATTACGTTTGTTGAATTGACTTTCTAGGGATGCACAAAAGATCTACACACCAGAACGGAGGTATCAGGTCATTTAGATGGGTTCAGACAAAGTTTAACTAATACTCCCTCCGTTCGGAAAAGGATGTCACAAAAATGGTCTATCCGGAAAAGGATGTCACAAAAATGGTCTATATCCTTTTCCGAACGGAGGGAGTAGTTAGTACATGTGTAACTGATGTAGCATAAAACTGATGTGATTTGATTAATGTTCAAAATTACTCACTATGATTGTGATTTTAAAACAGATAAGTATACATCAACAGAAATAATTGTCGGTTGATGTCTTATCATGAACAATCAAAATACAAAATAGCTAATTTCCACAGATTATATCTGCCCAGATACACTGATAAAAATGGATGTATGCACTTAGCAACCATATTGGCCGTATCAAATTATCAAGGCTCCATAAAGGCACAAACAAATCCTTACATGGCAGAAATTAGACCTAATTGATACATGCGAAAATAACATATCCTCGCTAATAGCTGTTCACACTAATTACACTACAAGAAAAAATCAATAGAATAGAAGTTTGCATCTACTAATCTGATGAGCCCTACCAAAGCTAATCGGAGGGGAACCTTCAGGAGGCTTCAAGATTTCTTTATCGTAGTGGACTGACATGAGATACAATCCATGAGGTGGTGCTAAAAAGGCGACCTTCGCTAGTTCTCTGCGGTCCTTTGCCGCAATGATTTTCGGGACGATTCCAGGAGGCAGTCCCTCCTTCCCAACTTGAATTAATAAAGCTGCCTGCATGGCCAATAACATGATATTATGATAGTGAAAATTTATACGCCAATGGTCAGCTGTGCACCAGAAACAACACTCGAACAAACAATTGGTCAAAACAAAAATTACGTGAACAGACATTAACAAAAGAAGACATAGTTTCATCTGAATGCACAATGATTTCAATATTAATTCTTATAATAGCACCGATGTTTCTAGGTCATATAAATATATCTTACTGTCAAAAAAAAATACAGAACCATGTCGTCAATTCTGGTGCTATGTTGTTCGAAGTGGCCATACAAGAGGGGAAAATTGCCAAAAGAAAACAGATAATATTGTTCTCAGCTGTTCAGATATCTGATGCGCATTCGATACATGACATGAAGTAACCCAGTTGTATAAAATGAACTGCTATTATGCTTCATACTATTTTCAGCACAAGGTAAAGGAGAAAAAAATGTAGTTCCATAGACCTCGCTCCAAGGTTATTAAGTATCATGCACAAGTTCTGATATGCTTATATGGTAAGATTATATGAAAATCGATTTGTTACACTGGCTATCCTACCACGTCAATATAAGGGGTAGGTGGGTGGCACATGAATCAATGAAGGAAAGCAAAGAAGTACCAATATATCCTTGCCCTCACCACACCCCAGAGTCAAATCCAGCTACTGTTCAATTGTATTCAGATTATGTGACAACTGACACGTAATAAACTTAATTTTCAGACATACTTTTAAGCAAGAGATAAAAATTACCATGTTCCTCACTTGTCTGTACAAAAACCCAGTGCCTTCAACCTCGAGTTGTATGATTGCATCCTGTTTAGCAGCCACGAAATGTCAGGTCAAAGTCAAACACAACATAAAAGCCCACACGCAACAATGAGGCCGTAAGGGTCAAAGAAAATTAAACTAAGTGATGGGGTCATCAGTCACCATTTCAGTAACATCAAAGCGTGATATCTTCTTTATTGGACTGCGAACACGATCATTGTGTACTGCATTGGCAAAAGATGTGAAGTCATGTACTCCAATGAAATGCTTTGCAGCCTCCCGCATGGCATGTGGATTAAGCTTATGTGCACTATGGTAAGCGTAATTATTATGGAAGGGGTCCATAACTGCTTCATTATATCTTGTAATGATATATTTTGCTCTTTGAGGATGTGCGAGCATGGAATTCTGGACATGCTGCACTAATTTCTCTAACTCGAATATCTGGAGGTAGAAGCCCATTGATTGCAGAATGAAAGCTATCGAGACAATTGTAAGCAAAAGGCGTGTTGAAATGTGCCACCTGGAAAACAACACATGACATGTTATCGCAGAATTTAAACTTGTCAACAGTGCAGGATATACAAATAGGATGATACATGTCAGCTTGAGGCTTGTTTACAGTTGTATAATAAGATAATTAAACCTGCCCCCGTGCATGAACACCTGAATCTGTCCTTCCTGCACCAACCATGCAAAGCTCCTTCCGGTCCAGCTTCGTTATGTGTATTAGTGCTTTCTCTAAAAAGCACTGTATGGTTGGAGGTGATGGTTGATACTGCCAACCTGAGAGATGATAGTAATTAGAGAATCATTTATTATTTCAAAATTCTGAAGTTATGTTCACATTCTGAGGGTTGTTCCTGTCACATGTCAAGCAAGTAGAGTTACAATATAGGTGATCGATGTTGTATCCAGTTAGTACCAATCAAAAATAAAAAATGGCTCCAACTCAGAAGTAGTGGCAGCTCATGATCATATATATATGATATGTTCAATGAGATTCAAGAGAATGCAAAAGAAATCTGTTATGATCTGACAATAATGTATTCTCAGTAGCAACCTCTAATCCATCACAAATGCATGAAGTGCTTACTGTTGCTTATAAGCTCATAATTACTAGTGGTGGCACAGCCTTCTAAAAGAGTGTCATGCACCACATAGTTCACCTATAAGCTTAAAGGCGATTTGGATATGTGTCGATGTTGATGTTTCAGAGAATTCATATGGTTCAACTTGGATCCATGTCCACATGGACACGAGTTTCTCTACTATGAACATAAATCTTGCATATAAAAATAAAACTTTTCCAGTATGTTTAGGCATATGTACCTCACATATGTTAGTAAGGTAATGTATATTTGTTGAGCACCTTAACACATGATCAAAAGAACATAAGCGCAAAAACATCATGAAATTGTTTTCACTTGTCAAAAGAAAGCTCTGCTTAATTCTTGGTTTAATTACTCATATGCCACACAAATGCCAAATATTAGCCAAGCCAGTCATTGATAAAAGGACCACTGTGTTGCAGCCATTGTTGATTGGTTGATACCTCATTTGATAAGCTCTTCAAGTATTATATTAAGATTATGAAACTTGCCACGTTTGGAAATGTGACAAACCACACAGTAATACATTGTATTAGCTTGGCTCAACACATTGTCATGCTGAACAAAATACTGTAGCTAACTCCAAAAAAGACACCCTGTCTAGTTAGATGGCAAAAACCAACTTATTAAGCGCTCCTTTAGGAGCACAACTGGGAGTTCACTTTCAGAAATTGCAGGTAGACAAGTGTCAGTAACAGCTGCTATCATACTTGCATTTCGAGAATGTGCTTATTTTTTCATTCGTTGTAAGTGAATTATGAGGAACTTCTAACAAGCACATGCAAAGGTTGTATAGGTTAAACAAAATCACTTCTTAGGAGGAAACTCATTGAGAAGATATGCTAAAATGAGCCCCATGTATGAAACATTGCTGGTGTAGTGTTATCGTAGTTAGACTACAAATGAGCACTGTAAACACAATTTATGAAACTTATGCAGTACATGCTCCTCCCAAAGCATCATCAGGAAAGGACCAATATCATATGCTACTCAAATTACCATCAATTCCTTTGCAATCTCAAAATTTATCATCACTAGGGAAATTCGAATGTAAACATCAAATGTTGTGAGCACATCCTAGTTGTCTGGGCGGACTTACAGCCGCTGTTACCCGGCTCTTGCCGGGCTTAGCAGCTGCACAGCTCCTGCGTCATGCGATCATTTGAACCGTGCAAGCAACTGCATTTGGTCAAAATCGGCAGATCAGCGTGCTCAGTTCGACTGTGCCCAGGCTGGTTTGCTGGTGCCTTGCTAGACATCCCTATTGGGCCTCCAATCCTCCACGAAGGCAGACAGTCCATCTGTGTGAATGCAGGCAAACCAACAACCAGTCGGTCGATCAGATCGATCCCCCTCCCAGGCAGAATCACAGAAGACATAAGGCAGGCTGAGTACTTTTCAATTAGATTTAAGTTCAATTTGGGTGATAACTCATTTTAGAACAATCAATTGGCTCAATTTTAGTTGAATTGTATTTGGTCATGTGTTTCAAATAGCTAACTTGAGCTTGAAGTATCTCTTGGGTGCATTTGGACAACTCTAAATTGGAATTTCATCGCCGAGCTCCTGTAGATCGAGGGAGTTTTTTTTGTTATTTAAATAAGTTAAATTTATTTATGTAATGCTTACATCTGTTAACGTGTATTTGGAAAAAAATGTTATAAAATTGTCCCAAATAAGAAGAAATGCCGCTTATGTTATGGCTCCATTATCTGTCCACATTTGCACTTTTTGTACAAAACCTTTTGCTGAAATCGAGCACTCACACCAACAGTGACCCTAATGTTTCCTCTCCTACCTCCAACACAACGAACGTCCTTAGCATAGAAGCCCAACCATTCATCACCACCTAAGAATCTCATGACGCTCAAGCGCACAAATACCACCAATCTTAAAGAACCCAAGGGCAGAGAAGGGGAGTGAGAATAACCTTTGTACTTGGTACCGTCGTAAGAGATCACTATCCGCCACCTATGCGCAGTCTCCGTCGCCACCGAGTCAGCCTCGTCCACCTCCGGGCGCAACACAGCTCGAAGGCTGCTATCCACGAGCTGTCACCTCCCGTCGAAGAGAGACCACGAAGCATTCCACGTGAGATGGGGGGCATGGGGAAAGAGTGCGCGGGGAAGAGATGAAGAAAAGGGCCTTACAGAGATGTTTCCGGCGGCGGCGGCAGTGGCGGCGGCGGCGGAGGTGGAGAAGGAGGCGCGAGGAGCGGGGAGAGCGAAGCGGAGCCCGGCTAAACCCAGCATATCCAATTCTCGATCTGATGCGGAACAACGAGTGCGAGGAGCGGATGAAACTGCTTAATTATTTATTTTGGTTTTCCTAACAATAAATAAATCCTGTAAAAAAAGTCGGTTTCCCCTCTCTCATCCGTGACTCGGATAAAATCCGACCGTCTAGTCCATTTTACTACTCACTCCATTCCAAAATTCATGTCATGACCAGCACTTTAGCAAACACATCCGCTTCTCCTCTCGCCTTACCACCTTCTCCCGGCGCCTCATCGCTAATGTGTCATTGTGCTTCACCTCCGCCTCATACTCCCCTCAAATATGCACCATCAATAACGAGAACTCCATCTCCAGCGGGAAAGCCGGATCAGGTGGCGGTGATGTCGGATCTGATGGCGCGACATGTTTAGGACAATCAACATATGTACATTTGGCTTTCCTTATTTAGAGATAAGTTCATCTAACCAATCATTTTATACCAGTGTTTTTATTGTTCTATTGCAACTATCATAATTGTAGCTTATTGATACGTGCATTTTATATCATCATTTATACAACTTATATTATCATATTAGAATGTTATTTGCATTGTTATATCATTGTTTTTACATGTTTTAGATGATTTATGGGACTTTCATACAAAGTCCCTATTTTTGGTATTTAATTTTGAGAGGCAGAAAGCCTCCTTTTTTCTTGTTTATAATGTTTCAGGAACTACATGGACCCAAATAATAAAAGGAAAAATACACAGCTGATTTTTCTTCGGGACAGAGGGAAGAAGATCGAAGGGAGGAGAGCCACGAGGCCCAAAAAGGGGGGGCCCACGCGACCAGATTCTTTGGCCGCGTGGGGCCCACCAACTTCGGCCTCGGGCACCTCCTCGCTCGGGGCTTTTTATCACACCCTTCGTCTCGCCCGAAAAGTTACGCCCTAATTTTCTGTCCATCCGAGGCCGCGGCGGCGGCGAAACTCCTGATTCCCTCCGAGGGGGATCAGATCCTGCTGCTCCGGAGCTCCGGAGAAGGGGGAAATCATCGTCATCGTCATCACCTCTCCTCCTTGGCGTGGGAGGAGGCCTCTACATCATCACCATCACCAAGACCAGCACCATCTCCATCATCATCTCCGTGATCCACTCCGTTCCCCTCGTAGTTTGAGAGTTGCTATACCCTAGATACTTGTCTTGTGCTACTATTCATGTTTGTGATTGAGTACTTGTCATTATTTGGAGGTGAAGTTATATTTCAGATTGTGTTGTACCACTTATGCCACTGAATATATCATGTTTGCACGTTGTGAGTAGTTCCCGTATGTTCCTGAGGGCATAGGATGAATTGGCAATGATTTATATATGACATGTGTTGGTATTTTGTCTAGTGTTTATCTTTTTATGTGATTCTATGATGGTGTTGTGCGAACGTCGACTGCACAACACTTCACCTATATGGGCTCATAGGAGAACACCGTAGTGTAATGAATTGAGGGAGACTTGGGAGGACATGTAAACCTGAGACCGAGTCATGAAGTTACATTATGAGGGTATTAGTATCGGGGACCTTAGAGTGTAATGCTATGGTGGGACTTTATGTCTTAATAATTCTTGTGCAGTCATTTACTTGGCCACATGATCCATCATAAGGGGTTTAGTTTATTTATTTAGCTATACCTAATAATGGCTCCGTCCAAAGAAGATTAAAACTTGACAAGATATTCAACGTGTTGTTTAATAAATCTCTATGCCTAGCAATATCCATGCCGCCCTCGGGAACGTTTTCCACATATAAGTTACACATCACTTGAGCTTGTCCTCTTGCCACATAAGAGGATTGGGCTTTCTCTCTTTGAGAGCTTTACTTGCTACTATTTATTTCAGCATTTTTATTCTCTTGCAACTATACAACCAAAAATACCAAAAACACTTGCATCTTTTATTGTTTTATTTATCAATCTTGCTAACCAATACCTTCAGCTCCTCGTGGGTTCGACAACCTTTTCTAATCGAAAGGTACTACAATTGATCTCCTGCACTTGGGAGTCATCAAGATACTTTTCTGGCGCCGTTGCCGGGGAGCGTAGCGCTATTGGTAAGAAGTTTGGTAAGGAAACTTGAAAGCTGAATTTTATTTACTGTTTTATCTCATTGTTACTATGGCATTTATGAATCGTGCCTCGCTGCATCTTGCTCTATATGAAAGTGCTTATGCCACTACTCCTAAAGTGGTTGAAACTACTGTGTCTGAGGTACCTAAAGTGGGATTTAAAATTCCCATTGGTCATGTTAAAAGAGTTATGAAAAATCCATTTACAGGGATGGAACTAAGTCTGCACGTGAACACGTGGAGTAATTGAAGACATATGTGGTTTATTTAGACTTCCTGGTATTTCTGAGGATCAGGTAAAAAGGAAGTTATTATATTTGTCTTTATCTGGTAATGCTCGTATTGGTTCAGGTCTTTGGATGAAGAGTCATATTGAATGGAGTATCTTGAGGAAGGTTTTCTTTCTTAAATATTTTACTCCTAAAGAAGCTTATGAGAACCGCTGCTATATATTTAATTTCTGGCCACATCTGGGAGAGAGTATTACTCAAGCTTGGGGGAGGTTAAAGGAACTCCTTCGCAAGAATCCTTGTCATGATCTTACAAGGAAAATTATATTGATAAACTTTTATGTGAGGCTACCAAGACAAAATTCTGGATAATTCATCTGGTGGAAGTTTTACAAATAATACTGAAGAAGAAGCATGGAATTTATTGGAGACTATTTCTGAAAATACTAGTCATTGGGATCTTGATAAAGGTAATGAGCCCTATTTGATTATGGATATTCATGTGTAGAGAACTTCTCTACTTCTATTTGTTTAAAAATCTGAGTGATACTTTTGGTCTTGATCCTTATGTTATAATTGAGATAGCTAAATTTTGCTGATCATATTGTGTTCCTAAAAGTGGTTTGAAGTTTATGTTGAACCTGTTAAACAATCTATTGTTGTTCCTAAAGTTATTAAACAGGTAGAACCAGTGTCATCTGTGACAATTGAGGAGTATGTTGAACCACCTCCATATCCAAACCAAGTTAAGGAGAATTTACTTATTGCTGTTACTAACAAGAGTAAAGAAGATGTTCTCAGCCTTATGAACAGGTGGAAGTCAACAGTCAAATTTCTATTATCAAACAATTAAATGAAGAAGACCCTGTTGATGTTTATTTATGTGAAGATGCTACTAAAGTCATCAAAGGTAATTCGGCCAAGTTGGTAAACCTGTTATATCATGCTCTATTGGGACTTCAAGTTATCATGGTTATGTGATATTGGAGCAAGTATTAGTGTCATTCCATATTCTCTTTATCTTGAAATCAAGCCTGATATTGATCCTATCATTATGGAAGAGACAGGTATGACAATTCAACTTGCTAATAAAGATTATATTAGTCCATTTGGAATTGTTAGAGATGTTGAAGTATTGGTTGGCAAAATAAAATATCCTGCTGATTTTATTGTGCTTGGTTGTCCTCAAGATTCATTTTGTCCTATCATTTTTGGTAGACCTTTCTTACACACTGTTGGTGCTGAAATTAATTTGCCTAAAGAGAAAGTGTTTATTAAATG
Organism: Poa pratensis; assembly: GCA_947311845.1. Classification (NCBI taxonomy): domain Eukaryota; kingdom Viridiplantae; phylum Streptophyta; class Magnoliopsida; order Poales; family Poaceae; genus Poa; species Poa pratensis. The sequence goes on from CAMZMU010000027.1 coordinate 91,580,182, forward strand.
TGCTGGAGAAAAACTTGAATTCAACTTTTTAAATTTGCTGATAAACATGGAAAGAGCCAATTTCTGAAGATATAATTGAAACTCTTGCTCATATAGCTGTAGCTTCAACTGATGTAGAACGTTATATGCTTAATCAAGATGAACCATTTAATGATGAGGAAAAAGATGCTTTAGAACAAATATTATGGCAACAACCCCACAATTACAATTGCATATCCCACCTGATAATTTAGGAGTGCTACCACCACCTAAAGGGGATCCTAGTTTTGAATTAAAACCTTTGCCTACAAATCTGAAATATGCATATTTGGATGAGAAGAGCATATATCCTGTCATTATTAGTGCTAACCTTTCAGCTGAAGAAGAAGAGAAATTACTTGATGTGCTTAAAGCTCACCGACCAGCCATTGGATACTCTCTTGATGATCTTAAAGGTATAAGCCCAGCTCTATGTATGCATAAAATTAATTTGGAGGAGGATGCAAAACCTGTTGTTGATTATCAACGCCGTCTCCATCCAAAAATGAAAGAAGTGGTAAGGAAAGAGGTAATAAGACTTATTGAAGCTGGTATCATTTATCCCATAGCTGATAGTAAGTGGGTTAGTCCTGTTCATTGTGTTCCTAAAAAGGGTGGAATGACTGTTGTTCCAAATGATGAGGATGAACTTGTGGCTCAACGTACTGTTGTTGGTTATAGGATGTGTATTGATTTCAGGAAGTTAAATAAAGCAACTCGTAAAGATCATTACCCATTGCCATTTATTGATCAAATGTTAGAAAGGTTATCTAAACACTCTCACTTTTGCTATTTAGATGGTTATTCAGGTTTCTCACAAATTCCTGTCCATAAGGATGATCAAGAAAAGACCACTTTTACTTGCCCATATGGTACATTTGCTTATAGGAGAATGCCATTCGGTTTGTGCAATGCTCCTGCTACTTTTCAAAGATGCATGAATGCTATATTTGCTGATTATATTGAAAAGATAATGGAAGTTTTATGGATGATTTTTCTGTGTATGGTACTTCCTTCGATAATTGCTTGTTCAACCTTAACAAAGTTTTGCAGCGTTGTGAAGACCAACACTTAGTTCTTAATTGGGAGAAGTGTCACTTCATGGTTACTGAAGGTATTGTTCTTGGGCATAAGATTTCTGGAAAGGAATAGAAGTTGACCCAGCAAAGATAGAAGCTATTGAAAAGCTCCATACCCAAGGGACATCAAAGGTATAAGAAGTTTTCTTGGGCATGCAGGTTTTTACCGTAGGTTTATTAAAGATTTCTCCAAAATATCAAAACCTCTAACCAATCTTTTGCAAAAGGATGTTCCTTTCTCTTTTAATGATGATTGCATTGAGTCCTTTAATATTTTGAAGAATGCTTTAATAAGTGCTCCTATTATTCAACCTCCTGATTGGAAATTGCCTTTTGAAATTATGTGTGATGCTAGTGATTATGCAGTTGGGGCTGTTTTGGGCCAACGTGTTGATAAGAAACTGAATGTTATTTATTATGCTAGTAGAACACTTGATGCTGCTCAAAGAATTATGCTACAACTGAAAAAGAATTTTTAGCAGTGTATTTGCTTGTGACAAGTTTAGACCTTATATTACTGATTCAAAGTCACAATACATACTGATCATTCTGCTATTAAATACTTAATGAATAAGAAAGATGCTAAGCCTAGATTAATAAGATGGGTACTTTATTGCAAGAATTTGATTTACACATTGTTGATAGGAAAGGGGAAGATAATCAAGTAGCTGATCATCTTTCTAGAATGGAAAATATACCTGATGATCCTATTCCTATTAATGATAGCTTTGTTAATGAACAACTTGCAATATTAATGTTTCTAGTGCTAAAGTTGCATCTCCATGGTTTGCCAACTATGCAAATTTTATTGTTGGTAAAGTTTTACCTCCACACTTCACTTTCAACAAAGAAAGAAATTCTTTTATGATCTTAGACATTATTTTTGGGATGATCCTTTCCTTTATAAGAAAAGTGTGGATGGTATTATTAGACGTTGTGTACCTGAGCATGAACAACAGGCTATTATAAGAGATTGTCATGACAGTCCCTATGGAGGGCATCATGCAGGAGATCGTACAGGTGCAAAGGTATTACAATCTGGTTTTTATTGGCCTACTTTATTTAAGGATTGTGCTGAATATGTTAAATCTTGTGATAAATGTCAAAGAGTAGGAAATATTGGTAGGAGAAATGAAATGCCTATGAATTATTCTTTACCACTTGAGCCATTTGATGTGTGGGGTTTTGACTTTATGGGACCTTTCCCAATCAAAGACAAAGCATACTCATATTTTGGTTGCAGTGGATTATGTTACAAAGTGGGTGGAAGCAATTCCAACCAAAAGTGCAGATCATGCCACAGCAATGAAGATGCTCAAGGACATCATTTTCCCCAGGTTTGGTGTTCCTAGGTTTTTAATTACTGATGGTGGTTCTCATTTCTTGCATGGTATTCTTAGGAAAACATTGGCAAAATATGATGTTAACCATAGAATTGCATCTCCTTATCACCCTCAAACAAGTGGACAAGTTGAATTAAGTAATAGGGAAATTAAACTCATTTTGGAAAAGACAGTGAATAAGTCTAGGTCTGATTGGCCACTTAAATTAATGATGCATTATGGGCTTATAGAACTGCTTTTAAAAATCCTATGGGAATGTCTCCTTATAAAATGGTTTATGGAAAAGCTTGTCATTTACCTGATGAATTAGAACATAACTAGCTGGGTGACCCGCGCAATTGCGCGGCTAGCACCAAGATTTTGAATCTACATATTCCTCTTATCATTTCTCGTGTTTACAGGAGAGCTCAGTTCCAATTAGCGTGTTTATTACTTTTTTGAATGGGTCCGGAAGATCTACAAAGGACCTACCTAAGGAGCAAGCAGAAAAAAGAGAAACAGGTAATCCTCCCAATAGATTTGACGGATTGCAATAGTCATAGATCCACTACCCATTATACCATAGGATCTCACGGCCTTAAAAATAAACATATGGAATATAAGCACATGAGTTGAGGCTGCAAACGTATCAATAATTTCATAATCATTAGGCAATGTGAGTGCATTGAAATTTTGTATGCACATACCGATGAGAAATATGATTGTTAGAAAATATTGTTGCTTAAAATAACAAAACATGTAAAATATGATGTAATATCTGTTCAGTTAAACCTACGAATTCTACGGAATGAAAACGCTTACACAAATATTAACCCCTGGAATATAACAATATAGGAAAAACATAGAAATAAATAATATTGTTTGCTTCTATTTAGAAATCCCCATCCGCAAGGATAAATATTCATCCATCGCAACAACAACAAAAACAGGAGAAAATTCCATGTTCTTTCAGAACCTTCCAACAAACATAACAGAGTATTGTGATTGTGATCGTGTACCAGTTTCAAATGGTACTTATTGCTTAGTTTTACTCGGTCTCCACCCATAATCATATCTATGTCTTCAGCTTCAGCTAGCTACCTGCCACCCAAAATGTCTCTAATGATATAAGATATTACCTCCGTCACTTCTCCTACATGAGTTAGAGAAATGCAACAAAGGTCATAAAATTGTTCAAGTTTTCGGATAGGTTAGTGTAAAAAAAAAATCAAAATTACATGTTTATGCCTCAGAAGTCATACCTTGTTCATCGTAGTAAGTTGCACGCCGGCAGGTCGACATGCATCCAAACAGGGACAATAGAATAATTATTATTTTTGCATAAACACCATTGGTCGGCCTTTTCTTTTCACTTACGATCCCTCTATTCTTTTTCCCGCATGTGTCTCGTCGCGTGGACACGACTGTCAGTCGAGGAAGCCCCGTGGAAACCTGCAGTGCGGACGGGCTGCCATATTATGCATACATGTGACCTTCAGTTTAGACCAAAGAAAATGAACTGGAAGCCATTGGGAGGATGCTACAATCGTGGCTCATTGTACAGTTCTATGAACTTGGACAACGATACGTGCGTCTTGTCTAGATGGACAACAACTCACACAGACCACTGAACCGATGTTCGTCTCTACTTTGACTCCGTCCATATGTATCTCGAGTTCTACGCTCCAAATCATGCCTGATTTCGTACGATCAGATATCAACTTTGATGAACAACATATCAATCAATCGCTTGGTTATGTGGAGTGTGTAGTTGAAAGCATGAATTGAGTTACTAACCGGTTGATCCCGTACTTGGAGTTTTCGGTCTTCAGTTTCACCAAGCAGCCTCGTTGCCAGCCCGGCGGCCGCCGGCAAGCAGATTGCAATCATGTACGCCACGGCAATGCAGGTAAACCAATTTCTGCAATTATAGAATTGCAATCATGTATCTATGCTCCAATAGGAGAAATTCATGGGAAGCCCTGTACTCCATGAACGTCGCGTAGAACTGTATGAAGCTAGTTTTCATATCAAAGTTCAGGTACCGAGTTCCTCGTAAACGACGGCCGCTCGCTCCCGCTGCCACCGCCAGTAGGCTGTCGCGAGTCCAGGTTGTCGATCTGACGACAGTCCGATTCTATCATGGGAGATATCGATAGTATGTGGTATCAGTGTATTACCTGGCTGAAGGCTGTTCGTGTGCATCAGGCAACTCCTCAGTGGATTAATCCATATATGCACCTATGAGAAGTCTTCAATCCTTGATCGATCCATGCATGTTTTCAATGGCTGAATGCGACATGCAATAGACGATTCCTCAATCCATCGATTAGTTTAACTGAAGGATGTACGTGTGTATCAGACCAGCAACTCCTCAATCGATTGAACCATATGACGATTACTCAATCCATCGACCAATTTTTTCAGGGCTGCATGCATGGCGTATGTATGAAGCACAATTAAGACTTTGATTACGCCAAGCGCTTTGGTACGGTTTGGAGAATCGGACGAAAAACCTGGGCGATTGTCGGCGATTTCTTATCGACCTCTTGTTATGCGCCGGCTGCTGCATGGTGTGGTCAATAGCTAGAGTTCTGCGTGTTGCTTCACGCGCGAAGCCAAGGCCGGCCGGCCGGCCGGCTGGAGAAAATCTCCCCGCGCGATTCCGTGTTCTTGCAATCGATGTTGACGATGCTCTTCTCGTGTGCATGTCTCTTGGTATCAGATATGCCTACGGAACGCCGGCCGCCTGGCCGGAGAAAATCGCCCCGCGCCGCCGCGTGACTCCAGCCGTATCCTTCCGATCGATGTTCAATGCTGTTGTCATATGCGTGTCTCTCGGTGTCAGATATGCATACGGCATGATAAATCTGTTCGGTTTTGATGTATCACGTGTGCATGCAAAGCTCTTTATTCTTCTCATGATCGATCTTGCGTGCGCACCGACGTTACGGGACTTTTAGAACTTCCAAATCTGCGTCGTTCAATTTTAGCTGGTTAATCCGAGCCGTTAATTGTCTTGTGTTTTAATTATATAATAGATGCTAGATGGGCTATTAAACAATTGAATTTTGATTTTAAGCCTGCAGGAGAGTAGAGAATTCTTGATTTAAACTTACTAGATGAATGGAGAAATGAAGCTTATGAAAATGCTAAAATGTTTAAAGAAAAAGTTAAGATTTGGCATGACAAGAAAATTAAGAGAAAGGAATTAAAAGTAGGTGATCAATTTTATTATACAACTCTCGTTTCAAGTTTTCTGCAAGGAAGTTAGCTTCAAAGTGGCAAGGACCATTAGTGATACAGGAGGTGCACCGTTTAGGAGCTATCCGTCTTCATGGTGACATGAAAGGTAAACCTCATGTAGTTAATGGACACCGCCTTAAACATTATATTGCAGGAAAGAGCTTCATCGGAATGGTGGAAGAGTTGAACTTGCAAACACCGGAGGAGGTAATTGAGAAAGGTCGTGCAGTTTCAGAAACCCTAAATCAATAAAAGGTAACTTTAGTGTTGGAAAGTTTCTCGGAATTGCGTAATTTTTTACGGAAGTCATTTTTTATGGAAATTAACGTGTGGGACAAGAAATCTGGAAGGAACGGAGACCCGGGGAAGGAAACAAGGGGTCCCACGCAGCCAGATTCTTTGGCCGCGTGGGCCCACTCCTTTCCGCCTCGGAGTCCCTTTTCGTCTCGTTTTTGGCTCCGACGCTTTGTCTTGACCTAAAAATCGTCAATATATACCCCTTTTTGACGATCTAATCTTGCACCGAGCGTTCTCGAGCGATCCTTGCTTTTGTTGTTTCTGTTTGTCAAGTTTTAGCTATGTCTTTCTCCGGATCCAACCAACAGGGGGAGAGCTTCCCCAAGGGAGGTGTTGTGAACCGCTACTTCAACTCTGTGATGGCGCCACCGAAGAACGTGTCCTTCAAGGAGGGCGTGTTGCTCGTGGAGGAGGTGAAGGCTCCCAAGACCACCGGCACGGTGGAGGAAAGGCTGGATGATCTGGAGGACAAAACCTTCAGGTATGGCACTGTTGTTGAACGCAGCCTTGATGCTCATCACTTCATGAACCTGGAGCTGGAGAAGAAGGTTAAAGAGTACAAGGAGAGGCTTGAAGATCTGGAAGAAAGGTACAAGGATGTCATCGAGAAGTGGGAGAAGTTCCAATACTTTATGTGGGATGTAGAGAACCAGAACTGCGAGTATGAAGAACGCTTCAAGAAGATTGCAGCAGCTGCCACCCTCAGGTATAATGATCCACCTACATCTTTCCGTGATGGGAGGCCTTTCCCATGGAAGATGGCGGAATGGGAGGAGGAATATGAGAAAGAAGAGGCCGCGGCAAAGGAGGCTATAGCAAAACGTGAAGCTTGGGGGAGTTCAACCTAGCCTTTATCTTTATTAGTTTATCATATCTATCTAGTCATGGTGTGTTTTGCTTTTATCGTTTAGTTATCAATATCTCTTAGGCGTGTGTGAGCTCATGGAGCATTATCATGTATCCCTATCTTATGGTTTATCAATGAATATTAAAGTATGGTGTCATCCATGATTCTCTTGTTTGGAAATTTATGGGTAACACTCATGTAAATGAGCATGGCATATTTAGAGGTTTCGGTCACATCTTGCCTTGAATTTAATTGACTTGAGTGTGTTGGACAATTGTAGAATTATCTCATTATAAAATATGTAAAGAGAATGAGTCAATATGACTTGAGAATTAATAGTTTAAGGTTGAGATATGGTCTTGTAGGATAAAAAGTTATGAAGGGTTAATAAAAAGGATATGAAACACTCTTGTTAGAATCTAGTATCTTTTGAGCAAATTAATGATCATGGATATTTCAATACTTATGCTCTTGAAAAGTGTATGAAAAGGGAGGCACCTGAAAATTCAGTTAGCCATGGAAATTGTAAGATAAAGGTTGTATAGAGCATAGGAACTTGATTGAAATATCCATGACTAAAGTTTGCACTAGTTACTAGTGAAGCAAGGTTGAGAACAATTTTATATCTGTCTTTTCATTTGTCTTCTTTAAACTTGTTATCCAATGAGAGTTTATCTTGTCTTTAAATTTCAGCAAAGTATAAAATATTATAATGCTTGCCATAAGAGCAAAGGCATGTGAAAAGTAGTATGATTCGATTGTCCAACATACAATGGTTATTTACTTTCAAAAGTAAGAGGTGATTGCTAGAGCTTCTACTTATGTTGCCCTTATGTGTATGAGTTTTAGTTCATTAATCTTACATTAAAACTGAATATGATGATGATACAATGCCCGTATTTATTTATCAACCATAAGTCCATTGATGCATGTAATGATCTATGTCCTTACTTACTCGAGGACGAGTAAAGTTTTAAGCTTGGAGGAGTTGATACGTGCATTTTATATCATCATTTATACAACTTATATTATCAGGTTAGAATGTTATTTGCATTGTTATATAATTGTTTTTACATGTTTTAGATGATTTATGGGACTTTCATACAAAGTCCCTATTTTTCGTATTTAATTTCTGAAGGCAGAAAACCTCTTTTTTCTTTTTTTTTAATGTTTCAGGAGCTACAGGGATCCAAATAATAAAAGGAAAAATACACAGCTGATCATCGGGAGAATACCAGAGGGAAGAAGATCGAAGGGAGGAGAGCCACAAGGCCCAAAAGAGGGGGGCCCACGCGGCCAGATTCTTTGGCCACGTGGGGCCCACCAACTTTGGCCTCGGGCACCTCCTCGCTCGGGGCTTTTTATCACACCCTTCGTCTCGCCCGAAAAGTTACGCCCTAATTTTCTGAAGTCCATCCGAGGCCGCGGCGGCGAAACTCCTGATTCCCTCTGTGGGGGATCAGATCCTGCTGCTCCGGAGCTCCGGAGAAGGGGGAAATCATCGTCATCATCATCACCTCTCCTCCTTGGCGTTTGAGGAGGCCTCTACACTTATTTCAGGAGCTATAATTCATGTGAAGTCATTTACTTGGCCACATGATCCATCATAAGGGGTTTAGTTTATTTATTTAGCTATACCTAATAATGGCTCCGTCCAAAGAAGATTAAAACTTGAGAAGATATTCAACGTGTTGTTTAATAGATCTCTATGCCTAGCAATATCCATGCCGCCCTCGGGAACGTTTTCCACATATAAGTTACACATCACTTGAGCTTGTCCTCTTGCCACATAAGAGGATTGGGCTTTCTCTCTTTGAGAGCTCTCACTTGCTACTATTTATTTTCAGCATTTTTATTCTCTTGCAACTATACAACCAAAAATCCCAAAAACACTTGCATCTTTTATTGTTTTATTTATCAATCTTGCTAACCAATACCTTCAGCTCCTCGTGGGTTCAACAACCTTTTCTAATCACAAGGTACTACAATTGATCTCCTGCACTTGGGAGTCATCACTTATGCATGTCTTCAGAGCATTTTTTATTATGACAGCTATGCAATTGCCTTTTCATCTCCATAATGACACATGGTCTTAGTTTCATCCTAAACTAAGGAAACCATGACATATCTGGAGGTGTTCCTCGGTGCCGACGTGTTCCTCGGTGGTCGCTATTCCCGGGCAGAGGTTATTTCTTTTGGGGATTCCGGAGGTGGTTGACGTACGGTCGAGTGGCCGTATGAGAGCTCAACCAAATGCAGATGCGATTCAAATGAAGTGTGCCCATCAGAAGGCTCAAGCGAGCTCCGGAGGTCCATATGGGCCCTAAGGCGTGGCCATCTAGGTGGTAGTTTGCCTCCAATATTTACCTCTGTGGAATCTTTTTTATAAAAACATCCATTTTATTTTTGCTTTATTTCATTTCCTCGTTTCCTGCACGAAAAAATGCATAAAGATGTTTCTGCTAGAAAACAACGTCATTTCCACTAGTATTATTCCAAGTTTGTTGAGATCCTAGACAAAACCTAAGTAAAGTGCTTGAAAAAAGTAGATATGTTCTGGAAGTATCACACACACACGCCCCAGTTGTAGCTCGTTGCTTCTCATCAAGCAAACATGATAACGTAAAGCGAACAAGTCCACAAGAACTTTGCCTTCATTCATGCATACAAGACCACTATTACCAAATGATTACAGAATGTCACATTTAATGAACAAGATTGTAATAATAGAAGGATTTTTCCGTGATTTTTTCTCGAGTAATATATAGGAGTGACATAAAGGATGTTATAAGAGACACCATTTAGTCTAGAACAGAAGGATAGTAAGTTTCAACATATCATCTTCACATCACTAGGCCGAGAGTTTATTTATAGCAATTTCAATAGGACCGAGATGTTGTGCAAGAACTTCTCATTTCTATACTTATTTATTGACAGACACTATATGAAGGATCACTAAGTACACAAATTAGCAACACGACTATTGCAGTCATTCAACTGACAACTCTCATCTTAGAATGCATAAGCATGAGTATCCACATGTTTAGTTGACAATATTAAGACATATGGGTTTGATACCCAATGATACTACTATGACGGCGCGTAGTTGACGAGGGAATCTTGATGCGGTGTTTCTTCTTCGTTCCCCGGCAACGGCGCCAGAAAACAGTCTTGATACCCGTAGATGTGATAGCCTTCAGTAGCTACCTGCAATGAAAAGTAAACAGGGTTAGGTTGAGCCTCCAAGTGCAGAGTATGTAGTAAGTGGAAGATGTGTTTTCCCCACGAGGGTGACTCGAGGGTTTAATATCGAACTCTCGGGAATCAGTAGTGAAAAGTTTATCTCCTTATCCTTCTTTTTGGTCACCTACAAAATAAAGTTAAATGTTTTGGTCTTCAACCTCACATGCGGTTGTCAAGCACAAGGTGTAAGAATGATATCAAGATAATTATGCAATGCAAACAAGAAATAAATATGCAATGGTGGTGAATAAATGTGCAAGGATGACGATAACAATGATGAATGATATTTTTGGGTTTTTTATGATGAATGCAAGATGTAAAAGTGTTTTTGTATTTTCGGATTTAATAATTGCAGAAAATGAAAAAGTGGTAAAAGTTGTTGGAAAGGTGTTTCTTATGATTAAAAATGGACCGGGGTTCATGGTTTCACAAATGCACTCTCTCTTTAATAAAGTGGCAGACAATGGACACATAGAGTTGACATATGAGATTGCAACACAGGGTTTGATATCAAGTTACTAATTATATGGGCATCACGTCATAACATAGAGATCTTTTGTTTATTAATCTCACTTATACTCCACCAGGATGCGAACTAAATCATACACCTTAGTAATTAAGATAACTCAGAGTATAGCTTTAAGTATCATGACATGAAGTTAAAATAAGAACATGCTAGATCTAGTCACGGAGAAGTGGCAAGTCAACCACAACCCCTTTAGCATGGTATTTTTGTTTATCCCTAGTGAGGTAACAAAGTAAGGTAAAACACCCAAGTGGATCGCGATATTACAGTGGTCAACTTACCGCACTCACCACCCCCCGTTACTCCAACTAATGCACACATCACCCCACACACGCTCTCATAAACATGCTTGATCATAACAAGTAGATAAGAACGGGGTACATAATATGCATCTATACTCACAACTGAAATAAACATTGCAATCTCAAACATATATTAACTCACAAAAAGATCCACCACATAGGAATTATAATGATGACCGTAATCATGTGCATCAGCTCATACGGTACTAATTAGTGAAGCTCAAAGAGAGGAGAGATACATAAGTTACTTCCACAAACCTATAGTCCAGAGGTGGACTACTCCCTCTTCAACATGGAGACGGTGGAGATGTCGATGTAGAAGATGGAGACCACGCCGGCAGCACCCCGCCGGAGTTTTCCCCCTCCAATCTGCAGCTCCAGATCTCTGTTTTCGTGTTTATGTCGTTTGGCCGCGCTTGTTTTCGAGAACACCGTGGGACTTCTTTTATAGGTGTTTTTAGGTCAAGACAAAGTCGGTGGAGAAAAGATCGACGGCAGTGGAGCCTCGAGGGTCAAAAGGGTGGGCCCCACGTGGCCAGGTACAGAGGCCGTGTGGGCCCCCCTCTTTTGGGCTTCCGGCCTCCTTCGCTCCCAAGTCTTCCTCCTTCCAAAATAATGACGCCTGTATTTTTCCAGGTTATTTGGACGTCGTTTGGGTCCCTGAAACTTAAAAGGAAAAAATAGGGTTTTCTGCCTGCGCAGGGTTAATTCCATAAAAATAGGAAATAAATATTTTATTCCCAAAAATCATTATATAACAGTGATATAACCCTTATATGATGCAAATATGATTGGAATATGAGTGATATAGTGCAAAGTTCATGTATGCATTTTACATGCATCAACATCCCCAAGCTTAACCAATACTCGTCCTCGAGTATGAAGGTGATAAAACTAACATGGGCTTTGCAATATAGCACTAACAATGGATATCAAAGATGATTGCTACTGCTACATAGAGTCAAATGATTCATTCTTCAAAGGAGTAGCAATATGCAAAATAGTTTATGAAGTGATATCAAGTATTCAAGCAAGGATGTTCAAAGATAGTGTAACAAAGTGTAACATAGAAGATAGTAATATGGACTACTGTTAATCCACTTTTCAATAAATTTCAAAATCCATGGCTAGACGGTATTTCTAGTGGATGTTGTATGGTAGGGATCCATTATAACCGCACAGTTTGGGCTCCGATAGACAACTCTCATATGGCTTTTTTATGTTCACTCCCCTCCCCATTTGGCTTGAGCTTCTTCCTTGTTTCTTGTAGGTCCTTACCTTCATGCCTAAGCATGCGATCCTAAACTAGTTGCATGAGATAGTAGGTCATCATCGCAAGAATAAAGAGGTTACAAGTGTTTGAGAAAAGATTCACCTAATTATGTAAAGCCTTTGCTTGTGCCCTCCTCATTGGACATGTTTAGAGTTGTGTCGATGGCGATCTGAGCTTGAGATGGTGATGTTCGAGGTACCCACCATATCATGAACTATGGTAGATTAACAGAAATGTCAGTATGGTCAACTACAGGGTGACGGTGAATGGGCATATAACAATTTTATATTTTTTTGTTTAAATTAAGCGATACAACAATAAGACGAGTGATCTAGATGTGCACTAGATGAACAATCCTATATGTGGAAAGCATAAAATATATAACAAGTAAGGATACACAAAGTAATGGTTACACATAACCTCAATGGTGAACACATGGATGTCATTCCCGAAGTTTCTTGCTAAGGGAAGTATGTCTTCGCTGGAGAGATGTGAAGCCTCATAGGCACTACAATAACATGGATGTGATGACCATATCCTCCTTGTGTCTCTCCCATGAAGGAAAATCTCAATCCACTGTGAGGTTATTTTGATGGTGTTGATCAAACCTTTACAAATAACAAGGTTGATGAAATCTCCACAACTCATTTGGAGGCTCCCAATGCAACGCCAAAATGGTCGAGCTTCGTGGATGACCAATTCCGTCTCGTGTTCAAATAACCCAAGAGTAACAAGTTCCACAATGGAATGAGGGGGAGATCGAATTCCTTTGGTGAGTGGGTAGATCTAGTTCTTCTCAAAACCCTAGAAGGGCATGAAGTTTGGTTGGCTAGGATGAGAGATCTAGGGAAAGGGAACTCAAGAACAATGGTGGGAGAGAGGAAATAAAGTCAAGGACGCCACTTACACTAGTAGGGAAACCCCTACCGCTGGCGACTTTTTTTTGCCTACCGCTGGCGAATTCGGGTTCGCCAGTACAAAATGGCCAGTGGTAGTTTCTACCGCTGGCCGTGCCCGTGTCGCCAGCGGCACGAAACTGTACCGCTGGCGAACACAGCTCCCGACCGCCAGAGGTAGTTCGCGTAGCCCTGGCGGTGCGCACGACCGCCAGCGGTACGTCCTCCTCTCGCCAGCGGTACAGATGCGTGGAGCACCTTGACCGCCAGCGGTAGCTTACAGGTTCGCCAGCGGTATATTTGGCGGTTTTTTTTTTTGAAAATTGTATTCCAGCAGTATATACATGTATATGTAACACCCCAAAAATCCGTACCTAATTTTAGTGGTGTTTTCCGACACCCGAAAAACTTTTTCCTCTTACCCTAAAATATTTCTTCAAAACTTTTGAAGATGAAATTGACTTGGGAATTGCTTTCTCAAAAGTTTCCCCAGAAATCCACAACCCACTCCATCACCCTGGATAATTTTGGTGCTCAGGTTTTCTCTCGGAAACCCTAGCCCTAATTATCGGAATCTTTTAATCCTTTTCTCCACCTATAAAAGGAAAGCCCATTTCCATAGCTCTAGAAATTCCACCAAAAATACCAGAGGATCCCATGTCCATATAAAGACAACCCATGCAAAAATATTGCATACTCCAATGCAATATTTCCAAGTTAGGCAATATTTTCAAAACTGCCATTTCTAGTCCAGAAATGTTTTAACCAAGCTAGACACCTCCAATAAATCTGGTAAATTCAGGGTATGCATATTTTGGCATTTCCTGCATTTCATCTTTTGGAGCCAAACCCATTTGAGCTATATTTAGACCACTTCCTTTGTAAGCCCAAATTGATGCCATTTTGGGTTCTTCAAACAAACCTACACCTAGAAAACTCCTATGACCTTGAGACTTGGTGATGTTGACCACATGTCCCAAAGACACACAATGCCAGAGGATCACCCCAAGATGAAGCATGGAACCCCATTTTCCCTAAATCATGCCATTATGGCCATTTTAGGCCATCCCTTGGAAAACCAATTTCCCATTGTCCAAATGACCTCACACTTCATAGACATACTCCCTACACCTAACCTAGCCAGTGGTAATTTTTGGGAATTTAATTGAGATGTGTAAGACCACAATCATTTCGTCGAACACCTGCTGCATTTTTAGTTTTCTGAAAACTTTATTCTGCAAAGTGTTGCAAATTTGATGAACTCTTGTTTGGTTGTGTCTGTTGTGATCTTGTGATCACCGTAGTGCTTTTACTTTTGTGTTTGGACCGTTGGTTTGGCGGGAACGCGCCAGAGCCGCTCACGGCGCGCTCTGGAACGCCGGATGCGCACGTCGGCATCCCCGTGTCCACTGCCCCTTGTCCGCCTCCTCGCTGTTCCGCGGAGACAAGCCGCAGCCGAGTCCCCTCTCTCCCCTTGCAGCCCCGTGGCTCCGGCGACCCAGCCGCAGCCAGGCCCCCCTCCCCCTAGCTCGAGCTCCCCTGCCCCCGCTCGACACCTCGCCGCCGACAACCGCAAGATGCCACACCGACGGCACAGTACGCCTCCAAGAGCTACGCGACGCACCGCCACTCCAGTAACCCCTCGTGCTCCCCTGTGCGTCCAGCGCGGCGAGTTTATCCCTTCTCCTCCCTATCCCTCCCCTGTGGCCAGGAGAGCCTCGACGTCGACGCTCCATTGGTGGCCACGGGAACGGCCACGACCTCCACTGCCCCCCTCCGCCCCCGCCTATTTAAGGAGCTCCCCGAGGCCCTGAAGAACCACACCACACCCTCTTCCCCCCCCCCCCCCCCCCTGAGCCTCCCCACGTTTCTCTCAGCTGAGGGAATCGAGCAGAGCTTCGGCCATGGTCGCCATGACCGTGTCGAGGACGAACCCGAGCCCTTCAGCCTCCCCAGCACCCTAGCCTCCTTTCCTGGCCGCGGTGCACCACCTCCAGGCCGTCCCCGCCGCCGGCCGGCGTCCCGGCGACCTCCTTGGCCGTCCCTGGCCGTCCCCTGCTCGTCCAGTACGAGTCCAGGGAGGAAGACGACCAGGGGATCGATCCCCTGTGTCTTCGTTCTTTTTTTCCAGCGAACGGTTTTTCAGCCCAGCCCAGCGCACAGGAGCAGGCCGGCCTGCCAGTGGCCCAGCCAGGCGCAGCAGCGCGCAGTGCACAGTAGCGGCCCATTTACAGCCCGTGCTGTTTTTTTTTTCTTTTTTCGCGGATCTTTTTCTTTTTCCCTGCTGGACAGTTTTTCAAACATCAATATCTTTTGAACCGTAAGTCCGTTTTCGGTGATTCAAATTTCTAAATCTTCGTCTCGACGAGCTCTTTCCGGTGGCACTGATTTCATCTTGTTCCAAAATAGTTCCTGAGATGCCCCTTATGTGGGTGCATTCCGGAGTTTCCGGAGAAGCAGCTTTCGACCCCAACGCCGCGAAACCACCCCGACCCTTCAAGCCAAATGGATCCCCGCCTTCAGGCAAGCTAACCGCTTGCTATGACTAGTCTTTCGATATTGTTTGTTTATTTGTTGTATGTTACCATGCCGGGTGTTTGTGTGTTGTCTGTCTACCGTGATATTTATGCATGTCTGTTGTTGATCTTGTTTAGTATGAAACTTGTAATATTGCTCCTGCCATGTTGCATATTATGTTGCATATTTATTTATCGTACTTGCTTGGTTATATTGTGTATTGTTAATATTTGCCAAACACACATCATCCGTGAGACAATGGACTGGGGGAACCGCCACCGTCTCACTAAAACATTAACGTCGATCTGTGATGGCGCTGGTCGGAGGTAGCTCCGCCATAGTCACCCGGTCGACGCAAACCAACTGTGCTGTCTTTTATAGTTGATCTGTGAAGGTGCTTGCCAGCGGAAGACCGCTGCCACAGTCTTCCGGTTGACGTTTCTTTTTCCTTGTCAAACGAGAAGGCGCTTGCCAGCGGAAGACCGCTGCCACAGTCATCCGGTTGACGTTCTTTCATTTTGCTAAGTTTGGACATGGATACTACTATTGCTTGATTTATTGTGTTGCTAATATTTTGTCGTGTGATGATATATTATGATATTATGATTGTTGTGTTGGACTAATCCTCTTGGTTTGGACTTGTGAACGATGGAACTTGATTAAATGAAACACCCCTCCAAACAACGATAGGGTCAGTCCACGGTGCCACTAATCTGAACATCGAAAGCACTGCCACTGTCGCTCACATGGGCGGGCCTTGACCTACGTAATCCTATCGAGCCTCCTTTGATGCCACCCTTTTGGCAAGTCTAGTCGGTACCATAGTTGGTCGGGGCTAGTCTTGCGAAGGTTCCGGAGCTAGGCGTTGCCCATAGTTGGGGAGCGTGCCGGATTCACTTCTGCATAAGGCATAGAGTTATGTCGGTGGCTATACAGGGAGTGTCTTGGTAGCGTGAACGGTCAGGTGAGTGTATCTTGCTGAGTTCGCCTTAGGGATGATGTCCTAAAGTACCGGCTCAGTGTGGTGCACTTAGGTGGGTGGTAATTGCAACCTCTCGAGAGTGTCAAAAATCTGGATGTCTAGCCTCGTTCCAAGGTTATGGAACAACAGTTCAGTGTCGGTCACACTGTGTGTCTTTGTCGTGTCAGGAGGTTAAACTTAAGGCGTGTTTGAAAGAAAGTTGAACAACCTGATTTCACTAAATGAACAATAAGTTGATGCAGGGAATGTTACTTGTGAGGTGAATGGGATGGCGGTGTGATGCGTTGGGAGCCTATAGTTAGGCCAGAGCCAACATCAACCGTGCATGCCCCGGGAGATAGCCAGAGTTGGCTGGGTTGATAGCCAGAGTTGGTTAGAGGCTTGGAAGCCTGATTGTGTTGACAGGAATAACTATGAGATTTGGTAACACTCGTCTACTCGTCACAGGTAAGATCGTTGTGTGATTGCCGGTGCACGATCCAACCCCTCCTGGCTTGGACTCTGTACTGGTGATACCCCGTTGTTTGATTATGCCATGTTTTGCTTGTGATGCCATGCTACCTTTATGTCATGTGCATAGAGTAGACACTTGCCATGTGTAGAACTGTATCTCCAATGTATATCTTGTTGCATGATTGTTGGATTGTTTATAGTAAGTGGCGATACTTGCTGAGTGCATAATAATGTACTCACGGGCCTTGTGATTGTGGCCAGGTTTTGTCGAGGATTCATCTTCTACTTTAGCAAGGAGATGGAGCAAGAGTGTGCTAGGATCAGTAGCCCAGCCAGAACCTGTGGAGTGGAGCCGCTCCAAGCCGTAGCCTCTCATATGTCTTCCGCTGCCAGTTAAAACTCTGTATCGTGCCATGCTGGGATTGATATTTTGTCATTCCTTGATGGCCTTGTAAACCATTTGTAGCACTGATGTGCCTGATTGTGTAATGATGTCCATTATGTTACACTGTTGTGACGTGCGGCCAGTTATCTTGGGATGGCGCACGGGACGACTGCCTCTCTGGTGATATGTGCCAGGGAGGGGTGTCACAGACATGGTATCAGAGCACCAGGCTGGCTGTAGACTACCCTAGCATGGAAAGCTCAACCGTACTATTTGCCGACAAGGAGCCCGATGGATTTGACCCATCTCCGCCTAACCGGCATGGCTATTGTTGGTCAACAGTATGGTGCAGTACGACTTGTCCCAATTCCCGAGTGAGGCTCGCCAGTTTCTTCCATGAGAAGAAATTGACACTAACCCTTAGAAATGAGACCCAGTCCTAGCCTCCAGACATCCCCACCTTCGCCTTCTACCCTTGGCAACCCAACTCTATTGAAGCAGGATTCCGCTAAGGTATCCCGCGTTCTTACCTCACCCATAGCCCTGAAGCTTGCACTAGTTTAGATGGCACCCACCTTCTATATGGATACCACTGCCGACCATTGCCCCGGCTTCCCCCTTCTTCTTTGGGAGGTCGTCCGTGATGCTCTTGGTGCATCGACCCGTCCTCAGTATGTGGTGTTCAGAAGCGAAGACTCACCTGCCGGGCATGAGTTTCAGGCTGTTGTGAGTATCAAGCCGCATCCCGACCGCAAGAAGAAACCCTATGAGTTTAGTGGCAGGTTAATGCCTACACTTGAGCTAGCTTTCCAGGTAACCGCCTTTGAAAGCCTTGCCCGTCTCAGATGGATGGAACCGACATTTGTGCGGTGTAGAGCCTACTTCTTTTTCCCAGCTATGCCTCGGTCTGGTCCTCGGATACTCTGGGCCAACACCGAAAAAGAAGTCGATTCAGCTTTAGTACACTTGGTCTCCTACCTCGCTGCAATGGAAAGCCTGAACCATTCACTCATGGCCGAGCTCCGAGTCGCCAGGCAAAGTCTTGGCCCTGCACTCCTGCAGCATGCTTCCATGAGGAATCCAATCTCAGCCACACAGGACAAAGCTCAAACCCAGCAAGGAAAACCCCAGATTCCAGACCCTGGTCCATCCAACAAAGGCTCCGTGCCAGATCGACTTCAGTGGGCACTACAGGTACCTGAACAGATGGCACCCTATGTTGGTCTTTCTGTTCTTGAGGAAGCCATGGCCCGAGTTCGGCAGCAACCCCAAGAACCAGGTGTTGTCCTTGAAGGCAGGCCGGTGATTTCCCACCCCCCGGAAGATGCAGATATGGACACCACTCTTCGTCTTGGCCCCGCTCCACCGACCACCAGAGGCCGTCAAGCGGAATAGAGCCCCTGTTTGTTTATTCTGGGTGACGCTCGTATGTTGGTAGGAGAGAAGCCGTGAGCTTGTTTGTTTTGTTGTTTGTTTTCCTTGTGTTGGTTGTAATGCAAGTTTGTTGTCTGTTTCTTGGTTGATGTCGAATCAGCCGAAATAAAACTTGGTGTTCTTATCCCCTGGTTGACCACTTGGTTGACACATGAAGGAATATCATGCCTTTCTTTTAGTTAAAGGTTTTGAAGAAACGACAGATCACTTAAGACAGGAACAGTATATGTGAACCCAGACGCCTATACCCACCTGTGAATTAATGCAAACTTTGAATGGGATTATTTTCTAGTATGTAAATTATTTTGTGGATGTTGCACGAGTTTAACTATTAAGTGGAAGTATTTAATGAGACACTGTAACCACGGTGCCTCGCTCACTTGATGTTAACTTGTGTGTAGGTTTGAAAAACCACCTACTTGGTGTTATACATGGTTCCCCGCTTGGGATAGATCATGTGCCACACTCAAGTAAAAAGTTTTTATCGGTTGTTTAGTAGTTGTTGTGTGCTTGTTAAGCCGGTATGGTTGAAATGATTATGCCATACTGCTGCAGCCGTTTTGTTTTGGGCCATAAAATGCAGAAATATTTTATAAAATGATGATTTGCTACAAGTAGAAATTCTTCTACCCATGCTTGTATCCCTGCCATTTAATCTTGCTGTAAGACACGAACTGTGCACGGATGGACAACTTCCGAAATAGATGATGCAAGCTCTACTCCAACTAGGACACTGCGACTACTTCAACACGAAGAGGTACCCCGAGGCGTGTTATTTTCCTCGTATCCCGGAGTTCTATAGGGAAAATTTCTTTGCAAAAACAAACTTTGGGAATGGCTCTATCCCACAAAATCTTGGTGTTTGTGATCCCACACTTGTGGCACGAACATCGTTGTTTGAAAACAAACCTTGTTTCTTTTTCCAAACCTGTATATACATGAAAGGGACGCCGGCCATGTATATATAGCTTTTCAAAAATAAAACCTTTTGTTGTACGCACATGGAAGGTGCACCTGTCATGTGTGTATAACTTTTCAAAAATAAAAATAAAACCTTAGGAGAAGGTTATGATTAGCATATCCCTGCCCTTTTGTTTATAAAGGTTTTTGAGTTCTCACTCACCCCAATTGATCTTGTTAGATTATTCGATAGTTTGGTTGTAGATCTTGTTGGATCTTGCCATGTTTATGTCTGGTTGAGCAAAAACCTTAGATTTAAATCCATAAGCATGCAAATAGATCCTATGTTGATTGATTAAGTGAGCCCCTGCCATGCCATCTTTAAAATGCCTTGAGTATAGTAGAAGTATCATGCTTTTAAAATATATGTTTTAAAAAGTCTTGTTAACCTCTTGGGTTAACCAAAACTCTATTATTTTGTAGAAAAAGTTTTAAATTGGGGTATAAATGGATCATTCAAGAATTATCTTGTTGTAACCCCGGGAATCCTATAAGTCTCCGAATCTCGGGGACGAGATTCTTTTAAGGGGGGAAGGTCTGTAACACCCCAAAAATCCGTACCTAATTTTAGTGGTGTTTTCCGACACCCAAAAAACTTTTTCCTCTTACCCTAAAATATTTCTTCAAAACTTTTGAAGATGAAATTGACTTGGGAATTGCTTTCTCAAAAGTTTCCCCAGAAATCCACAACCCACTCCATCACCCTGGATAATTTTGGTGCTTAGGTTTTCTCTCGGAAACCCTAGCCCTAATTATCGGAATCTTTTAATCCTTTTCTCCACCTATAAAAGGAACGCCCATTTCCATAGCTCTAGAAATTCCACCAAAAATACCAGAGGATCCCATGTCCATATAAAGACAACCCATGCAAAAATATTGCATACTCCAATGCAATATTTCCAAGTTAGGCAATATTTTCAAAACTGCCATTTCTAGTCCAGAAATGTTTTAACCAAGCTAGACACTTCCAATAAATCTGGTAAATTCAGGGTATGCATATTTTGGCATTTCCTGCGTTTCATCTTTTGGAGCCAAACCCATTTGAGCTATATTTAGACCACTTCCTTTGTAAGCCCAAATTGATGCCATTTTGGGTTCTTCAAACAAACCTACACCTAGAAAACTCCTATGACCTTGAGACTTGGTGATGTTGACCACATGTCCCAAAGACACACAATGCCAGAGGATCACCCCAAGATGAAGCATGGAACCCCATTTTCCCTAAATCATGCCATTATGGCCATTTTAGGCCATCCCTTGGAAAACCAATTTCCCATTGTCCAAATGACCTCACACTTCATAGACATACTCCCTACACCTAACCTAGCCAGTGGTAATTTTTGGGAATTTAATTGAGATGTGTAAGACCACAATCATTTCGTCGAACACCTGCTGCATTTTTAGTTTTCTGAAAACTTTATTCTGCAAAGTGTTGCAAATTTGATGAACTCTTGTTTGGTTGTGTCTGTTGTGATCTTGTGATCACTGTAGTGCTTTTACTTTTGTGTTTGGACCGTTGGTTTGGCGGGAATGCGCCAGAGCCGCTCACGGCGCGCTCTGGAACGCCGGATGCGCACGTCGGCATCCCCGTGTCCACTGCCCCTTGTCCGCCTCCTCGCTGTCCCGGAGACAAGCCGCAGACGAGCCCCCCCTCTCCCCTTGCAGCCCCGTGGCTCCGGCGACCCAGCCGCAGCCAGGCCCCCCTCCCCCTAGCTCGAGCTCCCCTGCCCCCGCTCGACACCTCACCGCCGACAACCGCAAGATGCCACACCGACGGCACAGTACGCCTCCAAGAGCTACGCGACGCACCGCCACTCCAGTAACCCCTCGTGCTCCCCTGTGCGTCCAGCGCGGCGAGTTTATCCCTTCTCCTCCCTATCCCTCCCCTGTGGCCAGGAGAGCCTCGACGTCGACGCTCCATTGGTGGCCACGGGAACGGCCACGACCTCCACTGCCCCCCTCCGCCCCCGCCTATTTAAGGAGCTCCCCGAGGCCCTGAAGAACCACACCACACCCTCTCCCCCCCCTGAGCCTCCCCACGTTTCTCTCAGCTGAGGGAATCGAGCAGAGCTTCGGCCATGGTCGCCATGACCGTGTCGAGGACGAACCCGAGCCCTTCAGCCTCCCCAGCACCCTAGCCTCCTTTCCTGGCCGCGGTGCACCACCTCCAGGCCGTCCCCGCCGCCGGCCGGCCTCCTGGCGACCTCCTTGGCCGTCCCTGGCCGTCCCCAGCTCGTCCAGTACGAGTCCAAGGAGGAAGACGACCAGGGGATCGATCCCCTGTGTCTTCGTTCTTTTTTTCCAGCGAACGGTTTTTCAGCCCAGCCCAGCGCACAGGAGCAGGCCGGCCTGCCAGTGGCCCAGCCAGGCGCAGCAGCGCGCAGTGCACAGTAGCGGCCCATTTACAGCCCGTGCTGTTTTTTTTTCTTTTTTCGCGGATCTTTTTCTTTTTCCCTGCTGGACAGTTTTTCAAACATCAATATCTTTTGAACCGTAAGTCCGTTTTCGGTGATTCAAATTTCTAAATCTTCGTCTCGACGAGCTCTTTCAGGTGGCACTGATTTCATCTTGTTCCAAAATCGTTCCTGAGATGCCCTTATGTGGGTGCATTCCGGAGTTTCCGGAGAAGCAGCTTTCGACCCCAACGCCGCGAAACCACCCCGACCCTTCAAGCCAAATGGATCCCCGCCTTCAGGCAAGCTAACCGCTTGCTATGACCAGTCTTTCGATATTGTTTGTTTATTTGTTGTATGTTACCATGCCGGGTGTTTGTGTGTTGTCTGTCTACCGTGATATTTATGCATGTCTGTTGTTGATCTTGTTTAGTATGAAACTTGTAATATTGCTCCTGCCATGTTGCATATTATGTTGCATATTTATTTATCGTACTTGCTTGGTTATATTGTGTATTGTTAATATTTGCCAAACACACATCATCCGTGAGACAATGGACTGGGGGAACCGCCACCGTCTCACTAAAACATTAACGTCGATCTGTGATGGCGCTGGTCGGAGGTAGCTCCGCCATAGTCACCCGGTCGACGCAAACCAACTGTGCTGTCTTTTATAGTTGATCTGTGAAGGCGCTTGCCAGCGGAAGACCGCTGCCACAGTCTTCCGGTTGACGTTTCTTTTTCCTTGTCAAACGAGAAGGCGCTTGCCAGCGGAAGACCGCTGCCACAGTCATCCGGTTGACGTTCTTTCATTTTGCTAAGTTTGGACATGGATACTACTATTGCTTGATTTATTGTGTTGCTAATATTTTGTCGTGTGATGATATATTATGATATTATGATTGTTGTGTTGGACTAATCCTCTTGGTTTGGACTTGTGAATGATGGAACTTGATTAAATGAAACACCCCTCCAAACAACGATAGGGTCAGTCCACGGTGCCACTAATCTGAACATCGAAAGCACTGCCACTGTCGCTCACATGGGCGGGCCTTGACCTACGTAATCCTATCGAGCCTCCTTTGATGCCACCCTTTTGGCAAGTCTAGTCGGTACCATAGTTGGTCGGGGCTAGTCTTGCGAAGGTTCCGGAGCTAGGCGTTGCCCATAGTTGGGGAGCGTGCCGGATTCACTTCTGCATAAGGCATAGAGTTATGTCGGTAGCTATACAGGGAGTGTCTTGGTAGCGTGAACGGTCAGGTGAGTGTATCTTGCTGAGTTCGCCTTAGGGATGATGTCCTAAAGTACCGGCTCAGTGTGGTGCACTTAGGTGGGTGGTAATTGCAACCTCTCGAGAGTGTCAAAAATCTGGATGTCTAGCCTCGTTCCAAGGTTATGGAACAACAGTTCAGTGTCGGTCACACTGTGTGTCTTTGTCGTGTCAGGAGGTTAAACTTAAGGCGTGTTTGAAAGAAAGTTGAACAACCTGATTTCACTAAATGAACAATAAGTTGATGCAGGGAATGTTACTTGTGAGGTGAATGGGATGGCGGTGTGATGCGTTGGGAGCCTATAGTTAGGCCAGAGCCAACATCAACCGTGCATGCCCCGGGAGATAGCCAGAGTTGGCTGGGTTGATAGCCAGAGTTGGTTAGAGGCTTGGAAGCCTGATTGTGTTGACAGGAATAACTATGAGATTTGGTAACACTCGTCTACTCGTCACAGGTAAGATCGTTGTGTGATTGCCGGTGCACGATCCAACCCCTCCTGGCTTGGACTCTGTACTGGTGATACCCCGTTGTTTGATTATGCCATGTTTTGCTTGTGATGCCATGCTACCTTTATGTCATGTGCATAGAGTAGACACTTGCCATGTGTAGAACTGTATCTCCAATGTATATCTTGTTGCATGATTGTTGGATTGTTTATAGTAAGTGGCGATACTTGCTGAGTGCATAATAATGTACTCACGGGCCTTGTGATTGTGGCCAGGTTTTGTCGAGGATTCATCTTCTACTTTAGCAAGGAGATGGAGCAAGAGTGTGCTAGGATCAGTAGCCCAGCCAGAACCTGTGGAGTGGAGCCGCTCCAAGCCGTAGCCTCTCATATGTCTTCCGCTGCCAGTTAAAACTCTGTATCGTGCCATGCTGGGATTGATATTTTGTCATTCCTTGATGGCCTTGTAAACCATTTGTAGCACTGATGTGCCTGATTGTGTAATGATGTCCATTATGTTACACTGTTGTGACGTGCGGCCAGTTATCTTGGGATGGCGCACGGGACGACTGCCTCTCTGGTGATATGTGCCAGGGAGGGGTGTCACAGTATATATATCAGCAATATACGTACAAATAGCAGAAACAGTATAGATGCATGATTATAAGTACAAACCGAAAAGTTATACAAATGTTTGACGACCGAATATGTATCATACAAAAGCAAACCGTACATCACGGTTGAGACGTTGTTTACTAGTCTTCGATATTACAATAACTGAAACGGTAAGTTTGTGAGCAGAACGTAAATAACAAAGATGACAAAGAGATCACGGTGAAGTATCCGGTCGTTCCTCCTCTCTTCCGACCGCTAGCTTCCGCCTCCTCCTTGCTCATTCTTCATCTCTATACAGAAGACAAATAAAAAAGTTAGGCAACAAATAAAATTGAGTGCATAAAAGATTTAATTAGACACAAATAAAGCAGGACTTAGGCGGTAAAAAAGAGTTCTCACACATGTCACACAAGTTAAAAGAGCTAGGCATGCTAGTTAATGAATTAGCGAGATCACGCACCGTTGTCATTTATGTTTTCGGTTGTTGGCTTTTGAATTCAGCGGGAATTCGCGATAACCATTTAGCATGTTGAATGGCCTGCGATCGGCCTGATGTTCTAGGCATCTTTCTATCTCGTTCTTTGTCGGTGAATTCATACAGAACATCCCATCACAGTGGGTGAGCTCTTTATCGATTATTTCTGAAAGTTTTGTCTAGATGCGAAGAAACTCTTTCCTGGCTGCCTCATCAGTGGCTGATACGTCTCAAACGTATCTATAATTTTTGATGTTCCATGCTGTTATTATATCAATTGCTACATGTTTTGGTTACACTTCATATCATTTTTATGCATTTTCTGGGACTAACCTATTAACAAGATGCCACAGTGCCAGTTCCCTGTTTTCTGCTGTTTTTGGTTTCAGAAAATCTATTAAGGAAATATTCTCGGAATTGGACGAAACAAAAGACATCGTCAATAATATCACGAGGAGATCACGGAGTCCAAAGGGGAGTCGGAGCAGACCCACCAGGGGGCCACGCCACACTAGGGCGCGGCCCAGGGTGGGCCCGCCCCCCTATGGCGTGGTGGCCCCCCTCGGCCACCGACGCCGCCTCTTCGCCTATATATTCTCCGCGACGCGAAAACCCTATTACGGTCGATCATATTCCACGAAAAGTTCCGTCGCGGCCGTCATCGTCAATCTCAGATCGGAGGAGTTCTGAAGCTCTTCCCGGCACCCTGCCGGAGGGGAGATCATCACCGGAGGGCTCTACATCACCATGCCTGCCTCCGGAGTGATGCGTGAGTAGTCCACCCCTGGACTACGGGTCCATAGCAGTAGCTAGATGGTTGTCTCTCTACCTTGTGCCTCCATGTTTAGATCTTGTGAGCTGCCTAACATGATCAAGATCATCTTATTGTAATGCTAGATGTTGTGTTTGCTGGGATCCGATGAATATTGATACCATGTTTATTCAAGTTGTTTATCTATGTGCTCTTGATCTTGCATGCTCTCCGTTGCTAGTAGATGCTTTGGCCAAGTAGATGCTTGTGACTCCAAGAGGGGGTATTTATGCTCGATAGTGGGTTCAGTCTCTAGATATCTGGATCAGTGACAGAAAGGTCTAAGATGGTAGATGTGCTGTTGCTACTAGGGATAAAACATTGGTGCAGTGTCCAAGGGCACTTGTATTGATTACATTACACACTTTACTTCATGCAATAATCTGTTGTTAGCAACTTAATACTGAATGGATGCGGATGCTGCCTTGAAGGTGGATTATTTAGGCATAGATGCTGTTGGAATAACGGTCTATGTACTTTGTTGTAATGCCCAACTAGATTTCATAGTAGACATCTTGGCATGTATTGCATTGTTATGCCCTCTCTATTTGTCAATTGCCCAGCTGTAATTTGTTTACCCAACATGCTAGTTATCTGTTCTGAGAGAGACACCACTAGTGAACTGTGGACCCTGGTCCAATTTCCTCATACTGTTTACACAACCTGCTGCAATCATCTGTTTCCTGTTACTTGCTGTTTTTCCTGCTGTTTTCCACACCATACGTTTAACTCTTTGTTTCTGCAAGACCGGAGAGATTGACAACCTCTCTGTTTCGTGTTGGGCAAAGTTCTGGTTTGTGTCTGTGCAGATTCCACGTTGGTGCAAGCTCCCTAGCGCCAGGGGGAGTCAACATCAACAACCTTCCGATAGATCGTCAAGTCCTACTGGATTGATAACCTTGGGTAGATTTCTCAAGGGAAAACTTCTGCTGTCTACATCATAACCTTCCTCTTGGGGTTCACCAACACGTAGCCATCAAGCTGTTTTCTGGCGCCGTTGCCGGGGACTTGGAGGCTATTGGAAAGGGGAGTCTCTCAGTTCCAATCTCTTTACTTTGTTTTTTGTCTTGTTTTATTTTTGTTTTGCTTGCTGTTAAAAATCAAAAACCCAAAAAAATTAAATTCCTGCATCTAGTTTTTAATTTCGAGTTGCCCTGTTGCTTGTTTTAGGCTTGCTAAAATGAGTAATCCTGAAAATACTAAGTTGTGTGACTTTACTAGCACAAACAACAATGATTTTATCTGTACACCCATTGCTCCACCTGCTTCTAAAGCAGAATTTTATGAGATTAAGCCTGCACTGTTAAATCTGGTTATGAAAGAGCAATTTTCTGGTGTTAGTACTGATGATGCTGCTGCCCACTTAAACAACTTTGTTGAACTTTGTGATATGCAAAAGTATAAGGAGGTAGAGAGTGATATTATTAAGCTGAAATTGTTTCCTTTCTCTTTAAGAGGAAGAGCTAAAGATTGGTTGCTATCTTTGCCTAGAAATAGTATTGATTCCTGGACTAAATGCAAAGATGCTTTCATTGGAAAATATTATCCTCCTGCTAAAATTATCTCTTTAAGAAGTGGTATTATGAACTTTAGGCAACTTGATAATGAGCATGTTGCCCAAGCTTGGGAAAGAATGAAGTCTTTGGTTAAAAATTGCCCCACTCATGGACTGACTACTTGGATGATCATCCAAACCTTTTATGCAGGACTAAATTTTTCTCAAGGAACTTATTGGACTCGGCTGCTGGAGGGACCTTTATGTCCATCACTTTGGGTGCTGCTACAAAGCTTCTTGATGATATGATGGTAAATTATTCTGAATGGCACACTGAAAGGGCTCCAACTGGTAAGAAGGTAAATTCTGTTGAGGAAATTTCCTCCTTGAGTGATAAAGTTGATGCTATTATGACTATGCTTTCGAATGGACATGGTGTTGTGGATCCAAATAATATTCCTCTTGCTTCTTTGGTTGCTCATGATGAGAAAAATGTTGATGTAAACTTCATTAAAAATAACAACTTCAACAACAATGCCTATAGGAATAATTTTGGTAGCAACAATTATAGGCCATATCCTGCTAATGGTAGCAACTCTTATGGTAATTCTATGGTAATTCCTACAGTAACAATAGAAGTGTGCCCTCTGATCTTGAAGTCATGCTTAAGGATTTTATTAGCACACAAACTACTTTTAATAAAACTGTTGAGGAAAAGCTAGGAAAAATTGATACTCTTGCTGCTAAAGTTGATAGTCTTGCTCATGATGTTGAAATGCTGAAAATAAAAGCTATTCCTAGTGATATTAGAGAGAGTAAAACACTCAATGCTATCCAAATTAAAATTGATAATAACATTAGGATGCTTGCTGAACTTCATGAAAGATGGGAGAGAGAAGAAAGAGAAGCTGAAATTGCTGAACAAAATAGTGTTGTTAGAGTTTGCACTATTTTTACTAATGAAACAAATGATGCCTCACATGCTAATGCGCCCCCTACTGTTAGTGAAAAGATAATAAGTGTTGGAAATGTCTCTACTACCTCTACAAAAAGTTTTAAATTGCCTGATAGCACTACTTTTGTTCCTAGTAAAAGTGCTGAAATTTTTAGAGGTGTTGGTGATAATTGCTCCATTGTTTTTGATGACAACAACTTCAATTTCGAAAATTGTAACATAACTGAAGTCATCATGTTCTTGCAAAAGCTAGCTAAGAGTCCTAATGCTAGTAAAATAAATATGGCTTTTACTGAACATATTATCAAAGCTCTCATGCATGCTAGGGAAGAAAAATTAAAACTTGAAGCTTCTATCCCTAGGAAGTTAGATGATAATTGGGAACCTGTTATTAAAATGAAACTGAGTGAGTTTGAATGCAATGCTTTGTGTGACCTTGGTTCTTGTATTTCGGTTATGCCTAAAAATTTATATGATATTCTCAAGCTTGCACCTTTGGAAAAATGTCATTTGGATGTTCACTTTGCTGATTCTTCTATGAAGAAACCTTTAGGAAAAGTTGATGATGTTTTGATAATGGTTAATAACAATCTTGTCCCTGTTGATTTTGTGGTTTTGGATATTGAATGCAATCCTTCTTGTCCTATTGTTTTGGGAAGACCTTTTCTGAGAACTGTTGGTGCTGTTATTGATATGAGAGAGGGGAATATAAAATTTCAATTCCCACTCAAGAAAGGTATGGAACACTTCCCTAGGAAGAAGATGAAATACTCACATGATACTAGTGTCAAGACAAATTATGGTTTTGGATTTTCTGGTCTTGACAATACTTGATGCATCTCTTCATGCCTAGCTCAAAGGCATTAAAGAAAAGCACTTCTGGGAGATAACCCATGTTTTTATTTGCTGTTTTATTTTTGTTTTCTTGAGTCAAGGATGCTTGTTTACCTCTGTAGCAACTCCTTTGTATCTTTTATTTGCTGTTTTGTTGTGCCAAGGAGAGTTACTAATGCAAAGTTGGTTTTTATTTTCGGGACTGCATTGGGACAGATTGCTGTTCGTCACCGTTTAATTCAGTAGAAAATCAGAAAAAATCGAAAAATGCTGAAATTTTTGTGCATGTTCCTGATGATGTTACGCAACTTTCATTATTTCAAAAGTTTTTCATCTGAGCATCGTAAGTGCCTCGAAAAAATTCGTCATACAGACTGTTCTGGTTTGACAGATTCTGTCTTTTATTTTGCATTCTCTCTTTTACAAGTTTTTAAGTGGTTTCTTTTCGTGTAAAAGTGCCCACTTGAGCCTAGTAACAGTGGCTAATGTTTAAAATAGTTGGCTTGTGAGTTTTGTCTTTGCTAGAACTTTGAAGTATTATCTTTTAGTGCACTAACCTGCTAATGAGAAAAGCTGTTAAGTTTTGGTGTGAAGGAAGTTTTCAAGTGTTGATAGAGGAGAATGATATTACATGATCAAGAAGAGTGAAGAGCTTAAGCTTGGGGAGGCTTACCTCCCCAGCATATTTCAAGAAGACTCAAGCATCTAAGCTTGGGGATGCCCAAGGCATCCCCTTCTTCATCTACAAATTATCAGGTCATCTCTAATGGTGCTATATTTTTATTGCTTCATACTAGTGTACTCTTCCTTGGAGCGTCAGTGTGTTTTTGTTTTCAGTTTGTTTTGTTTTGTTTGCTGTGCTATACTTGTTGGATCCTAGCATTCATGTTTGGGAGAGAGACACGCTCCACTTTTTCATTAGAATACTCTTGTGCTTCACTTATACTTGTTGAGTATTCCTGTCTAGTTGCTGTTATTGCTGTTAGCTCTCAGTTTTTCATACATCTCTTGTTAGAGCTTTCAGTTTCTTTTGAAGAAAGTACTCTCTTGCTTCACTTATATCTGTTTGGAGAGTTGTCAAATAAGTTGATTGGTGTTTGGTTGGACCAGAAAAATGCTATGCATGTGGTAGTGGTATAAAATGCTTACATGAATCTTTTTAGATCGTTGTCTTGAGTAATTTGATGCTTGCCAATTGTTTTGAGCTGTCAAGTAATTAATGTTTAAGCTTGTGCATCATGTAAGTAATGGCTATTAATGAAGAACTACTATAAGGATTTTCTGCTATAATAATCTGTTGCATGATTGGAAGTCCATAGTAGTCTAGATAATTTTTGGATGAAGGCTATGTGTTAACAAGGAAGACAGTGGGAGTCTATGGTTCGTCAAACCTTGTGTTTTATGTACACTCTTGCTATTCCAGTTGATAATGATGTTTGCTTATAATAACTTGCTAGCCTAAACTCTGTACTAAGAGGGAATGCTTCTTGTACATCCAAAACCTTGAGCCAAATCCATGCCACCTGTGTCCACCATACCTACCTATTATGTGGTGTTTTCACCATTCCAAGTAAATTTCTTCATGTGCTATCTACTAACTACTCAAAACAATTTCCTTTTTGTGTCACTACTTGAAAAGCTCATAAGGACGTAGTAGTGAGATTTGTCATCTTCCATGCTAATTAATTTACAAGGATTGGCAGCTTCATCTGCTTCTCCACCTTTTATTTTGCATTAAAGAGCTGGTTAGTCCACCCTATAAATAAATAAATAGACACTCCTCCATGGTGAATGTTGGTGGGCACCCGAGGATTCGGTTAGCCATGGTTTGTGGAAAGTAAATGGTTGGGAGGAGTGTCACCAATAAGTGCTTGTTACAAGTGCAGTCCTAAAAACTCTCGGAACCGCTCTAAAAGTTAGTTAGCCATGGAAGATGACAAGTACCTGCTATTTGATTTGTTGACACCTGTATACACCATTACCTTACAAAACAATATTTTATGCTCTCTATATGCCTTCGGGAACTACAGCTCTAGCACATGATGTTAATCCCTGCTTCCCTCTGCGAAGGGCCATTCTTTTACTTTTATGTTGAGTCAGTTTTCCCACTTCTTTCTGTCTACTTAAGCAAACATCATTGTCAACTCCAGTATAACAGTTTTTACATAACTTTGTGTTTGGTTGATCATATTCTTTGCATTGACATTATCTATATGATATACATGTTGAAAGTTGAAGCAAAAGCTGAAGCTATTATCTTCCTTTGTGTTGATACAAACACTTTCATGTTGAGAATTATTGCTGCTGTGAACTAACTATTATGTTAGACTATTATATCTCTAAATGTTTTATAGTGTTATTCATGAAAGTTTGCACTTGTGTGATCACTTATGTTTACTCTTTATTTACTTGCTTGCAAACTATAGACCATTGGCTTGGATCACTTCATTCAGATCATGTGCATTACATTGTTATTTGATCAAAGATTGTGTTGGTAGCATGTCACTTCAAAAATTATCTGTTTTTATCGTTTACCTACTCGAGGACGAGCAGGAACTAAGCTTGGGGATGCTTGATACGTCTCAAACGTATCTATAATTTTTGATGTTCCATGCTGTTATTATATCAATTGCTACATGTTTTGGTTACACTTTATATCATTTTTATGCATTTTCTGGGACTAACCTATTAACAAGATGCCACAGTGCCAGTTCCCTGTTTTCTGCTGTTTTTGGTTTCAGAAAATCTATTAAGGAAATATTCTCGGAATTGGACGAAACAAAAGACATCGTCAATAATATCACGAGGAGATCACGGAGTCCAAAGGGGAGTCGGAGCAGACCCACCAGGGGGCCACGCCACACTAGGGCGCGGCCCAGGGTGGGCCCGCGCCCCCTATGGCGTGGTGGCCCCCCTCGGCCACCGACGCCGCCTCTTCGCCTATATATTCTCCGCGACGCGAAAACCCTATTACGGTCGATCATATTCCACGAAAAGTTCCGTCGCGGCCGTCATCGTCAATCTCAGATCGGAGGAGTTCTGAAGCTCTTCCCGGCACCCTGCCGGAGGGGAGATCATCACCGGAGGGCTCTACATCACCATGCCTGCCTCCGGAGTGATGCGTGAGTAGTCCACCCCTGGACTACGGGTCCATAGCAGTAGCTAGATGGTTGTCTCTCTACCTTGTGCCTCCATGTTTAGATCTTGTGAGCTGCCTAACATGATCAAGATCATCTTATTGTAATGCTAGATGTTGTGTTTGCTGGGATCCGATGAATATTGATACCATGTTTATTCAAGTTGTTTATCTATGTGCTCTTGATCTTGCATGCTCTCCGTTGCTAGTAGATGCTTTGGCCAAGTAGATGCTTGTGACTCCAAGAGGGGGTATTTATGCTCGATAGTGGGTTCAGTCTCTAGATATCTGGATCAGTGA
This sequence comes from Poa pratensis, assembly GCA_947311845.1. NCBI lineage: Eukaryota > Viridiplantae > Streptophyta > Magnoliopsida > Poales > Poaceae > Poa > Poa pratensis. The sequence goes on from CAMZMU010000027.1 coordinate 91,612,692, forward strand.
CAGAAAGGTCTAAGATGGTAGATGTGCTGTTGCTACTAGGGATAAAACATTGGTGCAGTGTCCAAGGGCACTTGTATTGATTACATTACACACTTTACTTCATGCAATAATCTGTTGTTAGCAACTTAATACTGAATGGATGCGGATGCTGCCTTGAAGGTGGATTATTTAGGCATAGATGCTGTTGGAATAACGGTCTATGTACTTTGTTGTAATGCCCAACTAGATTTCATAGTAGACATCTTGGCATGTATTGCATTGTTATGCCCTCTCTATTTGTCAATTGCCCAGCTGTAATTTGTTTACCCAACATGCTAGTTATCTGTTCTGAGAGAGACACCACTAGTGAACTGTGGACCCTGGTCCAATTTCCTCATACTGTTTACACAACCTGCTGCAATCATCTGTTTCCTGTTACTTGCTGTTTTTCCTGCTGTTTTCCACACCATACGTTTAACTCTTTGTTTCTGCAAGACCGGAGAGATTGACAACCTCTCTGTTTCGTGTTGGGCAAAGTTCTGGTTTGTGTCTGTGCAGATTCCACGTTGGTGCAAGCTCCCTAGCGCCAGGGGGAGTCAACATCAACAACCTTCCGATAGATCATCAAGTCCTACTGGATTGATAACCTTGGGTAGATTTCTCAAGGGAAAACTTCTGCTGTCTACATCATAACCTTCCTCTTGGGGTTCACCAACACGTAGCCATCAGTGGCCGCCGCCTTTAGCTTGGCCCATTGCTCGACAGCAGCAGGAAATGCTACTCGTTGTTTCTCCCGTATGAACTCCCGTATTAGAAGGATGAGATACGAGGACTCAGTCCTACAGCCTGGCGCCTGCTTGATGCCGGCGAACTCTGTCGTGCGAACGAATATCTTCTTGCCATGCTTTTCGACATGTCTTCTCATCATGCCTTCATTTAAATAGTAGTTGTTGAGAGCCTCATCCAGGACATCCTTGATGCCGGTGTAGTCTTTCGTCTTCTCTAGACTCCCCGAGTCGAGATACAGGGCATACGAATCCATTGGGAAGAGAACGATGAGGGTGTCGTATTGGTTACTGCGGTAAACAAATAGAGACCATCATCTTCAAATTAACGCGATGGAAAAGCGTGTACGAAATAATGTTTATGATAGGCACGAAAGAATCTTACCCGGCGGGAAAGTAAGGCAGGAGAAAGATAGTTTTGGTGCAATGCTTCCTCATGAAATCTTCGAGGTGCTTTGTCGTGCGAGTTTTACCCGTAGGGGTGTTCACAAAGCACTCTTCCATGAAGTAGGGGTCGACTATCATGATGTTTGACTTCTCTGTCATGAGTTGCTGCGCCAAATGGAGCGCAAATAGTCGGACCATGGACGTGGAGAGCGGCTTCATATGCATCATGTTAAAGATATCACTAAATCTCAAGAAGAATACGTCCCCGGATATATATCGACAAAGCCCATGCCCATTGGTACCTTTCCCGGGAAAAGCGGGTACGATGGATTGTTCTCTTTGATAAGTTCTTTTTCCAATAATAGAACTTTATCATGGACGCTTTTGATATCAGGACGTACGATGGCTAGCACATTATCCGGCAGCATCGGTTTGGCCAACTCATGGGACCGATGCCAGTTGGGGATGGTCATCTTGTCACAAACCCGTTTGGGGATCTTATCTCCGACACGTGCTGGCTATTGGAGGCACCAATGATTGTCTTGCTTTTCTTGAATCTTTTCTTTTCCGCCTTCTTAGGCTCCTTGGGATCAAGAGCCTGTTGCAAGGTATCATGGATTGTGCCATGGCTGAATCCGGCTTCCCCAGTAGCTTCTGGCAATGGTTGAGAATGGAAATTTAGACGCTTGGAGCACGCAAGCTTCTCTCTTAGATCAGGCACATGAGAATGCATTAGATCATGGTCATGTTGGGCGTTGAGGTGCCAGTCCATGGGGTCCTCGCGGTCTACATCAGGTGGAGCCGACCCGTCGACCGTGTTAGTTGTGTTGGTTGTGTGGTGATGCTAGGAAGGTCTAAACGAATCAGTGATTTTGGCCATGTCATCGGCCACGGCTGACATTCATCGAGATTATACTCCCTTTCGGCATTGGGGGGTTGAGCCGGAGGATCGTAATATGCGCAACCCGGCAACACCTGAGCAATTGCAACCCTAAACACATCATTAGGCATAGTCACACAATGCATCATGCGGATAAGTGGTGTCACAATACTTCCCTTCGCCACATCCTTGAGCTCACCGCTAACACGCAATAGCAATGTGCATGGCACGTCATCGTCCTGCGAAAACATGTAAGACGTCAGGCGCCACCAACACTAGTAGGAAAAGGCTTATAGCCACCAGCGTACCGCTGGCGGACAGAAGGTTCATCCGCCAGCGCTGCGACCGCTGGCGGGCGGTTTTTCGTGTCCGCCACTGGTTCTGGACGTAACGCTGGCGGACCGAAACACTGCCCGCCAGCGGTAGGAGCATAAATCTGGGAGGAGGCAGGGCAAACTACCGCTGGCGGGCACATAACATGCCCGCCAGAGATACTTAACGTACCGCTGGCGGACGCAAGATAGGGGCCGCCAGCAGTAGTGGATGCGGCTGAGCTCAGTTCAGAAAAAAATAGTGCCAGTACCGCTGGCGGGCAGGCTAAATTGTACGCCAGTGGTCAGTTAGGTACCGCTGGCGGGCACACTAGATCGTCCGCCAACGCTAAGTTTGCCTGTAATACAAATAACTAGGAAAATTATTTATAAAAACAATCTGTAAATTCCCTTAGGAACCATTGCTTCCTATACCAAGACACACCGATGTGTCGAATATGAGCACTTTATCACAAACTATGCGTTGAGAATTAACATATATAACTTGGTCATTTGATCGAATTGATCACTTGTAGATGTTTCTACATGATAGTGCTTTTTGTGAAGAATATTTGTGAAACTTTTGTCGAAAATCTAGTTTATCATTTCACATAGCAACTAGTACACTGACAATGGTTTCCCGGCTTCACGGTTAATTATTCTTCCAGTTTCAAGCGCGGCTTCACGGTTTTTCCCCCGCGCTTTCCCGGCTTTCTCCGGTAAATCGAAATTATAAATTAAAGTAATTAATATTTATGATGAATTCGATCGATCGGAAAAATGCATGATATGAAATCCAAATATTTCAATCCTTAATTAATATTGCAACCGGATACATATATATGAGAGAAGACACAACGGCATGCGCACACACACATCGATCTAGCTATATAGACTACTCATGCATCAACGACATTAGACGGTCGCCATTGGTATTATAGCCACTTAGACTATCCCACTTCCGCGCAATCTCGAAGCCGAGGCGAGCGTCAAGAGTGGCGTACTCGACTTGCTCGTAGCTTAATGGCACGTTGCCCCATCCACGAATCCGGAGGTCTTCTTCGTCGTTGTCGTTCTTGTCGTCGTTCTTCTTCTTCTTCTTCTTCTTCTCGGCCAGATTTGTCCCAATGATAGCATTGGAGAGAGCAACAAGACTTGGAGTAGGATTGCCGGTTGGGTTCCGCCTATCCCTCTGGAGGTCGACCGCGGACGGAATTTCAATTCCGTAGCAGAGCAGCATCCGCAAGTCATTGTGGATAGCCACGCTGTAAAACTTGATGGTCTTGTCACCTAAGAAATCCACGAGGAGCTGCGGCTTCCGATCAGCCCAGCAGATCTGGGAGACAAGTGTCTCGGTCACCACCGAGAGTTGAAGGACGGCGGCGCGCTGCTATTTCTCGGGTGGAAGATTCTTCTGTGGACCCGGTAGAGCGTCGGTGAACTCGCAGTCGAGTCCAACGCACTTGATCGGTGCGGCATCGAGATATAACTTCTTCACGTCGCGGATCCACCTCTCCACGCGTGATGCACGGAGGGTAACCCACACCTTGAACCTCATACCCTCCATGGGGAAGTAGTACAACCGAGACCGAGGCCATGGATCGCGCGCGAGTGGTTGATCCATTGGAAATATATAGTAGAGAGAGAGGATTAGAGAGAGATTTGTGTGTGCTTAGGCCATGGATTAGTGGCCTTTTATATAGGGTGGAGAGGGAGGCCGGTGGGCAGAGAGGGAGGCCAGCGGCCAGGCAGCAATCAAAACGGCGGCGGCTGATCATCTTCCAATGCACAATTAAAACGGCGGCGAGACCGATCATCTTCCAAATGCATGCACAATTAAAATGGCGGCTGGCGACCGATCATCTTCCAAATAAATTGAAGCGCGCACAACGGCGCAGGAGACGAAAAGTGTGAAAGCGCACGAAAGCGCGGGAGACAAAAAGTTTTTGAAATAATAAACGAAAAATAGAAAATAAAAATAACAGACCTTACCGCTGGCGGACGGATAACGACGTCCGCCAGCGGTATATTTCGGCCACTTGCATGTGGGGCCCGCCCGCGCCCTTTTCTCCGTCCGCCAGTGGTATGTGTGGCCACTTACATGTGGCTCCTGCGCGGTTCCCTCCCCAGTTTTCCCCACGCGCGCCCTCTCCCTCTCCAAATTTCCCCACTCCCGCCGCCGCCTCCCGCCGCCTCTGCTCGCCGTCGCCACCGGCCGCCGCCCACGCCACCCCGAGTGCCCACGCCGTCCTCCTCTCTCGCGCCTTCGCCGCCCTTCTCTCTCGCGCGTCCACGCCTCCCCAACGAACGCCGACGCGCCCACATCTACGGCCGGCGCGCCCCCGCATTGACCTCCCCGACCGCGACCGTGACTGCGGCAATGACACCGTCGACGACCCCGAGCGCCCCCCGCACCTCAGCCCACCGCCCGGCCAAGGTAAGTTGGCCGCACCCCTCCTCTCCTCCTAGCTAGCACCCACACCCACAAGGTGTTTGTGGGTTTGCCCGACCCAATATTTTGATAGATTAGGGTTTCAAAGATGATATATATATATGTGCGCCATTGTCGTTGCAAATGCGGTCTTGTGTGGTGGTGAAATGTTTGCAGGTACCCTAGAGACCCTTGAGATTGCCGGAATGTTGATTAATTTCCATTCCGGCAAATTCGGGTACTCCATATTACATAATTTTAGCAAAGGTCATGCCGATTTTTTTCGTGAAATTTGGCATGACTTGCTAAAATTATGACATATGGAGTACCCGAACTTTTCATCACCATCCAAGTGAATTTTTCCTTACAGTGTTGTTTTACTAACTACGAATTTTTGTGTGTGCGCGCAGATGGCTAACAATATGGAGGCCGGGACTTCTCGAGGTGGAGTCAACGAGCCGGATCCATATTTGAAGATGGTTCGGAAGTCAATCGACGCCGAGATGGATTTGGAGAACAATTCCGATGCCGAGATGGATGTGCCGAACAATTCCGATGCCGAGACCACATCTCGTGACGTCGAAGGTGGCGAAGAGGGCACATCTGGTGGAGGTGGCCCCGAGACCGCTTCTGCTGGCCGTGGAGGTGGCCCCGAGACCACTTCTGCTGGCCGTGGAGGTGGCCCCGAGACATCATCTGCTGTCGAAGAAAGTGGTAACGTGACCACATCTGCTGGCGGAACAACGCGTGAACGTAAGCCAAGACGCCGAAACAAGCTAGGTAGCGGTCGACTGACATTTACTGAGGTGAACCCACATGGGCTTCCTACGGAGCCAGATAAATATGCAAAAGGGTACGACTTAGCCTTGGGATGCATTGTGCGGGACTTCGGCAACATCACCCAGGAGAACATAAGGGATAAAGAGAACTCACATGTGGCCACACACCTTCTTTCCAAGTTGCACGCATCGTACCGTTTCCCGAAAGACTACGACAACCTTGATTTGAAGGGCAATATCGTAAACACATTCGCTCTCGGCAAGTTCAGCATGATGGTTTCTTTTCATTGTTTTGTGCAGGAACCAAGACGACACCCTCATCGTTCTGTACCCTAAAGAGTCGAAGGCCTTCTATCTCGATGCGGGTAGTGAAGAGAAGAAGAAAGACTACAAGCACATCGGTTGTGTTCTCGATGATGCTCTCAACGGTTACTGCTATCAAAATGAAGGCATCGTAAGAAGATTAAACCTTAAGCGAGGCAAGATGTCATTCGTCCACAAAGTGGATCTACCCTGCATCAAGAAGGCGCATGGCAGTCCGACGGAGGCATGGTATGTCATCTATCTGATGGAGCAGTTCTTACGGAATTACCGAAGACTAGAATTTCCAGTTGCTATGGATAAATGGTGCAAAGACATGGCGAAATCCACTGATGCTGATATCCTGGAAAAGTTTGCTCTAATCCAGAAGAGGTTTGCTTCAATAATCTTCACGGATGTTTGTCGTGCAACGCCACCCGGGGTGTTCTACTACGAAGGTGCATTCCCATCTAATGTCGATATACAAAATCGCATAGCACAACAGTGTGACGACAGACCATTCAACTCTCTAAATGGTTCTGAACCGTTCCCGCCAAAGCCAATGTCAAGGCCGACCACGATCAGCCAGAAGTGAAAGGTGTGTTGTTGATTTAGTACTCTTGTTAAATTAAATTGCCTAGCTCTAGTTTACACCATCTCTCTTAAATTGCCTAGCTATAGTCTTCCAATTATACTTCATTCCTTTACAATGCCGATGATTAAAATGATGTGGCGCACAACATGAATTCTGATAGTTTGTTGAACCTTGTATCATGCACACATACAAGTTTTGTGCCTCCTACTTGGTTCAACAATGTTATCAGAATTCCTTGTGTGCTTCCAATAATATTCGAAGTATGAGGCATAATATTTTTTTGAATCTTGTTTTGTCTAAGTCTTCCAATTATACTTCATTCCTTTACAATGCCGATGATTAAAATGATTGTGGCGCACTACATGAATTCTGATAGTTTGTTGAACCTTGTATCATGCACACATACAAGTTTTGTGCCTCCTACTTGGTTCAACTAGGTTATCTGAATTCTTTGTGTGCTTCCAATAATATTCGAAGTATGAGGCATAATATTTTTTTGAATCTTGTTTTGTCTAAGTCTTCCAATAATACTTCATTCCTTTACAATGCCGATGATTAAAATGATGTGGCACTATGTGATCCGGAGGCGACGTCAGTGAAACCTGTGATATGCACGAATACACATTTTCTGCATCCCACTGGATTTCACTGACGCCGTCTCTGAATTTGTGTGTCCAAACCTAAGTATGAGGCATACATTCTTCCAAGGTTGCTTAGTTTATTTTGTGTATACTTTGTTTATTTCTGCACGACATGTGAACAATTTAGTTGCTAGCTAACATTTTATTTGCCTTTTGTGTATACTTACAAATAAAGAAACTAGTGGGGAAGTTGTCAACGCCAAGAGGACTTGAAGCCACTGAAAGAGAGCAACAACAACCGGATGATCGAAACGCCAACTTCATCGATCGCGCCCTCTCTTAAACATTGTGGTTCTCTATCATTTATGTGATGTATTTGTGTATGACAACTTATGTATTTGTGTATCACATTGTGGTTCTTATTTTGGTATTGTAATGCATGTGATAATGAACTTACGTATTTGTGTATCACAATTTGGTCATCTATATGTGGTACTATTGTCATTTTGGTCGGCTCTACCTGAATATACTGTATTTATATTTGATATACTGTTGTAATACGTTATTTAAAAAAAAAAACAAAAAATACCACGAAAATGTACCGCTGGCGGACAGAGAGGCGTACCGCTGGCGGACATCGCTCTCAGAACTCCTGCCAGCGAGGCGTACCGCTGGCGGCCGTGGTACCTTAGCGCTGGCGGCCGAGGCTGCACGCCAGCGCTGCCAAACCTCTTGCGGGCGGGCAGAAGTAGTGCCCGCCAGCGATAACTATCCTTACCGCTGGCGGACGGCCGCCCGCCAGCGGTAAAACGTTACCACTGGCGTAATCACTGCTGGCGGGCGCCCGCCCGGCAGCGGTAGACCATTTCCGTCCGCCAGCGGTAGGCCTTTTCCTACTAGTGCAATGAAGTATTATAAAACTTCTCGAGACTTTTGGAACGCTCAATTACCTTGAGAGTGTTGATATCGGCTAATGGTGTGATTCTTGGAGCTTGTGTGGCAGTGGAAGGGCTGCTACGAGGCACGTTGTCGGTCGGCGATCCATCGCCCATTGGATGTTCGTTGTTCACGGGGCCAATGTTAGGCGACACATTGTTTGATCCATGGCTGGCCTCGAGGTTGATCATAGGGAAAGGCCCTGTTTGGCCTGCTTTCATCCAAGATGCCACTGACTCCATCATGGTAGGAATTAGGTTGTTGACTGTCCTTACAACTTCAGTTTGGATGGTCGACTGCATATTCACATTCACGACAGTCAATTCCCGCCTGAGATCCATCTCTGTGACCTTCTTTCTCTCGTTTCGATGCTCTGTGGTCCCGCCGCCGTAGTAAAATTGATGTTTGTAACCGCTTCCTAGGCCGATCACACGGCTACAATTCGGTGGACGTGACACCGGCAGTTCCTTTACAATGTTCAGCGCCCTGTTAAAAGCGGTGTCCCACGGGCCGGCCTTCGAACAGCCTTCTTGAGATCCACCAAGAGCAGCTTGTCGTTCTTTCTCTTCTTCCTCCAGAAGTTTATCCATAATTTCCTTCACCTTGGCATTATTGGCAAGTTCTCCGGTGTTAGAGGATATTCCTTGTAATGCACCCTGATAAACTGTCTTGTCAGCGGGTCGGTGATCTTGTCGTAGATAGAAGGCCCTTTCCTCTCGTCATCCTCCTTTTTCCACCTTTGTTGCTTTCCAGGGTAACCACGGCTCCCGAGAGTGTGGGGAGCTATGTTCTTTCCATGCGCAGCTTTCCCCCACACCCTTAGCGCCTTCTTCTCAGGTTTAGCTTCGTTGGCTTTGAAAAGCGTGAAGTCATCTTCAGATATATTTGGAAAGGTCTTGTTGACCTCAGCGAAATCGGCACCATGATCATTAATCATTTCCCTCACAGTTGATCTCCAAGTACTAAATGCTTTGCAGAACTTGCCAAGAGCATATCTGTTCACCAGATTATTCGTGACATTGAGGTTATCATAGGATCCGGGAACTGGTACCGTGCGTGTAGCTTGCCAATGAGGTACTCGGCCCTCGTCCATTTGGCTTTTCTTTTAAGTGCTCGTCATTGAGATTGCCAAAGTCTCGGGCAATGCATCCCAAGTGGTTGCCGTACCCTTTTGCAAGATCAAACGACCTTGTAGGGCGACCGCTGGTAGGGTCCACCTGCTCGAATTCTTGTCGTGTGGAGGGGAGCCTGTTTGGGCGTCTCAGCCGTTGACGTTTGGCTTCGCTACCAGACGTCTCCGTGCCTGTTTGGACATCGCCACTAGTGGTGGTATCCCCATCGGATGCACCCCTCTCAGACTCGTTATCGCTTTGCATTGTCAACTGTTTGCCTAGTTCCTCCAGATAATTATCTTCTCCACCACCAGCATCTGTGCCTCCTATCCCAGAACCGCCGGCCTCGTAGTTGTTGGACATCTTCGATCGCACTATATAAGAAAAATTGTAAATTAATACAACAAATATGCACTTAACTATTAAAAACTCACTAATCTATTTCATAATAATATGTCATATCTTTAGCCAAAGTGATGCCAAAATTCACGGAGAATTTCGGCATGACCTTTGCTAAAAATATGACATATTGAGTACCCGAATTAACCGAAACGGAAGTTAATCAACGTTCCGGCTATCTCAAGGGCCTCTAGGGTACCTGCAAACATTTCAGAAATTGACAAGGGCATCAAAACCCTGTCCGGCATATCTGGTCGGCAACCACCACCACCACAAAAACCAGCACCACGATCACAAAACACAAACCACCACAAATTCATACAAAAAACAAAAGACGACCATGAATTGTCATCACACCACCACCACAACACCATCACCACAAAAAATCATCGACGCTTCTCATCATCTCACCTTAAACTGAAAAGAGCAGTAGCGTCGAGGTCCTTCTGAAGTTCCTGCACACGGCAGAAAACAATGCATTAGTTCACCACACTAATTTCTGCATTTCAATTTTGCTAAACATAATAAGTAGCCTATTCAGAAAAACGGTAGCTTTTTTATACAACTATGCATTTCAATTTTTTCAATCATACCTAAACCTAACTAATTCCCACTTCACAAAAAACAGTAGCTTTTTAATCAAATTTTGTAAAAACTAAACTAACTAAACCTAAACCATAGTTTTTTTTATCAATTCTTCTGGTAATATTGAACTAAGTAATATTTTCTGTATCAAATTATTTTTGGTTAAATTGAACTTACTAAACCTAAATAGAAGCAAACCTACATCTAAATTCAAAACTAAACAATAGCTAAACTAAATCATAAATTTAATTTCATTAAACCTAAACACTACCTAAACCTAAATTTAAAACAGTAGCTTTTTCAAAAAAAAATTGGGCTGGGCATTTGCTCAAGCACCTTTGGTGCCCTAGTAGGGAGAGGAGGGAGGGAGAGGTAGAACATGGCAGTGGGAGGAGGGAGAGAGAGGGAGGGACAGGCGGGCGTACCTTGCTCGACGACGAGTGTCAGCCGGAGGAGGGGAAGAAGATGGCGGCGGGAGGGGGCGAGCTGCGCTCGATCTTGAGCGGGGCCGGAGCACGCGCGACGGCCGCAGGTTTGGACGGCGGCGGGGCGCAGGGGAGGTCTCCGGCGAGGAGTTGGGGCGGGGCGCGCGCAGGTTTGGGCGGGGGAGGTCGCCGGCGGCGAGTTGGGGCGGCGAGTTCGAGCACGGGAAGTTGGGGAAATTTGGGAGAGAGAGAGGCGTGCGCGGGGGGAGAGAGAGAGGCCCCGCGCGCGCTATACGTGTACACGGTCGCAAAGTACCGCTGGCGAAACGCGCCAGATCGCCAGCGCAAGGCCAGGCACCGCTGGCGACCCCACGTTTTCGCCGGCGCTAGGGCACGCACCGCTGGCGAACACGGATACGAACTCGCCAGCGCTAGTCTGTCCTGTTCCCCCACCCCCGCCCACACGTACCGTTGGCTGCCTGCGATTTTGTTTCGCCAACGATAGTTGAGGAAGCGCTGGCGAACAACTTTCCAGATTCGCCAGCGGTATTAACACCGGTGAACACGTATCTGTGTTCGCCAGTGGTTGGCTGGCGGCTGTAGGGGTTTTCCTACTAGTGTTAGGTCCCCTCAAAATCTAACTGTTGTCGGAAAACTTACTCCAGGGCACGACGCGGTCCCCCTTGCTGCCGCGCCGTGGGGTGGCGTGGGGCCCACGTGCCTCTCCAGCCTCCACCCTTTCGCCAATATATTCATCTATTCGGGAAAGCCCTAGACACCCGAGCCTCCATCCACTAAAAGTTCCAGAGACGCCGTCGTCGTCAACCCTAGCTCGGGGGGGGGGGGGGGCGGGTTCAGAAGCTCTTCCCGGCACCCTGCCAGAGAGGGGAATCATCACCGGAGGGTCTACATCATCATGCCCGCCTCCGGAGTGATGCGTGAGTAGTTCATCCTTGGACTACGGGTCCATGGCAGTAGCTAGTTGGTAGTCTCTCCACTTTGTGCTATCATGTTTATATCTTGTGAGCTGCATATCATGATCAAGATCATATTATTGTAATGCTACATGTTGTATTTGTTAGGATCCGATGAATATTGAGTACTATGTCAAGTTGATTATCAATCTATGTTATATGTTATTTATGATCTTGCATGCTCTCCGTTACTAGTAGATGCTTTGGCCAAGTAGATGCTTGCAACTCCAAGAGGGAGTATTTATGCTAGATAGTGGGTTCATGCCTCCATTGAATCTGGGAGAGTGACAACAACTTCTAAGATTATGGATGTGCTGTTGCCATTAGGGGTAAAACAGCAATGCTTCGTCTAAGGATAATTGTGTTGTTTACATTATGCACTTTACTTAATGCAATAATCTGTTGCTTGCAACTTAATATCAACGGGGAACTCGGATAACTACCTGAAGGTGGATTATTAGTCATAGATGTTGTTGGATAACGGTCTATGTATCTTGTTGTAATGCCCGCATGAATATCATAGTAGTCATCATGTCATATATATGCATTGTTATGCGCTCAATATTTTGTCAATTGCCCAGCTGTAATTTGTTTACCAAGCATGTTAGTTATCTTTTATGGAGAGACACCACTAGTGAACTGTGGACCCTAGTCCATTCTTTTACATCTGATAAATACAACCTACTGCAATCATTGTTCCTTTTCATTCTCTGCAATTAAACACTGTTTTCCACACCATACGTTTAACCCTTTGTTTTCAGCAAGACCGGTGAGATTGACAACCTCACTGTATCGTCGGGGCAAAATAGTTTGATTGTGTTGTGTGCAGGTTCCACGTCAGGTGTTGGTTTCCCTGGTGTTGCGCCGCACTACACTCCTCCACTGACAACCTTGCTTCTACTTATACTGGATTGATAACCTTGGTTTCGTATTGAGGGAAAACTTGTTGCTGCATTACATCATACCTTCCTCTTGGGGTCTCCCAACGAACGTGTGCTTTACACGTATCAGGAGTCTACAGACTGAAGACACCAGACTCTCCGTCCTGACACCAAATTCCGGTCCTATGAGGGTCGGAAATTCTGGTATGGCTGGTGACTTACAGAGTCTCCAGCCAAATCTCTTGACCGGCCACCCGAAAGTCGCATCACATGATGCGGCTATGGGGAGCCAAGCTTGGAAATTCAGACTGAAATCTCATGATGCTCACCTCGGAGTCCCTTGTTGTTGGCACACAAGAGTCTCCAGACTCTTTCCAACAACATTTAAGATTTTGGGGATCCTCTCCAACCAAAGCATATGAAGGTTTAACATGTGCAATTTGGGGTTTGTATCGGTGATTTGATTTCACATACCTTCTATCGAGCAACACATCTTGATAGTATGGGTGTCATATGACTCAAGTAACCGGAAATATACAAACACCATTTTCGATACTTTCACCTTTTTGAGGGATTAATCACCATCTTTGATTTTCATCAAATGTACCTCCAAAACTTAGCATGGTAAGATCTCACTTATTTTTTCAAAGACACACAAAACACACTTAGGGAGAGCAATGCCCTTTCACCAACTGATATTTGAAACGATTAATGCAAAATAATGTTTTTCTTTATTCAGACGTGTCTCTTAGATCTCCTTTACTTTTGCTTAGGTTGAGGCAAGTTAGTGGACACACTTCTATGATTCTAATCAAATAGAACTCCTTAACTTGTTTAACCTTGATAATTCTACTTAGTATTTATTATTCTATTTTGAATCTAAAGAGGGAGATTGAAATCTATTCAAATAATTTCCACCGCCGAGGAGTTTATTGATTCTTTCTTGGTTTGTTGGATATTAGAGCCAATTTACGTCACAAGCGAGGTCTATGGTTCAAGTCGAGGATGGCCAAAAATCAATGGAATTGCAACATGCAATTATGTCAAAATATTGCACTAGAGTGTGACATTTGAGCAAGAGAGGCTATAACTAGTTTTTCATTATTCTAAAAATACCTTAATATTTTTTTTTTTTAGAAACAATACCTTAATATTGGGATATTGTAACTCCACATAAAAAGGATACTAATGTCCAAGTGAAATTTCTTTTGTATAATCCTCCAATCTATTTTACACATAGAAACCTTACGTCACGAGGAATTTTGGAGGATTCTATTCATTATTCATTAAGAATTTATCCTATATAATTGCTTTAATTGTAAGATTATAATTTATAGATTTCTTCATATGAGCTACTTTGAATGATATTAGCGGTTTAATTTTTGAAGATTTTTATTTGTCTCAATGATAACTATGTTACGTCAAGTGCATGCTTCATACAAATTCCTGTCACGTGCCAACCAAACAACTTTTGTTATAGATCTTTATACCTGTCAACCTTTGTTTTTCAAAATCTTTCTTTTGAATGGTTGGTTTGCAAAATCTTGTAAATCAAAGTGGCTTCGGCCTTATTTCTGCAGTGACTTCAAAAAATAAATAAAATAGTGACAGGGTCTCCACGGCGGCTACCAAACACGGTATTCGAAGAGCCGAATCACAAAAACACCCTTGCCAAAGAAAAAAAAGGAAAAATACGGATGAAATTATAAAACACGGCACGGCACGGCACGGCACAGGCCCCTCGTGCGCGAAACACCAAACACGAGCCCCTAAAGACCAAACCGCTTCATCGTCCCGAACCTTCTCGCCTGCCTCCCTGACTCCCCCTCCGCCGCCGCTGCCGCCGATCCCTCTCCCGCCGCCACCGATCCCGCCGCCTGCCGGGATGGACGATAGTTGCGCCGTCTGCGCGGAAGCCCTCGAGTGGGTGGCCTACGGGCCGTGCGGGCACCGCGAGGTGTGCTCCACCTGCGTCGTCCGCATTCGCTTCGTCCTCGAGGACCCCCTCTGCTGCATCTGCAAGTCGGATTGCCCCTCCATCTTCGTCACCAAGGTTCGCCGCTACCCCGATTCGATTCCCTGTTGATCTGTGGCGTGGGTGGATCTCGGGGTCGTTGGTTCGCTAGGGTTTCAGCGTCTTCTGAATACGCGGACGTGCTAGCTGATTAGTAGAAGGGTGCTGAGATTTTGTTCTGTTTTTTGGTTGGTGAAAATTTTGAGTAATAGCATGACAGTACAATGCTTTGATTTAGTAGAATTCTAGTTTGCGGAGCGATTGAGTGGTTGGAGATTTGCGTATTGGGATGCAATGTTTCCTTTATTTTATTCTTATGTCCGGCTTTGCAATAAGTTTAGTTCCATGGAGGCCAGTTGGGCGTCCTTTTGCATCTATGCTGCCGATTATGTGTATTTTTGTTTGCGGTAGAGCTAGAGATCCCGTGAATTTCGTTACTGAGAGTATGTTAGTGACAGACAGGACATGACTAGATGAACTACTTTTCCTTTCATTTTCTCTAATGCTTTCATTACAAAGATATGAAACCCAACAGAAACATATGGAAACCAAAATGTGAAAGAGAGAGAAACAAGTAAACTAAGTTTGTCTCCTTGTCATTTACATTAGCTTGGCAAGTTATGTAGTGTCGAATTTTGAATGGGAGAACATAAATATGATAGAACAATGTGTGACTTTTGTTGCTTATCATGATTTAGACGTTCAGCATTCTAATTTGTGCATAGTTCAGTCCAGTAGGAGTGGGCAGTATCTGGAAATCCTTTTGGAACATTAACTGACAGCCTGCTGATCTTCATGCTTTCTTCAGAACTTCATGGATTTCACCTTTATCTTTTAACATTTCATAGGCCCTGGGAGATTACACAAGAGTTATCTCCGATTTCTCTGTTTTGCCCACTGGGGCGGTGAAGGAAAGGTGGGGGAGTACTGGTACCATGAGGATACAAAGGCATACTTTGATGATGCTGATCATTATAAGATGGTTAGGGCAATGTGCCGGCTTTCATGTAGCGTGTGTGACAGTGCTGAGGATGACGTAGGTCAGGCAGCACAAGCAAAGCGCCTTAGCAGGTTCAGGAGCATTGAGCAGCTAAAGGGACATTTGTTCCATCAGCATAGGTTATTCATGTGCAATCTTTGCTTGGAGGGGAGAAAGGTGAATTTCTCGACCACATATTGTGCTCTTCTTTTAACTATTCTGGCACTAAATCTTTATGTGATGGGTTTCTATTTCATCACCAAATTTAGCATGAAAACCAGACAATGTTTACCGATTATCTAGCGATTTACCTTGTCCGCATTTTCCTTACCATTTTTCTCTGCCCCCTTCTGTTTGCGTATCTGCAGTCCAGTTAAAGTCGGGAACATAATTAATGTTGATGTTATTGCTGTAATTTCTGAGTAGAATCTAATGGCTCAGACCTCAGAGAAATCTTAACAAATACTTGTTGCAACTTGTGCTTATGACAAGTATTGGTAACCGGTACTTGCTCAGTATAGGTAATCAATCTTGTGCTCATCACATAAAGGATATAATTATATATAAACATGGAGAAGTGGAAATCAGCATTTCATCCTATGAGTATGAGGGCAGGTAGTACTTTGTAGATGGAGCAACATCAGCTGCCTTTGGGAAAACTGAAGATATAACAGCAAGCAGAGGGTAGTTAGTAGATGGAGCAACTGCAGCTGCCTTTGGGGAATGAGTTGCAACAGAAGGCATCAACAGCTTCTGGCGCTAGAGATAGAGGAAGTGAAATTGTTTGAGCTGGTTTTCTTGAGTACTTGACCTGGCTATACCTGATTGTCCTGAGTACTTGCCGAGTTATACCGATCGAACATGTTAAGCACTCATTTGTGCATACTTGTACTCCATGAGGGCACCTGTTATGATACTCTGCTATGTAAATCTTGTTCTAGGACACTGAGACCTTATTCTGTTTCCCAGTGGTAGAGTTAGATTATGTCGTCATTAGCATGAAAAATGACACTTAAGTTTGCCAGAAGCATGGTAGGTATTGAACTTTTGGAATTGTCAGTCTATGTCTAATTATCCTTACCCATATATGCTATCTAGCTATGTTAAAAAATATCCTACATATTTGTACTTCGCTAGGAGTCAGTAGTCAGAGTTGGTATTTTTTTCCTGTTGTCAATTGAAGTTGAGGCTGTTTCGATAGTATGCCATTTTGACACACGGAGAAAGTAGGAAGTAATAACCTCATAGATTATCAGGATAATAAATACTATTCTCTCCTTCAACTTGCAGACAACTCATGAGTTTTAGAATTGTTTTCTGTTTAGTCGTGTGGCATCTGACTGCTAGTTTCGATCACTGTGCCATTCTATACAGAGCAGGTGAATCTTGTGAGTTCTTTGTGCTACCTAAAACTGAGCAGAATCATGACCTAATTTTTTTCCAGTGACCCCTTTACCTTAGTAGATATATTTGAATATGATCCTATGTTACTATTTCTCTGGGAATAATCGTTTGATGAACTACTTGACATTATGAGCAGGTATTCATTTGTGAGCAGAAGCTTTATACAAGAACACAGTTAACTCAGCATACAAAAACAGGCGACTCTGAGGTGGATGGCTCTGAGGTCGAACGCAGTGGTTTTACGGGACACCCAATGTGTGAATATTGCAAACAGTCCCTTTATGGAGATAATGAGCTTTACGCACATATGCAGAGAGAACACTACTCGTGCCACATATGTCATAGGTATTATTCACATTTGTCCTAATCAAATTTGTTGTTTCAAAACTTCTGAAAGGTGCTGACATTGTGATTGCTTACAGGCTGTATCCTGGGCGGTTTGATTACTTCCGTAACTATGATGATTTAGAGGTATTTGTGACTGCTGTCCAGTTGATGAATCCATTTCTCCACCTGTTTTTGATGTATATGTTTCAAGCTCCTTTCTTTCTGACCTTTCACGTGCCCTTTCATTCTGATATATCTTTCATGTGTTAATCAATTCAGATGCATTTTCGTAAAGATCATTTCCTCTGTGAAGATGAAGGATGTTTGGCCAAGAAGTTTACTGTCTTCCAGAGTGAATCAGAGATCAAGGCATGTTTAGATCAAGCTATTATTCTAGTAGTATTAGTGTGTATTACCACTATCTTCCCAATCACCTGTCATACAACTGGGTTACTTGTGTTTATACTGACTTACTAGTTTATTTCTACAGAGGCATAATACTATGGAGCATGGTGGGCGGATGTCACGTGCCCAGAGGAATGCTGCACTTCAGGTGTGTTCATTTTCTCAAGACCTCTTAATTTCTTCATTTCTTTGTCTGTGCTTTAGCTCCCCGTTTATTTTGAAGTAAGCGAGTTTAGTTCCAATACTCATTGTATCCATTCTATATTGCTCTAGCCTAAATGTTTTAATTTGGCATTGTCAGATACCTACCAGTTTTATATACCAAAGAAATGAGCAAGATTCAAGGCGTGGCAGAGGTAGAGGCCGTAATGTTCACAACGAGAGACCTGACAGGGATATCTCATTGTCTGTGAGGGATGGCAGTACAACAGCAGACCATGGCCTTGGAAGTCGAGTTGATAGTGTTGCAGGGCCTCTGCAGTCATTAAGTGTCAGTTCTAGTTCAGGGCGAGCAGAAACTGGCCAAAGCTCAGGGAATGGTTGTGTGCTTGAACAGTTGTCTTTTCCTCCTCTTCAAGACCAGGATATTCCTGATGCTAGGATGGACGCTGTTCTTGATGAGACCTCGTTTCCTGCACTTTCAGAGCAGCAATCAAGGTATGCACTGGCTCTTAATCAGAGCTCAAGGAACGCCAGGCTTGGTGATGAATCGTTATTCCCTCCTTTGCCTGGATCAAGTAACAAAGGTTCTGCTTCAACACAACAGGGGCTGCAAAGTCTTGCTAAGAACACACTTGCATCAAGGCTTCAACAACGTAGTAAGGGCACTGTGAAGGTGCTCCATTCTGCTCGGTCTCGAACAGCCGAGAATCCTGAAATAGTACCTCATGTCTCAAGTTCCACCCAGGCGTGGCCTACACCTGATCAGGGGCTAGTTCTCTCTGGTTCACAAACTCGGATTGGAGCTCAACCAACAAGAGAAAATGGGCTCATTCCACCTGCGTCCAGCGGCTCAGCATGGAGTTCCAGAGGTCCAAACAAGATAAAGCACTCTGTTTCTACTCCTAATCTTGTTTCTGGTGGGCCCTCTGGCCAGGCATCATCAAGTACAGCTTATGGAAATAAAAGTCAACTGCCAAAGCAAAGCAGCCAAACTCCGCCTGTTGTGGAGGATGTTCGGCAAGCCAACCAAGCCCTGGTTGAAAGAATGCGTGCTGCCTTAGGAATGGACGAGGATAGATTCTCTGCGTTTAAAGGAATTGCTAGTGAATACCGTCAAGGTGTCATTGATACCTCAGAGTATCTCTCTTATGTGGAGCAATTCGGTATATCGCATCTTGTTCCTGAAATGGCTAGGTTGTTGCCTGACCCTCAGAAGCAGAAAGAACTTGTTGATGCCTACAAAACCAACATGCGCTATAGAAGCAACCAAGAAAATGGCATTGGTGAAACCATTAGCTTGAAAGAGAACAAGCGTAAAAATAAGGGGAAGGGGAAAACTCCTGATACAGAAACAATTCCTGCTAAGGATGTAAGTGACTTGCTAGCTGATAACTTTATGGACGAGGTAAGGAAGCTTCAATTAAACAAGATGGCTCAGGAAGGTGAGGCTGCGGTGCTTTCAAAGGATGAGTATCGATCTTCCAAGGGAAAGATTCCATTAGCTGGTACAAATATGGGTTTATACGGTGATCCTGGTGCCATTTCAAAGGTGTCTGGCGCCAACAGAGATGTGAGCATGGGAGGAGGAAGCAGCAGCAGCAGTAACAACAGTAAACAATCAAAGAAAACGTCAAAGTTTCTCAGAGCTCGATTAGGCGATAATTCTCTGGCTACCCTTGATTTTAGTCGCCCCGATATGAGCCCTGAACGACCAGAAAGGGAGTCACAGGGCCCACACGCTGGTTTGCCTGTGCGAGGTGTTTGGAAGAATGGGGCAGCACATAAGCTGTTTTCTAGCAATGGAAGGAAGTAACTTATTTTTGTGCAGATCCAGTTTGATGCAAGCTGGTTGACGTAAAGGTGCACAATTTGTGATCCGTGGTTTGCTGCTTTGAGAAAACGGCTTATCTGTAGAAGACTGTTGGTTGAATTGGGTTTCGCTTTTTACTGGTTTTTGGTGGTTCAAAAACTCGAAAGTAAGGATGAAACTTGGAATAGTCACTGCACAATATCATGTTTGTGGCTAGTTATACCTTGGCCGAAGCCATTGGTAGGTGGTATATTACATGAGTTCTACCAATGATTTTGTAGCTTTGCATGACTTCAATTTCACTTTCTTCTCAGGCTGCTTGACTTTTGTAGGCAGGTTCCTGTGTTTACTGTATGTGCAAGAAATCGCTGTCATTTGACTTTGGATTCATGCAAGCTCTCTCCAAATACAGTTACTTCTATTTTTCATGTAGTACTAAATAATCTTCTATGCTCCAGTCCACTACTACCAGTATATACAATATATTTTTTACATTAAAAAAAGTATATACAATTTTTTTGTTCTTTTGGCTGTCTTGGCTGCAAAATAGAATTCAGTATTCCTGACTACAGAAACATGAATGCAATTACTTCTCCTTGCTTGAACTTCTGTAGACGAAGTTGGAGTCTGTAAACATTCAAGTACTTTGACCACGTCCAGTGGAAACAGATGTCTACAGTTTGTTGGAGCTGCGACTAGCAGGCTCGCAGCTCCTTCTTCTACCTTTACTAGATGACCCGTTGCGCCACTGGCGCAGGTGCCGAAAGCAAGACTGTAGGGTCGCCTTAAGTTTTATGTATTTTGTATATGATGTTTGTGTTTGAAATTCTTGTGGCTCTGTCATGCGGCTGCCATCAATATTTTTTTAACAAATGTGAGTAATGGAAAATATATGGTATATTGGTGAAAATTAATCATATTGTCATTGTTCGTTGCGCTCGTCTTATACGGATAGTAATCTGAAAAGGATGATGCTGTATGCATGAACATCAATAAAGTAAAAGTGGAATTTAATTGGTCAATGTGCAAAAACATAAATTGCTTGATAATAGATGACCTAAATTGTCTGTCTGGCTTGTGTTGATATTTTGATGAACTCCCTAATCTAAATAGGTATCTTATGTTCTAGGAACACAGTTCTAAATACTTGAATGTATATGTAATTTATGTATTAACCAACACTTTCCCGTGAACAATTTATGGCATGTTCATTAGTTGTATGTACTGAAATGGAGTTGGAGAGGAACATGACTGAAATGTAGTAACCTCTGCTTCTAAAGGCATATGTATGTAGCACTTCTGGAGATTGGTGCTCTGCATCTATTCTTGCAACTGCTTTTGTTCTTATAAGTGACCTCTGGATTTTATATTTATAGGATTACTCAATGGGAATATTCACACAACATATTCCTCATAACAATCATTATTTTCAATGTAGGTACAGAAAACATTTGATCAAACATATAATTCTCATCATACAGGAACAGAAGAAATACTAAGTTTGATCAAACATATAATTCTCATCATACAGGAACAGAAGAAATACTAAGTTTAGGCACTCGCCATAAAACAACACTGAAATTACATAGGTTCATAGCCATAGAACTTCCCAACATATCTTTAAGTGCGCTAATAAACTGCACATGCGCAGGTGCCAAAATCAAAACTGTAATGTAGCCTTAAGTTTTATATATTTTAAATATAGTGTTGTTTTTGTTTGGAATATATGGCCACTGGCGCAGGTGACCGATTCAGCTCGGATTTTGTGCCATAAGTTTGCCGACATATGTTGTTGTATGACAGTACAGATATCCAGCTGGGCACACAAAAAACTGCATTGATAATTCATAGTAATTTATCAATGCATACCTATAAGATTCTTGAAATAAAACAATCTACAACAGTATCGGAACTAACACTGGCACACCAACATCAACTGAAATCAATATACCCAGGCATATCTTAATAATTACTTCACTCGCTACAATATGTCTCTCATGGAAATGAAGAAAAAAATTAGCACCATATATTCATCGATGAAACATAGAGTATTGTACATACACAGAAAATAGTTGCAAAATCAAGCAAACTTTCTATGAAATACAGAAGGTTGATTTCTTGTTGACAAAAATCTGACAGTGCGCTACCGAAAATTATCAAACAAATCGCTCAAGAGGTGATATAAGCTACCTCGTGTATTCTAAGTATATTGTCATCCGGGAACTGCACTGTTATATGCATACTACTGGGAGCAGAAACAGAGGGCAATGTACAAATAAAAATAGTGGTTTGATCGTAAAATTCTGACTATTTTTTTATCGCTTATTGCGGTTATTGTTCAGTGCACTATGTTAACATGTAATGATCTTTTGCCAGTGCATATATCAAGTCTCATCATTGTACATAAAAAATTACACTGGTCCTAGAGAATTGTCCTTCAAATTATCTCTGTAATGTAGTTTATTTGCAGCATTCCTGTCTAAGCGTAGGGGATGATAGATTAAATATAAACACGCTCGTTAAACTAAATTAAAATTATACACATGAAATTCTCTTAAGAGAGTTACCATTAGAGAACTAAACAATTATAGTATCGAGTGTTGTTTAAAACTAAGCGGTTCAGCAAATATGTAATAAATAAATAAATATATAGGAGAGTTGTTCTATGGCGGGGGCAGGGAGGGGAGAATCACCTTGGAAAGATTGGGGCTTCTGAATCAACTTGTGAAATTTACTGCAGTTCACTCTCTAGGAAATGCCACTCAAAGACCAATGAATGGAACCTCCCAGTCTCCTATATTATCTAAAAGGCAATCCTACAGAATCAAAACACCGAGTCAAAACTTCTTTGAGAGCAGTATGCTACCTAACAGTTCTATGCTTCTATTTCTGCTTTTTCTTTGAGAGCAATATAAGTCACACTTTTTCTTCCAAGAAAAAAATAACTCATTTCAGCAAGTTGGAAGTTAAATCAAAATAGCCATGGTGATTGATGGCAACTCAGGATGTAAATTTTCTTATAGCAATGCTAGGGTACAGAACCACTGAGTTTCACCCGCAACAAATGTTTCAGTTGTAATTAATCATGAGAAAGAAGAATATAGGACACTATATGATCTGCTTTACGATAGCCAGAGAAAAGCACCTTATATGAGCATGCATTAGAGCGAACACTAAGAATAACACTCAGCTCTCCCAAGGAAACTACTGCCCTTTCATCTGATTTCTGAACATCAAGGGAATAAAGTTCCAGCAGACAGTTCATAAAAAATCGATATGCCTCATATTTCGGTTGTAAGTATAGACAGCCAGGTAACAATGAAGCTACTTCAATCGTAAGAAATGAAGAGAGGAACAAGATCTGATCACCACTTGCTGCAGAGTATATACAATATACATATACGTACAGTGAGCTAGCAAACTTGGACACAGTGTCTTCTTATTAGAGAAACCTGGCTACTTTGTATTCCTGATCATAAAGCTTTGCTTGAAAAGAGAAGAGTAATGTTACAGCTTATATATACCTGAATGATAAATTTGATACTCCTCAAAATTGAGGAGAGATCGAACAGATAAAATCAAACCCTCAATGAAATTTTCAGGTCACTCATCATAAATAGCTGCCGCACTATCAACAGAGCATTTCCCAGGTTCACCTACAAACCATACAAAGTGAAAAACCATCCATACACTCAACATATGAAAATAACCATACTAAAATAACATTAAGTTATAGGATTACCTAATTTCAGTAAATAGCCTTCAATAAACATGACATGTTATTTGTGTACAGATAGTTAGATCTGGAACAAATGCCACCGCTGCTGCTCACCATGGAGTCGGGGATGAGGTGGTTTTTCTGAAACTTTCTCCATCAGGTGGGATTTAACTTTCCTACACAAATGTTGTTTCTCCCTTAAGACAGATCTGGCAGTCCTCTTTTAACAGAAAAAAAATAGAGAGGGCGAGGCGGAAATTACGGCAATAACAGTAGCAATGTCTGGCTGCTCATCTCCTTGTGTTTCTCTAACCAGACCTCATGCTAGTTGCCAGGAGATAGCACTTCAAGCTCATGACCCAGGCCTTCTGCTAGCATGGTAGTACTGATGCTGATCATGTTGATCGGTCAGATAGTTTTGCGTGGAAACAAATGGAGTGATTACACACTAACTCAATCAAAAAAAAAAAAAGAAATGCAACAAACAGAGCGACAATCAGCGTTTTGCTCCAGAATAACAATGCAAACTGAAAGGACTGAAATAGCAACAGGAACCTTCAGAAGAAATAGAGGATTAGTGTCATCAACTTGAAAACTGTAGCATTAAAGCATGGAGAGAAGAAAAACTCATAATAATCAGTAGACTATACTGCAGTACTATTCTAATGACCTGTAATCACCCATGGAAATCACATGTGTAAGCACTCAAAAAATCACATGTATCCATTTATCATTATCATAGAATTCCACCTTCTCACAATTTACTTTTTTATCTACAGATTTAGGCATATACAGTCCAATATTTAAAGAACACTTATCTTATCCCATGTTTGTACATTAGAATAACCACTGAAATACTGGTAACCAAATGCAGACGACTCAAAATTTTGAAACTGAAGAGGAATAACCCATCAAATGAATTACTTACCTTAACGAAGAGAATGACCCATCGATGAAATCCTTCATTACTTGAAACTCTCCTTTTTCTAGTTGAGCTCCCATATTTCTGAAACATCACAAATATTAAAATGGTGCAATATAAAACATGAAGACTGCAGCACAGAACGAAATCAAGAGAAGGACATGGAAAGTCTAGCCCAAGCTCATACACCATCATTGGGTTCAGAGTGAAGAGCTTTATCGACAGAAACTGAATAAAAACAGTTTTAAATTCAGCTTAAGCTTCAAACACCATTACAAAAATCGAGCACTCATGCAAAATTTATATATTTCTTAGGTCGACTTGGCTCTGCAGCGATTGAACATAGCTGCTTATCATTTCTTAGGTCGACTTGGCTCTGCAGCGATTGAACATAGCTGCTTATCTCATCCAGCTGAGTTTTTCCTGTAAGCCACACATATATGCATGCATGCACAATTTAATCATGACCTGGTTAGGTACAAGAACCACTCACATTCAGGTGTTGTGATAATCTACAGCAAAATCATATACGTTTGTACCTTTTCTTCTCTGCGATCTCTCAGCTTCGCTGGATGCAGCGTGCCTGTGGAACACCTCCAACAGTGGCATGGCCTCGAGCTGACATCCTGTCAAGAAGCTACGGTTAGAGTGGCATATCTAAAAGGACATTTAGAGGCATTGCTATAAATAGGCTCAACAAATATTGAGAAATATCTTGTTGGAAGCCTACTAATTTGTTTTGTTGGATTAGGAGACGGCTAGAAAAGGAAAATAATAGTGGCATTAACAACCTGGATACCCCCTTTATCCCTATTTCTTATGCCTCCAGAAATCAATGTATAAGGAGATATGAGAATCAAGAAACTACAGAGATCAGCATAAGTGACAACTAAACCTTGTCCTCTCTCTGCAATCATAAAAAAGGCTGAAACCTATCAAGTTTGCTCCTGCTCTTTTGGACAGAACACAGACAATTGTATGGACACGCCGGGTAGGGTGTCACAGTTGGAACACATAAAGAAGACTTTGACATAGGGATTTATACCTCCCAATGGCAGTAGGCAGCAGCTGTTGTAGCAGTAATCTTAAGCTGTTAGCTAGGCCGCGTACTCTTGAAATGAATGCGGCCATCTGTAACAAAACGCACAGCTGCATATGATTAATGCCATTCTTCTAAGTGTGTTGTTTGAAACAATATCACAAGCAGAGAAGTGCAGCTAGAAAAACAAGAAATGAGATAAACAGAGCATGACAGGTAATCAAACAGAGAGAAGATGAAAATGAGGCTAAGGATGGATCAAATTATATCATGCTTAGACAGAAAAAAGTAGGGTGAGGTCCACTTGTTTAACATGATGTAGTTGAGATAATTAGGGGTTAACAATCTATCATTACCGTGCAAAGTCAATCTGGGGTTGCTTTGCATGAAATAGGTGACACATAAAGACATTTTTACCTGACATTTGACACATAATTTATTGATTTGTGATGCTGCAACATTTTAGAAGAAAATTTAGAGAAGCAAAAAATCCCACCTTTTGTGATAGATGCACATAAAGGTCAAGTAATTTGACATGTGTATATGTATGCTCAGTCGTAGACAAGACCAAAAGTTGATTGACTTAAATGAGAAATCAACGGTAACGCAATGATAAATTGATAACTGAAGCCATTGAACCTATTCTTTGTAAATTGACAGCAATCTATCTCTGATGTAGCATTCAACCAACCAACAGATGACAAGCCATTCACAGGTATAACATATCTAACTCGACCAAATAGGGGGTTTGTGGCTGCTGTAGTAATCCATCGAGACATGCTCCACATTAGGTGGTTTGCCAAAAACAACACTTGAAACACATGAGAAACATACACTCCAGAGAGCTGGGAGAGAGACCACACCTTAATTGTAAGAAGAGTGGGAGGCATGCTCCTTTGCACCATCCAGAATACCTAAGAGATGAAGAATGGAAATAGCAATCATTAGTCAGATAGAACATATAAATGAGACCTGCTCAATCTAATTCAAATTACTACTACTAAAAGATGGTGAGTCAACAAGACAACACCCAGCTTGCATCTTCTACTCCAAGCAAAACATGGTGAATAAATGTTTGTGTCTGCTTGGGATATGATCCATTTGGGACAACATGTTCAGAATAGCAACATAATAGCAACGGAAGATGGTAAATCAAATAGTGTTGTCCCAAACAAAACAAAAATCAGTTGGTACTCGTACTACTGTTGTACTCTATCAGGATATGATCCATCAGATGTTGGGCTGAAACGACACTTGAAACACATAAAAAACATTTTCAATGAGGGGTTCATACCTCCCTGGTCGATGAAGACAAGAAGCAGCTGTAGCAGCAACCTTGGGTCAGCGCAGTGGCGCTATCCAAGGCTCCCGAACGCGCTTGTCGGCGGTGCGGGGCACCGGTGTCAGTGAGAATCCAAGAACAGCAGCTTGTTGACCGGCTAAATCGGCTTTGCAAGGTCCAGCTCGTCACCTTGACGACATGTTGCCTCGTTGCTGCCGCATCCATGGATGCGAAATATCACTGAACATGGACAATGTTTTAGACAAAGCATAACACAACAGGAGCAAAATCCAGCTAGTACACAGTGAAATCATCTGTTGCATCAATAAGAGGATGGCCAGGTTGCATCAACTACTCAAAACAAAAACATTGTGAATCAATGTTTGTGGCTGCTTTAGTACTACTCCATGAGGATATGATCCATTAGGTGTTACGCCAAGACAACACTCACAACACATGAAAAAGCACTTGAAATGAAGGATTTATACCTTCCAATGGTCGATGAATACATGTAGCAGCCGTAGCAGCAACCTGGGTCGGGTCAGAGGTTACATCCAAGGCACCCCCGTGCTTGTTGACGGTGTAGGACGCAAGCGAGGTTTCCAGAGCTGCGACTTGTTGGCCGGCTACATCGGATCTGCATAGTCCCAGCCGGTCGCCATGCCGTATCACCACCACTCCCTGCAGCTGTGGCGTCGCCATGGAACGGCAAAAATGGAGCCTTCTCCTCCTACTCTGATGTAAAGCGGAAATCCTGACCATGGTTTCACAGTGGGGCTGTGGGTCGACGGTTCAGAATCCTACTACATATCTTTGCAACCTGTTCCAGGAACAAAAGAGAACTAACGTGAGGGTATTACCAGCTAAATGAGCAAATGGAGATGCACCGTGAATTAAACTTTTGATAATTACTATTATTTAATATGAAAGAAAAAGACCACCCATGCATGCTCCTTGACTTGATGTGGTACAGGTCGAGCTAAGAACATGAACACCAATGCTATTAACGGTGTAGAACATGGCAGCAGCGTAGACCAATCTAAGATTATACCGACTACATCAGACCACTTGCGCTTAGATTAACACTGATTTCTCCCTTTCTCTTTCACCTAATACTACTTATAATCAATCCATCAGGGACCCTAGTCATCCAGCAGATTGACCACGCACCAGGGAACCGACACAAAAAAGAAGATATTGTATTTCACCCATTCCGAACTCGAAGAAATTCCAGGGTCAAGGAACAGCCAGCGGGAAGTGATAAAGATGGATGCGGTCCTACGAAGCAACCAAGATTGGGTTGGATCTCACCGGTTGCGGGCAGGTCGGAGGAGACGGCGCCTAGAATCGAGCTGCTGCCTGATGGAGGAGGGCGACGGATCTGCCGGCCACCGGCGCTCCTCCAGCCTGCATCCCCTCC
This sequence comes from Poa pratensis, assembly GCA_947311845.1. Lineage (NCBI taxonomy): Eukaryota > Viridiplantae > Streptophyta > Magnoliopsida > Poales > Poaceae > Poa > Poa pratensis. Next base: position 91,640,514 of record CAMZMU010000027.1, read on the forward strand.
CTGGGTCGCATCTCCGGCGTGCAGAAGCTCCAAAGACCGGCCGTAGAAGCCCTCCAAGGCGGGGTGGCGGATCTTGGACGGCGCACAGCCGGAGGCTAGCCGGGGCGGCGAGGCGGGGGAGCGGCGGCGGCAGTGGATCTAGAAGCACCGCCGCCGCTGCAGGGTACTGCCGCCACCCACGTCGCCGTCTCCGGCGCATGGATCCGGTCGTGCCTTCCCGCGGCCCACCTTCGCTGCCCCGGCGGCGAGCGCTGAGAGGAGAGACTGCCTCCACCCCTCATCCCCGTGCTCCACCCGCCTCCTGCTTGCTTCTCGCCGCCCTCGGCCCCGCAGGCCAGGCCGCCGCGGCCGCCACAGTCTGGGCCTTGGTCCTCCTCGCCGCCCTCGACCGGTTTTTTCAGACGCGCTGCCGCCGAATCGAAGAGGCCGGCCTGCTGCCAGCGGGAGAAGCCGTTGTGGAGATCTCCGGCCAGGGCTCTGGCCCTGCTTCTCCTTGCCCGCGTCCCCGCTCTGAGAGGCCGACTGGAAGAGGAGGGCCGGCGCGGAAGCGTGGCGGCGGCGAGGCCAAGGAGGAGAAGAGGGAGGGGATTGGTCGAGGAGAGAGCAAGAGAGGATTGGTTCTAGGGTTTCCCCGCGGGCGCTGGTTTTATCTCTCGCGACCGCTCGTCAAGTTTCACTGCGGGGCTGCGGGATGTCTCGCGACGGGCAGAAAAGCGAGGGCGACGCGAGCGACGTGCTGCGCGTGGGCCCGGGACGGCGAAGACCCCACACGTCATCGTCTCCGTCTGTCCGCCAGCGAGTGCAAAACAGAAAGCGACGCCGATCCAACGGCCAGGAGCGATCGCACGGTGGAGCGGACGGCCGAGATAGTCTGCCCCGGATTGCACAGTACCCGGCTGCGGACACGCCCTGGATGTGCCGGCAGTTTATAGGTTTAATACACACGCAAGAACACAAGTGGATTTTGGTGCTGTCTGCCTACACGCAAATGTGTCTGATTTGTTCCGTTTAGGGGCGGACCGCGGACATGTTTCACGTTTGGGGTGGGGTGCTCCCAAGGGGCTGGCGACAATTAATATACATAGCTTAGTAGGTAGCAGGGCCCCACGGGCCAGCGACACAAGACAAAAAAAACCCTATACTAGTGGGTTTTGGGGGTGGGGCTGGAGCCGTCGGAGCTGGCGCCGCATCCGAAAGGATGACGTACCGTGAGGCGGCGTAGAAGTGCGCTAGTGGCCCTGCAGGCAGAGGCGTCTGCGGCGTCTCGGGTGCCTGCGGCCACACTGGAGGCGGCATGTAGCCCTGGCCCGCGCCTTCTTCTGACCACGGTGACCAGGGCACCTGCCAGCGAGCCTCCTGCTCCTGGCGGAGTTGCTCCGCCGCCTCCTCCATGGACTGCTGGAGCGCGGCCCCGATGCCAGGCCACTGGCCTAGCTCCTCCAGGTTGGCGGCGTCTATGCCGGCCTGGAGGGTGGCTTCATTGTCGTCAGGCGCGTCCGGGGCGCCGCGGTAGGCCGCCTAGTTGGGCGGCGCGACCGCCTCTTCCTCCATCTTGACGACACCGTCGCTCCAATCGAAATCGGAGGAGGAGGAGCCACCGTCCTCGCCCGGCTCCTCCTGCACGGGCTGGTACCCCTCCGGCGGGTAGGCCGTGAACGCCAGCCGGCGGCGGGCGTCGTGCTCATCCTCGAACCACCGATCCCACAACGGCAAGTTAATCGCGTACGCTGGGTCGTGGACGAGGTCCGGCGGGAGGAAGCTGCGGCGGCGAAGGATCTCCTCCGTACGCGCCCTGCCGGCGCGAGGGACCGCCGGCACCGGCACGCGCTGCGGCGTGAGGTGCCGTCCATCTGGCAGATGGACGTCGCCTCACGGCAGGGGCGCAACTACCTCCCAGTAGATCCGCGCCACCTCAGTGGAGACGCGGGCTCGCCGGGCACGGCGGCGAGCATTCCGGTGCCGCCGTGAGCTCTGCATGACGGTCTGCGGCACGACGGGAGGCGTCGGAGGATGGAGGCGGCGCGCGGGAGCTGCTGGCCTCCGCATTGTTGCGGCCAGGGTTGCTGAAGAACCAACTCTTCTTCATGGCCGCCGGCGTCGAGGGGTGGTGGATGGTGGCTAGGGTTTGGGAGAGGAAGCGAGTAGGGATGGGGATAGGGACGGGTGGGGGTTGGTCCCCATTTAAGAAGGACCTGCGCCATGGTCAAAGCGGCCACAATGGCTTCCACGTGGGCCAGGGGCGGACACGGGATTACACAGCGCGTTCCCGGCTCCCCAAATGTGAACCAAAATTGGGCCGCGTTTGAGGCAAAATCTAGTGTCCGGACAAACACTAATCGGGCAGACACTAATCCCATTGCGTCAACCGTTAGAGTTGCCCTCACAAATACAAACTTTTCTCTTACTCTATTTCTCGTCGATGCAAACATGCTTTACACTGCCTTAAATAGCTAACGAGCATGCACAAGCCAGCAGCCACAGTAGCACTAACACCAGGTACAGACCCGGCCAGCCGGCCAGGCCACTACCTCACGTCTCGGTGATTTTGTTTTGGTATATAATCTAGCTCCCCCCTACGCCTAATACACTCCACCAGCTCAAGTCCTTTTCGGTGTGCCTACATGCAGCTAACAAACTAACCACCAATCGAATCACTCGGCTGTAGCTTTTTTTTTAAATAATACATTTTTTTAATCAAATTCGAAAAATATTACGCAAATCCATGGAATGGCATAATACATTTTTTTAATCAAATTCGAAAAATATTACGCAAATCTATGAAATGGCAGAAATAATACGGCCTCGGCCTGGGCTAAGCCGAAAGGGCCATGTCGGCCTGGCCTGGGCCGATTATGTTGTCGGCCGACGCCTGAGCGTGTCAGAGGACCATATCGGCCAGGGCTAAGCCGATTAGTTCCTGTCGGCTAGGGCTGGGCCGACTAGGTCCTGTCGGCCTTGGCCCAGCCGGCTGCTGCATGAACGTGTATTTCCCTCCATTTTTCGCGCCAACCCTTCCCGGCGACACCCGTTCCCGCCTTATTTTTCCCGCCTTCTTCTCTCCCTCCCGTTTGTCGCTCCCGGCATTTTTTCCGCCCTTCTTCTCCCGCCATATTTCTCCCGCCCTAATTCTCCCGCCATATTTCTCGCGCCATTTTGTTCCCGCCATTTACCTCCCGCCTTTTTTCTCCCGCCATTTTTCTCCCGCTCTTCTTCGCCCGGGTGAGCCTATATATATACCCTGTCAGATTTTGTGATGGAGGAGGGGTGTGGTGCGTGGTTATTTCCTCAGTCGCATAGGAACGATGTCTGGTAGTTCGGGTCCTAGTTCGGAGCATAGGTCCTGGTGTGTTCTGTATTACGCCGCAATATGGACTGAAGGTAGTATTAGGGAGGGTAGGCCCAAGAGCTGTTATAGGGAGCTAGTTAGTGAGTGGGGCAACATTCGTGAGCTGGGAGAAATTATAGCCAAAAAAAGAAAATCCAGATGACCCCTGAAGAAATTTCAGATGAAATTGATGGGTGGCGGTGGAAGTGGCAGAGAATTAATGAGCTAAAAGCTATTGAGGCGGGGCTTAGGGACATGCCTATGACACCATAGTCAAAGATAATCCATTTTTCGCCGGAGGCCTATGCATATCACGTGAAGGTAACTGAGTACCGAATTTATATTATGTTAGAATCTAGTGTTATCGTACTAACTTTTTTCCCCTGATTTTGTGAATGTCCAGCACTGGCCTGCCGATGGACAGTTTCTGAACAAAGAGATCCCTCATTTTGGTTGGATGGAAATGCTTTTTGGCGCATGTCGTGATGGGCCTAGAAATCTCCTTCACGCTGAAGCAGTGAAGAGGGCTATATCAAAGGCGAAGAGTGGTGCATCATCCAAGAAAGCCGTTGAAGATGATAGTGATGATGATTTCATGCCTCCTAAACGAGCCAACTCTAGACGTAAGTTGAAGAGTGTTGGTGCATCCAAGGCTGTCGTCGATGAAAATAGTGATGACGACTTCATGCCTCCAACACGAGCACGTGGCAGAGGGAAGTGAAGTCGTTGATTCGAATTAGTTATCGTTGAGTTGCATGTAATATTTGTACCAGTAGTTGTTCTATGTAGTGTTTAGAACTAGTGAAGTTGTAACGTGGACGTGTAGTGTTGTATGTTAAATTAATTTATGCAATGTGGAATGTTTCGTACATAGATAATAATATGTCTCGTACATACGAACATAAAAATGTCTCATACATAGATAATAATATGTCTCGTGCGTAGATAATAATATGTCTCATACATAGAAATACGGATATGTCTCATACACCTAATATCAATGCAAAATAAGTCTAGTACATAGATAGTTAGACAAGTCCCAACATAGATATAAATAAGTCTGGTAGATAGATAGATAGACAAGTCTCAACGAATACAGTGAAGTGTCAGCCACGACGTCTGCCACGATGCGGAGGTGGTGCGTTAGGCGGCGTCCATCCATACCTGTGCGGTGGCCGAACGTCACGTCCAGGAACCAGGGACTCGTCGTGGTCCTGTTGTGTCTCCTGTGTGGGCTGTGGTGGTGGAGTGTTGTACATACCCATCCAATAGTCCAGCTGTGTGTGGGTTTCAGGGATGCTGAAAGTTTTTAATCAACCTCCCAGTCTTTCTCCTAACACCAGGCGGATCAAATCCTGGCAAGTCACAAAACCCAACAGGTACATCCTCAGCGGGTGGAGGTCCGGTTGCTAGCTGTTGCGCCACAAGTTGCACATGTGGTGCTACTGCAACATTTCGTGCAGCTCTCCTCTGCCTAACATGCCGGTTAGTAAACGCATCAAGCTTACCACGTATGAAAGTGTATTTCCAGAATTGGTTCTGCTTGCATAGTTTTTTGAATAGATTCATCAAAGTGTATCTCGGAACTGTGACAAAAAATTGGCCCCCAAATGGCGCATGCACCAACGACTCTGCAGGTCTAGCCATGGCGTTTCTTCCGCAGCCACTGGGTTTGTGAGTGCCTTCACGGCGTTCAGTATACCAGCATGGCGGTCATGAAGGATGCACACGTTCGGCTTATCTTTCACTACTGCTATTTTAAGCTGCCTGAAGAACCAAGTCCAACTTTTAGTGTTCTCGTTCTCCACAAAAGCAAATGCAAGTGGCACGATCTGACTGTTGCCGTCCTGACCAATGGCGGTCAAGATCTGTCCCCTATACTTGCCAGTAAGAAAAGTACCATCAACACAGATCACTGGTCGACAGTGAGTGAAAGCTTCTATGCATACACCGAAAGAGAAGAACACACGATGCAACACCTTTACGTTTGGAAACTCTGCCATCCAAAAGTGTTTGATGTCAACATATGTGCCTGGATTACGGGCCTGCATTGTGTGGAGGAGCCGAACAACTGAGTCATATGAGTCTAGAAACAATCCGAATCTGTTCTCAAGTGCCATCTGCTTAGCCCTCCAAGCTTTGCCATAAGATATTTTGTACTTGAACCTGGTGAACACCTTATGCTGAATAGCCTTCGCTTCCATAGCTTTGCCCTGTACTATTTCTGGGTACAGCAACCGAGCTATAAGCGTCGACGAAATGTTACGATGATCTTGAGGAATACAGTCAATTCTACATGTGTGCTGTACTACGTCGCTCACTTTCCAGTTTATGGTGAACTGAGGACGATAACCGTGCACCCTTCCAGGACAGCCTGCAACCTCACATTCCATTGTCAGATATTTTTTTACTTGACACCTTGGTTCTGAATGTCTTGCATGTCGACATTGCCCACTTAATGATTGCGTCTTGCAAATGTTGCTTCTCGGGATATAGAGCACCCACAGCAACCTGGTTCTGATGGTATTCCTAGGAGAATCATGACCATCGTTCACTGTCATTGACGAAGTGAAGTCATGACTCCATGACGCAGGATTGGGCACGACATGTTCGTCATCCGACCCGTCGGAATCATCACCATAAGCACTATCACCATCTTCATCTTCCTCTTCCATCATTTGTTGGAATTCCTCATCGGCATCTGCCTCAACACCCTCATCATCTGCTACTTCTGCCTCACTGTTTTGGCCAGATTCATAACCACCACCTCCAACATCTTCCTGATTATAATCATGACCAGATAAATGCATCTCCTGACTACTCTGTCCAGGATCGTGACCTCCCTCGCCTTCAGGCAGAATCACCTCCTTCGCGACAGGTATCAATAACGCGATAGGGGTACATCCACTGCTTTCGCAGCCTTGCAACCATCGCACTATCTGAGAGGTCCGATCTATCGGCCTCAAATAAAAAAAACACCGGTGACCTTGACTTCGTCCACAGTGCATGCACACCGACGGTGTCTGTTTCAGAATTAAGCCCTAAACATGCTGCCAACCAATTTTTCAGCTGACTTATTGACCATGTTTGTGGGTCGCTCAGTTCCAACTCTGACCATCGAAACTGACCCAAATCAGCTCCCAACTCATTTACTACAACTGTGCCAGGACCGTAGTAAAACAAACATTTCACTAAATTATTCATCTCGACAACCTAAAAATGTGACACCAAATTGCTGTTATAACCGGAACAACTATATACTTAATTATTACTACCGGAACAACTATATATTTAACAATAATGCATGCGTAATTAGTGCAAACCCTAATTAGCCAAAAAAATCATACCCTTGAAGCGTGGCTTGATTCAATGGAGTAGCACCACCACCACGGCCGGAGCAGCAGAACCACCACCACCACGTCTTCCACGAGCTACACCACCTCCTCCACATCTCCACCATTGCTCCAAAAAAGCACCACAAAATCACACCCACAACCTAACCCATCTGTAGATCGGAGTTTCCCTAACTCTCTAACAGCTGTAGGCTTAAAATTTACTGGCTGGATGGAGAAATCACCGGGGGAGGGAAGAAATCGCCATGGGTTCAGTGAGCAAGAAGAAAGAAGAAAGTGAGAGCGAGGAGGAAGAAGAAGCCCGACGCGCGTGCCTATCCAGCGACTAATCGGCTTTCACAAGGCCGATAAGCCTGTCGGCCTCGACGTGGCCGACTGTAGGCCACTCGTGACCCGACTGGGCTGTCGGCCGCAGGTCTGGCCCGCCACGCCACCTTATCTGCTCAACCAAGGCCGATAGGCCCTAATCGGCCCAGCCCAGGCCGACAGGGTCCTTTCGGCTAAGCCCAGGCCGAGGCCGTATTATTTATGAAATTCCGTCGATTTGCGTAATATTTTTTGAAATTGATTTAAAAAATGTATTATTTAAAAAAAATTGGTTCGGCTGTACGCATATTGCTGTACTGGATATGTGCTATCCGGTTGATCCAGAAAAAAATTTCCGGTACCGCGACGCGCGCGGCAGAACAGATCCGGCAAACTTGTACCGAAAACGAGTTTACCGCATATGTTCTGTAATAGCAACCGGTACTGGTACCGGAATTCAATATTTGCATCATCTAACATATATTTCTACGAAACATCACATTATAAATTACAACAAATTACGATTGAATCATCCATATTATTACAACAAATGTTTTAATCCGAATCAAATGGTCCAAATGCAAATAATGGTTTAAATTACAACAATCTCAAATGAATCAAATGGTCGAATGCAAATAATGGTTTAAACTACAACAATCTCAAATGAATAAAATGGGAAATTACTTCTTCCCATACAAATGCCACTGATGTTCCACAAGATCTTTGTATAGCTGATTGTGTGTGGCCTTGTTCTCAATTTTCCGGTATGTCTCAAGAAAAGCTTCGACATGGTCGGGGTTTATTTGGGGCTTCACTCGGCTACCAATGTTGTCATAACATAACTCCAAGTGTAAACCCCTCTCATCTTCGACAATCATATTGTGTAAAATTACACACGCAATCATGATCTGACGAAGGGTTTGCTTATCCCAAAAACGAGTCGGACCTCGGACTATTGCAAACCGAGCTTGTAAAATCACACACGCAAGCCTAAATCTACCGGATCACACCGAATCGAGAGAAACGAACCTTGTTCTCCACCAAATCCCGACTCCGAGGACACCGAAGCTTCTTACCTGAACGCGGCAAGATTTCGGCGACTCCGAGGAGATGAGGGCCACCGTCGGGTCAGCGCGGGGTCTCCGCGGCTCAGAGCCGAGCGGAGAAGCTGCTCCCAGTCGGAACTGGCCTCTTGCGTGACCTTCCCGCCAGATCCAAGGCGGCGGCGGCCGGCGCGACCGTGCGGATGGGGAACGTGCCTCCCGCTGCCAAAACTGGGCGGAATCGGCTCGCCGGGACTCGAGACGGTGCGGTGATGGCGGGGACGGGAGCGGGCGATGGGGCGCGCACGCGAGGCGCGGCGGCGGAAGGGGCGGCGGGTGGAAAATCTTAGCGCGAGCTGAAACTTCCGCGCGGGGCAGTTCGCGCCAACGATTGGGGATACGGGATAATTTCACGCGGAAATCGAATGGATTGGGCACGGGGGCAAAAATATTCTGCTCCCCGGATTTTATTTTCCGGTAGGGGGCCTTATCCCGCGTCTGATGCGCCCCAGAGTCCGCCCAGGACTCGTATTTTCCGGGCCGGGGCCTTATGCGGGATCTGCTAGAGATGCTCTAACCCTATAACACATTTGGCTGCAGGACGCATGCATCGCCACATCACACGATACAAACCGTAAAACTGCACCGCAATTTGTTGCGGAACGAGTATGGCGGCTCTGTTCCGACCCAGCCCGCGCCATACCACAAAACTGGCTTCGAGAGTTAGGTCAAATTAATGATTTTGAATAACATAATTTAAAAAATACACTCAATTACATGAAATTATCTAAATACACTCAATTATCTAGCAATAGTAGTACGAGAGTAGTCCACAACAAAAATAATGCGCAAATGAAGCGTTAACAATGCAAATTGTTCAACATTATGGGCAATTAAACAAAAAGAGACAATGATCAATAATCAACATTATGATAGTCGTCAACATCCTCGACTGTAGCATAAACATCCTCGGCCGAAGGACCACAATCACCACGAGCCTAATGATACAGTCCACCTTTTGTTTAGGGGTAGCTTAGGCCCTGTAGACAGGTGGAGGGTTGGCGAGTGATCCTCTTTCTTTTTGTTGGTGGATTGGCGATTTTGACGCATGTGCCTAAACGCGTTGTAAAGGCCGCTTGGCCTCTCCTTATTAAAACCGATGCGTCCGCTTGGACGTATCCTAAAAAAAAAATACAGTCCACCTTTTGTAATTTTTTCTTCTCGACCATGGCCATATTGGCTTGCAATGTATCGTACATCCATACTTCCTCTAAATTCATCATTGCATTGACTTGCTCCTTAAAGTTTGTGGCCTTAGACGACCCTTTCATGTTTGCCTTCTCCATCTTCCTTTCATCGTGATTTCCCTGGTTTCTTCCACCCGTTGGTGCATCAGTATCTTTGTTGTCATCCAAGTTAAGAAATGCACCTTTCTTCGGTGAAGCTTCTTGATCCCTCAAACCCCATTGTCGTTTGTAACGTCAACACCTCTAAGGCAACCCTGAATTTGCCTTTATCGGTCCTCGCCCGACATCCGCGTGCACCACCATCTTCAGAAGTGGATCTAGCACCACTTTCACTCCCGTCATGCTCTGTTGAAGACGCGCGAGAGCTTGCATCATCTCCAGCACCCCTCAACCACCTTCACCACCGACCGCAACGTCAGAGCTGTTGGTAGGAACAGTTCGAATGCCCTCTACATCACGACCTATCGTTAGAGCGAAGAGGTAGGAGAGGGAGGGAGGGAGGGATGCCATTTTAAAAACAACCGCCTATTATGCGCACACCCTTACCATATCAATGACGCTTGAAAAGTAATTAAGCCAAAATGGTGAAAAAGCACACACCATTCGAAAGCCATAGCCCAACCAACCAGACTTTCCACCACAAACAGCTGACAGCCGGCAACTAGTTTGCCAAACGGTTCCACTGCTCACAACAATTTTCCAATACAACAACTTTTCCATAGCCCACACCCCAGTTAGTTTCGTTCATAACCAAACACCCTCTTAATGCTATTGGGCTAATACTTCTTTGCTATTGGGCTAGTATGATCTCACATTTTTCTTCACGAAATATAAGGCCACACCTAATGCCACACCAGCCGCCCTAGATTAGCTAACTTAGCAGTAGCTGACTTGGGGCCACTGGTTTGTTAGTTCAGCACGTATGGGTCCACACATTAGTGGCTCAAAGTCATCTGATGACGAGGTTATACTCTGCGGGTACCCTAACTTAGAGGTACCTGGTGCACGTGATGATCAAAGAAGCCCAAAGATTAATCGAAGCCCACGAAGGAAGGCCCGAGACGAGGAGTGCTTCCCAAGTTAGATTGAGTTATGGTCGGTTAAGACTTTCCATACATGTAACCTTGGTCGGTTGTGTTTCCCGAGACCCAGCCTCCTATATAAAGGCTGGGAGGGTGATCGATCATGGTAAGCAATCCATAGCCACCAAAACCTCGGCGAGATCAGCAACTCGCCGAACCCTTGTAACCTTCATATCCGCATAATCAATACAGACAAGCAGGACGTAGGGGTTTTACCTCACTCGAGGGCCCTGAACCTGGGTAAATCCCGCTTGTCAGCCGTCGATTCCACCGATACTACGCGTTCTCTACCACACAATCAACCCTAGGTATAGCAACCATGGGACTTGCCGAGGGCACACCTCGACAATTGGCGCCGTCTGTGGGAAAAGGTAGTATTGGGCTCACGGTTTCGCCGGTTCCATCATCAAGCGGCCACCCGACGATCGTATCTGCACAACGTAACTCGCCTACTGCGTCATCAAAAAGCAAATCACCAACCACTGTTGCAAAAAGCAACTCGCCGGCAAGATCTACCAGCATCAATTCAAAAAGTGATCACTCGCCAAAATCTCCAAGGAGGCTCACGCCGCACTCGATGGAAGCTCAACAAGCCTTCACCGGACTCGAATCAGGTTTGGATATTACGGTTGGAAAATTTAACTTCTTTGTCGATAAAGATGGTGTGCAGGACCTGTTAGATCCACTCGACGTGGAGACACTCAACATGGAGACAATCGACAACGCTTCGACTGCAACACCATCCATCTTGGGCGCGACATCGTCACAGATCGTCCCGATCCAATCGCCAAGCGACTCTGCAACGTCCATGACCTCGCAAGAGTTCCGTGACGAAGTGGCAAAAAGATTTGGAAGAAGCGAGATCGAATCTGCGTACCGCCCAAACAACTCAATCGAGTCACTCGACGACATCGTCGACTCCAACGACGCCGCGGGGAACGAAGAGAACATAGATGACAACATATACCTCGCCGATTTCAACGGCCAAGAAATCCGTACCTGCCACGAGATGTTCACCTGCGACGCGGACAGCCTGGACAAAGCACTCGAAGATATACTCGATTGCGACAGAAACCCCAGCAAGCAAAGCAACTCCAACATGAGCCTGGATGGCGACGCCGAATCCATAATGCGCATTAGCAACACATGGGCAGAAGATCGGGTGGTACCGTATCAGGTATACACCGCGAGTACAGCAGAAACGTCAGCAGCTGCAACATGCCGTCGACCTACAGAGTACCCTTGCACAGTCACCATGCCTGACGGAACAACCACGTTGACCATCACTGCAGAGATGGCGGAAAAAGTGAGGAGAGTAATCGAAAGTTGCACAATGCTACCAGCAAACGCAACTCCGGAAGAGGTATTGACCTTACAATATTTCCAGTAGCAAGAATCGATACGGTTGAAGAACTACCGAGCAGTACTCGAAGAACGCAAGAAGCAAGCCAGCATATCGAGTGCTCGACGAAGAGCGTTGTCTGTGAATTCAACAGGCAGAAACGATCCCGCGAGTAGGTCACGATTCATAAACCTCGGAGACGCAGATCGTGCAGCGGTCACTCGAAACCTAAACCCAACCTTTATGGCAGTCGACGCGGAAGGAGTCCCCATACCTACTGAGCCAACCGGAGCGCTGATGACGCTCGGCACCTATCTCAGAACAATCGAACCTCCTGCAGGAGTGTAACACCCCAAAAATGCGTACCTAATTTTAGTGGTGTTTTCTGACACCTGAAAAACTTTTTTCCTCTTATTCTAAATATTTCTCCAAAACTTTTGAAGATGATTTGACTTGGAAATTGCTTTCTCGAAATTTCCCATAAGTCCACGAACCACTCCAACACCCGTGATAATTTTTGTGCTCCGGTTTTCTCTCGAAAACCCTAGCCCTAATTATCGAACCTTTTAATCCTTTTTCTCCACCTACTAAAGGAAAGCCCATTTCCATAGCTCTAAAAATTCCACCAAAAATACCAGAGGACCCCATGTCCATATAAAGACAACCCATGCAAAAATATTGCATACTCCAATGCAATATTTCCAAGTTAGCCAATAATTTCAAAACTACCATTTCTAGTCCAGAAATGTTTTAACCAAGCTAGGAACCTCCAATAATTCTGATAAATTCAGGGAATGCATATTTTGGCATTTCCTCCATTTCATCTTTCGGAGATGAACCCATTTAAGCAATGTTTATACCACTTCCTTTGTAAGCCAAAAACCGATGCCGATACGCGGCTTAGCGGACACATTACCGAAACCCCATTTCTATTCATCCAATTGATCTCAAACTCCATAGACACTCTCCCCTGACCAAAACAACCCATGCCTAATTTTTGGCGATTTATTTGAGTTGTGTAAGACCAAGATCATTTCATCGAACACCTTCGGTGTTTTTGTTTTTCTGTAAAATCTATTCTACAAAGTTTGGAATCCCTGTGGGATTTTTGTTTGGTTGTGTTCCTCTCACCGTTGCAAACCCAGTGGTGGAAACCTTTTTCCATTTGGAGCTCCGAGTCACCGGGAATGCGTCATGCCACCCGCGTCGCGCTCTGGACGTCCGGAACGCGCGATTAGCAAACCTAACCTTCCGATTACTGTTCTGTCAGTGGTTAATCTTCTTCCACAGTACCCCTCGTGGCTCTCCTGTGCATCCAGCATGACAACCCTATCCTCCCCCTCCCTTATCCCCTCCCTGTAGGCACAAAAGCATCGGGAGAGACCGTGGTCTCCATTATTGGCACACCAACCTCCCTCCATATAAGGCCACTCCCAAGCAGCCCCGAGGAAACCCTGGCTACTCCTCCCCATTCCCTCTCCCCTGCCCTCTCCATTCAGTGCAAGAACGAGAGAGGAAGAGCCACACAAAACCTCCACAAAATTTCCACCATTGCCACCGTAGTCCGAGCTCGGGCACGCATGTTGGAGGTGACCCCGCCTCCGGTTGCTCCTCCCACGGCCGCGGCACGCCGCCCCGGTCCCTTCCCCGCAGCCGGCCGACCTCCCGGCGCGCTCCCCGGCCGTCCCCGGTCATCCCCTGCTCGTTCCCGTACGTGGACAGAGGAGGACGACGACCTGGATCGATCCCCTGTTCAGTTTTTCTTTTTTTTCCTGCTTCAAACCGTTTTTGGCCCAGTACAGCACAGCAGGCAGCAGCAGCCACGGCCTGCTCGCGGCCCAGCCTTGCGCAGCGCACGCGCAGCGCGCAGTCACGGCCTATTTGCGGCCCGATCTGTTTTTTTTTCGCAAAACTGTTTTTTCTTTTTCCTGCTGGACCAACTTTCGAACATCCACAACTTTTGAACCGTAGCTCCGATTGGAGTGATTCAAATTTCTAAATCTTCGTCTCGACGAGCTCCTTCTGGTGGTACTGATATCATCTCATTCCAAAATACTTCTATGGGGTGCCCTTTAGTAGTGCATTCCGGAGTCCGTGGAACAGGGCTATCGCTGCCCTACGCCGCGGAATCACCCCGACCCCTCCAAACCCGGTGGATCCCCGTCTTCGTAGGCAAGCTAAACCCTTGCTATGAGCCATCCCGCAATTCTTGTTTGTTTGATTGCTTAATACCATGCCGGGTGTTATGTCTGTCTCCTGTTCGATTGTTATGTCTGTCTGCTATTATCATTGCATGTCTGTATGTTGTCCATATTTTATATGAGCCTTGTATTGTTGTATGTTTATCATGTTGCATTTTAAAGTTATTGCATTACCATATAACTGTTTATCTGTGCAACACTCACATTCCCGAGACAATGGCCGGGTCTCCCGCCTCAGTCAAAGGAATGGGGGAATTATTACAACTGTGCGTCTCGCGCTTGCGGGGCTTTGTTTGCTTCTTTCTTCTTCGCCGAGGTGAGGAGCGGACGAATGTCGTCTTATGATCCTCAGAGTTGGGGGCATTCGCCAAAAGAGTTAGTTGCCTTGTCCCACCGTCAAATATGGGTGGCATAGACCACCCGGACTGCGACGCTTGGGAGCTGCCTTTCCATTTGGTTCTTATTGCCGAGATTGCTGACACCACGTCAGGGTAACCCTCGAGTGGAATGGATGCTCTCTCATTCTTATGAGTGCTTTTTGGTTCATTTTGGAGACTATATGCCCAAATCCCCACTTCCTGGTCAACGGTCGGACGGTAACGCCGCCAAAGACTTGCGCGTGGAGGAACGGAAGCGTAACAGACTCCGCAAACCAACTTTGTGATTGATTTACGGTGACACCGGCCGGGTTGCCCGCCACCGTCATCCGTTTGAAATATTATGCTATTATTCTGTGAACACTAACCCCCGAGTGACACCGGCCGGGTTGCCCGCCACAGTCACCCGGGTACTATTATTATCGTTATGTTGTTATCCATGCATGCAAGTATTATGTTGCTAATGCCTTGTTGTTGTTGTTGATATGTGATATTGATGTCATGATTATTATGCTGGACTAATCCCCTGTTGTTTGGACTTGTTGTGATGAACTTGATTAAATGAAACACCCCTCCAAACATCGATAGGGTCAGTCCATAGTGCCACTAATCTGAACATCGAACGCACTGCCACTGTCGCTCACATGGGCGGGCCTTGACCTACGTAACCTATTGAGCCTTCTTTGATGCTACCATTTTGGCAAGACTAGTCGGTTACCTTTGTGGTCGGGGCTAGTCTTGTGAAGGTTCCGGAGCTAGGCGTCGCTCATCTGTTGGGGGCGTGCCGGATTCACTTCGTCATAAGACATAGAGTTGTGTCGGTAGCTATACAGGGAGTGTCT
The DNA here is from genome assembly GCA_947311845.1 of Poa pratensis. Taxonomy (NCBI): domain Eukaryota; kingdom Viridiplantae; phylum Streptophyta; class Magnoliopsida; order Poales; family Poaceae; genus Poa; species Poa pratensis. The sequence goes on from CAMZMU010000027.1 coordinate 91,655,632, forward strand.
TGGTAGCGTGAACGGTCGGGTGAGTGTATCTTGCTGAGTTCGCCTTAAGGATGTGTCCTAAAGTACCGGCTCAGTGTGGTGCCCTCAGGTGGGTGGTAATTGCAACCTCTCGAGAGTGTCAAATCTGGATGTCTAGCCTAGTTCCAAGGTTATGGAACAACAGTTCAGTGTCGGTCACACTATTGTCTTTGTCGAGTCAGGAGGTTAAACATAAGTTCTGTTTGAAAGAAAGATGAACAACCCGATTTCACTAAATGAACAATAAGTTGATGCAGGGAATGTTACCTGAGATGTGATTGTGAACCAAGTTTAGGGATGGCGGTGTGATGCGTTGGGAAGCCTATAGTTAGGCCAGAGCCCACATCAACCGTGCGTGCCCAGAGTGAAATGATGAGGCCAGTGGGCCTAGTAGTGATCACAGGTGATGTTGTGTATTATTTGGTACCCACTGGGTACACCCGTCTTCTCGTCACAGGTAAGCCCTTTGTATGATTGCCGGTGCACGATCCAACCCCACCTGGCTTGGACTCTGCACTGGTGATACCCCATTGTTTGCTTATGCCATGTTTTGCTTGTGATGCCATGCTACTTTTATGTCAAGTACCTAGAGTAGACTCTTGCCATGTGTAGGATTTTATTTCAAATGTGTATCTTGCTGCATGATTGTTGGATTGTTTGTAGTGAGTGGCGATTCTTGCTGAGTGCATATTAATGTACTCACGGGCCTTGTGATTGTGGCCAGGTTTTGTCAAGGATTCATCTTCCACCTTAGTAAGGATGTGAAGCAAGAGCATGCTAGGATCAGTAGCCCAGCCAGAACCTGTGGAGTGGAGCCGCTCCAAACCGTAGCCTCTCATATGTCTTCCGCTGCCAGTTAAAACTCTGTATCGTGCCATGCTGGGATTGATATTTTATCATTCCTTGATGGCCTTGTAAACCATTTGTAGCACTGATGTGCCTGATTGTGTAATGATTTCCATTATGTTACACTGTTGTAACGTGCGGCCAGTTATCTTGGGATGGCGCACGGGACGACTGCCTCTCTGGTGATATGTGCCAGGGAGGGGTGTCACAAGGAGACCCAAAGAGGGACCAGCACCTCCAACTGTACAAACAACTGGCAATAGCAGCACAAGCCATACAGCAGCCACAAGCAACTCCAAGGAGAGATACAGATCGGGACCGTCGCAGTCGAAGTCCTCGGGGAAGGAGCAGTCGAAAAAGCTCACACCGCCATCGCTCCAGCAGGAGCCACTCGAGGAGGTCATACAACAATAGCTCAGACTCAGAAGCAGAAATCGGACCCTGTGGAGCGCTATGCTTCACTCGACGAATCCGGGAGGCTCGTATGCCCAAGAAATTCTCGCTAGCTACCACGCCAAAGTTCAATTGCAAACAAGAGCCATCAGGCTGGCTAGAAGACTACAGGCTAGCAGTCGGATGTCAGCGCGGAACCACAACTACGGCTATGCAGTACATACAACTCATGATGGAAGGAACAGCTCGCGATTGGCTCAAATCGCTACCCGAATCATACTACGATTCATGGGAGCACTTCAAAGCCGATTTCATCAAATACTTCGAACCTTTATGTGAGCGCCCCAAAACTTTCAAGGAGCTCCAGACCTGCAAGCAAAAGTCAGATGAATCTCTGAGATCGTACATACGGCGGTGGACTGCCATCCGTAATTCAGTAGGCAACGTATCAGAAGATAGGGCAATCGACGCCTTCAAAAACGGACTCTGGAGGGAAGATTTCAAAGAAACGCTTGGTCGAGAAGATCCGAAGACAATGGCGGCACTCATGGTACTCGCAACAAAATGGGCAGATGGAGAAGACTCCGTACGAGCCACTCGAGCCACACCCTCACATGAAAATCACGAGGGTGGCAGTCGAGACCGCAGAGATAGCTACATAGATGATCGAAGGCGCAAGCGCAAGCATCGTTATCACGATGATGACCACCCAAACTTCATCGCAGCAGGCTTTGTCCAGTCAAGAGACAACCACGACCAATCTGACCGACGACCCGACGATCATCGTGATAATCGAGATCATCGTACTGACGAACGCCGAAGTGATCGAGACCATCGCACAGGTGATCGACGTGACAGTCGAGACCACAGACGCGACGACCGCGATAACTACAGAAGGCCAGAGCGGCACAGGCGAGCAAACAAAGATCCCGAGCGCTCAATCGAAGAAAGGATGGACGATTATTGCAGATTCCATCTTTATAAAGGGGACGATGGTAAGCTTCGCTCTAACCACTCGCTTAGAAATTGCAGGGAATTCGATCAACTTGCGATTGAACACATACTGCGACTGCAAAAAGACGGACATGCACCTCCTCAATTGACGCAGACCCCATCGACTACACCACAAACACAGTCTGTTCAAGCATATCAAGCACCGCAGCAAGTACAGTAAGCACAGGTATATTCCATAACACCGCAAATGCAGCCTACTCAGGTGTATCCTGCACCAACACCAGCGCAATCGACGCCAGTGTACATGGTGCCAGCGCAACCCGTTACGGGAACACAAATGGCAGCAGCCGTGCACCAGATGCAGCAAGGAGATGAACAAAAATATCCCGTAACTCGCGGGCAGATGAACATGATCCAGCGAGGGCGTCCATCCAATAGAGAGCAAAAGTTACACACTCGACACGTCAATATGGCGGTCATGGCACTCCCAGCTATAACAGACTTTTTGAAAGGATCAGAAACTCCGATTGTCTTCAATCGAGAGGACCATCCACCAGCAGTATACCGACCAGGGCATGCAACCTTGGTACTCGACGCCCAAATCGGAGGCTACGCCATGACCAAGGTCTTCATGGACGGGGGTAGCGGCCTCAACATAATCTTTGCAGATACGCTACGCAGAATGAACAAATCAGTCGAAAATCTGCCAAAATCCACAAGTACCTTCCATGGTATCGTCCCAGGCAAAGCAGTGCTCCCGGCAGGCACCATACAACTCGATGTTACATTTGGAGATCCTACTCATTTCAGAACTGAGTTGATTGAGTTCGAAGTGGTCGATTGGAAGTCACAATACCATGCAATACTTGGGCGCCCCACTTTCGCTCGATTCATGACCGTACAACACTACGCCTACCTCAAGCTCAAAATGCCAGGACCAAAAGGAATCATCACGGTCAGCGGGAACTTTCAAAGGTCAGATTCATGTGACCGTGACTTCAGCAAAATTTCAGAGATGTACGGGGTGGAGCAATCACTCGCCGAGCTTGAGGTCGCCAATGACCGTGCACCTCTACCAGGAAGCAAGAAGATGGCAATCGACAGAGGGCTCAAAGCCATCAACGACGCGATGGAGTACAAGGGGCATCCGACTGGACCTTCAGGGACGGTCAACATGTTGTCAAGCCACACTAGTACATAGAGGGGCGCATCTGCGTCCGTTCTATGCATAGATATGTAATAAGTGCATAATGTCGGAAGAACCAGCAGGTTTCATACACACTCTTTTCCCTTACCAGGGTACCTCAGGGGACTGGAAGTTTTTAATGAGGCGGCTTGCTGGTCGAACACATATTTCGTATAAAGATACATGTTCATCCATATTTCTCATATATGCCTTTTATTGTTACCCACTCGATATACTCGGGGACTGGGTCAAGCATAAAACTGAAAAATCCCACTCGATATACTCGGGGGCTGGGTCAAGCATAAAAACTCAAAAATCCCACTCGATATACTCGGGGGCTGGGTCAAGCATAAAAACTCAAAAATCCCACTCGATATACTCGGGGGCTGGGTCAAGCATAAAAACTCAAAAATCCCACTCGATATACTCGGGGGCTGGGTCAAGCATAAAAATTCAAAAAATCCCACTCGATAGACTCGGGGGCCGTCACAAATATATGCATAAAAATACTTCGTCACAAATACAATAGTACATATTTACATTTGGAGAATGCCCCGTTTACACAAAAATTCTACAAGTTAAGAATCTGATTCATCCTTTGTATCCAGTACATGACCAAAAAGTTGCTCCTTGCAGCAATCGATGAGTTCCTCAGCAGCAGAACGTGTCTCGATCAAATGTGATTGGGATACAAGTGTGCCCGTTGCAGGAGGTCGAATTGCAAAATTTGGCTTACGGCTGCGGATGTAAGCCATAGTGGCATTTGACCCAAGAATAGCAAGCTACATCAAAGATTCTTTGACTGAATTTGTCACTCGAAAGATATCAATCAAAGGAAACAACCCTTGAGGATGAGGTCCTGACGGGAAGAGCGCGTAATTTAAGCGAGCGAAGATACGCCTGCAAATCTCGAGTACTTGGGCGTTTCGCCATACTCGATCCTTCAAAGTAGCAAGAGTGCGAGCGTGCACCTTGTCCAAATAAAAATGCTGCCTGCCAGTAGTTGGTACATCAACAACATTATCGAGGAGTCGATTGACCCTCCTACTTTCCTGCTGGGCATCAGGCACAAAACCTGCAAAAGGACAAAGTTATTGGTCCGAAGCATAATGCAAACAGGTGAAAACTTTCAAGCAAAAATAATGTCATAAACTCACATTGGAGTTGCCTGTTTATGTTGTCCATCTCGCCAAGAACATATTCCTCGCGTTGGGTAGCAAAACTTGGCCTGGAACGCAACAGCTCCAACTCAGCTCGAGTGCTTTTGAGTTCTTGCTCTAGTTTACTCACTCGATTCTTCGCAAAAGCAAGTACCCTCGCATCATTCCTTGACTGACCAGATGTTGCTAAGGGTGTTGGTCATGGTAGCCAGTTCGTCTTTGGTCTTGTATAACACAGATTCGAGTTCCATGATTGCATCATCGAGTGACAATGAGTCACTCGATGGCTTAGTGGAAGCCGAGCGCCTTCAGAACCTTCAAAATTCAGAAAGCAGAAGTTATGAGCACAAGCTGCTAAAATAACCAAAGAGCTACTCGCAAAAATAGTTCATTCACCTTTGGCAGAACGGGCCAATCCCAACAGACGTGCAGCAAGCTCCTTATCGCGGCGAGTGGTTGCGTCCTGAGCATCAGCAAGTGCTTTTTCGATTCAGACTGCTGGCTGGAGAGCTTGGTCTGCAAGTCCTGCACTTGTTTCTTCAGGCCTTCCACTTGCTCCTCAGCTGACTTCTTGTTTTCTGCGGAGTTCAAAAACATTCTCGATTAGTATCATAACTTCAAAAGAAGGGAAGAGTTTTTAGCAAAAAACACTTACGCGCAAGCTCAGTCGAAGTTGACTGCAGGGAGTCCCTCTCTTGCTCCACCCGAACAAAGGACTGGACCCAAGGGGCCATGGCGGCATACATAGGCTGAAACAGAATACGCATGTTATCGTCGAGTGCAGAAGAAATAAAATTTTCAAGTGTAAGTAATAACAGAAGCACTCACGTGATCAGTCCAAGAGGCAGGCTTGGAGGAGGAAGCCACGACATCCGCAGTTGGGGCAGTCTTCTCCTTGTTCAAATCAGCAACCACCAGCTCAGTGCGTCCTTGGCTGCTTCAAGAATAGTGCCTTGTGCTGCCTCTGGAGGGACGGATGGCTGCGCGCAATCGAAGTGTCCGCGACTGGGGGTGGAGATGGCGATTTGCCACTGGTATCATAAAGCAAAAAATACACCAATCAAAAAAAAAAACCATAAAGGCGCAGACACAAATAAAGGAATCGACTACAAAGCAAACCTTGGCTCATCTTCTTCATCAGAATCAGGTTCGTCGCCAAGAGAGAAAACACCCAGTCGAGAGGTGTTACTCGAATTTGCAGGAGGACGAAGCCAGAGGGGAGACAGTCAGAGGATGGTTTTTAGCAGGAGAAGGGATACCCGAATTACCGGTGTCCCCTGCTCATCCTCTGTACTCGAAGACTCCGGAAGAACCAAACGCTGGCGTTTAGGCTTGCGAGGACCCTGCTCAGCATCTGATTCATCTGAAGCATCCGCCACAACCTGTTCCACCTCTTCCCTGTTTCTTCGGGATTATCCTGAGGGGTCGAGTGGCAGAAGCAGGGTCAGCAATGGGCAGCTTGGTTTCCTCCTGTATTGCCGTCTCCACAGTAGGCCCGGCTTCGGGTAGAGGGGGAGAGAGGCGGCAGTCGAGTGACCCTATGTAGCAAGCACAATTCATAATCATAAGAATGAAAGCAAAAAGGATGCAAAGGCAGATGGCGAGGCATAAAAACACAAAAAGAATCACTCACTGCGGGTAAGGCCTTCTCTGGCCCGTAGGGGATGTGCGGGAAGTTGAAGTCGATTTTTGTGGAAGCTTTGATGCTCGTGATCTTCTTCACCTGAGCACTGAGCTCCTTTGCGTCAACTCGGAGGCGCTCATCCTGGTGCTGTCGAGTGGACCCTCATACTGCCACATCGGGTGGGCACGAAGGCGCATGGGCCACACTCGCATCTTCAAATAAGTGCTGATCAACTGAATACCAGAAACAGTCTTCAGCAATTTCCAATCTCATTCAGCAAAGGGGTGGCTTCTTTGGCTTCAGCAGGAGAGATAGGGTGGTCCCAGGCCACCGTCTTCTTCGGAGGATTCTCAATCGAAAAAGCCGGGAGCACCACTTGGTCGACTGGCACATAGAACCATTTGGTCCGCCAACCTTGGGCAGAGTCGACTGTCTTCAAGCTAAAGTAATGCGAATCGCTTCGCACTTGGACTTGAAATCCACCCACCGGGCAAGGGCGTTTACCCCGGCAATTGTGGCGCACCTTGAAGATATGCTTCCACAATGCCCAGCTGGGGGACACTCCCAAGAAACACTCGCAAAGCACCATGAAACAGGCGATATGCATAATGCTGTTGGGAGTAAGATCATGAATCTGTAGGCCATAGGCGTACAGAAGCCCTCGCACAAAATCATGCAAAGGGAGAGAGAAGCCGCGGGGAAGGAATTCAGCGAAGCAGACGCGTTCGCCGTTGCGAGGGTCAGGGCGTACCTCCAGACCTGGAGCACGCGCGGCCAGCTGGTCAGCTGGTGGCAGCCAACCCTTCTGACGGTACTCAGAAAGGGTATCCTCGGTTACACTGGATCTGGTCCAGTCACCGGGGATCTTCAAAAGCGCATCGGCAGGCTCACTCGCCGTGGCCGCATCCTTCCCCTTGTCCGATGGATCGGTGGCGGAGGCAGTTGCAGCGGCACGCTTGATCTTCTTTGGCGCCATTGCGCAAGGAGCAAGCAGCAAGGAGCTTGGGAGGCAGAGCAATGGTGTGCGGTGCGCGAGGAAGAAGAGGAACAGAGGAAGTGAATGGCAAGTAAATCAAAATCTTGCGCAAATATGCTACTTACCGCACAACGCAAAATCCATCGTAATCGTCCGTCCAAATGCACATAGCATCTGGCCGTACACGTGGCGAGCGCAGAGAGCAACCGTCGCATCCCACGTCGCCCACTACGCACAAAACCCTAGGAGGTTATGATGGCGCGGCGAAAAATTCGCCACGTCCGGTCAAATCAAAGCTGAAACGGCGTCTTCTGCGGTCAAAACTCTGAACATGGGCCCACACAGACACGTCTTGTCAAAACGGCGCGCACGCCAAAGACGTCATGAATGACGTCAGGGGCAGTGATAACGTCCACATTCGAGTGGTGGGTTCGAGACTACAATCGAAGCAAGGATTCGACTAGCAAAGGTACTCCCATGGGAGCATATCAAAAATTTGTTGCGATTGATCAAAAAAGGAGCAAAATTATTGAGATTATCCTCTACTTCAAACGAAATAAAGCATAATCTCGGGGGCTACTCCCATGGGAGCGCTGACGCGCTCCCATAGATTTCAAAGACAAAATATTTCGATTGACAAAAAGCAGTGTAAAAGGATGATTTGAGATTGTCCTCTATTGCAAGACAATAAACCACAATCTCGGGGGCTACTCCCATGGGAGCGCTGTCGCGCTCCCATAGATTTCCAAACAAGGTAAGAAAAATTCACTCGAATACAGGCTCGATTGAAAGCATTAAGTACTTCACAAAACAAAGAATCAAACTTCATAAATTCCCGACTATGCCAATCGCAGATGTTTCGGATGCTGCATACGCAAATGCAAAGGTAAGACCTGCCGAGCAATCGAGATGGGCCGAGGGACGCTCCAACAGTGTTTTCCCTTGAAATTTTCCGTGTCAACAGACATGATGAAAATCCTGACGGACGCGTTAGGTATCAAAAGTTAAACTGCAGAACGAATCAGTAAGACCTACAACGGCCTGAGTCGAGTCTGTCCAGTATGTTCCAGCTTCGAGTCCGGGGACTCGAACCTGATTGAAGGCTAGTATGGTTTCGCCCAAATGTGCGGTTAACTGAGCTCGATTTTCGAGTAAGTCAGGCCTACTATGTCAATATCCCTAGGCAAAATTGCAAAAGTGTTCCAGCTTCGAGTCCGGGGACTCGAACCTGATTGAAGGCTAGTATGGTTTCGCCCAAATGTGCGGTTAACTGAGCTCGATTTCGAGTGAATCAGGCTACTATGTCAATATCCCTAGGCAAATTTTCGATTATGTTCCAGGCTCGAGCCCAGGGACTCGAGTCTGACTGAAGACTAGTAAGGTTTTTGCTCAAAAGCAGTTAACTGAGCTCGATATTCGAGTAAATCAGGCCTACTATGTCAATATCCCTCGATTACATACACATACAATTGAAACAAATTAGAACTCGAAGAACTACATCGGATCAGAAGCACAAGTTCAGAAGATTATGACGTGCACGATGAAGGGAGCACATGCTCGATTCTACGAGTCAAGCAAGTACTCGGGGGCTAATGACGAGGTTATACTCTGCGGGTACCCTAACTTAGAGGTACCTGGTGCACGTGATGATCAAAGAAGCCCAAAGATTAATCGAAGCCCACGAAGGAAGGCCCGAGACGAGGAGTGCTTCCCAAGTTAGATCGAGTTATGGTCGGTTAAGACTTTCCATACATGTAACCTTGGTCGGTTGTGTTTCCCGAGACCCGGCCTCCTATATAAAGGCTGGGAGGGTGATCGATCAAGGTAAGCAATCTATAGCCACCAAAACCTCGGCGAGATCAGCAACTCGCCGAACCCTTGTAACCTTCATATCCGCATAATCAATATAGACAAGCAGGACGTAGGGGTTTTACCTCACTCGAGGGCCCTGAACCTGGGTAAATCACGCTTGTCAGCCGTTGATTCCACCGATACTACGCGTTCTCTACCACATAATCAACCCTAGGTATAACAACCATGAGACTTGCCGAGGGCACACATCGACATCTGACGTTGCATAAAACAATCTGAGAGCAAGGTTAATAATATAGGCAGCTGCTGGCTATATGTCATTGCCATGTGACTTGTAGTTACTTATATCCAACATGTATAGAGTTGGTTATATACATGTAGTCTATCAAATTGCTTAGAAAAAGTGAAGCAGCTGGCCACTAATTTAAAACCGCTTCTCTTCTCTCACCTCTCTCTTCTAACTCAAAAATATACTCCCTCCATGTTTGAATGTAAGGTGTGTAGTTTTTTGTCCGAATATTAAGACCCGTGAATTTTACCTACGGTGGAATCATTTTACTCTGGATTTGTTTTGAGACCGAAGTCCCCAAAAATCACAGATTCCAAACAATCCTTTAAATCTCTCCGTTATGGATTGAAACTCATTTTTTGAGGTGTAAAATTATCCATAATCGATATACACTCAATAGTAATTACGGAACGGATGGAGTGGTATTTAAACCTTTATAGCCCGCCTACATCATTATTGCTCCGAGCGAGTAAATTGACTATGGGTGGCCCGAAGTGTACGTGCATTGTTTGTAACTTTTATTTCTTAGGAAAAAAAGGTCGATAACTCAAAGCTCAAATGATGGATAAACTAGCCATATTTGGAAGCAGTCAAAGATAACTCGAAGACCCGGACCATTCGCCTCTCGACGAAGGTCACACGCACTTCTCCTGATCTCCTCCTCGTTTCCCCCAAATCTGCAGCAACTCCGCCAGATCGCCGGCGATCTTCCCGGCGGCGGCCTGCGACCAGAGCGGGCGCCGGCTCCCACCTGCCCCTTGTAGTCAGTTGTAGAATATCGCACGCTCTGCAAAATAAGTAGTGAGCAAGCGAGAGAAGAGGGGGGATGACTAGCCTGTCCATCACGGTGATGACGCTGAACCTCCACGAGGGGGATCAGCCCGGCGAGAGCCCCAACAGCTGGGAGAAGCGCCGCGACATCTGCGTCAGCGTCATCACCAGCTACTGCCCCACCATCCTCTGCACCCAGCAAGGTGAGCGGGGGGTGCTATGGTTCACTTTCCTCAGTGTTGATTTGGTTCGACTGTTCATCGAGATGCACTACGACTCTACGAGTGACAAACTTGATCTCTGACTGTTCGAAGAAGGTTCCACATTAGCGACCAAGAGTGCTCGGATTGGCTTCAGCAGTCCATATGAGCTTAAATGCGTTGTTTATTTCGTAGGCTAGGGTATTAACACTGTATTTAGAGTTCCAGAGTCACTACATTTTCGCTCGCATTGGTCAACTCTCTGACTTTAGAACTTTCTTTTCCCTCCTTGTTTTAGTTGCTTTCGTCGGTTCATTCTAGGCTTGAAATAACTGGTCTCATATGCAGGGTTGAGGTCTCAGCTGGACTACTTACAGCAGTGCCTGCATGGTAACGATTTCTCTCTATTTTTATCCCCTCCCCTTCGTTTCTTGCACGCTAAATTTCTACAATACCGAATCATATTTTTTACTTTTACTGGATGATCACTGTATTTCTACGAGCTTCTGGTTTAGATATGATTGAGAATAGACTCTAATATCATCTGTGGGCTCTGCTATGAACTGGTGGAAATGTAACACCCCTAATTGAATTCATCAATATTCCATATTATCAAGAATATATTGCTTAAGCAGCTCACTACTAGCATATATCTTGCTTAAAAACTGCCGTTGTTATCCGAAAAACTGTGTTTTTGTCAAAAACACAATGAAGTTCATGTCATTTTGTATTTGGACAATGTATCAACATGACTTGAACCTTACAAAAAGAAAAGCAAATCAAAGCTAACAGAGGAAAACGAACTAAGCTACCCAAAAGCAACATAAACAGGAACTGAAAAAACTCTAAAAGTGGCTAGCCAAACTACAGGGGTAACCTGAACAGATGCTTAGAAAAGTTTTTTCTTGGATTTTCTCTAACAGAATTCTTAGAAAGGCTCATGTCAAAACTTTTTTCCTCATCGATTAGTCTACAAACTTATATAGCTGAATCTTAGAATAAGTGGACAAGGTATGAGTAATGAGCCTTAGACCGGAAATCCATTTCGGGTCATGGGTGTAGATGCACCCATTGCTCAAAAAACAATTTTCAAAATGTCAAAAAAAATAAAAATAAAAATATCGGATGTACTTTAAGACATTGTATGTTAGCACAAAAAGTTTCGCGATGAAAATACATTTTTGTGACCTATACAAAAAAGACAAATCCGAACGCTTCAAAATGATCTTGTACGAGACTTTTTTTGTCTTTTTTGCACAGGTCGCAAAATAAGTTTTTTCTTCACGAAACTTTTTGTGCTGACCCAAAGCCCTGCCATCCACCCGCCGACTCTTCTAGGCGCTTATGGGTGGAGGGTACGTCGGCCCGTGCAGCCCTGGTGATTTCGTCTTCTTTGGAGGTGCTAGGCAATGGCTGTGACGCGGCCTTGAAGCTCTGAGTCTAGCCGCCTCGCCATTCTTGGTTGGAGGCTGGACAAGGTGAGACCTTTCGTCGTTGCCATTTGTAGGTTGTAGCACCTCCTCACCTGCTGTTTGGTGAGGACGGTGATGTGTGTGCGTGTGTCCCTCCTGCGTGGAGGTTGTACCTGTACCTAATTTCTTCCTGTTCAATGAAATGAAACGCAAAGTCTTTTGCGTTTTCGCTAAAAAAAATGTTTTCTGGAATTTTTTGACATTTTGAAAAAAATAGAAAATATTTTACATAATGGGCGCATCTGCACCCATGACCTGAATCGCCGTGCCCGCCTTAGACCAGATATATTGAATAAGCAGTTTGTGGTTTCTAACTACTACTGTTGTGCCTGTTGCTGCTTGCTGGGTAACTCTGCTCTTACCACGACAGCTGATGGCCAGTCACACTGCTGTGTTTGCTGCACTGTTGGCAGCTGATGGCCAGTCACACTAAGGGCCGTTCGTGGTCTACGGATGATTGATCTGTAGAAGCTAACCACTGTCAAACCAGTCGAGGGCATGCTTCCAAGCGATACTTGATCAAATGTCTGTACTGTCCTGTTTTGTTTATGCTGTAGCACCAAATAGCTCCTTGTATACCCATCCCCTTTCAACAACCACATACAAAGAGTAGTCCAATAATATTCTGATTCATAAATAAATGCTGGTGTACTTCCTGGATGTTAGGGCCTAGGGCTGCTCCCTGTAGCTGTTTCATGACAAAGTGAGTATATGAAGTATATATACGATATTGAACTTTCTAATATGGATATGGTTCTCTCTAATATGTTCTGATCATATGGCTGTCCTTACATGAAGCAAGCTGAGGCCTCTTTTTGATTTTTATTGCCTCTTTTGGGGCACTCTTGCAAATACTTTTCATCTCTTCGAATTGATCGGCGGAGTACCTACATTGTTCCTAAATAAAATAAATAAATAAAATCAAGCAACCCAGAAGGAACAATCCGTTATTTGATTGGTTACCATGGGACAGAATGAACAATTCTTTAAAGGTGATATGTCATTTCTATATGGCTTATTGTTTTCTGTGCCTTTAGGGATCAACATTTTTATGTTTCTAATATCAACCAGATTTAGCTATAATGCCCAAGAGCTAGCTATTCTTTATTAAGTACAATGCTGTGTAATCTGTTGATCTGCAACTCAGATTGTATGGAGAAGACGAATTACCAAGCTGTTGTACTTATGCAGGTTATGAGCAATTTGGCATTTCAAGAAAAGGTTCACAAGACACTACTGATGAATACTGCACGATATTCTACGAAAAAGAAAAGGTTTGTATTTCCTTGACAATTGTTCCAGAAATAAACATTGTCCATTCATAGATGAGTTGAACTAGCCATGAATTTGATGTAGGTGGAGCTTACGGAAGGTGGCACCTTCTGGTTATCAGAATCTCCGTCAGTGCCAGGAAGCATTTCATGGGGAGCAACTGCACCATGCATAGCTACATGGGCAATATCCTTTTCTATTATACTTCGTTCATGATTTTTTTCCATCTCGGAGCCTCTTCATTGGATTTATTGGAACTCGAAGAAGTTTGTTGCCTTAACTGACATGATGTACACACTTTTCAAGTCAAAAGAGTAGAACCACCTGGTTTCAGTTTCCAAATTGTAAATACAAATCTCGATGAAGATAGTCCTCGTGCTCGTAGAAGAAGTGCTTTGCTTACGTGGCAACATATAGCATCTTTGCCACCCAATTTGCCTGTGATATATTGTGGGGGCTTCAACACACAAAAGGAATCTATGACTGGGCGGTTTTTGCTCGGCAGATCTAGGTATAGCTTGTTGGAGGATGTTAATTTCTTGTGATTATCTGCTTATCTCACATAGAAATATTTTGGGTACATACGTCAACTGCCTTTTCCAGTTTTCAATTGTTGTCAGTAAAACACCTACCATTATGTCAATATCAAATAGCAATACAAATGCCTGTTACAGTCCATAGAATACTTTCATATGATTTTGGTAAGACAAAAAGTTCAATTAGCTGATCATTAGTGCAATAAAAACCTAATATGACCATAGCTGCATCAGATCACTACTAATGTACTAGTATTGCTTGACATTTTCTGCTTATGTAGTACGATGTTCTTTTGGAGGAAAAACAGAACATGACGTCATATAGTTGTGCTATATCGATCTCTTGTTGATTATTAGGTTCATTTGTTGTGCATGATCTTTATATGATATATTTCCAGAAGTGACCAAAGTACTATTGACACTACATTTTTTAAAGATTTGTTTCGAAGATCTTAGGTAATTAGAGAAAATTAAGTATTCAATGAAGTTTGAGTTGTCATAAACAACCATCCATCTGAGTATTGATACATGATGAAGTTGCCATGTTTTAAGAAGTTTTATTTCCAACTGGTGAATATTTTGGTATTAATACAAAAGCTGAAAATTTGCATCTGTTTTTCTAAAGATCATGACCCCATGTGTTGTGTTAGAAGGAATAAAAGTAAATGTTTCATGCCCCATGCAATCCAACAGTCAGAATAACTGGCTTAAACATAAGAAAAAACCAGGGAACTTGAAAATGGAAACAACAAACAAATAACCATACTTGATTCCAGAACAACCATAATATTATCGAAATTGCGAAGGGATGTCCCCACTTGTCAAAGTTAATATTGCTGTAGGGCAGGTATGATAACGACAAGCAATCACAACCAACGCCAATATTTATAGAAGTGCAGACTATTCGATGAATGTATCAGAGAAGAGGCAAAGATTGATTACAGAACTGAATCTTGTAGCTATTGAGTCACACATATCATATATTCTTCGTTTTTTCACGAAGACTTAATGGTTTGTGAATGATTAAATACACCTTGCTTCAAAAATTGTTCTTCAGCATTCCACCAAATAAAATAAAATAATATAAAGTAGATGTACTGGCCAAACCAGGGAAAATTTGTAGCAACGGCCAACCGTTAGTTGACAAACATTCCTGCTCCTAGCCCATATGAAATCCATGATCTTAATTGTATCTGTGATATTTCCATGATTCTTCTATGCAATGGCAGCCTTGCCAATGGAGAACAAGGGTGTGCTGATAGTTTTCACCTTCTAGTCATTTTCATAATGAGCAAGAGATCACTAGTTGCCGATCAGCGTAGGGATGAGAAGGTTTTTGGGTTTGATTTGGGCCTTAGATTAATTTTCTTATGGTTAATTCCTTCCGTCGAGAAATGGACATAATCATATTAAGTATTATTGTTATTTGGATAGATGTGCCCTGATCATTAATAATGTTCTAGTTTCTTATAATATGTATATTTTGTGTTTTAGTGACTGTTGGCAGTCCACTTACTATGTTGATTTACATAATTCCATGCGGTTTGATTATAGGGAGCATGGTGTCGTAGGTGATATGAGAGATGCTTGGCCAAATGCTCGTGTGCGCAAAAATGTTTCACTGATACATACGTATCATGGATTTAAAGGTAATCACTGAGTTGTCTCTCTTTTCCAGGAAGAGAATACATCACGCTTTCCATAGTTTGTAGGTTTACTTTCTAAACAAAAGAAAAATATTTCTCAATATAAAGAAAACCTTAGTACAATATAACGCCGCTGCAATTCATGCCAAAACAAGAAACGCCACTGCAATTTCCAACTTCTGAAAAACGCCACTCCAATTCGTGAATACATCTATAGATCCCACTACAGTCCTTTTATCTCACTTTTGGTAATTGTTTTGTCAAATATTCATCAAGTTTTCTTCATTTTTGACCAAAAAGTTGGAAATTGCAGCGGAAAGTTTTCGAAAAATTGTCAAGCGTTTTTACAAAAGTTAGCAAAAATGGCTGGAGTGGCATATGTAGATGTATTCAAAAATTGGAGTGGCATTTTTCAGAAGTTGGAAACTGCAGTGACGTTTTTCGATTTGGCATGAATTGCAGTGGCATTTATCCAGTTAACCATATAACTAGCTAGGACCAAGCTTACAATTTTCTTCTGTCTTCGAAAGCAAACAGCTCAACTGTATTATAATTAGTGTCCTGGTTGGTTTCAGTTCTCAACTAACCGTTTGCTGTGCTGTAGGGGAGAAACAAGGTGCAGCGGAATTTCTAAAACTAGTATTTAGAGCTCTTTGTCTCTGCTGGGATAGGCAAACTCAGGACTTGCACATTGACTGGATACTGTTTAGAGGACGTCCACTGGTTCCTGCACTATGTGAAGTAATAAATGACAATATAGATGGTGTTTACCCATCGTCGCACTTTCCCATCTTTGCCGAGTTTTTGCTTCCCCGCTCAGTCCGCCTAGCTGAGACGCCTTCATAGTTGGTTTTTGTATTTTTTTCCTTCTGATTATAGTCCTTCAGCCTTGTTTTGATTTGGGCTAAATTGTTCATTTTCTATGTACCCAGCATGTTGTCCTGGAAAGCATCTTAACCACGACGCCAACAGCAGCTCGTGCATTCCATCAAATTTCACTTACTGAGGTTATATTTTTTCCATTCCACGGGTCTGCATTTTTTTAATGTACAGCTCATTACCAGCCGGGAGAGCTAGTAGTGTGCTTGTATTTCACCAGCCTTTATAGCAGTTGTGAAATCTCAAATCTTTCAATAAATTTGCCAAGATTATGAAAGCAAGTTGAGAATGCCATTTTACCTATGCGGATGAGCTTGTGTCTTTCTATAATAATATTATAAAAATCCAAGAGCTGTTAGATATGTGCTTCAGCTCTAGCTGGCAAATTGTGTTAGGCTGTTAGCTCCTATTGTTTGTGAGTGTGAATTATAAGAACAGAAGTAAAATATTTTGCAGTAGGAGTAGCAGTTATCATGTGCTCCGCCGGACATGTAGAACCCACGCACTACATGTATTATCTTAGCAAATCATAGTTTATTGTACCCTTCATAAATCATGTACTCACTCCGTACATAAAAGGATGTTTCAAGCTAGACTAAATTTGCATGTATCTAGACATAATTTGGTGTGTAGATATATGCAAATTTGGTTTAGATTGAGACATTCTTTTGTGTACCGAGGGAATAACTGCATCACACCGAGGATTAGGATTGTACTCCGTACAAGACTCATGTGCTAAAGCAGATGAAACAAAATATACAGAGACTTTTTCGGTAACATATGTGTTATACACGGAGAGTGAGCTGTTTCGGCTTTCGAGTTTCAGTGATTTAGGTATTATTAAAATTTTAGAAATAATACAAGGTGCTTATACAAGTGGTTAGAAAATATACCTGATTAAATATTAGTGCTTATTTATACTAGACACTTTTTTTTACAGAAATAAACATTGATTTTTATGAGAGTGCGAGTAATTTTTGTAAAGTACCATTTATAAATATAAGATATTTTAACTTTTATCCATATTCAAATATATCAACATGTATGTAGATATGTTTTAATGTGTATATAATTTTTTTTGGATGTGTACTTACCCAACATGTGAGTTAGGTAAAACATTTTATACTAAAAATAGAGGTAGTAGCTAGGGACCTTGCATTGTGCATGGCCATGGCCTCAGGGCATCTCCACTCATTCGCCCCAGGGCAAAAAAAAAAAAAAAAAAACGGCGCTATTTTGGACCGCCTAGGGGCAACGACGTTATTTCACATCGTCTGCTGTGTCCAAACCTAAGATTTGGGCAAAAACAAAATAAAAAAATACAGTTTGGGCGAAAAATAGCTAATTAGGCGAATTTCATTCATATATGGGGAAATTCACAGTTCTTGCCGATTACATAGTAGAAACTTAAAAGAAGAAACTTAAAAAGATAACTTGGCTATCTACGCCGTTCTACATGCCCAACTGGCTGTAGATAATCTGGCTGTAGTCGCCGTCGGAGTCGCTCGGGTCCGGAGTCGGCGGATGGGGCCTTCTTCGTCGTCTCCTTCACTGTGCCACCTGCTCTGCCCGGGCGCATGGGGTCGAGGATGATGTAGGGCGGCGACAGCGGGGGAGATGGCATGCGATGTCGAGGGGCCGAACGACGAGTCACCGCCTCGCGCTGGTGCTCTGCCTCTGCGCGCTGGCGCTGGACCTCCTCCGCATGCATCCTTACTGACCAGGCGTTGGCGATGTTGTCTGGCGCCGGGAAGACGTCATTGAGGGTGGCGGCGATGGCGAGGTTCTCGCCGGGGAACTCCTCCGGCGCCCCCATGTTGATCGCCGTTGCCTGCCACATCGGCGCCTTCTTCTTGCCCTCCGTCTTGGGGGAATCTTTCCACCATTGCTGGTGTGTTCTGTGGGGAGAAGAGAAGGCGAGAGCGAGAGAGCGGTGTGCTCTGCCACGACGGGGATGGGGGATTTTATAGGCGCATCGGAGGCAAACGGTGGCGCACCATAACTCCACCGCGTGGCAAGGGGTTGGACGCGTCGGCGGTGGCGCTGACGGGGCGACAGTCCACAAGCCATTGACTCCGGTAGGCTTTTGACCAGCACGGGAGGCGAGGGGATGATGAAGCCGCGTTTTCGTCCGTTTCCTGCCATTTTGCCCAAGCCGCCGACAGCGCTGGCACTCTGTGTTTTCACGCAATTTCGCCCCTGGCGGATCGAACGGGCTGGGTTTGGCCTGGGAGGAGCGCTTGCGCTATTTTACACCGAAACGACGCTATTTGAACTCATGTGGGGACGACCGAGAGAAAAATTCGCGGATCGAGAAAATATTTAGATCGCAACAATGTTATGGTGGTATTTAAAAGCCAATTGCAAATAACCTTTCCACCGTGATATATACTCCTTCCGTATCAAAATAAAACTTTCGACCAACTTTTCGCACACATGTATTTAAAAATGTTTTAGTGCAAGATTTAAATAAAAAATGTTCAAATTAATCTTAAAGTAAAATATGTTTAGATATATGTGTGTGAAAAGTTGGTGTAAAGTTTTATAATTTGATACTCCATTCGTTCCAAATTAATTGACTTGGGTATGTCAAAATATGAATGTATCTAGATACTAAATAAATACATATACATCCAAACAAATCCGAATTAATTAATTTGGAACGGAGGGAGTACGAGGGAGTACGAAAGAAAAAGGAGTCGTGTGCACGGTCTCATTCTCGCGCGTGGAGCATAGCTTAGGTAGAGCCGTCGAGGTGTCGCGCGCAGAGGCACGCCGCGTGCGGCGGCGGTTGGTGGAGGGACGTCGGAGATCTACGGCGGTACTCGCCGCCGACCGTGAGCCCGTGACTGGCAGCAACTGCAGTGCTGCAGCTTTTGTATCCCTGTCGGGCCCGGGGGTCAAGATCGCAAGTACAGCCACTGGCTCCACGCACGCGTCCACGGCGCCCAGCCGCACATCCGGCCGGCGAGCATTCCAGCTACGGAACAAACTCCCGAGCTCACGGGCGGGCCTCTCCCCCCTCGGCGGCGGCTCAATCACGGCCACGAATCACTCGCCAGCCACGCAGCGCTGTGTGCTTGCCTTTTCCTCACGGATCTGGAACCTTGGCAGTTCCCTGATCGCACTTTCGTCTGCGAGCTGGAACGAGCGGCTTTCGTGCTTTCACGCTGCTTGCGTCCCTGCTCGGTTGCTCAGGTAGAGTTCGTGACTCGTGGGCCCTTTTTTCAGTAATGGCACGCATTTTTACATCGACACGTTGTATACACTAAATATAAATATAAGATGTTTTACCTTTTTCAATTTAGATGTAGATTCACTCATTTGTTTCCGTATGTACTAAACATCTAAAACATTTATAATTTGGAACGGAGGGAGTAAAAAAATCTCAGTAGTTACGTTAAGAAATGCACTTCTTGACCAAACACAGTCGCCGGTGGTGACATCCCGATTTTTTCCCTAACAACTAAATGTGAGAGTGTATTTCTCAATTGAAGGATATATAGTAATTTTTGTATTTGATGGTCTTGGATGCCGATTGTAGGTCCGCTTTTTATTTTGTCTAAGAAAATCTCGGCCCGCTCTTTGTTAAAATAAATAACCATCCCATCATACGTCCAGATCATCGCAATCTGTCTTCTCGTGTGTACTTAAAGAAAATAACATAACCTTGCATCATGTCGAGCACTCTACCCAACACAAAATTTCTCAATATCTGACCTCAGCATCCGCCTATGTCAATTTTGTCTCGTCGGGAACAAACCCGGCTCGTCGGAGCCTTGTTGGAGTTGGATCGGAAGACCCAAATACATTCCCAACAATCCTGACTAATCTAGATCTCGCTCACATTCTGTGTCGCCTCATATTTGCGGGGGAATATATGGATTGAGTGTGCGATGTTTTCTACGCCGAGAGAGGAAGGTCATGTAGGAGCGAGCAATAGCCCACCCGATCGAACTGATGGATCAGTCGGGGTCAATTGTCTCCTTGTTTCTTAGATATACTTCTCTGTTTGTAAACATATAATTTCATTAAAAATCATCCAATAGAACTTCTGATAACGAACATTTAGACTGCAAGATGAAAGTAGTCATTTTTTTCCGAAAAGGGGAGTTCCCTGTCCAGAGATGCATATATACAACATATATTTCATTTATTCAACTAAGACTGGCAAAGAGCCTTACAACGAATATACAAATTTATAATATTACACTAAATGTGCTTAGAGGACTAATGGTCGAAGATACATATTGGAGGCATGGTAAATGTCTAAAGCACAACCTATTTATGAACGAGGCAAAAAACTTCCAGGACGCCACTCTCCCTCCTCCCCACCTCCTGCTTTGAGAGTCGTGAGGATAAGGCCGGGCCGCTCCCGAGCCCCTCTCGCCGGAATAGCCGGCGGGCGGCGGCGGACGGCTGGCGCCGGAGTAGTCTTAGGGTTAGGTAGGTGTAGTTTTGGCCTTCTGCCAGTAGTGGGCGCCTGAAAGTGCATGTGTTGCCCCATGCGTGGTTTTGATAATTAATGACAATCCTTATGGACTAATGTTTGCATTGAGATATCTTTGTAGATCTTGTCCATGAAGAAGATTGGAGTTCATGTGTTGGACTCTAGAAGATTACATGATGATCAATGCTCTATTCAAGGGTTTATATGAAAAATGGTCATGTGAAGAGTTGAGCTTATTGCAAGCATGACTTGGAAAAGAAGATTGAGTGAACTCCATGTTTATCTCCAAGCCATCATCTATATCAAGAGAACAATATGAAGCGCAAGTGGATACATGAAGACGGAGCTAAGCGAGGCTCTTCCATAATGGTGTATGGGGGAGTATTTGGAGAAGTCTTCATCAAGCATGTGCTAGCAAGCGCAATCAAGAAAGGTGGTCCACTTGAAAAGATCAAGATCGTCATCATCTAGCTCAAGTGGAATGCGCAAGGCAAAGGTATGATCTTGATAGGGTTTCTATTTTACCGGTCTCATGTTGTTAGTTTGGAGACCGGGTTATAGGATAGACGGCGTACTATCAAGAGGGGCTCTCAAGTGAGTAACTTGATCGCATATTTGTGGAGAGCTCAAACCTTTACATTCTTGCATATCATCTTTCTTGGTTGTTATTTGGCTTTTATTCATGTGAGAATTTAGAGCTTGTGTTCATCTCCATACCAAGCTCTAGTTCATCAAAAACGGATTTCATTTGGATATCTTGTGGTGTTTTTGATGTTGAAGGTTTTTCCGGTTCGTCTCTTGTAGAGAGGTCAAACTCTTCTTTTGTGTTATCCTCCTCACATGATGGACTATGATGTGTATATGCATGATCTTGTAGTGCTTGTGATTATCTTCGGAGCAAGCCCAAGATCATTGTAAACGGGGTCCGGATGGAAAACTTGTTGCGTTCTCGGTGTTGGAAATATTACCGGTCCTCCTCGAGATAAGGTCCACACCTTCCATGTGTGATATCTCCTCCATATTTGTGATCCTTAATATTTCCAACCTCGTTGGTTTCATCTCGTTTGGAGCTTCCTTGCAAAAGTTATTGCGGTTCTCTTTTTCTGGTTCTGCCGTTTCTTCTTAGGCCGGTAGTACCGACCCTAGCCCGGTACTACCGGGTGACCCCATGCGGAACTACCGCGGCCAGTACCGGGCCCAGTACCGCATCTCCGGATGGCTCTCTGCCTCTCGAAGTTTTTACCCGGTAGTTGCCCCGGTAGTGGCGCGGTACTACCGGGAAGGGAGCACTACCGGGCCAGGTGGTCCGGTACTACCGTTGCGCGCCGAGTCAGGGAGCGCTGACTGGTCTTCGTTCTTCCTCGAGTCAACGCGGCTCGGTACTACCGGGATCGGCCCGGTACTACCGCTGCGGCCTTTTTCGTCTGCAACGGGCAGATTTTTGAGGGGACCTATTTAAGGGGGTTTCTTCCCCAACGGTTCTCCAATCTCTTGAGCTCGTTTTTCCTCTCTCTCTCCTCCATTGTTGACCTTTGGAAAAGCTTGCCTTCCTCTCAATCCCTCCCATGATTCTTGCATATCTTTGAGGGAAATTGAGAGAAGATCTAGATCTACATATTCATCAAATCCATTCCTCCTCTAAGTGAGGGGAACCTAGTAGATCTTGATCTTGAAGTTCCATTTGTTGTGTTCTTCGTTGTTCTTCCTCTCTTCTCCCCCCATAAGCATTTGTTGCTTGTGGTGGGATTTGAGAGTGAAGGATTTGATCACTTGTGCTCTTGCCATTACTTCGTTGCATCGGTTTGTGCTCTCCACGAGGATTCGTGGAAGTTGAAAGCTTGTGATCTTGTTACTCTTGGGTCTTTGGACCCTAGACGCCCGTGTGGTGGTTTGACCCTTGTGTGGTCACTTGTAGCTGTTCGGGAGCCCCCAATCCCGTTGTGGGTTGTGCCCCCGATCGTTGTTGAAAGGCTCCGGATTTCCGCCTCGAAGGATTCCGATAGTGAAAGGTGAACCAAACCTTTGTGGTGCGGTTCATCGGAGAAGAAGGTGAAACCTTTGTGGTTGTTGAACCATTGTGTTGGTTCACACCTCTCCAACGAGACGTACTCCCTTAACAAGGAGGAACTCGGGAATACATCCTCATCTCCGCGTGCCTCGGTTATTTCTATACCCGAGTTTTTTACTTATGCACTTTACATTGTGATAGCATTCGTGCTTGAAGTATTCTATATTGCTATCACCTTGTTGCTTGTCTTGCTTAGCATAAGTTGTTGGTGCACATAGGTGAGCCTAGTTTATTTAGGTTGTTGGCTTGTTAATTTAAACACATAGTTTTATTCCGCAATTATCAAGCCTAAACCGGAAAAGTTTTAAATCGCCTATTCACCCCCCTCTAGGTGACATCCTTGTCCTTTCAGCGCCATGCCCGGAAGTGAAGCTCGAGATCGTGGTGGCCAGATCTCAGCGCTAGGGTTCGTCGTCGCCATCTTCTTGCTCCTCTGGTCGGAGCTCTGGGTGGTTGCGGCGGCCACCACTTCCTCAAATAAGACCCTGTTTCACAGGCGTTTCGAGGTGGAGGGAGACGTTGCCGTGAAGCTGCTCCTGGCCGGCCGTGGCGGCGAGGAGGAGCAGTTCTGCGGCGACTGCATCCCATCGCGGAGCTTGGTGGCTGGCTCGGCTACCCCCTTTCTGACCTGCCGTGGAGGCGAGGGGAAGGGGTGGTGCTGGACCTGCTCGTCATCTTCATCGAGACGCCGCCCTGGGCGCTGCCACCACCGACGAGGCAGCCTCACGAGTTCTTTTCTCCTCTTGTCCGGCCATGGAGGTGAGAGAGAGGAAAGCGGGGCTGGTGCGGCTGCTGATGCTCGACGGTGGCATCAAGGGTTCCTGGAGTCTGCGCCCTCTGCAGCAGCTTCCAAGCGACGGCGAGGATGCGCCGCCGCTATCCTAGGCCACAGGAGTGGCCCTGCTGCGCTCGGCCTGCTCGGCTTGAGCATGTTTTTCCTCCTTCTTTGGAGGATCTTACTGGATCTTGGCGTGGCGGAATACGCCGCTGCTTCACCAAGTGGTCTCGTCCCCGGTGGGTGCAGAGGCGGCCGCGCAGCGAGGTCAACGACCGTCGGCGGAGAAGATGGACTTGATCACGTTTGGCGATCTTCTTTAGGGTGCTACCTGCAAAAATTAGGGGCCTATGTGCTGTTATTTTTCTTATGGGGTCCTTTCTATAAAATGTACGCACCACCGCTGAATGAATGCAGTCTCTAGGTCCTTCGAGGCCTCCATCCTTTCAAAAAAAAAATTTATGAACGAGGCGAACAAAATTTCGTGTTTGGTTATTAATTATTTGGTGTGTCTATTCTAGGACAACTATGTTCGGAGCTGCTTATTTACTGAAAGCCACAAATGTACACGCACAATCAACTATGTTGGGAGTGATTAAATGAGTGATTGTGTCGTCATTAAGTAATCCCTATATATGTTAGGTTTGTACAACTAGGCACTTGCACAAATTTTAAGTTAAAGTTATACACTTTTTCTTGTCTAAGTTTTGTTTTTATGAGGTAAAACTCGATCGACTGGAAAACCATAAGTCCTTGGACGACATAGAAATGATAAACAATTTTTTTTATACCAATTGTCATTTCACCGGCAAGGAACTGCAAACATGTTAGTGGAGTCGTGAAGCTTCTAGATCCGGAAACCACCATAGTGATCACGAGAGAGTGCACTGTTACGACAAGTGGTCCAGAGCATTCTGACCTCTTTAAGCCGCGAAAACGATTTGCCGTCGAGATCTACAAGATACGATTTGGCGTCATCAATATAAAGATGGATGTACACCATTTTCTTGCGAGGTTTTCTGATTTGAGGCACACGGACAGCGTAAGGAAAAATGCTCATGATTTCAATAACATTTGATGATGACCTGATGGCTCGTGCGTAATGTAAAAATCACAGAACCTAGGAGTTCAGGGAAAGTGTGTGGTAGTTACCGCCAGAATCAAAGCTCAGTAAACTGAAAATGATTAAATGTTTTATAAGTGTAGATTCACGAGAGCAGTATGGCTTCGTCAAAATGCGTTATCGTAATCAAAGATAGACACCGAACAGATGATTATAATCGGCCTTTTTTTTTCCAGTCCTGTGACTGACTGTGACTCTGGCTCTCGAGTTGTATGTACGTCCACTGGAAGGTCACAAATGCATAGGAGGAACATGACAACAGCTTGTGAGCCATTGGAACCTTCCCCTGAACCTGAAATGACACCTTAGGCTAATCTACAAGCAGTCGGACGTCATTCAAATGGTTAGCCAGTGCTATTTTCTAAGCAGGACAGACGTAAAATTTGAGAGAAATTTCCGGGTTTGTCCTCTTTTTTTTTCTTTTCAAATGGTTATCCAGTGGTTATGGTGTGTCTCTTGACGACGGGGGTTGGAGAGTCGAAACGGTATGCTCGTACGGACGGGCTCTGGCGATTTGAATTGCGACGCGCGGGGCGATTTCTTGTCGCCGGCGCGGACATCGGCCAGCCGGCAAGATGGCGGAGCAGCCTCTGCTCGGTGCCGTCCCCAGGGGAGGGGATGTGCGGTGGGCAGTTCTGGGACCTAGCGGAACTGCCGGAGGACGGCGACATCTCGGACTTCTCCGGGGAGGAGACGAGAGAGCGGGAGGAGGAGAGTGCCTCGGACTCGGGTTCCCCGCGGCGGCCGCTGACGCAAGTGACTCTAGGGGGATTCATTGCGCGAGCGGAGGAGTTGGGGGGCGACCTCCGCCACCATCGACGGCGTGCGTTTGCTCCCGGCGGGAAATCCTCGAGGTTTCCGCTGGGCCTCAACGCCGGCGGCTGTGGCCATGGGGGCTGGCGTGCGGTTCAACCCCGTCGGGCGAGGTCCGAGCTCTGCGCTTCCCCTTCGGTGACGACGAAGGGGCTCCAGACGCCGATGGCCTTGCGTGGGCGGCAGGCGCCGCCGGGACTGGGAGAGACGCCGGCGGCGGAGGCGCCGTCGAACCCTAACCCCACTCCTGCGGATGTGGGCTTGGCCCATCCTCTCCTCCTCCCGGGAGTGTCTGAGCCGGGGGTGGGCCTGGTTGTTGGACCGAGCCCGAGTACCCAGGTCCAGTTGGCGGATATCGGCCCGTTTAACTCCACGCCTTGCGGGCCGAGGCAAGGAGGTGGCTATACCTGGCTGTGGGTGCCGAAAGGAGGCGTGCATCCTCACTTAGGGTTTCCAGCTACAGAGAGTGAGGTGTGGCGGCGGTGCTTGCTCCCACACCGTACGCTCTTCCGTTCTCCGGCGGCCCCTACGCTCCATCGCTCCTTTTCGGCGGTGGTGGCGATGGACAAGGGCGGAGACCACAGGGGCAACATGCGCAACAAGAGGCGGTTCGAGGGAGGAGGCGGCAGTGGGGAGGAGGTGGCGCGGGTGGCGGCGATGGCCGCAAGGATGGCGGTGGCAGGCGGCCGCAGCAGCAGCAAGGGGAGTATCGGGCTCGCAACCAGGGGCAGGGCAAAGAGGATTGGGGTCCTCCGCCTCTCTGGTGGAACGAGCAGGAGAAAAGAAAGAAGCAGAAGGAGAAGGCTGACAGGGCATCCGGCTCCTCCTAGCAGAACTACCGTGGCTCGCAGAAAAGCCAAGGGAGCAAGGCACGGGCGGCGGGAATGACGCAGGCCAGGGGTTGGCAAGCAGAAGAACAAGGCGGTGGCCGGAGCGCAGCAGGGTGCTGGCTCTACCGCAGAGTGCTTCAAGTGCGGCCGTCAGGGGCATTACCAGATGGACTGCACCTTTGGCAGCAGCGAGGAGGGCCATGCGTCGGCCAACTGCCCTACCAGGGGTAACACGCTCAGGCTGCAGACCATGGGCCACGCAATCGCTGGGGGCGGTTTCTTCGCCATTGAGGTGGATCCGATTCCGGAGCAAGGGCAGGGTGAGGTCTTCGCGGCCGTCATTCAATTCAAGTCGACTCCGCTCACCTTGGGTCTGTTGACCAAGGAGCTTGCTAGCGCTAAGTTGACGAGGGAATATCTCCCCGGCAACAGCACCGGAAACAATGCTTGTACGTCACACGTCAGTTGGGAACCCCAAGAGAAAGGTATGATGAGTGTAGCAGCAAGTTTTCCCTCAGTATGAAACCAAGGTTTAATCGAACCAGTAGGAAAACGAGGTTTGCTTCGAAGGTGTTGGTGAAGGAGTGTAGTGCGGCGCAACACCAGGGATTCTGGTGCCAATGTGGAACCTGCACAACACAATCAAATTACTTTGCCCCAACTTGACAGTGAGATTGTCAATCTCACCGGCTTGCTGAAAACAAAGGGTTAAACGTATCGTATGAAAGATGATATTTGTTTGCATAAAATAGTAGAGAACAATGATTACAGTAGATTGTATTTCAGATGTAAAAGAATGGACCGGGTCCACAGTTCACTAGTGGTGTCTCTCCAATAAGATAACTAACATGCTGGGTAAACAAATTACAGCTGGGCAATTGAAAATTGATAAGTGCATATAACATGCATGTGTGAGCTGTGGTGTCTACTATGAGATTCATTTGGGCATTACGACAAAGCACATAGACCGCTATCCAGCATGCATCTATGCCAAAATAGTCCACTTTCCGGTTAACATCCGTACCCCTTCCAGTATTAAGTTGCAAGCAACAGACAATTGCATTAAGTAATGTGCATAATGTAAACAATACATTCATCCTTAAATAAAGCATTGCTGTTTTACCCCTAGTGACAACAACACATCTACAACCTCAGAACTTGCTGTCACTATCCCAGGTTAAATAGAGGTTGAACCCAACTATCATGCATAAATACCCTCTCTTGGAGTCACAAGTATTCACTTGGCCAAGTCTTCAACAAGTAACGGAGAGTATGCAAGATCACAAATGACATAGACATGATAATATAATATTCAGCTCCACATAGGTATCAATATAAGTCAGATCCCAGCAAACACAACATGTAGCATTACAATAAGATGATCTTGATCATGATAGGCAGCTCACAAGATCTAAACATGATGGCACAAGTGGAGAAGACAACCATCTAGCTACTGCTATGGACCCATAGTCCAAGGATGAACTACTCACGCATCACTCCGGAGGCGGGCATGGCGATGTAGAGCCCTCCGGCGATGATTCCCCTCTTCGGCATGGTGCCGGGAAGAGATTCAGAAACCCCCCGAGTTAGGGTTGACGACGGCGGCGGCAGCGAATATGTTCTGGATGAAAGACTCGGTGCCTTAGGGTTTTCACGTCTCGGGGAATAAATAGGCGAAGGGGCGATGTCGGCGGACCCCCGAGGGGCCCAAACCACAGGCTGGCGCGGCTGGGCCCACTGCCGCGCCGCCAGGTGGTTTGGCCACCTCGTGGCTCTCCTTCGTCTCTCCTTCGGACTCCGTGTATGTGTTGGAAAAATAGGGACTTGGCCTTTTGTTTCGTGCAATTCCGAGAATATTTCCAGAAGTAACTTTCTGAAACCAAAAACAGCAGAAAACAGGGAACTGGCACTGTGGCATCTTGTTAATAGGTTAGTCCCAGAAAATGTATAAAAATGATATGAAGTGTATACAAAACATGTAGCAAATGGTATAATATAAGCATGAAACAACAGAAATTATGGATACGTTGGAGACGTATCAGAGCTCCAGGAGCTCGATGAGCTGTGGGACTGGCAGGTCAGCCGAGTGTCCGAAACGGAGTTCACGATCCGGTTCCCATCGCAGGCCACCATGCGGATGAGCACCAGGAGTGGGAAGATGTTCCTACCGCTATGCAAGAAGGAGGTGAGCATCCGTGAGGCTTTCCTGGGTCCTCGCCCAGCTCCGGCTTGGCCGGCGGTCTGGGTGCGTATCTCGGGACTCCCGGAGGCGATGATGGAGATCAAGCGGCTCATGGTGGGGTTGGTAATGCTGGGGCGCCCCCTCGTCGTGGACGAACTTTCGCGGAAATGCTCGATACCTAGATTGCTCACAGATCAAGGGGAGGTGTGTGAGCAGCGGGATATCATGGAGCATGTGTACTCTTTTTACAGAGAGCTCATGGGTGCGAAAGGGGAGGAGAGAGCGTTTCTCCTAGGCCCCAACGTGTGGCCAACCGGAAAACGCATCTCTCCGGAAGAAAATCGTGAGCTGGAACTCACCATCAGCAGGGAGGAACTGGATGAGGTCCTACACGGGATGAAAGTGGACTCGGCACCGGGGCCAGACGGCTTACCGGTGGCGTTCTTTCAGAAATTCTGGGGAATAATGAAGGATACCGTGTTCCAAATTCTTAACAACTTTACCCTTGGGAGGGTGGATGTCTCTCGCCTGAACTTTGGGATTCTGTCCCTTATTCCCAAGGTTAAAGGTGCCGATAGTGTTAAGCAATTCCGACCCATAGCACTTATTAAATGTCATTTTTAAATTTATTGCAAAAGCTTATGCGATCCGCCTTGCCCCTCTAGCGAATAGAACCATAGATCAGAGTCAGACAACTTTCATCAAAGGGCGAGCATTGCACGAAGGGGTTTTAGCACTACACGAGATTACCCATGAGCTTACTGTGAAGAAGCTTGGGGGCTTACTTCTCAAGCTGGATTTTGAGAAGGCATACGACCGGGTGAATTGGGAATTCCTCCGGGAGGTCCTTAGGAACAAGGGCTTCTCGCCAATGATGGTACATCGCCTTATGCAACTGGTCTCGGGAGGCCAGACGACGATCAACGTTAATGGTGAGATTGGCCCATATTTCTGAAACAGGCGGGGAGTGCGTCAGGGTGACCCATTATCCCCGATCCTTTTCGACTTTATGGTCGATGCACTGGCTGCCATGCTCCAACGGGCCAGTGAGGCTGGGCACATCTAGGGGGTTGTGCCGCACCTCATTCCAGGAGGCGTGTCCCATCTGCAATATGCAGATGACACACTGATCATGATTGAGCCTAGCGAGCTAGGGATCGCTAACCTGAAAATTATTCTCCTATGTTTTGAGAATATGTCAGGGCTCAAGATTAATTTCTCCAAGAGTGAGGTGGTCATTCTGGGGATCCGAGTGTGGATAAAGTTAGGATCGCCAACATGCTCAACTGCAAGTTGGGCTCCTTTCCTTTGTCATACTTAGGCCTATCGGTTAGTCACAAGAGACTGAGTGTGACGGACTGGGAGTTCCTCATTGAGAAGGTGACACACCGGGTTGACCCTTGGCAAGGTCTGTTCTTGGCCTCGACCGGGAAGCTCGATCTCACTAACTCTTGTCTGTCAAGCCTAGACATGCTCGCTATGAGCCTATACATGCTTTACGACTCAACTCATGCGTACATGGACATGGTGAGGTCTAGGTTCTTCTGGGAGGGAACCGGGGATAAGAGGAAATACCATATGGTAGATTGGGCAACGGTGTGTAAGCCGAAAGAGTTTGGGGGTTTGGGTATCCTCGACACTAAAATCATGAATATTGCCCTAATGCTCCGATGGGTCTGGAAGCTCTACCAAAACAACGAAGGTATATGGGTAGACCTCCTAAAATCCATGTACTTAGGAGAGAAGGACATCTTTGCTGCTGGGGTCCCCTCCTCGGGATCCCAGTTCTGGCGATCTCTCCAAAAGCTTAAATGGTATTTCAAGCTAGGTGCCAAACACCATGTCCGTAATGGGAAAGCTACCCAATTCTGGATGGAATGGTGGTCGGGTTCGGCTCCCTTGAGGGATAGATTCCCGCGTCTATTCGCATGCTGCATGAATCCCTTCATTACGGTGGCGGATGCGCAAGCAAGCAATGGCGAATGGCACTTAGTCTTCCGTCGCCAATTTGGGATGGGAGAAAGGGTCGAGTGGGACAACCTTCTTAGGGAAGTTGGAGTTGTACCACTGCCTCCGTCCAAGGACGATGTTTCTTGGTGCTTGGAGCCATCTGGATGCTTCACCACCGAAGTGTGGCGTACCACGGTTCCGCCCAAAATTAAGATCTTTCTGTGGCAGATGTTCCGTGGGCGACTACCTTGCTGTGAGTAGGTGGCCAAAAGGCATGGACCCTCCGATGGTTCATGCGCGCTCTGTGGAGCCCTAGAGGATTGTAATCATGTTTTCTTTTCGTGCCCTATCGCAAAGTTTATGTGGACGGGAGTTAGGGAACTTCTAAACTGCAATTGGAACCTGGCAGGGTCTGGGGATTTCCTATCTCTTTTCTCGCGGTTTGTCGGGAGCTTACCGTAGACTCGTGTGGTTCACCTTCGCCGCCCAATGCTGGGCGCTTTGGACTGTCCGAAACAAAATAACTATTGAAGGAAAATTGATTGGCAAACCTGCTGATGTTACATTCAACATGTTAATTCATATGCAGAGATGGCGGGTGCTGGTCAAGCGGAAGGACAGGGCACTGCTGGATGGAGCGATGGAGAGGATTAGAGCACTTCTGGATAGGCTTCGGGCGGAGGTTTCGCCTTAGCTAGGTTTCTCGCTCCTCGCCGGTTTGTGGTGAGCCAGACTTGATGGTCTATGTGTTGTAAACCCTTTGTTGGGTCATACTGCGGTTTGGGGAGCGCAGTCTGCGTGGATTTGGTTGGTATTTGTATCGGATGCTTGTGGATGTTTGTGGCTTTATTTATAAAGCTGGGCTACGGCCTTATGTTTAAAAAATGGTGTGTCTCTTTAGTCGTGTGGATGGCGAGGAGCGCACAATGGAGATTCCTGGGTTTTGGCGACGCTTTGGCAAAGATGGTTCCCACATCGTGTTTTGCAGACCTGGCTCGGAGGCAGCAGATGGTCCACTATACCGGCCTAGTGTGCTGGTTGTTTCAGACGAAAGCTCGGCACTTCAGTGCCAATGACGGCCATGCCTGCGGGTATGGTTATTTCTCTGGAGGCGCCGTTGTGGTTACCTTTGCATTACGGTTCCGGGTGAAAACCCTTAACCATCGGTCTCGAGGACGACGGCGTGACACGTCGTTACCCTCATGGGGCTTCGTCGTGGAGTATTGGTATCTTTGGGCTGGTTTTGGTGTTTTCCGTGGCAAGGTCGGCAATTTCCTGTTTCCTTTCCCTCATCCCTTTTATCGGAGCTGTTAGCTTTATTTATAAAGCGGGACGAAAAACTTAATTTTTTTTCCTTTCGTATATATCTTCTCGTAACCAGCCAACCCTGATCCAGCTGCATCTGAATCACCCAACACTTAGCTCTGTTTCCTCCGGAATATTATAAAACCTATCGCTCTATTCGACATGCTGCCTGCAAAGATTCATGTGACGAAAACGATAGGCGAGGAGATGACTACAAGCCGCATATCCTCCACCCCGCCCCGAATGGCACTGCTATAGTCGCCTTGCAGTTTTGACAAGTGTCGTCCCGCTCCTGGGCTTTTCCCCCATTCGTCTCCACGAGATCGAGCATATAGTATGCCGATGCCTCAACCCCCAACCCCTCGAAAGCCAGCAATCACAAACGCACAACCCGAGCATTTGCCTTTGAGTTCGTCGCTCCTCCCTTTTCTTGTAGCTAGGGGAGCTGCGTTTGCATTTCCTGGAATCCTGGCTATGGGAACTGCAGCACGGCCGGGCTTGAGGCGGTTGATGGCGGTGACGTTTGCACTGGTGGCACTGTGTGGTGTCGGCGTCCATGGAAGGAACCACATGCATAAGAAGCCTCATGGTGGCGCTGGCGCTGGGAACAGAGCGGATGCAAGCGGAGGCGCCACGGTGGTGTCGTCGCCGGCTGTTCCGCCGGAGGATGACGCTGCGCCGACGCCCCTGGTGCCGCCTCCGCCGCCTGGCGGCATTGTCCCGTCTGACCCGGCCACTCCGGTCCAGCCGGAACCGGATCAGCAATGCGTGTTCGACGTCCGGGAGTACGGCGCGACCGGGGAAAGCACGGCGGATGACACCGAGGCTTTCCGGGCGGCGTGGAGCGCGGCCTGCGCCGTGGAGTCGGCCGTGCTCCTGGTGCCGTCCGACGGCACGTTCACCATCTCCTCCACCACCTTCTCCGGACCGTGCAAGCCCGGTCTCGTGTTCCAAGTAAGTACAAACACACTCCCTTAAAGCCATGGTGCATTTCTCATGTCCAACAAACAAAAACAGCAGCGAGATAGTAGTAAATGCTAATCGACGGCGAATGGGGGCATTTAGGTGGACGGGGTGCTGATGCCGCCGGACGGGCCGGACTGCTGGCCTCCGTCGGACAACCGGCGTCAGTGGCTGGTCTTCTCCCACCTGGACGGCATGACGCTGCGCGGCGCCGGCACCATCGAAGGCAACGGCGAGGACTGGTGGAACCTCCCCTGCAAGCCTCACAGGGTAACTGACTCTGCATTTACCAAAACATTTCTCTGAATTCCACACGAGAGCATCATGACAATGATCCGAGTCCCGGTCTTGCAGGGTCCGAACGGGTCCACGCTGCACGGGCCGTGCGACAGCCCCACGGTATGTAGTAGCTAGCGACGCTGTAATAACAGACAATCTAGCCACTCTTCTTGTCTGCATCAGCAATTCAGGATTCAGATTCAGGAGTGGGTGCTCCTACTTGATGATGATGGCTCACGTATGTCCGTTGCATTACATGGGCAGCTGATCAGGTTCTTCATGAGCTGCAACCTGGTGGTTCAGGGCCTGCGGGTGGAGAACAGCCCCGAGTTCCACTTCCGGTTCGACGGCTGCAGCGACGTCCTCGTGGACGGGCTCTTCATCAGGTCGCAACACCGACGGCATCCACGTCGAGAACACCGAGCGCGTCGGTATCTACAACTCCAAGATCAGCAATGGTACTTGACATGGTTGCTCTTCTTTGTTGTTGATGCAACAAACAATTTGTGAAGCCAACGATGTTTGTTTTTGGGTACAGGTGATGATTGCATCTCAATTGGGACTGGGAGCTACGACGTGGACATACAAAATATAACATGCGGCCCCGGCGGACACGGTATAAGGTAGGCGCACGCGCGGTTCCGTCTTCCCCTATTACGTCTTCTGAATTTCATTCTGGTTCTATCCAAGGAGATACAAACAAAACATAGCTATGTCTTTGTTGTTATGTTGTTTGTATGGAACTACTCTTTGAAAGACACGTTTTTAACCCTCTGGGATCGCCCAACAACATAGTGGAAGATCTGCCTTTTGGGAAACGAGCAGAAACCATGTCCTCTATATATACCACATCCTTTCTCTACAACAAAAGAAATAGTGCAATATAAACAAGGTGAACTGAATCATGAAGGTGATAGAAATGTCGTTTAGATGTACAGCCAAATCCTAGTGTTTGTTTAGTAAGGTGGGCATCAGACAACAGTACGGTCTAGGAGAAAACAACAACCCGTGAGGAACATCCAAAAGGGTCTATAAATTGCATGACAGCGTCACATTAGCTTCCGCTATTTTCTCTTTCCGCTCGTCTCCTTGTGCACCATGATTCGGTGTCGTTGTCCTAGATTACACGTGACAACTTTTATCAACCACTACTCACTAGCTATGGTCACATGAAAACCAGCAAAAGAATGTCCCAAATTTACTTGTAGGCAAATTCAATTGTATTCTCTTTATCTAAACACATATTTCGATGATAGATAGATATATCTGTTTAGCGACACTTATTTCTGAATATTCGCGTTGATGGTCACTCGATCGTTTCATTGCATATTTGCAGCATTGGCAGCTTGGGCGTCCACAACTCGCAGGCGTGCGTGGCGAACGTGACGGTGCGGGACGCGGTGATCCGGGACTCGGACAACGGCCTGCGGATCAAGACGTGGCAGGGCGGCATGGGCTCCGTCTCCGGGATCACCTTCGACGGCGTGCTCATGGAGAACGTCCGCAACTGCATCATCATCGACCAGTACTACTGCATGGACAAGCGGTGCATGAACCAGTCCACGGCGGTGCACGTCACCGACGTCTCCTACGCCAACATCCGGGGCTCCTACGACGTCCGCAGCACCCCCATCCACTTCGGACACGGATCCGGTGACATGCCCATGGCATGTCACCGATGAACAGTGCCGTGCCTTGCACTCTGGGCCGTTGGATCGAAAATGAGCAGACCAGATCAACACACTGTAGCGCGATCACTGTAGCACGCGTACTGTAGCAGATACCCTGTAGCACGCGCACTGTAGCAGATGCACTGTAGCAGGTGTTCATCTATCCATCGCTTTTGGATCCAACGGTGAAAAACGGGGCGCATGTCACGGTTACTGTTCACCGGTGACATGCCCATGGCATGTCACCGGATCTCGATCCATCCACTTCGCCGTCCCCTGCACCAACGTCACCATGGCCGAGGTCGAGCTGCTGCCATTCTGCGGCGAGCTCGTTGACGACCCCTTCTGCTGGAGCGCCTACGGCGTCCAGCAGACGCCCACCATCCCGCCGATATCATGCCTCTAGGACGGCCTGCCGGAGTCCGTCCTCGACAGCCCGGATCTCCAGTGCCGATGAGTGCAGAGTTGCCACTGTTTTTGTGATAGAATTGGTTCAGATACTTGGGTATGTGTGACGAGCTCAGAGTAGAGTATAGACATTATTCGAGTCAAGTGGAGTTGTACAGGTGTGCTTCTCATCTGCTCCCTCTCGGTAAAAGGTTGTACGTAGCACCTCATTCACTTCCAGGCAAATGAAATTTGTTGATCTTGGTGCTGGATTCTGTTAAATATATAAGCAATTTAGCATGTGATTTAATATACGAAAACAGTAAACAAATCATGACTAGAATAATAGGAATTAAATTAATCGTGCAATCTACTAAAGCAGTAGACAAACATGATCGAATGTAGAGTAACTACTACAAGCAGGAGCTCTAGCAATATCTCAAACAAGAAGATCAAGAACACGTAATGTGCATCGGCGCGTTCCCGTTGTCGCCCATGTCGTCGATGAAGAGATTGACAATGTCGGGGAAGAAGTCACTGTTGGGGAAGAACCTGAAGCCGGTAGTAACGCGAGTGCGCTCCCAAAAAACCTTATCGCCCTCTCCCGTACGGCATCACAAGAGGTGGGGTTCCGGATTCCTACTGTCCCTTAAATCGGTGCACACCGGAATACATGATGGAGAAGACTTAGAAGACGACGGCGCAAGGTTCTGAAACTAGGGCAGCGAGCTACCATGTGTTGCGTGTAGCGGCGGATAGGGTTCGCCCAACCAGTATATATAACGTAGGTCGGATAGGACGTGGGCGCAACCGCATGATCAAGTCTCGGAAACGACTGAGTAATTAACGCGTCCGTTAATTATTGATTAATGACTCATTAAATTTTTCCCGAACAACAAAAATAGAACTCTGCTCGGCAAGATTCCCGCAACCCCACAGCGCGGTGCGGCGTGGCGAGCGAGGATGAGGAGGAGGAGCACGCGTGTGGAACACCTCCTTTCTCTTCACAGTCAACACCTCATACTAGTAGTAAAACATACCACTATAAAAAGTGGTGCAGCTCACTCCCAACTAGGAATATGAGACTAAACATTAGTCACATTCCACTCATAGCCACATGCATATGGGTCAATGAGAATTTCAGAATTTTTAGTTAGGTCTAGACCAAAGGCCCACTAGAAACTATTCAAAATTCCAACGGATTCTAGTTATGCTACGGTCGAATTTGCATTTTAATGTAGGTTTATTTATCAGTCTATTGTTCATGAGGGAGCTCAGTTTGGACTTGTAATGTTTCTTGTTAATCCCTCCGTCAACAAATGGATGTCTCAACCTAATCCAAATTTGTATTTATCTACGCACTAAATCATGTCTAGATATGTGTAAATTTGGCTAGCTTGAGACATTTTTTGTGTACATAGAGAGTATATTTTTACCAGACTTGTCGTTGGACGGATTCCATGTCGTATCACATGGCATCGAGGTCACACCTAGAGTCTGAAATGGCTTTTGGGAGAGTATAAGAAATCGGATTTACATACCAGCTTAGCATATGAAAGTTGGCACCAAAACTTGAAGTTCAGAATGTAGATGCCCAAATTAATGCGGGGAAAAAGCGGATGAGAGTCGGTATACCTGGGCATTGGCAGCCCGGCCCGAACGGCCCGACGCAACCCGGCCCGATAATCTTGGGCCGGGCCGGGCTTGCACATCGGGCCGGGCTCGGGCCTAAAAATCGGGCCCGATAGTCATGTCGGGCTGGGCTCGGGCCTAGTCAAAACAGAAAATCAGCAAGGGTCGGGCCGGGCCGGTCGGACTTTTCTAGACTCTGAGTCGGTACCTAGAAATGGATTTGGGGCACTTATTTCTAGTCTCTGTCTTCATAGAGGGCGTCAGGTGCTTTTTTTTTTTTATGGATTTATCCAGTCAACAGTACTATTAATTATTGGTGGGAACAGTTTTCGGCCGACAACCTGACTCAGGTTATGGCCCAAGATATAACTATGGGACACCTATTCATGCACGCACTAATTCTCGCTTTGTGCGAGTCATAGCCAAATAGCAGACGGGCAAATAGCCCCCGTATGATGTCTTTGTGGGAAATTGTCTCTGCGATGCTATATCTTTCGTAACAATAGCTGTGGTGCGATATGCCTTTGTGCAGAAATAGTCTAGGCACGATATGGCCGTTAATTTATTATCCCACGCGGTAAACCCCGTTTGACCGTTCAAAGGATAAGTTTATGACAAGTGGGATCTCACGCGTGCGTGCTCTGCAGCGGTGATAATAGCTCCGATGCGACAGCTGCCTCTGTTCATCGTGGGGGAACAAACTCTGCTCCTCTCGGAGCTCCCTCCTGTCATGTCGTCTCGGCTTCTCCGGACTGGAGGAGATCATCCCTGCGACGGCGGTAGATGGAGCGGCCGATTCGAGCGGCGGCGCGAGAAGAGAAGCGACAATCGATTCGAGCGGCGGCGCAAGAAAAGAAGCGGCTATTCGAGCGGCGGGCGGCGACGCAGGGCTTGCGGTCGCAATGCAAGGTAAGGGCGTCGAGGGTGGATGGAGGTTGGGATGGTGCGGGTCGCCGGTCGCGGAGGCGACCGGCGGCCCGATTTGTGACTCGTGCAGCGGCGAGGGACTCGTGCAGCGGCAAGCGACCCTACCGGATTTTGGTGAATCAGGTCTTGAAGCGGGCGTGGAAGCGCTACGGCATCGACAGCAAGGGTTTTTCGCTCGGCGGTCAATCGCCGCCGATGACGAGACAGAGGTATGCATCGATGCGAAAACTTGCTGCGGTCGACCAGAGCAGCTCGGGCTGGAGCTCATCGAGCAGGGGTACCACATCGAGCAGGAGTTCATCGAGCAGGGGTACCACATCGAGCAGGAGTTCAGCTAGTTCATCGAGCCTGGACATCGAAGTAGCTTTGATCCTATGCGAGATGAAGAATCAGCTACAGAGCTGCTAGATGGAGCTGGAAGCTTGAGCTGCATTATGTAGATAGGAAGTGTAGTGAATTTTGGTAGGTGCCTGAAAATCTTTCAGGCAATGTTTGTCCAGCGCTGGGAGCGTGTGGGAAAGTAATTTTGTGAACTGGGCATGTGGACTGCATTCTGTCGAACACCCTGGGTGCGTGCTCTGGATATCCCGATGTTGTCATTCGCACGTTCCGTTGGGTTAAATCTTGTCAAAAATGTAAATTATCGTGTCATCTATAGAAACAATGTTTTACTTCTTTATTTAGACTTACAAGAATGATTTACTTCTTCGGAATATTGCTGTAGAGGACGCAGCCGTGCGCATATCTCTTTTTTTTCGAGAAAAATGAAAAAGATTCACTGTGGGCTAGATGAATGGGCCAACTACATCCAATTAGGCCTAGTGAGTACCAGAATGGTTTAGTTCTTCGGAATATTGCTGTGGAGGACGCAGCCGTGTGCAGATCTTTTTTTTTTTCGAGAAAAGAAAAAGATTCACTGTGGGCTAGATGAATGGGCCAACTCCATCCAATTAGGCCCAGTAAGTGTAGGAGCCATTTCAGCCACTTTTGCTTTTTTTATTTTTTTATTTGAGCCACTTTTGCTTTTTTAGTGTCCAGGGACACGACACGTCAAAGAAAAAAACGCAGAAAACACAAAATAATACTTCCATTACTTAAACTTCATCGGGCTTACAATCATTCTGCAAACATTGAGAAATAAAACTAGGGATAAAATTAACCCAAATACATCTTTTTCTAATATCCGATGATTGCTTCGCACAAAGGTGTGCTCCTTCATTCAACTTCAGTAGGGGAGGGAGTGCATCTGGTTTGGGTGGGGGAACATGCTCTCGGTCCCGGTGAAGATGTTACAAATGGTGAAGAAAATGGACTCGCAGCCGCACCAAAAATTTGGCCGAGCAGATGCTCCGCGTCGAACGGGTTGCGGAAGTTGATCGCGATCATCCTGATGTTGTCGAAGAAGTCAAGACTGACTTCGAGCTCGTACATCGCCGGCGTGCCCG
The DNA here is from genome assembly GCA_947311845.1 of Poa pratensis. Classification (NCBI taxonomy): domain Eukaryota; kingdom Viridiplantae; phylum Streptophyta; class Magnoliopsida; order Poales; family Poaceae; genus Poa; species Poa pratensis. Next base: position 91,694,465 of record CAMZMU010000027.1, read on the forward strand.
GTGGGAGATGGGCACAACCTGCGTCGAGGAAGGTGCGCGTGAGAGCTTCGGCCCCCCTAACCCTGGACTGCGCCCACACACGCAGAGTGTTCTGGACGAGGACGCCCGGCGGGTGGCGCCGCTGATGCGTGTAAAGTCACACGTCCGTTGGGAACCCCAAGAGGAAGGTATGATTAGTGCAGCAGCAAGTTTTCCCTCAGTATGAAACCAAGGTTATCGAACCAGTAGGAGATCGAAGTTGCTTCGAAGGTGTCAACGGCGTCAGAAAAAGTGTGGTGATGAAGGGGAGGTCTGACTCGTCGACTTGGAACCTGCACACAACAATCAAACTACTTTGCCCCAACAAAACAGTGAGGGTGTCAATCTCACCGGCTTGCTGAAAACAAATGATTAGACGTATAGTGTGGAAAATGATATTTGCTTACAGAGAATGTAAAAGAATAATGATTGCAGTAGGTTGTATTTCAGATGTAAAAGAATGGACCGAGGTCCACAGTTCACTAGTGGTGTCTCTCCATAATAAAATACTAACATGTTGGGTAAACAAATTACAGTTGGGCAATTGACAAATAGAGAGGGCATAACAATGCACATACATGTCATGATGATCACTATGAGATTTACTCGGGCATTACGACAAAGTACACAGACCGCCATCCAGCATGCATCTGTGTCTAAATAGTCCACCTTCAGGTTAGCATCCGCACCCCTTCCAGTATTAAGTTTGTAACAGCCCAAAGCTGAGAACCTAAAAACCTGTGTAATTTTTCCACTTTTGAGTTAAATTGCATCATGGCATCCATGCATCAACATGTCTCTTTTGAGTTGACACAACATTGGTATAGAAATGATATGGAGTCGCTAAAACCAAATGCCAACGTACTCTAACAAAACTTTCACAACAACGAGACACTCGAAGTTGCAAAACAAAAATACTTGGACATCCATATTATCAAGGAAGTTCCAAGAGTTCATAATATTACTTCTGCACTTGCTCCAAAATGTGAAAGTAGCACCATTTGGAAATTGAGCAAATGCCATATCCAAACCTGTTGAACAAATATTGTCAAAAACATTTTATTTGGAGACACCAAAGTTAGGGGAGCTTCATATCAAGTTTGGGAGGCTGTTGGAATTTTCTCACATTTTTGAAAAATGTTGAAATGTCTCTTTCAATTCAAAACATGTGCTGGTTTTACTTTTAAAAGAGAAAAGGACCCGTTTGTAAATAGTGGAGTACCTGTCCGTGGTGGAAGATTTCGGCCAGGGGGCTTTTTGCGAACTGGTCGTCTCTCTCCTCTCTCCCCTGTAGCGACCGACGTCGTCGCTCCCGCCGGACCTGCGCCACCTCGACGCCGTGCCGGGCCCCCCTGCTCTGCCTCCCCTGGAAGAGGAGCTCCTCAAGGCCCCACCCCGTGCTGCCCCCGTTCCCCTGTTCCTCTGCTCCCCATTTCTTCCCTCCCGAGCCGCCATGGCCGACGGACTCGCCGAGCTTGTCGCCGCCGTGTGAGAGCCTCTCGAGCGAATCGAAGCACTCCCAAAGCTCCGCTGAGCCGTGCTCGTCGTCCCTGCCAGAGGAATCGAACCGCGCCTCCCGGAATCGTCCGCATCGTCTTCATCTTCGCCGCGGCCGTCCGCCGCTCCTCCGCCCGAGTACGTCGCCGTCACGCCCCCTCCGACCTCGCCGTCTGCCCTACGGGTTCGTGGTGAGCTCCCCTTGCGTAGCATGCCTCCCCTCGCATCCTAGCGTTTCCCTAGCCGCGTTGCTCGCCGGAACATCGTCGCCGTTCGCCGTTACCGTCGCCTGCGTTCATGTCGCGCGTGCGCGCACGAGTCCAATATTTTCGACCGGAGACTCCGGCCCAACTCCGGTGTCACTCCGGACTGGGTCCAGTGGCTGCCGTGATGGGCTGAAAATAGCTGGACCGGAAACTCCGGCCCATGAGCACTTTCGGACCGGAAATTCCGGCCTGGACATAAAAAGTTGCAAGTTTCTTGTTCCTTTTCCCTCTCGATAGCACAAGTCCCCGCTCCTCCTCTCGCGTTTAGAGTTATCGAACTCCGATGATTCCAGCATATCCATCCCCTTCCGCGAGTCGGGTACTTAAATTATTTCATCGTTGGAATTAAAATAATTAAAAGAATAAATTTAAGAGAGAAAATTATAAAAGTAATGTCTTTTCACCGGGACCTCAGAAAAATGTGTTCTTTATATCAAAATGCTCAGAACAACAGGAGTGATCCAAAATCTTTTTCATCATGCATCATCGATCACAATTACAATAATGTGCTTTAGTAGTCATGATAATCATTAAGTTTTAATATGGGGTTTCTTCCCAATTATGCAATAAATATAACGGGGACCCCATTTAACTTGTTGGTCATGTTTAAAGCTTCTAGGGTGCATTTAAAATGTCATATCATCATCCTTGTATGCGTTGCACAATTGCCATGTGTCGATTGCTCTTCCGGTGTTTTTTGTGCATCGGTAGATCAAGGAGGTGAAGTGCCACCCCCGTCTTGTGACGATCCGTACTACCAGCTGTATCAACAAGGCAAGCGTAATCCCCCCTCTGAGCATATCTTATCCTATGTTTCCGCAAATATTTTCCCCACTATAATATTGCATGCGGTTCTAAATGTCAACTTTTGTCGGATTAGAGTATCCTATAGTTGCATTAATTTCCCTATGCCAATATCTGTTTCCCCTCCTATTATCCATAGGTTTGTGTTGTTGGCCTGAGATACTAAACTATGCTATGTGATGCTTAGCCCTGCCTAGTTATATGCATAGCTGTACGATGGATATATGTGTTGTTGGAAACAGGTGTAAAATGTGGAGGTGATGGTGGAGAAATGTGGTGACAGGTGATAAGATGCTAAGAAGGTGGGGATGAGAGGCCACTGTGGTTGTGGTGCTTTGTCTCGTTCTCGCCGCCTAGGTGCGAGTTCTTTACCTCCCGAACCAAGACTGAGCGTGCAACCATGCGTGAGGCCTATGCATTCGCAGTGCAGGAACCCTCATAGACTAAATAACTCGAGCGGGGCTAGCCAGGGTCCTCTAGTTCAGGCTTCCATTTGCGCGTGCGTGATGATGGTGGGATGAACTGGGATGAGGATGGTGGTGTTAGGAAAATGAGTGGCCGTGGGGCGGGGTGTTGTGATCCTGGCAGTCCTACCGCCACTGATGATCCTGGAAAGTCCTTAACGAGGGAGAAGTCGACACCGCTCCCACCCAGCCGGTTCTCCAGGGAAGAGAGCTAAAAGCTAGGTAATGGGCCGAACGGTACGCGTGGCAAACATTTGTACACCCCTGCAGGGTTAAATCTTTTCGAAAAGCCGTGTCCACGGTTAAGGACGACTTGGGAAAGGACGATAAGACCATAGAATAACTTTAACAGAATGATTAAAAACTGGGTACTAGAGGTACCACTTCAAGATTGTAAGGTGAGCTTCCTCGAGGGTGATTCGGGGAGGTGCCTTTGATGAACAGGTACAATGGTTGAGAATGATGGTTGGTGATGTAAGGTGATGAAAGAAAGAGTACTTCTTACCTCTTTTGAAAATACTCTGTTTAGTCGATGCCTTTGAGTTATGTTTTCATAAATAAAATCAGCTTTATGCAAAACAGCCATATAACTTTGAAAGCCTCATCGAGCATATATTAGCCCTTAATCTTGCGAGTTCATCGAACTCAACGTCGTTTGTTTTGTTTCAGAGGAGGACTTCACCGATCTCGAAGGTGGGTTCTTTGTGGACGTCGATGAGTAGTCTGGGGTTCCCAGGTGGCAGCTTGGGACATTCCGGATCAGCTGGCGCTGTGATGTTTATTTGTAGGCCTCTTAGGCCATAATCTAGATCTTGTTGTTTAGAACAAGCTAATTTGCTTCCGCTTGTTGTAATGTTGGGTCTGTGACCTCTGGTTGTCATTTGCTATGTTTCTCTATATTAAGAGTTGAACTATATGATTTGTGTCGTAGAGTCTGTGATGTGCCAGTTGTTCCACAAGTCTTGATCTCTCTATTATACATTGAGGGTTGTGCCTGTGTTAAGGCATCAATCGGGGAGTTGCGTTGCCGATGATCCATTCCGAGCAACGTCTGCCAAAGGTTTTGGCCGGGGATTGATAAACCCGTAACCTCCGGTTGTATCGCTTAACCGGTGACACACAGCATCACTGTATAACAGTCGGGTCGGGGCGCCACAAAGTTGCAAGCAACAGACAATTGCATTAAGTATGGTGCATAATGTAAACAACACTAATATCCTTAGACAAAACATTGCTGTTTTACCCCTAGTAGCAACAACACATCCACAACCTTAGAACTTTCTGTCACTGTCCCAGATTAAATGGAGGCATGAACCCACTATCTAGCATAAATACTCCCTCTTGGAGTTACAAGCATAAACTTGGCCAGAGCCTACACTAATAACGGAGAGCATGCAAGATCATAAACAACACATATATGATAGATCAATAATCAACTTGACATAGTATTCAATATCCATCGGATCCCAACAAACACAACATGTAGCATTACAAGATGATCTTGATCATGATAGGCAACTCACAAGATCTAAACATGATGGAACAAAGGAGAAGACAACCATCTAGCTACTGCTATGGACCCGTAGTCCAGGGATGAACTACTCGCGCATCACTCCGGAGGCAGGCATGGCGATGTAGAGCCCTCCGGTGATGATTCCCCTCTCCGGCAGGGTGCCGGAGGAGAACTTATGAACCCCCCGAGTTAGGGTTGACGGCGGCGGCGGCAGAGGACGTTTTATGGAATAATGGCTCGGTGTTTTAGGTTTTCGCGTCGGGAGGAATAAATAGGCGAAGGGGCGACGTCGGTGGAGGCGCGGGGCCCGCTCCCCATAGGGTGGCGCGGCAGGGGCCCCCCCGCACCGCCACGTGGGGAGGGCGCCCTGCTGACCTCCTTCGTCTCTCCTTCGGATTTCTGGAACGTGTCGGGAAAAATAGGCATCTGGGATTTTGTTTCGTCCAATTCCGAGAATATTTCCAGAACAACTTTTCTGAAACCAAAAACGGCAGAAAACAGGAACTGCACTCTGGCATCTTGTTAATAGGTTAGTTCCAGAAAATGCATAAAATGCTATGAAGTGTGAATAAAACATGTAGCTATTGGTATAAAACTAGCATGGAACATAAGAAATTATAGATACGTTGGAGACGTATCAGCCGCTCCGGCACGGTAGGCCGCCGCTGGAAGGTTGTTCCGTCGAACTCCATTGCGGATGTGAGAGGAGGGTGGATTCGCCTTCGCATGGAAGGGGGAAGGGAGTGGCTCTTGCTTGGGTGGGAGAGGAAGAGGGGGTGCGTGCTGTACTTAAATAGGCTAGAATGCTTAGGGTTTCCGATGAAACGTGGAGGTGCATGCGTGTGTATCCATGGCGTTTCACATTGCATCTGAATCACTGCCTTGTTCACATTGCATCTGAATCGCTGCGGCAATGTCTGAATCTCCAAATCTCTGAATCTCTGAATCAAGCAAGCAAACGCCATCACTCCCCGCGCATGGCAGGCCCACACGTTCGCAAACCAGCTACTGACATGCGGACCCCACAGTAGGTTGGCTCCACAAATCAGTGAATCAAACCGTGCGTGTTTGGGTGGAAAAAAGAGGCCGGCCAATCAGAGCGCAGAACGCTAGTCTCACGGATCGCCCTGGCTCAGCGGATCTCAACCGTCATCGCTAGATTCTCGTCGATCCAACGGCCAACGGGTGTTCTTCTAGAAGGTTTGGCCTAGATTTGACAGAACTTTCAAATGAGCATAACTAATTCAAAAAAATCAAAAAAACAAGAAACCAGCGCACATGGTCTTGTAATGTCACATAGTAACGAGAAAAAAAATATAAGTATGGTTTATATACATTTTTACGGAAAATCGTTAAATCAAGTGAGAGATCCCGAACACTTTCAAATGAGCATAACTAATTTAAAAAAAAATCAAAAAATGAAAACACCAGCGCACATGTGTGTCTTATGTCATATAGTAACGAGAAAAAAATATAAACATGGTGTACATACATTTGCACGAAAATGTCTTCACTCAAATGTGAAATCTTGAACAGACTAGTATGGATTTCAAAGTATAGAGTATGGTTTCAAGTGAGCATAATGAATTTAAAAAAAATCAAAAAATGAAAAAACCAGCGCACATGTGTGTCTTTTCATATAGTAACGAGAAAAAAAAATATAAACATGGTGTACATACATTTGCACGAAATGCCTTCACTCAAATGTGAAATCTTGAACAGACTAGTATGGATTTCAAAGTAGAGAGTATGGTTTCAAGTGATTTCAATGTTTTTGAAAATATAAAGTTGTGAACACCTCACCACAGCTTCATTTTGGAGGACTAAGATAGATCTGAGCTTACTTTTTCATTTTCATGTTTTGAACTTTATTTATTTAGGATTTGCAATTAAACCATTATTATGTAAAAATAAATAAATAATATGAAGATTAATTCAATAAATTGTGAGACTTTGGAATGACACTTAATATGTAGAATGGATGTCTAGGAAATCTTTTTGGCTGATTTAGACAAGGTCGAAAAAAAACTTGCTTAGAAATGGGGCCGTTTACCCTACCTTTGGAGCTCCTTTCTAGCACTTCTTCCATGAAGGGTCGGATTGACGACCAAGTTAGAACAAACACGTTTATAGTTTGGAAATCGTTGCAAATTGTGTTCTGTCTATAAGAAGACCATGTGGACTTTTTCATTTTCAAGTTTAAATTTGGCCAAATTTGTAATGAGTATAAACAATTCAAAAAAAATCAAAAAATGAAAAAACAGTCCACATGGTCTTCTTATATACATAGTAGATTGGTAGAACATTTTTTTTTCTGATTTAGACAAGGTCGAAAATCGCTTGCTTAGAAATGAGGTCGTTTACCTACCTTTGGAGCTACTTTCTAGCACTTTTTCGATGAAGGCTTGGATTGATGACCAAGTTAAAACAAACACTTTTTCGATGATAGATTTGTCGCAAACATAGGCATAGCCTAGTGGTAAGGGTTGATGCCTCCCTTTGCCCACCCAAGTTCGAGCCCCCCATGCTCGCAATTTGGGTGTCGCATTTCCTGTTCTAGTCTAATAGCTTAGTGGGTCTGGCATCTCACTATTATAGAAAAATCTATAATAGTGAGTTGTCCCATCCATTAAGATATTGCACTGGTACAATTTTTTTGAATTTTCTGATTTTTTGTCTTGTCAAAATTCAAATGAGCTCTTAAGTTAGATATTGCATTTGTATAATTTTTTTAATTGTTTTTAAATTTTTGATTATTTGTCTTGTCAAGATTCAAATGAGCTCTATAGGTAGATATTGCACTTGGACAATATTTTGAATTTTTGTCTTGTCAAAATTCAAATGAGCTCCATTCCTAACTATTACCTCCTAATGGTGGTAGATTTGTCGCAAGCATAGGCATAGCCTAGTGGCAAAGGGTTGCCGCCTACCTTTGCCCACCCAAGTTCGAGTCCCCATGCTCGCAATTTAGGTGTTGCACATTATAGCTCCTAGTCCAGTAGCTTAGTGGCTCGGGCAACTTATTATTATCGATTAAAAATATAATAATGAGTTGTCCCAACCACGAAGATGCTGCACTGGGGCAATTTTTTTAATTGTTTTTGAAATTTGATTATTTGTTTTGTCAAAATTCAGATGAGCAAAATTCAAAATTCAACCTAAGCAAGTGTCTTTTCACCTTGTCTTAATCACTCAAAACAAATTCCTAGACTTGTTTTCTATCTATATAGTGTCATTCTACAGTCTCACTATTTTTTAAATTAATGAAGGTTTCATGTTTTTATGATATTTTTTGAATTAGTTATGCTCATTTGAAATTGGGCAAAGTTTTTTTCAGCCACGCATAAGATAAGTGCCAACCAAATTACGGGCCACTCATTTCACGGCCCATGGTTATGCTCATTTCACGCATAGTTTTTTTTCCGGGTAGTTATGCTCATTTCAATACACGGCCCACCTCCCGTGCCACCTCGCGTTCGCTTTCCCCACGGCCCAGCCCACCTCCCATGCCACAGCCCACCTTGTTTTTCCCCTTCCCCTACTTATCCGCGTCGTACCCTAGCAATTTCTCAGATCTGCCGCAGCTCCCCACACTCACTCGCCGCCGGCGACCAAATCCACGAGAAACCGCCGCCGCCACCTACAGATCCAGCGCCACCGCACGATATGTTTAGGCGTGGAGGTTCGGGGGCTCCAGCTCCCGCGGTGGCCATTCCGGCGGTGGAAATCGCTCCGGCGATGCCCGCAAGGCGCAGAAGCGGTCGGCTGACCCGGAACGCGCGAGGCGGGTTCATTCCAACGTCGGTCGGAAGCGCGGAATGTACAAGTGGTTCAACTGCGGCATGACGCCGCCGCCAGCGTACTACCGCCGTGAGGTGGAGGAGTACGACCTCGCCGTGGCGGCGCGCGGTCGCCGTTACGAGCACGGGGGCTCCTCCGGCGCGGGGAGCTCCCGCATGGCGGCAAGGGCGCCACAGCTGCCGCCGCCGAAGAGGGAGGAGGAGGAGCAGCAGGACCGCCCACCACGCCGCGGCCTGCTGCCCGGAGACTACGCCAACGACGAGGACCTGGACTGGATCACCGAGGAGGTGATCCAGCGCAGCCAGCAGCTGCAGCAGGACGTCGAGGCGCGCCGTCAGGAACGGGAGGAGCTCAACGCACGCCGCCTCCAGGCCGCTATCGACGCTTCCCTCCAGCCTGAAATCGTCGAGATCAGCTCCGACGAGGAGGAGCTCGACTTCTCCGACTGAGCGGCGCCGCCGCCTCGTCGTCGCCGCACCCCCGGGGCTCCGAAGCCCAATTTTGGATCCACGTTTTGGGTAGAGCAGCGTCGACGCCCAAATTAGCAAGGTTAACTATGTAATCGGGCTTCTGCCCCGTGTGTGGCTTTTGATCCGATGATCGCCACGAACTAATCTATGTAATCTTTCGAATTTGAGTATATGTTAAGCTAAATTTCAGTTGAAATCAAGTTCTGGTAAGTGCTTCACTTCAGAAATTGCGCAAATGAATCAGTTCAGTTCAGACAAGCTCGTCGACGTTGCGGCGCTTCGTCGCCGGAGAAGTAGAAGACAGGCAAGCAAGGGAGAATGCGCGCGCAGGCGAGGAGGATATAACGGTCGTCGTTGCTGTCTGTGTCCCATCAATCTGACGTGGATAAGTTGTGGGTCCCACCCGCCGGCTCCCCATAATCCTAATCCTAACTAATAGACTGCTCTTAAGGGCCAAGTCGTAGCAGAGTAATTTGTGCAAACAGCGATATCGCACCCGAGCTATTTCAAGCAAAGACGTTATTGCCCATCAATTGACGAAGTAAAACGTCGTACTGGAGCTATTCGCCCCCGTGCAGACACGATAGACAATGGTTGTGTTCACCGTAGATGGCTTGCATGATTGATGATAGAGTAACATAAGCACTACATGCTACCATAACTACATTTCACTAATAGAGATTGTGAATTATCTTTTATGAATTTCCACAAGTGTGAAAGGAAAAACATACAAGTATATGTACATGTACATATAGGACAACCAAATTATTCCCAATTTGCAAACATGAATGAGAAGAAGGCAATAAATAAAGAATCCATAAAGAATTACATCACGCATACATCAAAAGCTATCTGCACACAGTTGTACTTGCCCACACCTACTTCTTTGCTTTACCTTCCACGATCCCTTCGTTTCCGGCCAGCATCATGTATTTGTCTTTCCTCGTCTGTCCGGTGAGCTCGAACGCAAGCGCCTCGCCGAGCACACGCTGCACTCGGTTCGCCGCCTCGATTGTGTGGATTTTGTTGTAGTCATGGCCGCCCTCCTCACCGTTCGTCGTCGCAGTACGAACCGGCTCCAAGAACTCGACGTGGTACTCCGGCCGCGGATTCATCATGAAGTACAACGGGTCGAGCACCTTGGATGCCGGCTTCGTAGACGTCCCGTAGAACATGTCGACGCGCGTCTCGAGCGCGACGGGGGTGACCTCGTCGGTGAGCTCGGTGAACAGCGGGCTGAACCGGAGCAAGTACGGCTCCCGGCAGGTGGTTCCCTCGGGGCACACCACGATGTCCCCGCGCGCCAGCATTGCCGCCATGCGCCGCCGGTCCTCGTCCCGATCTCGGGTCAGCCTCGCCGTGCGGATGGGCGCGATCAGCTCGGAGAGGGCTCACGCTGTACGTGACGGCGGTGACTGGCTTGTTAAGACAGGCCGCCACAGTTATCGGGTCCAGGAGGGTGCGGTGGTTGCACACGTAGAGGCGGCCTCCTGCCTTGTTCTTCTCGGTGCCGTCGGTCGGCGGGCCGGCGTTGACGCGGGAGCGCATGCCGGTGAGCGCCCCGAGCGGAGTAGAGACCCGGTAGGGAAGGAGGCTGTACGCCACGCTGCGGAAGATGGCCAGGAAGATGCCGAACGGGAGGTACGTGTACATGGCGATGGCGGCGGGGAAGGTCGGCGTGAAGGCGAGCCGGCCGTCGTGGAACACCAGGGGCTTGGGGTACTGGCCCCTCGGCAATGGCTGCCATGCCGTCTTGTCGGACTCGCTCACAGCATATGTTTCCTGCAGTATAGACGGTTCAGTCCATTAATCGAGAAACAAGAATCTGCAATAAGTGGCAGACGTCAATGTTATGCTGTTGTATTTTTTTTGATTCACTTTGTTTTATAATTACTTTAATTTATGTCAAGAGTACTTAGACTGGATAGTGATATACTCCCTCTGTTCATCATTATAAGACGTTTTAGCTCTTCTACTTGCTGTCTAGATACATATGACAAGGAGTGAACATACCCAATAAAATGTGTCTAGATACATGTAGATACATTTGAATGTGGTAAAGAGCTAAAACATCTTATATTAAAAAACAGAGGGAGTAATTAGTCAGGGGCTTGGAGTACCGAAAATGAAATTATGATTTTAGTAACAAACTAATTAATGGAATTTAAATGTAGAGAAAATTTAGACTGGATAGTGATAAATCTTTCTGCCGTAGAAAATAGAAAAAATTCACAACGGGTTATCGTCTGATGCATATAAGTCTTTGGGCGCTAAAGTATGTATTACCGTCTGACCGTAAATATGCTGATACAGTACCATTGTTTCTTGCTCCAACTACTTCACTGTTTGCAACAATAAAAACAAGCTACTTCAACTATCGCATGAAACTAGCCGCTAAAATTTTCGAAGTATATTTAGTTAAGAAAGCTATCTAACATTACTCCGCACGACACCTAGGATAAGGCATCTGTTGCCACCAAACTTCAACTAAGAGGAGGATATGGATGCTTCATCTTTGGAGCTTGAAATATGTCCCTATCCCAATTTTCCCACCAAACGTTTCCTACTTATTTCGTTACACGAAGTCAAAATAAAATATTGGCGACATGTAGTTTGACTTAATTATTTTCCTTCCACGTCCGACTCCTTGGTAATTGGCAGTTCTCTCCAAGTTCATGTACTATGCTGTATTATAGACCCTACATGGCCCTCGGTGCTTCTTCATAAATTCACGATGCACCTATTTGATTAAACTACTTAATTAATCACATGATTGTGCATAGATAATTAGATATATTCATGTTTCATGATCTCAAACATTTTCTATTCTGTACAAAAATAAATTTGATTGATGCAACAAGTAATGTTGTTGATCTAACATGGCTAACTTGCAGATACATACGGATGCATCCTAGCTGCTGCGTGAATAGTGTGGTTTCTTGTGAAAATTCTTACCTACCGTTACCAAATTAAACCTAATTAACCCTGGAATGATCGATACGCGGCGTTTTCATTTATGACTGATGGTATAGATGGGCTGCAAAACTCTCTACCTATAAACGTCAGTATGTGTCTGGACATTTTTTTTAATCAAAGGGTTTGCCCTCTATGTATCTGGGTATTATGAACTTTCCTATAGTCAAAATATGTACACACAGATAACATAACATAAGTTAATTTTGATCTCAATATAAACCGTAGCTACTCCTTTAATCCCTTTCCTATACAGAGAATATAGTAGTTGTAGCTTTTACCTGCGATCACAAAATGATAATAAGACTCACCTTGCAATAACGAGAAACCAGATGGTCCATCTTGCTGCCAATTCCGACAAGCCCAAACGCTTCCTCATGCTTGCCCTTGTTCATCACCTCCTCCATTTCCTCCCCAACCAGAGCCCCATCCGTCTGGACGGTTACCGCTTCATCTACGATAACCCCAACGTAACGCCCGGCGACCACCATGAGCTCCTTCCCAACGACAGTGTCTACACCAAGGTACTCCTTCAAGAACCCCTCGACCATCACCCTCGGAAACAAGGTGCATACCGCGACCAACCTTTTCGCCTTCTTAACTGCCTCGAGCCCTTCCATGGCCATTTCTTCCAAGAAGAGCTTTGGCATAACTGCCTTGCCAACCCTAACGACCTCTTTCTCACGCAGCCCAAAGAAGGTCACCATGACCATGGCCTTGAGGCGCATGTCATCACTGAGGAGGCACATGAGAGGATAGGCAAGCAGGAGCAAAAGGCCGCGAAGGAAGCTGCCGGCCTCAACGGCGACGAGCATGAAGTAAGCGAAGGTGGATAGCTGCGACCTTAGGAGCCACGCCTCTACATCGACAATGACCGTTTGTCCTTGTAGCTTCTCTGTTGGCGGTAAAGATGTAGTCTTCGCCGTTGCTATGGCTGAGCGGCGGTAGTGCCGCCCTGAGAGGTTTCGCCGGAGGAGGCGGCGAATGGGGCTGAAGGGCTTGTGGAAAGGAAATGGCTTCTTCACCATGGCTTGTGCGTGGTGTGCTTGACGTGGTTATGGTTTTGTTTGTGGAATCTGTAGTACCTGAGGGTGGTGTACTTATAGGGATGGCAACTAATTAAGCAAGTACTGGGCCAGGAGCATTTGAAGTTTGACCGGTCTTTGTTGGGTGGGGTTGGAGGAACAGGTAGGACTAGGAGATTGCTCGAGCCGTGTCAATGTTTACATATGTAGATTGGTCGTCTATCTTCTATCTATTACTTCTGGCCGAGATACTAAAAGCAAAATGAGATAATTTTTCGAGGCACCACGTTGACCCACATCATCCAAATTAATTTTATGAGTTAGATTTAAAATAAATGGCTGAGATTTAATAGACTTGCATAACATGTTTGACCCAACTTATGTTGAGAAGAGCATGGTATGATTTGGAGGATTAACTCTGGTATGCAGGTAAAGATATGGAGGGATAATTGGATTCCTAGAGGAAATTTGAAACCGATTAGGAAAGCATCTCCTAATAGATGGAAATGGGTCTCTGACCTTATTGAACCCAATACAAAGAAGTGGAATGAAGATTTGATCCGAAAGTTATTTCACCCGTCTGACGCTGATCATATCATTCAGATCAGGTTACCATCCTCCTCTGGTGATGATTCCCTAGCGTGGCACTATGAGAAGTCTGGTCTGTTCTCTGTGAGAAGTGCATATAAGCTAGCTATGGACATTAAATCGGAGCAATATGATTCTGGTATGACCAACAGAAATCCTGGAGAAAGAGATCTGTGGAACTTGATTTGGAAAGCAAAAGTACCACCTAAAGTTAGGGTGTTTGGATGGAAATTAGCTAATGACAGCTTGGGGGTACAAGTTCATAGGTGTAGAAGGAACATGGATCAGATTCCAATGTGTCAAATTTGCGGCTTGGAAACTGAAACAAGCTACCATGCGATGATGAACTGTACTAAAGCAAAAGCGCTTCGGCAATGTTTGAGAAGAGATTGGTCTCTACCTGATGAACACACCCTTAGATATACAGGTAAAGATTGGGCTTTAATTCTTTTGAGTCAAGTTGACGAGGAGATGAGGGCCAAGCTAATTCTCATGTGGTGGAGATGCTGGCACTTACGCAACAACATAATATTTGATGATGGAAAGTGCAGTATCGAGAATTCTTCTTTCTTTCTGCAAACTGTCATTGCTTCAAACCAGGATAAAAGGGACATTGAGATCTTATCTGACCCAAAAGGAAAATGTCCAGCAGTCCCGGAACCTGTGTGTACGATCAGCTCAGGAAAACAAGCCTCAGTCTGTTGGTCTAGGCCTGATCGGGGTTGGGCTAAACTAAACTGGGATGCTAGTTTCTGGGATGTCGAAAATAGAGGTGGCTGGGGTGCTGTCCTCCGAGATGATAAGGGTAATATTTTGTTAACCGCATGGGGGAAAATTGACAACTGCATGAATGCTGAGATGGCGGAGACTATTGCTTGTCTCCAAAGTATCAGAGCAATTTTACCTCTCTATGCAGGTTTGGTTCACTTAGAAAATGACTGTTCTTCGCTTATTTCTGAACTAAATGGTGAAGGCTGTAGCAAATCGGCGATTGCTGGTGTGGTCAGGGATATAACCTGCCTACTTGGATCTATGCAGGGTTACAAGGTGTCAAAAGTTAACCGTTCTGGGAATAGTGTGGCTCATCAACTAGCTAGGATGCACCGGATGGGTCTTGATGATGATGTTCTGATTGGTTCAGCTCCACCCTGCGTGGTGGGCTTAATCAATCTTGATTGTAATGAACTATTTATTTCTTGAGTTATAAAACAGAAAATTAAAAAAAAAACTTATGTTGAGAAGACACGTGACAACTGGAACCAATATTATGGCTGAAACGTGACAATTAAAAGAAAAAATCGACCTCAACGTGGTGGCAAAATTAAAGAGGTGTGGACTCATTTAATCACATACTCCGGCAAGATAAATACGTACATCTCTGCTTAAGATTCCGGCCATGATACAAAACTAGCTTATCTATCTTGGCTGAAACGTGATAGGTAAAAGAAAAAACATAAAAAACGTGGTGGCAGAGGATAAGAGCCATTAGCGTATGGACAGTTTACCAGCAATTAATCCGTTCACAGTTTTCTTCCTGTAGCCTTGATGGGATATATGCGGGACACGACGAAGCGCGTGGAAAGTTAACATCAAAACTGACCGATCAATACCTATTTACATAACAAATCCTATGGTATCGCAAATTGGGAGAATTCGTGCCTACTTGGCATTTCACGAGTTATGAAAATGCAATTAAACGACGCCTGATGAGGGGTGATCTGATGGGCGACGACGGCACGCCAGCAGCGCCGCTTAACGGCCGCTTCTGGGACTGCTCGGAAGACTCGCCGCCGGCTGCCGGGATCGGCGGCCTCCGTCGGAAAACTCTCCCGCCGCCGGCGTGGGATGCCAGCTGCACGGGATCACGCTTCATCTGCCTTGGCGAGCTGTCTGCCGCGCGGACGGGTCTAGACGGTCTTGATGCGGAGCACGTCGCCGTCCAGGTGGCTATGGAGTCCTTGCGGGAGGTTGCGCCGCTCCTATCTGAACGGCCGGCTACTTCCTAGCCCCCAAGCTCTGAGGCAGAGATCGTCCAGCAGTTCTAGGCTGACGCCGGGTTCCCGTCGCCGGCATCACGGTTTTGGGAGGCGGGCTCGCCGTCGTCCTCAGGTGAGCACTCTAATGGTGTCTCTATGTGCAGGGTGAAGATGGTGGAGCCGAGGATTCCGCGACGCGGTGACTCGCATCCAGCGGCAGGCGGGGTGCGTCTCGCGAGGTCGTGATAACCCCAAAGAGCAGGGGATCATTGTAGCACCTCTCATTGTGGAAGTAAGGTATCGATCCGTAGGAGAAAGAAGAAAAAGTTATCTATTCCCTACAACTAAAGTGTCACAAGTTTTACTTGATTATGCGTGGTTGATTTAATGGATGGAATTTTAATGTGTGTAAAAGTGTCCCAATCCTCTTCAATGCAAGAGGACAATACAAATGTTTTCTCTTATAGGAACAATGGACATGGGTTCATGGGTTCACTCAATCCCTCTCCAATCTACAGCTTCAGGTCTCTGTTTCGGTGTTTCTATGTTTCGGCGGCGCTCCTTTCCGAAGGGCGCCGGTGACTATTTTTATAGTCGGTTTTAGGTCAAGACGGAGTCGTGGGCGAAAAGATCGACGGCAACGGAGCCTCGAGGCTCCAGATGGTGGGTCCCACGCGGCCAGATTCCTTGGACGCGTGGGCCACCCTCTTTTGGGCCTCGGGCCTCCGCTTGTTCTCTTCCTTCGCTCCCAAGTCTTCTTCCTTCCAAAAACTGATGCTCGTAAATTTCCAGGTCATTTGGACGTCGTTTGGGTCCCTGAAATATTAAAATATAGAAAATAGGTTTTTTTTTGCCTACGCAGGGTTAATTCCATAAAAATAGGAAATCAATAAAATATTCCCAAAATCATGATAAAACATTGATATAACCCTTATATGATGCAAATATGATTGGAATATAAGTAATATAGTGCAAAGTTCATGTATGCATTTTACATGCATCAGGTCGCCGCCGAGAATGGGTGCGTGGCGCGGCCCGCTCCCTCCGAAGCGCATCTCGCCGCCACCGGTCCTCGGGGTCCTCATCGACAAGGCGTTTCAGTCAAGGTCGACGTCGGAATCCGGGAAAAAGGGGCCGCCAGCAGCCGTGGCTGCGGAATCCACGGGAGGCGATCCGCCTTTCGCAGCATGTATTTTAGGAAAAGATAGTCTATATATTGGTAGGACTTTTTCATCAAAAGCAAGATAAAGAGAATCAAGCACCACTTATCAACCGGTTGGGGAATGTACAAAGAATGCTGAAGAATAAACAATGTAAAAGGGGAAGAGTTCAAAAACCACCTAACTAAGCCTATCACACTGCCCCCTACGTCGCCGGGAAGAATTCAAAATCACGGCTGCATGACGGGTGGGACCCGCAACCAAGGAACAGATCGGGACCGTCCAGATCCCTAGGCACATCTGCGACGTCGCTTCGGGTCCTATTGGCTTCGAGTCTGCCCTCCGCCTCCAGACCCTCTGTGCCGCCGCGCCGTCGCCTTGCCGCACGTCCGCGTCGTCACCAAGCCTCCTCGAGTCGCCCCCCGGAGTTTTCCCTGCTTCAACATCTGCGTCCCGGAGAAGACGCTCGTTCGCCACGGTCGTGTCCGCCTCCGCGTCGCCGGTGATGTTGGGAGTTCCGACGCCGCGGCCTCATCAGGGGCATGGCAACAGGAGGGTGCGCCGCGCCCGCATCAGCCCGTGGACGCGCAGCCTCGACCTCAGCAAGCGGCTGCCGCTCAACCCGGCCTCCGCCCCCACGGCCGTGACCAACGCCAGCGCCGGCATGGGCAGCTGCTCCCTGCAAGCTTCTTCTTCGGAGGGACCGCGGCTGGGCCGGGTGCGGCGTCTCCGCCGTACATGCCCCTGCAGCGGCCGTCGATGCAGTACGGGCCACCGGCGTACGTGCCGTCGGCGCAGCACTATGCGCAATTCCAACCTCCCATGTTGACCCCTCCGTTCATCAATCGGGGTACCCGGTGTATCAGCAGCAGGTCCAGCAGCCCCCGGCGGCAGCAAGGCAGGGTGCTCCGCGTCCTAAGCGTAAGAAGAACAAGCCCGGTCAGCCTCAGCAGAAGGTGCCCGGGGCACAGCCGTTGATGAGGCCGCCGATGATGTCGCAGGGTCCATTCTAGCAGCCCTTGTTGCAGCACCAGTTTGCCCAGTCGTCGGCTGCTCCTCAGCTGGGTGGGGCCGTGCAGGATCAGTCGTTGGTGGCGCCTCCTCCCATCCCGGGTGTGAGTGCGAACACCGCCGGTGTGGACTCTGGTTTGGTTGCAGCGACTGATAATCTGGAGCAGACAGAGGCTTTGACATGGGGTAAGGGTAAGGCAAAGAAAGGCAGTAAGTGTTTCAAGTGTTTGGCGGACTCCCATACCACCAAAGCATGCCCGATAAAACACTACTGTTTAGTTTGTGATAATGCAGCTCATCCCACTATCAGGTGTCCGACTTTGCGGCTACCCAGGCCTACTTGTTTCACCACGGGCTCTGGCGTTCCGGAGACGATGTTTGTGCAGTTTCCTGACAGTGTCTACAAGCCTCACCTGATTCTTCGAGCTTGCCCACTGCACGGATCTGGATTGTGGGTGACCCGGTGCCTGCAGCTACTATTGAGAGTCTGATCTCTAGGATGTGCTTCTCGGCACAGTGGACGTGGGAGGCATTGCCCGATGGCGATGATGCTTTTCTCATCGGTTTTCCATCGACCGAGGTTCTCCATAGAGTTGACGGGATTCAGTTGAATATTCCGTCATATAATTCTCAGGCCACTATTTCTGTGTGGAAGTCCAATGATGATAATGTTCCCCTTAGAGTGCTTGAGAAGGTCTGGGTTTATGTTCAGGGCGTACCTTACGTGTTGAGGCACTTTCTTGGCTTTTGGGCGGTGGGCACTCTCATTGGGACAACTCTTGATGTGGATCTGTCACCTACCGGAGCCGTGGTATTGTTCGCATTCTTGTGGGCATGTTGGACGCGAAGGTGCTGGAAAAGCGCTCTGCTGATGTTGGCCCGTATGTTGGGGCTTCGTGTGTGGTGAGGCTGAAGGAGTATGGGTTTTATTTCAGTCGTGAGCCTGCGGATTTCGTCTCGGATCCCAACTTTGTGCCCTTCTTTTGGCGTGCAAGAGCGACGACACCGGATGATGAGGAGGGTAATGAGCGTGGCATGGAGGGTCCTTTGGGTCATCCAACACCGATGGGTCTCTCACCAACAACATGGATGTTGATGGTACTACACTGTCCGAGTCATAGAGTGCTAACAAATCTACTACACCCGGTGCTAATGTTTGTTCCGTGATGGCTATCACCCCGTACAACGCATGTCCAAGTACCCGAGAGTCGGGAGATTGTGGAGAGGATTCGTCGTACCTTGTCGGGACTGCTGCGTACCTCGCCGGAGTCTGTGCCGGCGTTCATCGCTGATGGGAATGGTGTCACTGGCACTAATGGGCTGCACCCCCTGGAGATTCGCTGGGCGGGAGCTGCAGTGGCTGAGGCTGGGCCTTGGCCGGCGGACTGGAGCTCAGCTCGAGCTGCAGCTGGGCTGGGCTGAGGCACGGTGTGCGGTGGACGTGCAGGCTCTCCGGCAGACGCCGGGCTGGGCCAAGAGGGGCTGCGACTTCTACCTCGCCTCCGGTCTATGAGCTTGGGGAGCTTGCATCGGGTGAGCTCACGACATCGGACAGCGAGGGGTTGGTCTCCAGGGGGCTTTTCCTTCGCCACAGCCTCCCGTGGATGGACTGACCCCTATCACTACCTCGACGAGTGCGGCCTCGACTCCGACACAGGCCCACTCGCCTCGCGAAGCTCAGCTCGGTACTGTGGTGATGGATGGGGTGGATGCTTCTTCGCCCGTGCCGCCCCATGTCATCGCTACGCCGAGAGCTACGCGTGGGGGGGACGCATCGTCACGCCATCCACTCCTCCGACCCGCCGCAGCGACATGTTCGGGGTGGATGGGGATGGTGCTTCCGTCACCGACGAGGATTCCATGATGAGGGCTATGCGTCGTAAGGCGGCGCGTAACTTGGACTATTCTGGTATGGATTCGAATTCAAAATCTTTCTTTCTTTTTCACCGCATTCAATTCATTCGAAATTGAGTAGTGTAGGTCTTTCGCTCGGTAATAGTCAATCTCAAGTTCATGTTTCAACTAATGTGTTGAGACATATGTAATTTGACCGTCTCACGATTATTCCTAAAGTCTCGACTGGGTTGTCTTCCATCTATGATGATGAGGATGAAGCGATTGCCACATCAGATGGTCAGCTTATTTCTCATCTAATTGGTGAAGTGTTGGATGGTGGTTTGGATGACGACGACTTGAGTTCATTATATGAAATAAAAGCTTCCGGTCGGAAATCTAAATCATCAGCCAACAAGTCCTGGAAACGGACCACGTTATCCAAATCCCCCACGGTTTCCCGATGAATGACATGTTTGCAAATAGCAGAGGTTTTGGTGACCTGGCAAAACACTTACATTTCGCTGATTGTATTCAGGACCATAATTTGGATTTCTTAGGAATTTCTGGGACTGGTAGACGTGAGTTCTCACAATCTCTCTTGAACTGTGTTTTAGGCGGTTTAAGTTTGAGTGGTACTCGCGGCCTCCTCATGGCCGCTACGGAGGCATTTTACTAGGCGTCAAGACTGATACCATGGAAGTATTGGAGGTTTCAGATGGCGATTTTCATATCAAAAATGCACATCCGTAATAAATCCGATAACTTCACTTGGAGTCTTGTCGCCATGTATGGGCCAGCCCAGGAAGTGTCTAAGAACTCTTTTCTCTGTGATATGGTAAACTTGGCAAAACATAACCCGTACAATTTGCTCATTGGTGGGGATTTCAATTTGCTAAGAGCATCCCCACCGGCGCGCCCAATAGAGCGTCCAACACAGTTGCCGGATAGGCTCTTTTGGGCGTGTCGGCAGCAGTTGCTGCCTATTGGGAGCGGCGCGCCCCACCGGTCGCTCCCAATGGACGCTCCCAATATCCCGACCCCACAAATTTAAATTCAAATAGCCATGGTTTGCTCACCCAAAAAACATCGCCAGGGATCGGCGATAACACCCAAAAGCATCGCCAGGTTCGGCGATCACATCCAAAAGCATCGCCTGGTTCAGCAATCGCACCCAAAAGCATCGCCAGGTCCAGAGAAAATATTACAGAACGTCGATGAAGTGAATCAGTCGATCGTCAAAACTGGCTCGAGGAACGACTCCTCCTGCGTCTCGGCGTCTTCCCAGCCAGGCCGCAGCGGCGGCGCAACGGCTGCGTCAAGTCCTGGTCATCGTAGGCTCCCCCCGTGGCATCCATCGGCATGGTGGTCGTAGGCTCCTCTATCATGCCCATCCGCGTCAGCTCCGGCGGAAGGACCCCCATCTCACGCAGGTCGAACATGTGGGTGTCGTCGCCGTTCGCGCCGGCATCATCCTCACGAAAGAGGCATTGCCGGCCGATAACATCGTCGCGATGACGACGCTGGCCTCTCTGCAGCACGGGCGAGTCGGCCACAACATGGTCGAGATCGATGGGGACGCCGACGGTCGGCGAGTCGGAGCGACTGCCGCTATCAAAGAAAGCCGAGCTCCGAACACGGGATGGCGGGGTGGCGCCATTGATAGCGTAGTACGCTGCGTCCGACGGTGAGGCGACACTGGTGGTGGTGCCCCCCTGACTTGCGCCTCCAGTGTACGCCATGGCGGGGTGGCGCAATGATGCGGCGCCCTCGCCTGTCGTCGATCGCCGCTTGACGACGCGACCGCTCGGCCTCCCAGGTGGCATCAAACATATCCGGCGGCCGCGCGCGAGATTTGTGTGGGGCGACGTAGCCGCTAGCACCACCACCGCGAGCGGCGCCCCGGCGCGCGGCGCCCCCGCGAGCAGTACCTCGCTTCCTTTCTCCGGCACGTCCGGCGCCGCGGTTCCGTTTGGTCGGCGACATCGCCGATGGACGCAGATTGCTCGGAGAGGCGGGAAAGTGGAGGGCGAGGGGAGACAAATGGCGGGAGAATGAAAGTGGCGGGAGGGAGGGGAAAGTGATAGTGAGTCTCGCTGGCGCGCCGGGCTCGTCGGTGAGATTTGGACGAGGCGCGCGTTGCCGCGATTGCCGGCGCGCCCGGTTGCGTCCCTAGAAGCTGAGCGCGAAGCGGGGTTGCCGGACGTTCTATTGGGACGTACCGGCAACTTTTTTGGTATTGGGCGCGCCGGTGGAGGGTTTTTCCATGTTGGCACGCCCAAAACGTCTATTGGGAGAGGAGTTGGGCGCGCCGGTGGAGATGCTCTAAGGTTTCCATTCGAGAAAAGTAAGGATCGGTTCGACAATTGTTGACCTCTTTTGTTCAATGCAGTCATTGACGCTTAAACCTAAGAGAGTTAACGATGGTGGGGAGATAGTTTACTTGGGCTAATTCCCTACCTGAACCCACATACGAGAAACTAGACCCTGTACTGATGAACTCTAAATGGGAAGATAGGTTCCCGTTGGTGTCGGTACGGGCTCTGAAACGTATTGAGAGTTTGTCGGACCATGCTCCCATTCTATTGATCACATGAGTGCCTGGATTGCAGTGTAAACTACGGTTCGGATTGCAGTGTAAACTACGGTTCAAGTTTGAACTTGGTTGATTACACCGCAAGGGATTCCATGAGATGGTTAAAAGAATATGGGAATTACCGGTTGCGGGTGATACGCCTATCCAGCGGTGGAATAACAAGATACGTTCTTTACGTACTCACCTCGTTGGTTGGGCTCGTCATACCACCGGTTTACTTAAAAAAGAAAAAAGTGCGACTTTCCTCGATAATCGATGCTCTACAAGCATTAGCAGAAGTTCGGTTACTGTCCGCACAAGAAATTGAGATAAAGAGCCAATCTAATGCACAGATAGCGAAACTACTGCGTGAGGAGGAGCTAAAATGGTATCAACGTTCCAAGGCCCAATTCATTCTAGAAGGAGACTCGAATACTCGCTATTTCCATTGTATTGCCAATGGCAGACACAGGAAAAAGCGTATTCATTCTCTGGTCCAGGATGAAGGAACGATTGAGGGCCATGAACAGCTAAAGACGTACATTACAAATTATTATAAAGGTCTGTTCGGTGCTCCAGAGGAAGGAAATTTCTCCTTGGACGAGTCCCTTACAGCGGACATACCCAGGTTTCAGAAGAGGAAAATATCATTCTTACTAAACAACCCTATTTAGAGGAGGAAGTGAGAAAGGCGGTTTTTCAAATCTCTACTATATAATATTGCTTGAGGAGGTGTTGGTGCGTTTTTCACTTTTCCGTTTATCCCTGGAGTTGAAATAAATTACGCACCATGCCACCTATAAGTAAAAAAACGTTTCGGCTTTGTTTATCGAATCGCCCCGCTGGATCGGATCTGATCACCACCACCACCATGCTCGGCGCCTTCACAGGGGTGCGGCTCCGCGTGCTCCGCCACCACCTCGGCCGACGGCGCCACGCGCGGACCCGGCGAGGCGGCGATGCGGCGTCAGAGAGCATGGAGGAGGAGAAGGGGCGCGCGAGCCAGTGCTGCTCATGTCCGGGATGGGCGGGTCGGTGCTACACGCGCGGCGGCGGTCCGACCCCAAGTTCGACCACCGCGCCTGGGTGCGCATCCTCCTCGCCGACCGCGACCTCAAGAAGTACCTCTGGTCGCTCTACAACGCCCACACCGGTGAGCAGTCGGGCTTCTACTCTGTCCGCGCTCTTCGGGTGTTCGATGAAACGTTTGGGCGGTTCTTTGACGTGTGCTCGGTCGGGTGGATTGTGTGCAGGGTACGTCGAGTCGCTGGACGACGACGTGGAGATCGTGGTGCCGGAGGACGATCATGGCCTATTGGCCATCGACATCCTCGATCCTTCCTGGGTGAGTGGGCTTCTCGGTGTTGCTTCACTGGATGCAGCTGAAAATTAGATGTTCTCTTTCTTGCGTTCCACAAATGGTGCATTGGTGATCAGGTTAGTTGAAACTCGATGCCTGTTAATTGGGAGCAAATCGGAGGGGAGAAGAGGAAACGGACACATATGGATAGAGGAATAAGCGATGGTCATTGGTGCCGTATGAAAATAGTTTTTGTACTCGGTACGAGGTGAGCTTACGTACGCAAAACAGGAGAGCAGTCTGATCCATATCCCAACTATTTCATTCATATATATTCAACCAAAGGTAGGTCAGCCTACGCACGCGCCCCCGCCCGGTCCATCCAGCGCCGGCCATCGCCCGTCGGCATCGTCCTCATGGAAAAATCGTCCTCGTGCGGCCGAGCGAGTTGAGCTCGCTGGCGACGCGCAGGAGGCGTCACCACCGACGGCTTCGCTTCCCCTGGCCGTGTTCCGCCACAGCCGTCTAGTCCCCGCCTTCGCCCGGCATCCTCGTGAGCCCAGCTGCCAGCTCCGACCACTGTGCCTCCAAGCGCCCGGCACGGTTCTTCAGGCTCAATGGCGCGCAGCGACGTCTTTGCAAGGTTCAGATGAGCGCGTGTCCATACGCCGGCGCGGCAGCGTCGCACGATCAGACCCAGGGACACGGGCTGGCCTACCTTGGTCCAAAAAATTCGGTGAATGTTAGAGGGAGTATTATCTTATTTTGTTGTGTTTTCCTAGCTATTAAATGTTGTTATCATATTATGTTTTGAAAATGTTATCATATGTTTGTGGTGTTCGTGTCACGTGTGTGGGCATAGGTGAGCTGGGGTACTTGGGCTGGACTAGGCCGTTGTGGCCTGGCTGCCGCTTAAAAACATTTTTTATCTTTTATTTTAATATTTTTAGAAAACTAAAAGAAATAATTGGAATATTTAGAAGGAAGGCTCATAACCGTTATAGAAAATGTTTGTAAATTTGGTGACAGCTCTCTTTGGTATGAAGCCAATCTCATAAAAGATTTAAAATACTAGGCAATAATTTTTTGTCTCCCGTTGCAACGCACGGGTATTTTCCTAGTGAAACATAATACAGCTCCTGGTCCTGATGGCTTCCCGGCTGAGTTTTATCAGAACTTTTGGAATGTTATCAAGGCCGATTTGCTCCAATTGTTCGCCTGTCTTCACAGAGGACAATTAGAGTTGTTTCATCCCAATTTTGGTGAAATAATTTTGTTATCTAAGGTTAACGAGGCAGAAAGGATCCAACAGTTTAGACCTATATGCCCCTTAACGTTAGTTTTAAATTATTCACCAAAGTGGCGACGATTCGACTAAACACCGTGGCAGATCATGTGGTTCGTCCGTATTTGATGACTTTAATGAAATGTCGCAACATCTTGATGGACTCGCGGTCCTACATGAAACGGTCCATGAACTACATAGGAAAAAGTTGAATGGGGTAATTCTTAAAATTGATTTTGAGAAAACTTATGATAAAGTTAAGTGGTCTTTCATCCAACAGACCCTCAGAATGAAAGGTTTTTCTTCAGAGTGGCGCGCGTTAATTAATTTCTTTGTTTCGGAGGAAGTGTAGCCATTAAGGTCAATGATGACACTGGCAAATTCCAAACAAAAAAGGTCTCAGACAGGGTGATCCGCTTTTGCCAATACTATTCAATATAGTGGCGGATATGTTGGCTATCTTAAATGAACGCGCTAAAACTGAGGGTCAAATTGAAGGAGTGATTCCCCATCTTGTCGATGGTGGATTATCGATTCTTCAATATGCCGACGATACAATTCTTTTTTTGGAGCATGATTTCGAAAAAGCTCGCAACCTTAAATTGATTTTGTCAGCTTTTGAGCAACTTTCGGGCCTTAAGATAAACTTCCATAAAAGTGAATTGTTCTGCTTTGGCGAGGCCCAAGAGGACGCCGCCTTGTATGCTGAGCTTTTTGGCTGCGAGCAAGCTCAATTTATTTGGGCATTCCGATTCACTATCGGAGACTTACAAATGTTGAATGGAAAAGGGTGGAGGAAAGGCTTCAATTACGTTTAAATAGTTGGAAAGGCAAACTCCTATCCCTGGGTGGAAGATTGGTTCTCATAAACTCAGTACTAACAAACATGGTACTGTATATGATTTCATTCTTCCAACTGCCTAAAGGGGTCTTAAAACGATTGGATTATTTCGGATCTAGATTCTTTTGGCAAGGGGAATGTGAGAAGAAAAAAATATAGACTGACTAAATGGAGTGTGGTTTGCTGCCCTAAAGACCAAGGAGGGCTCGGAGTTCACGACCTTGAGGTCAAGAACAGAGCGCTGCTAGCTAAATGGGTATTTAAAACTCTATCTGAAGATGGAGTTTGGCAAACCCTCCTGTTGGGGGGATTATAACCCGGTATACTCATGACCAAGGAAGAATCAGTCGGCCAGCCCAAGGCCTAGTCCGGGTGATGCTTACAAAATATGGCCTGGGTTATAGTTGGGCCAATCTGCCTAACATAACTCGTCTATAGAAGGAAGGACCTAGAAGAACTGGAGTCCGACTGAAGGAAGGAACCGGGTGGCTTGGAAGCTAAGGAAGGTAAAGAAGAACCTAGAGTAGGACTCCAAGCTCGTATGTAACTCGGTCTTTACCTGTACGTTCGCGAGACCCGACATCTATATAAGCAGGCTCCCAGAACATAGAGAGACAAGCAATCAAGTAATCGTAGATCGATATCACCGCTATCAAGCGAAACCCTTGTAACATGTCTCATAACCCGGCTCTGTTGTCGTAGCCGAGTTATCGAGACCTCGAGATTAATAACAAGCAAAGCAGGAAGTAGG
This sequence comes from Poa pratensis, assembly GCA_947311845.1. Lineage (NCBI taxonomy): Eukaryota > Viridiplantae > Streptophyta > Magnoliopsida > Poales > Poaceae > Poa > Poa pratensis. Next base: position 91,720,616 of record CAMZMU010000027.1, read on the forward strand.
TCTTTATCTCCAATGGAGAGGCTGAACCTGGGTAAACCCTGTTCCCCAACGAGCGTGACAGTCTCCTGAAGGACCAGAGCGCCTTGCCCCAACTTTCAAGTTACCCTATGGTAACATCTGCCGTGACAACCCCACGACAGTTGGCGCCCACCGTGGGTACCTAAGGAGACTGGAAGGTTTTTAATGAGACGGCTTGCTGGTGTATCTTTAATAAAGAAGAGTATTGAGAAGAAATCTTTTTGATGTTTTTACCTTTCTTGCATGTTTTCTATAGCTGTTTATACTTTATATGTTATGATTGCCTAGCTTTGCCCAAAAAGAGTGCTTAGCAGAAAATCCTATAGCTGTTGCCCAAGAGAGCACGCATAGAGATGTTTGAGATCAATGGGGTAATGATGCATAGATTAAGCCTTTACTTATAAACATTGATCCAGGGCTTGAGGACTTATAAATTAAAAAATTATAAGTTACAATCCTAAGATTGCTTAAATGTCAATTCAATCAACTATGATGCCCATACTGGGACTTAGTTGTCACTGACTGGCAGAAAAACTTAGCAACTGAGAAAGTCATGTGAAAGACGACTGATAAGAAGCTAAAGATAAACCAAAAGGGTCATGTAAACCATAAAAATATAGTTATTACACAGGATAGAGTATTTCATAAAGTGCACAGGCGCACTATCGAATAAAAAGTTTAAAAGTTTGAGACAAGTATTTCAGAGCATATTACAATGCCCATTGGCCGAAAAATTGTTTTTGCAGATAAAAGTGAAACATGTGAACTGGCTCAAGTAGCACTACAACAGGACAGAGCTTTGGTAACACAATCATGTAACACACAGAAAAATATGTTACAGGTAAAATTCCAGTAACACATCAATTGTGCTACAACGACAGATAGTAACACAAGCTATCCAAGGCCCAAAATTGTGTTACGGAGATATTGACCAAGTAACATATAAATATGTGTTGTAAGTAATGTGTTACAGTAATATTGACATGGTAACATATAAAATATGGTTGGTGGGAATGTGTTACAAACTTTCCTAAGAGTAACACATAATCATGTGTTAATCCATAGTGTTACAGGCTCAATTATAGAGGATGATACGAAAATAAAATCTGATGCATCTTTTATATCACAATTATCTTAACACATAGCGTCCCGTGTTTTTAACAGAAATAATAAATAGACTTTTTGACGTATACGATACAAAACAAAATACACTTCAGTTTACCAAACTATTTTGATCCGGCGCGAATTGTAGTTTGACTCGACGACCATCCATGCCAAATGCTCTCAGTTTAAATTAATCATATAAGTAAAGTACTTGTGAGTCAATACTCATGAAGAAGTGGAAGACCGGCAACAAACTGAGATCATAATTGTTAATTTGAAGGCAAAGCATAAGCTAATTGTTGAATTGTACATTAGTACAACTAGAAGCATCAAGCAAGTACTCCCTCTATATCAAAATATAAGACTTCCTACCAACTTTCCACTCAAATGTATCTAGCCATATTTTAGTACAAGATTCAAATGAACCTTTCACTAAAACATGTCTAGATACCTGTGTGTGAAAAATTAGTAGGAAGTATTATATTTTGATACGGAGAGAGTACTAACCAGTAGGTTTAGTAAACAAGTGTTGTACTAGTGCAAAATGAAGGAAAGACGGTTGTCTTTTGCTAATAATAGTTTTTCCCTGGACACCAATCGCACACTCACAGTAGTGCTCCATACACCACGTGTATCGTTCGTAGCTGTAACAATCGACAATATTACAACAAGATCTGCAGCAAGCAATACTAGCGGTCGTGCCAAGCATGCAACGGCCAACTAACAGGGCGGCAAGACAGCCAGCACCAAGCTGCAAGTGCAGGGCACATAACGGCCAGAGCCCTGCTGCAAGTACAAGACACAGATCACACACGCACATGCTGGTTCACAAGACAAACAAGATAACGTGCCCAGGTTTTCAAACCAAGCAAACATCCCAAATAAATCAAACATCCATTTCAAAAAGGAGTTGTTCAGTTTACAAAATGGTAAATCTGACATAATACTTCTTTGACAAATAGTTTATTTATTCCCTACGAAAATCTGTCATACAGGTTCAAATAGCAAAAACTATGCAAACATAGAAGTTCGCCAATAGAACGCATAACTTCATCCATCGGTTCAGAACAATTCTTCTAATCTTCACTTGCAAAATTTCCTGAAAATTAAGATTCAAGGAAGCGTTTGAGCAAGTTCATTACAAATCAGAAGAGTTGAGTTAAATTCAATACATATATAGGCTGTAACTGTAATATACTGTTAACTTAATACTACCTTATAATACAAAATGAGAGCAAGGCAGGAGTTGTTTGAAGCAGGAGTAATGTTGCCAGAATGCTCGGCAGATCAAGGACTTCTATGTTGGGTTACAAAAAACTGAAACTGCTAGGAGTATGTCTCAGAGTGATCGACAATTAGCAAAGTTCATCTTACAAATTAGTCAACCCTCATTTTCTTGTTCCCAACTGAGCTAAGGAAGCAAAGTTTATGGTTTGAACAATTATATTAAATGCCTTGTAATATTTGATTGCATGAATAGGGATTATAGACCAAATGCAAGTTAGCCCTGAAAATGACAATTCGGTGATGCCCGGACAAGTCCGTAACAACTCAGTACAAGAGGAAATGTCAGCGTGTATACAAACTAGCTAAGCAGTATGTGCTATGTTCTTATGTGTCCAACGGACGCCATGGACAGCTGAATTAGTTTTGGGGGACGCCTCGGATACTTGATTTAGCTAATGTGGCTTATACCAGGAAATGACATGCATCTCTAGGAAAAGGAAGATTCAGTAAAAAAAGTATCTTTATTAAGAGGAGAACATGATCTGATATAGCTTCAGATAAGAAGCACTTAAGCTTCAAAAACAAGAAAAAGACACAGGGCCAAGTACAGAGCTAATGTTAAATATCTTAATAATTAATTATTTCTGTGGTGGATGACATTTTGCATGATATTATCAACCAAGTGTCAGGACAGTAAGGATGAAGTAATATAATTACCGTAATCCACAATGGCAACATCCATGGAAAATATAGACCGAGAAACTGAAAAGCAATAAAGAAACCCAAAAATTGGGTTTGTTTACTGAATGGCAGACCTCATTACTTTGAATTCTAAAGGGCTATAAGCTCACTTTACGGCTTTACGCACACAGACGATATAGATAAAACCAAAAGACCTGTGCGGCTAAAGAACGGCAAGAACATACAATGATTCTTAATGTCCTGCAAACTCATCTTTTCTCTTCAGGTAAGATGACAGTATATATAATCATGAAAATGTTGCTCACAGATGGAATTACCCGTATATGTTTTTTCTCAACTATTCTTCATTGATCAAAGCACTACTGTTGACATCCACCATTGTTCCTTTCTGATCATCGAATTAACTAAGACGTACTATTACGTTTTATTTCCTGCATCATGTCTTCACGATGGAGCAGGACGAGTATACCAAGAATAAATTAACTGGAGATATCTATAGAGAGATGGGCACATGCCGTGACCACTACAAAATGATATTTAAAACTAAAAATAAATCAAATGGTTTCAGCAGTCCTAAACAGAAGATAAGATCTAGATCAGATGGTTTCTATCAAATCAATCTAGAACAGAACATAAGCAACCATAGCACCATAGTTATCAGCATAATGATAGATACATCAGGGTGAAGATTCAAAACAGGGATATATATGAACTTGAAGGGGGCGTACTGACCATCATCAGAAAGGTTACCTCTAAGCAATTGATCTCACGAATTCAAATCGTGATGGAATTCGTGCTGTCAGCACAAACGCGCCCGCGTCGGCGTCCTTCGAGAGAAGCACCCGCAGCGGCGAGGTTCTAGGACCCGGCGAGCTGCTGCTGTATCGGAGGCTGAGAGCCTGAGAGAGGGCAGGAGCCGGCCGGGAGGAGGACGGTGAGTGCGTGAAGAGTTGAGGCCGCAGCAGGATCTGGGGGCACCGCCCAAGAGTCAGCGGGCGAGCTTGAGACGCCGGGGGGAATCTCACCTGGCGGCGGTGAATCGAGTGGGGGAGGCGGCTGGGTGGGCACGGGCCAATCTTTTTCCTAACCTAGGCCAAATAAGATTTGGGTGCCCACTAATATGAAACGTTTCATGTGGGGCGACTACTCATATATACTTTAGGTGATCTAGACTTGTATGTAAATTATTCATAGCTCGAATGGTGATAGAAGGTACTATATGAGTTAGTGCACGCGACGATAGAGCTTGGTTCGAGTCTTTCCCTTACAATATATACTTATATTATTTTTAATAAATTTTGTGAAACCCTTCATATACATATTTTTTTAACGAATTGTGTGAAATAAGTAGAAAGATATGTCATTTTTTAGAATAATTTAAATTGTTTTGCATCATAAACATTTTAAATATTCAATACAAAGAAATTTGACTGTCTAATAACATTTTCACAATTAATTCCTCCAATAAATACAGCCAGATTATTTTGCACTTTGTTAGCACCATGTGAAACCCTTCATATACATATTTTTTAACTAATTGTGTGAAATAAGTAAAACGATATGTTAATTTTTTAGAATAATTTAACTTATTTTGCATCATAAACATTTTAAATATTCAATATAAAGAATTTTGACTGTGTAAAAATATTTTCTCGCTAAAGGAGTTCTCACTGAAAGAGTTCTCACTAAAGGAGTCCTCGCTATATGAGTTATCTCATTTGATGGACCACCTATTAGTGTGCTAGATATCAGCTCCATTTCTTCTGACAGAAAAGGAGTCGTCAATAAAGCAGACAACTCAAATGGAGTCGGAATAAAAAAGACTTAGCCAAAACTGACTACCCAGAAATCTAAGCGATGTAGGAGCAAGAACTTGGTAACCAGCTGAATTTGGGACTCGTGAGATACCCAAGGACCTAGAAATCAAGTCTATTCAAGATCGAAAGGAAGGCAAGTTTGAGGTCAACACGGAAGAAAAAACGGTGACTTGCTAAAGGAGTCGGAAAAGGACACTTGGGTCCAGGTTCAGCACGAGACCGACCAAAACCTGCCTAGTTTTAGTGATATAATCCAACTTAGACTGCGAATTGTAATACTTGTAGAAGTCCTTTGCTTGTACGAGAAGTATATCCGCCTCATATGTATGTGAGAGCTGATGGCCGATTAAAATTAAGCAAACAATCGACATATCAATACAACCCTACTTTTTACTTCATTTTTCCTTGTTCATACTTCTGTTATTCGGCGACTCCTTTTGAATTTCATCGAATATCAACAACCGAACCCCAGAGCGGCCAAGTCCAGTCGGGTTCAACCAATCGTCGCCAGCTTCCTTTGATGGGCTTCCGAAAGGGCTAGGGCGTCTGGTATAGAAGTGCACGCTTCCTGTTTTGACAGTGCACATTAGACTAGTGCAACAAGCATAACATCTAATGCCATGACACTGGAATTCATGGCGACGAAAGGCTACGACGGAGTTTGAAGGACGTTGTACACTAGTGTAGTCTAAACATGCACAAAGTTTAGTACAAAATCTGCTCATATATGACCACCGAAATAGAAAACTTACAACATGAAATTTGTGCGGAACATTGAGATGAAGCTACACTTTGAAGGAAAATTTAAAATGGTCGACAAGTGCGAAGAATTTGACAAAATTCTTTAATAAATGGTGCAAACTTCTGTCGAAAATTAAGAATCTAGAGTACACGAAACTCGAAACGAATTACGAAAGTTGTACGTTTGTTTTGCCTTCTTTTCACAGGTCATAAAAATGTTTTTTTCGTGAAACGTTTTGTGCTAACATTAAATATTATGATGTATATCTGAAAATTCATTTGAAATATTTTGACATTTTGAAAAATAGATTTTTTTTACATAACCCGTGACCAGAAACGCATAGATCTGAACTCCTTTTCACAAAAAATTAATTTCCCTCCATCGTTCCAGTTATTTTGGTGAGAGGAAAAATCAAATTCATTTCCCTCCATCGGTCCGGTTATTTAGTCGAAAGGCAAAACAAATCCCGCTGAAATACATTTTTCTCTCTATTAATAGCTCCTATAAATAAAGCCTTTCTCATTAATCTCGCCAGCGCCAAACAAATCACGCCCCAAAAAAACGCATCTCACAGTCGCCTCCCACCAATGGTCACCACGGCCTACCACGGAACCGACCGCCGCCGCGCCGCCACCCCATCGCTGACCACCACCGCGCCGCCCTTTCCCCCCATCACAGAGCCACCCACCGCCGCGCCGCCCCGCTCCCACTGCCCACCACCACCACGCCGCCCCTCCCAGACCACCGAACCGGCCAGCACCGCGCGCTCCTCCCCCTCGCACCAGGAACAACATTCTCTCCTCCCAGTTGCGCCTGAAGGTTTGCTCCATCCCCTCCATTGCCCCGGCATCGACATCGTGTGGTGTGCAGACATTTCTTCAGGTCGAGGTAATTTGCCAGCCACAACTTGTGCTGACCATTGGTGTTGGTGGGATTTGATTTTCCTGCCCGAAACTACACACTTACTTAGAACCCATCAAGGGCTGCTGCCCGCCGGTGAGATCCTGGTTTCAGCTAGCCTCTGGACTGATATGGAGATCGAGGCTCAGCTCGATAAGTTCTTGAATCCATCCCAGCTTTTCCAACCGGAGGTTCAGATCCTGTAGGTGCCACGGCCAGTATCGTGCTGTACAGTGTACTCCCAGTCTCCCACTAGTATTAGATTCAGATTTGTGATGACCGGCGGTACAATTAGACTATGATCAGTTATCACTAATAGTGCCACTGAAAGAGTTCTAGATTTGATCTTCAAAATTCTGAATTACAGTAGCTCCATAACTAAATATATTATAGATCAGCAATATGCACAAAAGCCAATCAGTGCAGCTTATTACACATGCCTTTATGAACTAGTTGAGCAAAACAAATGTGCACTCCTAGGCCACAATGTCATCGCTACATGCACCAAAGAAAGGAATTTCTCAAGGATTTACAAGCATGGTTTGGGGGACCTGATGAGAGTCCTTGGTTGATTCCCCTTTGAACTCCCCTCGTTATAGGCATAACAAAGAAAAAAACAGTTAATATAAGATGAGGTGAAGGAATTCCTTTTCTTTTCCTTTTGTATGCATTTCTATTGATTGTTTACTCATACTTGTTAGTTCTGTAGGAAAATCTCCAGTCAAACGATAATGGTATTTCTCTGTGACCAACACTGCATGGTTATATCATTGCTAGTCACTTGAAACCTATGTATTAATATTTCAGTTTCCAGAGAGTTCAATACAACGGACCTGTTGAAGTACACTCGACTATGCAACATGGCATGATTGAGGATAATAATTTAGTGCTTTCACGCGAAAAGGTTGTTACTGCACTCTTACTCATGTCACAAATATAGAATGTAAAATAATTACTTGCTCATCATGTACTTATATTGTCTCTTTGTAGGTGAGGAAAGAGAGAAAATCGGGTGGGTCAGCAGCAAGGGACTAGAAATCAACAACCACGCTCAGCTTCCTCAGATGGATGGCGCACTTCTTCATTCAAGGTAAAGATCCACCAAGGGGCATGAGTGTATCTACAACCAGTCTTTTTGGCTATAAATTTCTATATATTCTGCATACTAGGTACATGTGTTACCAGTGCTGTAGTCTGAGCAACAAACAACACCCTAGTGGTCCAAGCAGCAACTTGCTTCCCTCTTGCTAACTCTTATATGAAAAATGATTTTTTGTTAAAGTTTCTGTGCAATCTGTTATGTGCAAGTAATGATAAGGATGCCGTGCCATGTTTTCTGGCCATGACAGATTGTTGTATTGCGTAGTAAGTGATTTTAATCCTTTCTTGCCTTCCCGTCCAAGCTATAGATTGTTTGACTGTGTAGTAAATATTAGATTTAGCATCGGTTATAGATCTTGTTGTTTCTTGCCTTTCCTTACAGTACGACAAAATATACGCATCTATTGTTCCCTATCGGAAGGCAGCCCAACCTGGAAGTGCAAACAAGATTTTATGAGAAATGTACACACACATTATAGCATTATTAGTCATGCACATTGGAAGAGCACCCTGGAGGAGCAAACCAGTATGACCAAGTCTATGCATGTGTATTCATTACCATATTTTTCATGCACATTATAGTATTATTGTCGTTGAATACTAATATTGATCCTAATATAGGTTGGTTCCGAAGTAGTTCTGAAGACTTCAACATATCCCAACAAGTGGAATGTTGCATATGCTACTGTCCCAAGTACTCATCCTACAGTGGTGCTCAATTCGCGCTTGTGCGCATAGTTGAAACTATTTAGATAATGAGAGTTAGTGAGGAAGTAGGTGATTGCAAGATAGTTGGTGATGCCTTTCTCCGGGATTCTTAATTGCTTGGCCTTCAGCTTCTGTAAGTTAATTGAAGTTTTTTCATTAAATTCCTCAAATCATATTTATGTATATCTAATCTTAAGTATATGTCTATTTGTTTTTTGCAGATTCGAAAGAAGAATGGTTGAGTTCCTGCTTAATTCTCTAGCAGATGAAGAAGCAAATAAATTGCACTTATCAATAATTATAGTTTTACATGGATAGATTGAAAATGTAATATTATTCACTATATCTTTTTTGGTCAGAACTTATACATATTCTATGGTGTAATATTCTTTGTGAAAGTGTTTTTCTGTAGTCAAATTGATATGAGTGCTACGGTGTCACCAGTGTAATTTTGATATTTATTTGTTGTGATGCAATATGTATACTGCAATCTTGTATCTTTGAGATATCTTGATATTCAAAATTTTCAATGCGGCCTGCTTCATTTTTTTTGTCAATTGCATAGTGATATGCATCAAACAAATTAATTCGTTGAACATGTGCAATTATTTTTTATTCTAGTAAATGGAATATACCAAATTTTGCGATCCTAAAAAACATAATTTGTGGTTTTTAGTTAAAAATAAATACATTAATTATCTTTACTCATGGTGTTACTATGAGTACACAAATGTGTGTTACTACGGTAGTTGACAACAATGAATATTGTGTTACACTAATTGGATATTATGTTACTAGTTGTATTTGGAAGTTATCAAGATGTTGCTAACTCTGTTACTATGGCTAGAACATATGTTACGACCAATGTTCTTCCTGGATGAATATATGTTACTACTTATGTTACTTAGTTAAAAAATGGTGTTACTGTGCAGTTGGTAACACATAATATGCGTGTTACTACAACATAATTGTAACACAGTTTTTGACATATGGTAACAATTATTATGTGTGACAGTGGACACCTCTTAGTAACACGGCCTAATGGAACACATTTTAAATTGTGTTACTGTATGGCGTAGTAACACTCTTTAGAACCTGTGGTAACACAAGACTGTGTTACCAAAGGTCTGTCCTATTATAGTGTAGCCGGGTTATCAGTTGGGATCCCCTTGGCAGCTTCAGCCTCGGCAGAGGCCGGGTTATCTTCAGGAGCTTTGGCCTGGGACTCAACTTGTGCAGTAGCTTGATCTTCTGGAGTGTCCTTTGAAACATCAGCCGGTTTCTCTGCAATAGGAGTGGTAGGAGCACGGCTGGGTGCAGGGACGACTGGAGTGGAAGAACTTGGCGCTGCAGCTTTCTTCTTTTGAGCAATAGAGTCCTTAAGCTTGGCCAGCAGATCAATATGCTTGGGTTCAGGAGTAGGGATTTGAGTGTCATTTTCGTCCACTGCATCCTGGAACACCGACAGATCAAGGCTCTCAGCAATCTTGCAGGCCACAGGCCGAGTTTGGGCGATGATTTCCTTGAAATCCTTGCCTCCAAATCTGGTACGATCTGCGTTATATTGAGGGAATCCCTTAACCAATGGAGCCGGGTTAAGGCACGGGTTGTAGGCCTTGGCTAGAGCCAACCCATGCATTGCGCCATTCCGGCATGCTGAGCGCGTCTAGAGGTCCAACCACTCGGGGATTGTGGAAAGCTGATGCAAGGATTCGTATATCACCCGGGGAGGAGCACAGTTGTTCTTGACACGCTTGATAATCTCAGTAGTGCCAAACTGGAACTGCCGGATGATAGTGTTCAAGCAGTTCAGCTTCTCCGGGTAAGATCTTCTGATAGCAGCATCTTTCTCACCTGAAGAGTATGAAGTGGGTTAGAACGCGAAAGCCGAGTAAAACAGAAAAAGTATTAAAAGGTGGTGTTTACCAATGAGTGGATTGAGGATATCCTTGATATGGTTCTTCAGAGTATCCAAGTATTTCTCAACACTGACCAGCTTATCAAAGCATATTTTGTACTTATCTCCAGCATTCTCCAGCTCCTTCTTTAGCTTGGTGTTCTCTGCGGTTAGAGAATCAACTGTCTTTTCCAAGTCTATGGCATGAGCCTCAGTCTCCTTGCGCAGATTGGTTTCAACTTCAAGGAGTTGGTTGGTCTTGGTGAGTACTTGGTCACTGTGTGAGACATATCTCTGAAAGGAGAATAGCAGATTAGAAGCATGGGGACTGAAATAAATTTCAGTCGGCAATGGCAAGTAAGTCCAGTTGGTAGTAAATAATATAAAGAAAGAGTATTCATACAAGTTCCGGATGATTGAAGAGTAGATCACCCGGCACTTGGGGACTGGTATGTCTTTAAAGTTTTACAAGTTTTTCAGTATTAACAAGTTTTCAAAGTTCCAGATAAATCGTGGACATATTACCCGGAACTTGGGGGTTATGAGGATTTGAAATTATTACTGTGATAAAAGTTGGAGTTAATGAGGTATTGTCATCAGAAAATAAGGCAAGTTCCATGTTATCGTGGACTGATAACCCAGAACTTGGGGACTGGGATATTTTGAAGTTTCTAAAAGAGATGTATATTCGCAAGTACCGAGTAACTGAGGACAGTTCACTCGATACTTGGGGACTAGGTTTGGTATATAAGATATGAAGAAGAAAAGGTGTGTACCTGATGCTCGCGGACAAGAGAATCCACGAGTTTGCTCTCAGAAAGCTTCACAGTGTTGTACTCAGCCAGCAGACCCTCAAAGTTTATTATGCCATAATGAGGAGTAGTGGAGGCCTCGCCTTGGTCAGTCGGGTTTAGCTTCTTCTCGGGGGCAATAATCTTGGTTGCAATGGTCCTGGGTGTGGTCTTCTCAGCGAAGCGAGATCCTATGATCTCAGCTTCCGGATCAGTCGGTTTATCGGTGGCAGGAGGTGAGACATTCATCTTATCAGTCGCATGTTCTTCAGTGGCAGGCTCAGCATGCTTTTCAGGAGTGGTCTCCAAGTTATCCTCCTCAGCAATGGGAGGGCTTGGAGCGCCACTAAGTGTAGCTTTTGCCCTGAAAATACAAGTAAGAGGTAACTCAAGTAAGAATAAAGGGAAGTAAGTTGAGAAAAAATGAGTAAGTAGCCAAAGTTTACAAACATTACCCAGTATTGACGACAATGTCTCGGGGAAGATCGTTACTGGAGCCTGAAGAAGCTGTTAGAGAGTATGATATAGCGACTCAGATTTGACCAACTAAGGGATAACTATCAGTTGGATGTTTTGTGGTTCAAGATTAGAAAAAGAAGTACCAGGACGACGTGGAGAGGGAACATATGGAATTCCCGGGTGAAGAGGATCATCTCCGGGAGAGGTCCGGGTGGCCCTTCTCTTGGCAGAGGGTTCAGCAGATTTCTGTGAGCATTTTTCAAGAAGAGTTTGGTTGAGTTGTTTCATACCAAGAAAGGAATATGGTTCTGTGGTCATGGAGAGTATGGCACCTTGGCACAAATAGTGCGGGATTTTCTTTTCCCGGAGGCAGCAGATTCAGTCGCTTCAGAGCTGCGGCCGGGTGAAGGAGTGGTTACCTTTTCAGCCGGTTCTGGTATTAAAAAAGTTGCATCAGTTGATATTGTTGATGGAGTATCATTTTCAATCAAACTTATGAAGAAGTAGCCGAGGGAGTCAAGTTCACCTTCTTCTTCTTTTTCTTCTTCTTCTTCTTCTTCTTCTTCTTCTTCTTCTTCTTCACTAGAGGCCTCAACCTCTTCATCATCATCATCATCTTCATCTGCCTCAGGGGTAGCAGGGGGAGTTTCAACTTTCCACCAGTCATCAGAGTCCTGAAGAAAAGCAAAAGTAACATGATTAGAGAACAGTTGAGGAAAAGTATGAAAGTATAGCGTTTATCAGTCGGCACTTACTGGTGGAGCCGGATTATTCTTGGAAAATGGCAAGAGGCCATTATCCTTGATGACTTCAACTTTTTCAGCTAAAAAGGCCTTGATAGCCTTGTTCAGAGCAGTGATGGGATAGGACTTCTCCGAGTAACGGAGGGAGTCGGTCAGGTGACCTGAATACTCACAGAGGAGTTTCTTACGGATGCTGTTGGGCTGGATTCGCCAACCCATCGAGGTCTTGATCAGATCAGTTCCACGGAGCCCGTGTGTAACCAAAACAAAAAAAAATCTTGAGAAGAGGCTGGATAGCTTCTCTCTCGGTTTCAGAGGCATAAGAATTCAGATTGTTGTTCAGAGTAAAAGTTTCAACCGAATAACCCGGAGAGGGTGTTCACCGGCTGGAGTTTTGGCTTTGCAGTAAAAGAAGGATTTCTGCCAGTGCTTCACATGGGTATGAAGTTCGAGTGATGGCATGGCAGAGCCCTTGCGGCGTTGGATAGAAACAGCGCCACAGATCAGAAAGGGGCCATTCTTGTGCTCGCGCTGAGGTTTGCACAAGAACAGCTCCAAAAACAGAGCTAAGCTAGGGGGAATGCATAAGTAGGATTCACAAAGAACAATGAAGTACTGATATTCAGAATGGAGTTGGGTCCCAGATCAAAGACCCGGAGTTTGTAGTGGTGAAGAAGATCCCTGAAGAACGGATGACCCGGAGGACGGAAACCCCGGGTGACGTGCTCAAAGAAACATATGACTTCACCTTCTTGAGGGGAAGGCCGGGTCTCTTCTTCAGCCCCTCTCCATTCGATTTCCGACTGAAGAGGAAGAACACTTGACTCGGCCACTTCCTCGAGCTTGGAGTGGGTGGCCATAGATTTGGCCCAGTTGGCCGAGATTCCGGATCTGGGCTTGGCTTTCTTCTTCATCTTCTTCGTCACCGGCGTGGCGGAGCCAACGCCGGACTTGCCCTTAAGTTTCAGCTTCCTCGGATCCTTCGGAGCCATAACTCACGAAGATCTAGAAATTGATAGAAAAATATTGGAAATAAAAGGCTCAAGAACAGCCCGAGAAGAACTTGCCAAGATCCAAACAAGAATCAAATACAGGGATAAAAGATTACCGGGATTCGTTGAGGTCGGGTGCGGCGTAGGTTCCCCGACGGTGAGCTGCTGCAATGCGGTGGTTCCGGCTGTCGGCGGCGGTGCGGCGAGCTTGACAGAAACCCTAACCCTGAGAACAAGAGAGAGAGAGAGAACCTGAGGTTGAAGACGAAGTGGCGGCGAATGGGGGAAAGTGAAAACTTTTTCACCGTGGCCCCGTATTTATAACCCTGGGGTGAAACCCTACGAGCGTGAAAAACGAGGAGATAAGATTCTGTTGTGATTATGGGTCAAAGATACGAGGGAATGTGTCAGAGAATGTTCCCTGGACGTTGACCCGGAGAATTTAAAAGTGAAGTAAAAGTCGAGTCATTTAAGAGTTATGAGACAAAAGAAAAGCCGGGTTATAAATGAACCGCCAAGAGGAGCTGGTCTGACAACATAACCCGGCCATTTATTGTTTACTGTGTTTATTTTGTTTTCAGGAGTTTAACCCGGATAATCCCATCGACAGCTACACTCAAGTAATTAGATCCAAGTCAAGATCATCAAGTGGAGCAACCAGTGAGCTTATCCAAGTCAAACTTGGGGACTACTGTTGGGGGGATTATAACCCGGTATACTCATGACCATGGAAGAATCAGTCGGCCAGCCCAAGGCCTAGTCCGGGTGATGCTTACAAGATATGGGCCGGGTTATAGTTGGGCCAATCTGCCTAACATAACTCGTCTACAGAAGGAAGGACCTAGAAGAACTGGAGTCCGAGTGAAGGAAGGAACCGGGTGGCTTGGAAGCTAAGGTCAAGAAGAACCTAGAGTAGGACTCGAAACTCGTATGTAACTCGGTCTTTACCTGTACGTTCGGGAAACCCGGCATCTATATAAGCAGGCTCCCAGAACATAGAGAGACAGGCAATCAAGTAATCGTAGAGCGATATCACCGCTATCAAGCGAAACCCTTGTAACCTGTCTCATAACCCGGCTCTGTTGTCGTAGCCGAGTTATCGAGACCTCGAGATTAATAACAAGCAAAGCAGGAAGTAGGTCTTTATCTCCAATGGAGAGGCTGAACTGGGTAAACCCTTGTTCCCCAACGAGCGTGACAATCTCCTGAAGGACCAGAGCGCCTTGCCCCAACCTTCAAGTTACCCTATGGTAACATCTGCCGTGACAACCCCATGACACCTCCTTAGGAAAAAAATATGTTGGAGATCAAGCTGTTTCCCAGGTTCTTTGGAAACCTGGTGATTCACACTTCTGGACGGGCCTCATGGCTACAAAGAAGTTCTTTTTTCCACATGGATCTTTCTCAATTAAGGATGGATCGGAAATTCATTTCTGGAAGGATATTTGGCTCGGACAATCTTCCCTCAAAGAACAATACGCGGCTCTATATTCTATTGTTCGAAACAAAAGTGACACGTTCGCGAAGGTGTTGGGTTCTTCCCCACCAAATGTTTCGTTCAGAAGAAGTTTACTTGGAACAAGACAAGCATCTTGGAATGCTTTGCTCCTTCGATTGGATTCAATCCAATTGTCGGAAGGTCCAGATAAGTTTCAATGGAATCTCACGAAGAACGGCACATTCTCGGTTGATTCTATATATAGAGCGTTTATTCTACCCGAAATTCCAGTCGATAGTTCTAATAATAACAAACTTTGGAAGATGAAGATACCGCTAAGAACTAAAGTGTTTGCGTGGTATTTACGTCGAGGAGTAATCCTCACCAAAGATAACCTTGCCAAACGCAATTGGCACGGAAGTAGAAAGTGTGTTTTCTGTCAACATGACGAAACCATTACGCACTTATTATTTCAGTGCGAGTTCGTCGGGTCTATATGGTCAGCTGATGTCTACGCACGCTTCTATTCTTGTAGACAGTGTTGGGCCTCCAAGAGCAGAGGTTTGTAGAACAGCAGCAAGTTTCCCTTAAGTGAATCACCCAAGGTTTATCGAACTCAGAGAGGTATAGGTCAAAGATATCCCTCTGAAGCAACCCTGCAATTAAGATAGAAGAAGTCTCTTGTGTCCCCAACACACCTAATACACTTGTCAGATGTATAGGTGCACTAGTTCGGCGAAGAGATATTAAAATACAAGTGATATGGATGATTATAAGTGGTAATTGCAATATGAAATAAAAATGGCAGCAAGCAAACATGAGACAAAATGAGAGCAAATGGTGCTTCAATGCTTAAAAATAAGGCCTAGGGATCATACTTTCACTAGCGGACACTCTCAACAATAATAATATAGTTGAATGCATAAATACTCACTATGCTACTCCGAACTACTCTCCCGTTGGATAACGAACACCAATCCACTGCGTAGGGCTGTAACAGCACGCCTCAAGTCTGTATTCCCTCTCTAGGGCACCCCGCGCTGTCACTATGAGCGCCCCAAATTAGTACTAAACAAACGCCACAATTTTATAGTGACAACCAACAAAAGAACAACTCATGATAAATATCCTTCTGATCTAATAATAGAGTCACACACATCACCCACTGTCACCTTGATATAGTGTTATCACGTGACTCAAGATCATAATGATAAAACAACTTGACTAGCATATTCAATACATAATGAAGGGGAAACATCTATGACATCAACTAGATTACAAAGCTCATGATCACATAAGGATCACACCATGGGAGAGAGATGAACCACATAGCTACCGGTAGAGCCCTCAGCCTCGAGGGAGAACTACTCCCTCCTCATCATGGGAGTCAGCAACGGCGATGAAGATCGCGGTGGAGTCGATGGAGATGGCTCCGGGGGCAATTCCCGTCCCGGTAGGGTGCCGGATTAGAGACTTAAGTAAAGCACATTTTTTTATAGAATATAGAATATATCAAGGAGTTCATTTTTTAGCTAGTTGATGTCTAGGCCGAGCCTTAAGTAAAGCACAAAACCTTGCCAAAGATTCAGGCAATTTTTCTTTCCCAGTTTGCTTAAAGTTAAAGATTTTCTGCAAGGCAGCATGTTGAGCACTAGCAGGAAAATGTTTCTGGAAGAAAACATTGACCAAATCCATTGGTCTCTTAATTGATCCAGGAGATAAATTATTAAACCAAGTTTTAGCTTCATCTTTTAACGAGAAAGGAAAATATTTAGTAACGAAGTAACTGCGTTTCTTAATATCAACAGAAAAGTAGAGAGAATGTTCATATGATCTACAACACTTTCATTTTCAGTTCCTCGAAAAGGTTCTTTCTCAGCAATAGATATATGTGAGAAATCCATAGAGAAATCATAATCTTTATCTTGTATATCAATAGGATATGTAGCAAACTTAGCATCACAAGACAGTTTATAATTGACAGTGCGTCTTTGAAGAATATTTTTAATAGCACTAACATCCTTAGAGGAATCACAATTTATGTATTCATCAATAAAATCATCATCAAGTTCAACATAAGTTTCCTCAAGATCATCACTAGTATGTTCTCTCGACTCAGGTGAATAACTGGTGTAGTGGGACTTTCATTAGGTGTTTCAGCATTTTCATTTTGTCTAGATTTAGCAATTGTAGCCCTTAGAAAAGGACCTAATGAACCACTCTCATCAATAACAGTAGAAGCATCATCATGTTCATTAGCAATACTTTCAGATTCAGCGGAAGTAGCAGTACGTGAAGCATGTGCATGTGGTGGTGTAATAAGTTGACTCATAACAGACGGTGAATCAAGAGCAAAAGAGGTGCTCAGAATTGTACCTCTCCTTGTAGTGGATGGCAATATATGGACCTTCTCATCACGAGGTTTACCCATGATGAATAAATTGCAGCGAGCAATACCATTCTTAGGTGAGCTTATAAATAGAGCTATGCTCCCCGGCAACGGCGCCAGAAAATAGTCTTGATGACCCACAAGTATAGGGGATCGCAACAGTCTTCGAGTGAAGTAAAACCCAAATTTATTGATTCGACAGAAGGGGAGCCAAAGAATATTTATAAGCATTAACAGATGAATTGTCAGTTCAGCTGCACCTGGAAATAGACTTGCTTGACACAGATTATCAGTAGCAACAGTTTTATAGAAGCAACAGTAGTGAAATAATAACAGCAGTAGAATAAAGGCAGCAGTAATAATTGTAGTAGACAGCAGGATTAACATACTATAGGCATAGGGATGGATGAATGGGCGTTGCATGGATAAGATAATTCATGAAATAGTCATACATAGGGCAATTACAGGTAGATAATAATAAAGCATCCAAGTAATAATTAATCATAGGCATGTGTTCCGTATTTAGTCGTACGTGCTCGCAATGAGAAACTTGCACAACATCTATTGTCCTACCAGCCCATTTGCAGCGGGGCCTCAAGGGAAACTACTAGTAATTAAGGTTCTCCTTTTAATAAAGCACCGGAGCAAAGCATTAACACTACGTGAACACACGTGATCCTCACATCACAACCATCCCCTCCGGTTATCCCAATTGTTGTCACTTTGGGGCCTCAGGTTTCGGACAATTATGTGTATATAACTTGCAGATATGAGTTAAAGCAATAATTATCCTCATGATACAATAACATGTTCAGATCTGAAATCATGGCACTCGGGCCCTAAGTGTCAAGCATTAAGCATAACAAGTTGCAACAATGATATAAAGTACTTGATACGTCTCCAACGTATCCATAATATCCATAATTTTTATATTATACCATTTGCTACATGTTTTATTTACACCTCGTATCACTTTTATGCATTTTCTGGGACTACCCTATCAACAAGATGCCACAGTGCCAGTTCCCTGTTTTCTGCTGTTTTTGGTTTCAGAAAGTTACTTCTGGAAATATTCTCGGAATTGCACGAAACAAAAGGCCAGGTCCCTATTTTTCCAGCACGTACACGGAGTCCGAAGGAGAGACGAAGGAGAGCCACGAGGTGGCCAAACCACCTGGCGGCACGGCCCCACCTCCAGCCGCGCCTGCCTGTGGTTTGGGCCCCTCGGGGGTCCGCCGACATCGCCCCTTCGCCTATTTATTCCCCGAGACGCGAAAACCCTAAAACAGCAAGCCAATTTCCACGAAGAGTTCCGCAGCGCCGCCGCCATCGACGACAAGTTTCGGGGGACAGAATCTCTGTTCCGGCACGCCGCCGGGACGGGGAATTGCCCCCGGAGTCATCTCCATCGACTCCACCGCCATCTTCATCGCCGCTGCTGACTCCCATGATGAGGAGGGAGTAGTTCTCCCCGAGGCTGAGGGCTCTACCGGTAGCTATGTGGTTCATCTCTCTCTCCCATGGTGTGATCTTTATGTGATCATGTGTATTGCTAGTATCGCTGAATACATTAATAATGTTTATGCTACTCAAGTGATTTTGTCTAGTTTCTGGAGTCATTGTGACAACACGGTATCAAGGTGACAGTGTGGGTACTTGTGTGACTCTATGAATAATTTAGACATTTATCATGGCTTATTCTTGGGAATTGTGGTGTTTGTTTACTCAGACTTTGAGGTGTGCTTTGCAGCCCTACGCATAGTACTCTTGCTTCATCAAGAAGGAGAATAATCCCGAGCAGTATTTACTTGTGTTCAGTTGTGCTAATCTAGTTGAATATGTAGATGTTACTCTTTATCTATTATGCACTCTATAGGTTACTTTAATATGAACTCCGGTACTCTCCACGGTGTAAAGGTGACAGTGTGTGCACCGTGTGTGATTCCTTTATGACGTTGTGGCGCTTGTTTACTCCGGCTTGAGGTGTGCTTTTGTAGCCCTACACAATGAATGGTGTTTGTTATCCAACAAGAGAGTGTTTAAGAGTAGCTTTTACTTATTCAGTTATGAGATCATTGTTGAGAGTGTCCACTAGTGAAAGTATGATCCCTAGGCCTTGTTTCTAAGCATTGAAACACCGTTTACAACAAGTTCTGCTACATGTTTGCTTGCTGCCATTTTATTTCAGATTGCATTACTACTTATAATCATCCATATCACTTGTATTTCACTATCTCTTCGCCGAACTAGTGCACCTATACATCTGACAAGTGTATTGGGTGTGTTGGGGACACAAGAGACTTCTTGTATCTTAATTGCAGGGTTGCTTGAGAGGATATCTTTGACCTCTACCTCCCTGAGTTCGATAAACCTTGGGTGATTCACTTAAGGGAAACTTGCTGCTGTTCTACAAACCTCTGCTCTTGGAGGCCCAACACTGTCTACAAGAATAGAAGCACACGTAGACATCAAGCTATTTTCTGGCGCCGTTGCCGGGGAGGTAAGGTAAAAGGTATTCACATCCTCTGGCTACTAAGCTATTTTCTAGTGTTGTTGCTAGTGTGTGAGTGCTCGAAGTTATTTCCTTTAGATTCTGCAATTATTTCTTTTTGTTTCTTGTTTTTATTTTCACTAGTTAGGCTTAATGGAAAACAACAAAAAAATTAGAGATCTTTATGAACTTTATATTGAATTAGGACATGATGCTTTTGAAGAGAAAATTAAAAAACCTATGGAGGCTTGTTTGCATGATGGTAGCAATGGTATTACTATAAATTCTTTGAACACCATTATTGCCAATGCTATGGAAAAGTCTAAGCTTGGGGAAGCTAGTTGTGATGAATATGATATTTTTAGTCCCCAAGCTTTAAGGAGGAAATTTGCTTTGATAATACTTTGCCTCCAATATATGATGATTATAATCATTGTGATATTTTCAGTCCACCTACTATTGAGGATATAGTTTATGTTGATTATGATATGCCTCCTATATATGATGTTTACAATGATGAATATGATATTCTCAGTCCATCTACTATTGAGGATAAAATCATTTTGATTATTCTATGCCTCCTATTTATGATGATTACAATGATGGATGTGATACTTTTACTCTCACTATTACTAATGATAATGTTCATGCTTATGTGGAGAGTAATGATACTTTTATGCATGTGGATCATGATAAGAATGCTTATGTGATAGCTATATTGTTGAGTTTATTCATGATGCCGCTGAAAATTATTTTGAGAGAGGAAAGTATGGTTATAGAAATCTTCATGTTACTAAATTTCTTCTCTTTATGATGAAGTTTTGAGCTTTCTCTTGATTTGCTTTTATTTGCTGGGTACTTTAAGACCTACTGGTCCTTATGAGAGAGGGAGACACGATTTCATATATCACAATAATATTAAGTCTTCTCTCTTTATGTTGAAATTTTTGAAGTTACACTTGTTTTGCCTTTCTATGCTAGTCACTTTGTTCTTCATTGACTTGTTTTCTTACAAGACTCCTATGCATAGAAAGAGTGTTAGATTTAAACATGTTTTATATATGCTTCTTGATGCTCTCTTTTATGTTTCAACTCTCATCTTTATGTGGGCATCATAAAAATCACTATGCCTAGCTAAAAGGCTTTAAAGAAAAGCGCTTATGGGAGACAACCCATTGTTTTTATTTTCTGTTATTTTTGCTTTTCTTTTTGCTTTGAGTCAAGGTGTTTGTTACTTCTGTAGCAACTCCTTTGTATCTTTATTTTATGCATTGTTGTGCCAAGTAAAGTTCTATTTGAAAGTTGATGCAAGATTTGGATTTCTGCGCAGTGACAGATTTTTAGCTGTCACGATTTGAGCTTTCTCCCTGTAGAAAATTCAAAAATTCTGAAAAAATCACGCATCTTCCTCAGATATGTACGCAACTTTCATTATTTGGCCAGATCCATCTGAGCAACTTAAGTGCCTCGAAAAAATTCGTCATTCCAGACTGTTCTGTTTTTGACAGATTCTGCCTTTTGTTTTGCATTCGCTCTTTTACGATGTTTGTGTGGATTTCTTTGCTCCACAAAGCATTGGTGGCTGTAGCTAATGTCCAGAAGCTTTGGGAATGATTGTATCATTACAGAATATGAGAATTTTTGATTATGCACTAACCCTCTAATGAGAACTATTTCGAGTTTGGTGTGAAGGAAGTTTTCAAGGATCAAGCGAGAAGGGTGATATTATGTGATCAAGAAGAGTGAAAAGCCTAAGCTTGGGGATGCCCCCGTGGTTCATCCCAACCATATTCAGAGAGACTCAAGCGTCTAAGCTTGGGGATGCCCAAGGCATCCCCTTCTTCATCAACAACTTATCAGGTCATCTCTAGTGAAACTATATTTTAATTCTTTCACATCTTATGCGCTTTACTTGGAGCGTCTGTGTGCTTTTATTTTTGTTTTGTTTGAATAAATTCGGATCCTAGCAATCCTTGTGTGGGAGAGAGACACGCTCCGCTTTTTCATGTGAATACTCATGTTCTTCACTTATATTTGTTGAGTATTCTTAACTAGCTACTGCAGTGCTTTTAGCTCCTGTTTTTCATGCATCTCTTCGAGCTGTTAGCACTTGTTTATAAATACTCTCTTGCTGCATTATATTATCATTTGGAGAGTTTATGTTTAAATAAATTGATTGGTGTTTGTTTGGAAGAAAGAAAATGCTACATGTAGTAGTTGGTATTGGAAAAGACATATGCATTCTTGTAGATCATTGTCTTGTTTCGATTTGATACTTTGCAATTGTTTTGAGCTCTCAAGTAGATCATGTTTAAGCTCTTGCATCATGTAGTTAAAGCCTAGTAGTGGAGAACTACCGTAGAGCTTGTTGAGACTTGGGATGCATATTTGTTCTCTCTAAGGTCTAGATATTTTCTGGTAAAATGTTTGAGCAACAAGGAAGACAGTGTAGAGTCTTATAATACTTGCAATATGTTTTTATGTGATTCTTGCTGTACCGGTTTATACTTGTGTTTGCTTCAAACAACCTTGCTAGCCTAAACTCTGTACTGAGAGGGAATGCTTCTCGTGCATCCAAACTTGAGCCAAAACCCATGCCATTTGTGTCCACCATACCTACCTACTATGTGGTATTTCCTGCCATTCCAAGTAAATATTTCATGTGCTACCTTTAAACTATTCAAAACTTTATTACTCCTTATTTGTGTCAATGTTTTATAGCTCATGAGGAAGTATGTGGTGTTTTATCTTTCAATCTTGTCATTTACTTCTGACAGACTTTCAACCAATGGACTAGTGGCATATACATCCGCTTATCCAATAATTTGCAAAAAGAGCTGGCAACGGGGTGCCCAGCCCCAATTAATTACAACTTTCATTAATAATTCTCTTCACATGTTTTGCCCTGATTTATCAGTAAGCAACTTAATTTGCAAATAGACACTCCTCCATGGTATGTGAATGTTGGAAGGCACCCGAGGATTCGGTTAGCCATGGCTTGTGTAAGCAAAAGGTTGGGAGGAGTGTCAACTATAAAGAAACTAAAATACATGTGTAAACAAAAGAGAAGAGGGATGATCTACCTTGCTGGTAGAGATAACGTCCTTCATGGGAGCCGCTCTTGAAAGTCTGGTTGACAAGGGGGTTAGAGTGCCCACTACCATTCGTTGACAACAACAAACACCTCTCAAATACTTATTTTGTGCTCTCTATATGCTTTCGAAAACTTAAAAAGCTCTAGCACATGATTTAATCCCTGCTTCCCTCTGCGAAGGGCCTATCTTTTACTTTATGTTGAGTCAGTTTACCTACTCCTTTCTATCTTAGAAGCAAACACTTGTGTCAACTTTGTGTGCATTGATTCTTACATGTTTACTTATTGCACTTGTTATATTGCTTTATGTTGACAACTATCCATGAGATATACATGTTACAAGTTGAAAGCAATTGCTGAAACTTAATCATCCTTTGTGTTGCTTCAATGCCTTTTACTTTGAATCTATTGCTTTATGAGTTACCTCTTATGCAAAACTTTTTGATGCTTGTCTTGAAAGTACTATTCATGAAAAGTTTTTGCTTATATGATTCATTGTTTACTCTTTATCTATTGTTAGCAAACTATAGACCATTGCTTTGAGTCACTTCATTCATGACATGAGCCTTGCAATATATTGATCAAGATTGTGTGAAAGCATGTCTCCTCAGAAATTATTTGTTGTTATCGTTTTACCTACTCGAGGACGAGTAGAACTAAGCTTGGGGATGCTTGATACGTCTCCAACGTATCCATAATTTCTGCTGTTCCATGCTTATATTATACCATTTGCTACATGTTTTATATACACCTCGTATCTGTAAGGACCCCGGATTAACTGTCCGAGATACTCGTTATGTTTCCTGCAACAATCCCATGATCAGTCTGTTGTTGCACATAACTCGAATTGGCATCACAGAACACCCATAAATACCGAATAAATATACTTACTTGATTGAAGTCATAACTTCAACAGGTACTGGCAGCGGAAATCACCAAACAGCGTGGAGCCCAAGTCATTTGCCTTAACCCTACAGGCAGCTGACTGGGAAGCGCCCTAGTTCGCATTGACGTCATTAACCACTTCTTCTTCGAACTGCTCTTCTTCAGAATCTGGCTAAGACAATAGCCAGGGACGAAACCAATATGAGTACATTTGAATGTACTCGCAAACTACCCCCGGAATGAGCATGCACTACTCTTTTTATTGTTTAAATAAAACTTTCTTTGCTTTGAAAACTCTATATCCTTGTTTAAAAAGGGAAGGACAGACTTTTGTATGATAAAACTTTGTTTTGAAATCTCTATGTCTTTATTGAAAAAGAAAAGCAGGCTTTTAGATCTTTTCCCATAAATTTGTTTTTGTAAGAAGTCTCCTTTAAAACTTTTCCCGAAAATATATCTTTGTTTTAAAAAGGTAAGAAGTATCTTTTGAAACATCTTCCCGGAAAAATCACCATTTTGTTTATTTCTCCAAAACTCCTCCTTTTCCGACCAAAACCATTCCTGGTCAAATCATTTTTTTCCAACAACCTTATACCAACCCTTTGGTATAGTTCCATAAATCATTTTTCCGCTTTCAAGACACAAAACTTTGCACTTCTCGACCATAGCCCGTCATGGTCCTCCTCTTTTCCAGCAACCTCATACCAGCCCGTCGGTAGAGTTGCAGATACAACACATCTCCATTTTATTTTCAAATCTCAAAACTTTGCAAAACTTGCACATGGTCTTAGGAACAGTCTCCCAATTGTCCATATCCGAGGACTCGGCTATTCGAATAGTTTTAACCCTCTGCAGAGGTAGCACGCTTTTTGCCCACACCCATCCGGTAACTCATCATGTCAGCCACGTCCCGCCATACAAGGTGTATGCGAAGTTGAGCCACCGACCATAGCCTCTCCTTTGCTCATGCTAGTATAGGATCCTTCCCATATGACACTTTCCATCAACACCCAGTCCAGTTTCCCGTCGGAAACCCTAAGTGTGAGGACTCATATGTTTTGTCTGGCGGTGTATAGGGGACATCCTTCTATCCTCCTCCTTATCTTTCCATAGAGTTTGAGCGAGGACCCAGGTCAGGGTAGGTCCTCAGACCATCCCCTCATGCATAACGGAGTCATCTCCGTCGATGAGGCATCCCATACTAATAAGAGCAAATTATATGACTAAGCCCTTTCCCATATGTGGGTAAATGTGGTCGCACAGGGTAAGATTGGTCGTCATGGTTCTAGGACACTGTGCATTTTTCATAAACATCACCATTCTCAATTTCTCCCTTCAACACCGACACCTCAGCATTCCATAACCACACAAGTATTTTCAAAGGAGTTTTGAGTAAACAATATTTTTCCCATCCTATAGTTTGAAAAAGAATTTCCATCTAATATCTCCATATAGGGTGTCAAAATAATATACTTGTAATTTGGAAAAAGGGTTTTCAAAATCATAGCTTTAGTGGCAAACACCACATAAATCACTGTTGCTCTTTATAAGTAAAACATGCGAACCAAAATAGATGTATATAAATGCAAGCTTAGAGGATAGCTTGCCTGATTTCGGCATGATGTTCCCGGGCTTCTTCTCACTGATCAAAGAAATAACTCTCATCCTTCTCCGATAAATCCTTTCCAAATACCACCCCGGTAGCGTTTATCTCTAGCGTCGCAACATGAAAATAAAATAACACGCAATAAGCAAACCAAACCACAAGTGGTATACAAACAAGGAACAAACCACAACATAGCACTATTTTAATCAAGCAACAAACTAAGATCTACATTTACAAGGGCATCATACTAATCAGGAGTATAACACCATACACATGCCAAAACAAGAGGGCACAAGGACATCCTCAACTAGAGGTAATTAACAACCATTTTTCCTAATCAGGAAATACTTCAGACAAAAGTTAAACTACTAATTAATCTTGGTAATTCAAAAATATCTCACCAAGTTAAGGTGGATACACTAACAAGATATTTAAGCTAGTACCCAACTCAAGTCCATCAAGTTCATCAAGTTCATCAAGCCATGCAAACATATTACCCATACCAATATGTCTAACAAATACCACTAACAGTACTAACATATTATCACCTTCTAACAGTAATAACATGCAAACAACAGTACCACAACAATCATTAACCAGCAAGGCACACATATTAATCACACACAATATTCTCACATTAAAATAAATAAACGTAGCAATCTATTATATAATTAAAACACAAGACAACCAATGGTGGAGATTTAGCACCATAGTACAAACGGTGGAGATTTATCAGCACAAGATACACATCCACGTAATTCCACATGGAAACTACACAGCGTGGATAGATGTCCAGCTCCAGCCTTGGCATGTTCTGGAATCTGAAAAGGAAAAAAAGTTTGGGAAGTGCACGGTACCTAAGATTAGGAAAATAGACGGATAGGTGTTTGACATGACCACGTACATTGATCTGTAAAGCAAACGGACACTAACCGACGGCCCAATGCGGACGCATATAAGCTACCAATACGTGCATGTACTACCCCACAAACCTCTCACGGCTGGACACCACCAAATCCGCCGTCGGCAAATCGAAGGCATACGGAACGAAGGCTGAGCTGTGGCTGGTAGGCTACGTGAAGAAAAGGAGCTGTGGGGCGACGTTGGCCGGCGACCACATGCAGGATCGTATCCTCGGATGGATGCAAGGAATAATCTACCATCGATCGGCCGGAAATTTGATTGATAGATCAACGTCGCATGCAGCAGGCTAGGTCAAGAAGACGAGCTGCGTGATGACGTCGGCCGGCGACCACAACAGAGATAATAGACATGATCATCATCGGGCAAGCGAAGCACAGATTGCAGGTTAGCAGCTAATGGATCCTGTAATCAAATTATGGGAAAATAAATTGAAAAGTGGAAGCAGCCGCAGCTGCGCCGTCGGCATCGTCAAATACGACCAGGTCAATCATAGGTCGCGCTGGGTACAGTCAGCACCGATGACCTTGCTGGCCCCGACGTCGAGATGCAGCCTCGCCGGGGGTCAATGACATATCGCTTCTCCAGCGTGAACAATGTGCTATAGATCGATCGGAAATTCTTAGATTGATCGATCGACGTCGTCGCAGAAAGATTAGCTAATGGAGAGGATGTGTGCATGGTTCCAGCGATTTAATAAGAGACTGCAGTTTAGCCATCGGTAGATGGATGAGGCCAGGAGCTAGCTTGATCAAATGAAAAATACTAAGGTGCATCAAGCACAGTTCAACCATCGACATGGACGACCGACCAGGCATTTAGCTCACACAACTTTGAGGGGCGAGCATCAAGGGATTCAAGGGTCGAGCTAAGCACCAGCAAAAGCTACTAAATGATCTTATAACCAGACACGGTCTTGACCAGGTCTTGATTCTCTGATTGACCATTCGCGAAGCCGGCGACAACCCCAGATGTGTACATGAATGCACGATAATAGACATGGTCATCACCGGGCACGTGAAGAACAACTTGAAGGCCAGCAGCTAATGAAACAGGAATTAGGAAAGTTATGAATCATCCTGTAATCAAACTTTGGGATAAGAAATTGAAAAGTGTAAGCAGCCGCAGCTGAGCCTTCGTCGTCGTCAAACAAGTCCAGGTCCGTGAAGGATCGTGCATGGTGCAGTCAGCACACTGACCTTGCCGGAGATGCAGCCTCGCCGGCGGTCAACGACATATCACCAGGGGAGTTTGCTGGAAGAAGTCGCCCGGTCCGACAAGCCGCTGGGCCTGCAGCATATGCATATACACGGTAGATGTTGATTAGAAGCAGAAGTTGTTTTCCTTGCACTCCTTGATGGTTCGAGTTAAGCTCATTTTCTCAGTTTCTGATATGCTGTATGCAACCACATGAAGAATATTAATTTTATCTCTGCACACATGCATGCCCGACTGACCAAGCTTAGCAAGAATTTTAAATCAACAATGCATACGCTAATAAATAAAGGATATCTAAGTCTTCAGTTATATTTCACCCCAACCATGCATTTACATTTTAACCAGATTAATTTGAAGTTTGCCGACGTGGTTGTCCAAGACAGTGACATTCGCTTCAGCTGGAGGTTTTGCATCATAAACAACTAAAAAACGTGTAGATGTCGACATTACGAGAGAGGTAAACACAGGTGCGACGCCAAACGGTTGATAATTTGGTAATCGATGTGTGACTGCACTTTGCATCATTTGAGTGCTTGGTTATTTTTCGATCACATGCGTGTAGCAGTCATGGATTCAAGTTTATTATTCAGTTACATCAAAAACATTGTTTCAAATGACCACCCAATGCATGAAGTCGATTCTGATTAGATTATTTTGGTGCAGGATTCCAGTTAATTGCACGTGTGAATGAAAGTTCAGTAGACGTGGTCGCCTATGCGCGCAGCTTATGTTTCTGATGAGCGGCGCCATGGAAAACTTACGGCTTTGACATTTGCTGACATCTACATGAAACGGTGCAACAAGAAAAATGAGGCAGCGGAGAGTCCATGGGATAAAGTGGCAAAGTAATAAGCAAGCAATGCACAGATTTAATTAGAAATTCTTCATCTAAGGTATGAATCACACACATACATACATAGTTCTAAAGCAAGCATAATGTTATCATATCATCATAGTCTACCCAATAGCCGTCATGTCAGGATATGCTTGGTATAGAATCAACACAAAAAAGTTACATTAAAAGGTACAATAGTATGAAAAGAAAAATCACCGGAAGAATCATTTATTTATGAATTTAAATATATCGCCAGTTTTAATAATATTTATATATAGAATTGGTGTAACATATATTCAAAATCAAATTAGAAAATGAGGGAATAAGAACCCTTATACACACCTCACCAAAAGATTTAATTTATGCTGGATCTAATCATATTGTGTGAGGACGTACATTCTAAATAGCAAAGGTAGTAAGTTAACAATGCTTACAAAGCTAGCCGCGCAAATGCGCGGGCCACTCAGCTAGTTCCACTTTAAGTTAGGGAAGTTAGAGATATGGTTGTTTTCGACCCCAACCCTAAGTTGGACGTCCAGCAGCCTTTATATAGGCTTGTAAGTCGTGGCTTTTA
Source organism: Poa pratensis (assembly GCA_947311845.1). Classification (NCBI taxonomy): domain Eukaryota; kingdom Viridiplantae; phylum Streptophyta; class Magnoliopsida; order Poales; family Poaceae; genus Poa; species Poa pratensis. Next base: position 91,749,268 of record CAMZMU010000027.1, read on the forward strand.
GCCTCAGACCACGTTTATGTTAAACCCTAGATTGGATTGCTAAGCATTCATCTATATTTGAGTTCCTCTGTGTTGCGCTCAGGAATTCAACCTCTCCACTGTGTTGCGCTCTGGAGATTATCGTTACCAAAGTTTGAGTGTGATCTGTTGTTCCATTGGGAATTAGTAGATTGCAGAAACCGCTTCGTGGTCGGCGGCTATGTTGCATCGGTGTGAGGCGTCGCGAATATCCATTGGGTTGAAGAGTTATTGCATTGGCAACAGGGGAACAGCCAAAGAGTTCGTCGGATTCTCGCAAGTTATCTTCCACCATCATCCACCTACCCACTGCTCATTAAGAAGATCGGGCCAGCCCTTATCATTTATTCTATAATGTAGATTTGATATTTCCTTGTCTATCTTTGGTCAAACTTAATAAATTTTTACTTCCAAAAAATGGTACACCTTATATTCTTAAAAGAGAGTTAGTATTTTCGGAGGTGCTCATAGGGGTAGGGTGTGCGTGTGTGCGTTCATAGGGGTGAGTGTATACGCGTGTATGTGAGCGTCTGCGTTGTACTATGTTTCGCAAAAAAAAGTTAGTATATCTTAATCGATATTAATATAAGTCGGGATGAGACCTCTCATTTATTTTGCACTTGTACAAAATAATGTTTACATTCAGGTCATTTCATAGCTTTTACTTATTAGTAGTTATTTTTGGGCTACCAATGTGCATATTCTCATATCATCTCCTCGAAACAGGATATTCTCATGTCATCTCACAATCACCTTTAACTAATCACGATTTGGAGAGGTGCACATGCAAGCTTTTCTTTTTTGAAAGGATCCGTCACAAAGTACAGGAACTCAACAGAAACTACAACCAGGTCCAACAAAGAAAGGAAATAACAAAAATACCCTGTAAAAAGCACAAAGCTCCCTGAGCCACCTGAAAGAATCACAGACGGATCCACCACCGCGCTCCCTAGAACCTGGTCGCCGCCGGAGTCGCCGTACCACCAAACCTGGAGAAGAGAGCACCTCCACAAATGTAGTCGACCGCAGAACCGCCCGCCGCCACGCGACGAGACCCAGAGCGATGAACGCACACGGCCAGCACCATCTCCTCCGCACCACCCAGCTTCCCGCCAACACGGCAGCGCCCAGACCAACCACCAGCAAGACCCGACCTCCAGAAGCCCGCTCCCCTCGCCGCCACGGCCGGCCGGAGCAACCAACGAAGAGGACCACCACAAACCTTAGCAAACTCAGGTGGAATCCGACACCGATGATCTCCACCATGGAGCACCAGACGGAGCCAGATCGCAACAACCCCAAATCCTCCAAAAGAAGAGCCACCCACTCTGCCCAGACGAAGAGAAGATCGGGACAAAAGCTCAACGCGAGGATCGCCACCTCCACAGCGACGAGCCCGCAGAGCACCAACTCTCCCCAGATCAACAGATCCGAGAAGCACCACCCTCCAGCAGCTCGCCGACTCCGCCACAGGCGTCGTCGGGGAAGGGACCGAGCGCCGGCACCGTTATTCCACGCAGACGCCGCCGCCACCTCCTCACCAGCGCCAGCAAGAAACCCTAACCTACTCCTATCTACAGGCCGACCGAGAACCGGGGATCCCCCATCCGCCACCCGTTGCCGGAGCGGTGAGCAGAAGATGAGGGAACCCGCGGCCTCGCCGGCAGATCGAGCAGGGAACGGAGTCGCCCTTCTTATCGCCTTCTACAGTAGCAGGAGGAGAGGAGAAGGGGGATGTGGCTGAAAGTTGTGCACATGCAAGCTTATTCGATGCATACTTCATAAATACTAGGCTTATTCGATCCAAAATTCATCTAACTGTTGCAAAAAGTTTGACATCTCAAAGTTAGTATGTTTTTGTGCTCGTCTTTATCCGTTGACATTCCAAGAAGGTCACATTTACTCGGGACATGAGGCGACACATTACTGTGACGGCGGTGATGCGGCACCGTTTCTGCAAGTTTTGATCTGTCATTTAACTTCTCTAAGCTGAGAGAGTGCTAGCTTAAAAAGGGTGCATCCTCACTAGGTACGTACAAACTACTGTACCTTCCGGACGGAATAATGGTGTCATTTAGATTGGGACATGCAATGAAATGTATGTTAACTCTAATCGTCCGGCAGGTCAATCATCCATTAGCACTACTTTATACATTGTGCTACGTCGTTGCGATTACTGTATCTAAGTACTAACATGTAGGGCCCGTGAAGTAAGGGATCCGGATGATGGTAACATGGCCAATTGGCGCCCAAGTTAACTGCAACTCTGAGAATGGATCGAATGCTTAAAGGATTATAAATTTCTGCCGATTGGAGGCGGGGTGATAAGCGGTGAGATCCAGAATGGTAAGTACGGTGGTTAAGATTCCGTGTGAACACAAACATCAGGATTGGTTCTCTGTACTCCCTTTCTGACTTTCCTCTCGATCTGCACTTCTGCATCAGCATGATTAGAGATTAGGCTAACATGCGCAAGGCACATGGTTTTCCTTATTTTTCACGTAGTAGAAGAGAAACTAAATTGAACCAAAGCAGGGTTACCTTCTCACATGCATTATGTAAGTGGTCAAGAACCCTACGTTTTGTTGTGTCCATGCACTAGTAGAGAACCCACCTCTAGTACCGGTTGTAGATGGCCTTTAGTACCGGCCACACAACCGGTACTAAAGGGTCGGCACTAAAGGGGTAACCCTTTAGTACCGGCACCTAAATAAAACCGGTACTAAAGGGTCTCCACGTGGGCGAACAGGCGAGCTCGACCCTGAGGACGTTTAGTACCGGTTTGTAATACAAACCGGTACTAAAGGTTCCTGCTTTTTTTGCTTATTATTTCAGGGGGGTTTTGGTTTTTTTTCTTTTCGATTATTTTTCGGGGTTTAGGGTTTCTGTTTTTTTCCTTTTCGCTCATTTTTCAGGGTTTCGGAGGAGATCGCGTATAAAGTACTCACTACACATATAAAGTAGTCATTATACACATACAAAGTACTCTCGTCACATATAAATTTAAGTACTCCAAATTAATTACAACAAGCTGGGTCGCCCGCGCATTTGCGCGGCTAGATATACCGTATATCAAATAAAATATTTCATATGGTATTTTATGTTAGTTCTGCGTCATCTACATAACACTTATTCCAATTCATTTCTAAATGAGCGTTATTGTAGATTTATTTTATTAGATTATTGATTAAGATATATTAGAGAGAAAATAGAAGAGGTATTGACATCTGCGTATGCACATGGAACCATGGTGAGATACTATTTCCCGACTCTATCTTCCTCTGTCCTTCAGGATTTGTCTCTCTTAGGATTTTTACATCAATGGCTCGTTCTTAAACCTTGTGCTATTTTTCTCTACTCAACCGTAGTTACTTTCATTTTTTATTACTGCACTATCATGACCTTGTATGGCTCAAATCATGCTTATCTATGCTTTGTAATTACCAGTACCTTTGCTAGAGAAAAGTTATCACGCTGACCTACCGATTCTTATCATAGCTTGTCCGTTCTTGTCATACGCCATATTATCTTAGTTGTAGTCCTACTTCCAATCATTAGTATTGCATAAATCGCATACTGGCATTGAGACGCAAACTCCTTATACACGATATTATGCGTGCCTTGTACATGGTTCTTGTAAAGGTATAACTTTGATATGCATCATTGATCTGCCGCTTTTGATAGTTATGAACTCTGTGAGTAACCATAAATCACATCAATTCGTCCGTGCATTTCCCCGTACATGTTCTATTTGTGTCAGCATATGTTTTTATACACTCAATCCTAGGTTCATCCAGTGTTATTAAATTCTTTTGGTTTTAAGGCGAGCGCTTTTATATAAATATAGTGGTTCGTTTCTACACATATTTTATTCTGAAATTTGGCTTCCTATGAATTTCACATGTATTATGTTTAGAGTTGTATATATGAAATGAGTTGCATTCTTTATCCACCTAATAAAGGTTGTGTCCGCAACGCAGATTCAAAATTGTGCAAATGTAGGGGAATCTAGACAGTGTAAATTTCAACCTAAATTTAAGCTTTAAAACTTGAATCTAGGTTTTGATTTTTTTTTCACAAATGTATCTAAACACATATGAACCGTCAATCTACTGGTTATTATTATTATTGATCAATAGCCCTTATATGTTCATAACTGAATGTAAATATCCTCCAGACAATTCTTCTTAATCAGGTTGGTTTTGTAAGGAATAGTCCAAACGCTGGCTCTATTTCACAACCAAACGATCACACACATGCATGATGCATAATCCTCCATCTACAAATTTAAACCACATGCACATATGACATATCTTAGTACGCATATATGTAAGCTAAGAGTGAGTAGTTACCTGGTTGTAGCGGCTAAGCACACAATGACACAATGACTATCACAATGACATAGTCCACGACACTACTACTGTGATCTGACGCATGTTCCTGCAAGTTCACGACCACCTCTTCTACTTTAATCATCATGCCAAATGTACCAGAATATGGTTTTTGCCTATTTCTTTTGAACCCGATAGAATCTAGCATATCCAGCGTAATAGCCTTGTTTAAGAAATCCGCTGATCATTTCACCAAGGCTCCAGTCCATCACCTCGTAGAATCTGAAGCTTCAGCTACCAGATTTGTTGCCCCGGCTCGGAGTGCAATTGATTTTTTTAGAAAATAGAGTGCAATTGATGGTGAACAATTGCTATCTTCCACACACTTTGCAGAAGGAAATTTTTTTATTTATCTTTGTGCTCTCTCTCTCATCCTCGCACCATGATGTCACCGCTTAGCTGGAATACATCCTTGCAACATGCATGCGTACAGTTGGAGTACTAATTCCCGAACTGACTAGAGGGAAAGTTATATAGGGAATAAAACCCTAACAAACCCATGACTCACATGTAGTTCCCCCAACATGCTAACAAAACAAGGAAACATGTCATAACAGTGGATTACCACCACACACATGCTAGGAAACACATTGTAATAATAAAGTTATAACACAACAACTAATAAAGTCCTAATAAAAATAGGCAGAAAATGTCTAAACCTTATAATTAGCACCACAGTCAATCAGTGACTCCTAAATTCAAACCAATTTAGGGATATGTTCTCCTATACATATAGAAGACAGACCAATTGGATTCATTCCAAAATTCATCTCCTAAAAATCTACAAAAATCACCAAATAGCTACTGATGTGTTTTTAAGAATGAATAGAACTTTTGTTTTAGGTTTCATTTGCATACAAGACCAACATATCTGGAAAGGTAGCATCTCAACCTATCCAGATAATTTTAGTTTGCAATATTTGGATATATAAAACTCTAGATATTGAATATTTTGTGCAAAACATACTTTTTATGAGATTAAATCTAGCACACACATAACTACACATTTTGGAAAATGACCAGTGCCACATGGTTAAGAAAACACATATGAATGCTACAAAATTTGAATCACTCCAATAGCTATCACAAATTTACCACAAAACAATTAAAGCTACACTACAAATTTACAGGAATTTAAACAGCAAAAATAGATCACAGAAAAATAAAAGAAACGGGCCAGATCTGGCCCAGATCTGGCCGAGCAACGCTGGAGCTGGCCTAGTCCGCGGCCCACACGCACGGCGAAGTGGTACGCCTATCTTCTTCCTCGCGCACACGCACGGCGGTGCCAGATGGCAGCAGGGAGCACGGCGAGGATGGCGACGGCGCTCCGGTGATCCTAAAAATAAATGGCGATGTCCTAGGGTTAGACCGCGAGGAGGGGAGCACAGAGACACGAGAATGGCGGGGAATGGAGGACCGTGCAGCTCGTGAGCTTCCTCGACGTTCGGCGGCCGGAGATGAAGAGAACGGCGATGCCCCGCTCGATTCGTAGCTTCCCGCGACGATTCCATGGGCTAGGATGCAGAGGACGGTGTGGCGGAGCTTCCGGTGCTCTTCGATTTGCTCGGAGAGCCCTGGAGCGGCGGCGATGCGGCGTCCACTGCTAGCTACGGTTCGGGTCGGGGAGAGGAGCAGAGAGAGGAAAAGATCCGAGGGAGAGAGAGACAGCACGGCGTCGAGGCGGCCTTATCCTCCTCGCAGGACAGCGGAGAGGAGGGGGGGCCCGGGCGGGCGAGCGACGGGAGGACGACAACGGCATCGTCGGCCACGGGCTGCTACAGAGAAGACGGCATTTTGCAGAACGCCCCCTGGCAGAACTTTTCCCTCTCACAACTAGGTCCATTCCCGATTTTCTTTTATTTCTTTTAAAACCAGTAACTTTTAGGGAATTTATTTAGGGTACTTAAACATTTTATAAAAATTTGAGAAAATTCAGGTAGCCTCCCATATACATGTAGAAGCTCCAAAAAAATTGGGGAGTCAAAATAAAATGTTTTGAACAACTTTTGTTCATAGGGTTGAAATAAGACATTTTTCTTAAATACAATTTTATAATCCTTTAGAATTTTTAAAGCAAGTTTAAAACATTAATTTTGAACTCTTGGAACTTCCTTGACAAATATATTAACTTCAAATAGTTTTTATCTTCATATAGAAAATATTTATTTGAAGGAAATAGATAGTTAAGTAGGGAAAGTAATTTATTAAGATCATTTCTTTAATTCATGATCTTAATTTCCATTTGTTGAATAATTTGAGGAGTTTGCTTTAAATCTAAGTCACATTCAAAATTTGTGACCAGTAGGTTTCCAACTTAATACTCAAATATTTTGGTGTAATTATTCACCCAAGCAAACAATAAAACAAGAATTAACAATCATTTCAACCACAAGTCAAACAAGCAAACAATCACAACAATATCAACATCACATCCAAGATCACACAAATCAAATCACAAGAATTAATCACACCATCATTTACATACCTAACAATACTATCTTATAAAATGATCACACTTAATTATGACAAGATGATATTTAAAACTATCTCAACTCCACCTTGGTATTTTTTAAAAGGGTTTTGAGCAAGGCAAAATATGTGGGGTAATATATTTCCCACTTGTGTTCCTTTTAAAATGTAATGATAACCAAAGCTTATAAAATGGGAGTTGCATACAAAGGCAAAATATCAAGTTTAAAAGATAGATAGGAGATAGCATATAGATCTCCACATTTTTGGGAACACATAGTTCTGGAAATACTTTTACTTTCTCAAATAATGGGTATTAGTTTTGGGTGTTGCTAAACCAAGTATCATTGAAATGGAGTTGGCTAAAATAAGAATGGAAAAAATACATGGAATATTTTTCTTGTCATGACATGATCACCAAAGTTAATAATATTTTCATCTTGGTTGAGTTCTTAGGTTTAATATTTACTAGTCAAACATTTTAAACAACAGGTCACACAAGGTTCAACACAGCAACGGGAAGGAAAACACAATCATCAGTCAACCATTTCAAAAAGTTTTTGTTGGTTCTGAATTTTGGGTCTGGTAAAACCAAGTTTTTCTTAGTTTCCAAATTTGGGATGTGACAGCTCTTCCCCCTTAAAAATAAATCTCGTCCTCGAGATTTGCCCGGTGGTAACAGGGGAGTTCGAGGGCACGGGTTTTTGGGTTGACTACTCTTCCGAGGTCGTTGCTTCTTCAGTAAGGTCGCCATGAGAGATCTTGACAAATTGATGTTGCGAGGCTTTCTTTGTCGATGATCTTCTGTGCTGAGTTCAGATCCTCGATGATGGGGTTGACTTAACGATCGACGCTGAGGGAGAGTCCTGGTTGGCTGTTTCCAGACATTACAAGACTGAGGCGTAAGGGACTAATTATTAACATTTTCTTGTATACCTATTGCAGGTCTTCCCCCTTAAAAAGGGATTTTTAAACGGTCTTGCAGAAGGTTGCATCTGGGGTTGACTTGAAGGCATCGTCCTTCTTGGGTAGCTTGACGATCTTCGTCTTGGGTGTCATTCCTCGGTGCTTGGGGTCGGGGCAGATATCACTTCCTGATATTTTCTTCTTACGAGGGTCACAGATGAGGACGCATTGTTTTCCGGATGCGTCGAGCCTATGTACTCGACTCTCTCCGGTTTCTAGTTAGAAAAAGGATAATAAAAACTTCCATTTGAATCTCAGCTTGCTTGGGGGTTGGTGTCGTCCATAGCAGGTGCTCCCATCGTCTGATTCTTCTTAGTGACTTCCGGTAGATCTTCCTCACGCTGTTCTTCCTTCGGCTTGGCGGGAAAAAGGCTGATCCTGAAAGACTTCTTTGGTTCGGGTTCTTCAGGAAGCTTCGCAGGTGTCTTCACAAGTAAGTTAGAGTGCACCAGAATAGTTAGGGTTTCCGGGAAAACTTTCTGGTTGAGGGGCTTAAGCTAGTTTTCAAAGGAGTTGGGTGCTATACTCTGAACATCAAACTTATTGTACCTAAGATCCAAAACAACCAACTTTACATAGGCCTCTAATTATCGAGTCTCCAAAATACCATTCCAACATCTCTGGTAAGGCCACTACTATTAACTAGTTTATTGAATCAAGGCTTTTACCCAAGCTAAAGTCATTAGTCCACCATCATCTTCTTCGGCATAAACCCTTTATCATAGTATAATTCAATCTATCAAACACCCATCAAACCTTTTAGGCATAGTCTTCCCAGTACATCCTGTCACAAAAATCATAGTAGTCCACCAATTATTTCTTGATTAATTTATTCCCCAGATAGGCATACCTCAAATTATCTGACTCCTTCAGGTTGCCATCTTCCCACGATCATATCATCAAAGCTAAATAAAGCATCCAACAATCATGTGATCATTCCATCAAGAATTTGACCCACTTTCTAACCAAATTCAGATTTCATCTCGACACTTTCGGGCCTTGATCTCTTAATCAAAGATAAAATGATCCTTCTAAGAATAATCCAAACAGAGCGTGACAAGCTCTGAAAATTACTGTCACTTAGAATGTCTTGCTACTAGACCAAGTCACATTGATTCCTAGAATCCGATAAACATTCACTTGTCCTCCATCAATTATTTCTTGCATACAACGATCTACTCATTTGCTAACTCATCTTTGACCACTTCCTATAATTCCATAAGAATTTAGTACAAGGTCACTTGCGCTAGGAATCACCCTAAACATTCCAACACCGGAGCACTCTTCTTAATTTACTTGCTTCTAACCAATCCAAGCATCATTTTATCAGCAAGTGCTTCCTATAAATCCAATAACTTTCACCTTTATTTCTAAACCTTAAATCAAGGGTCATGTCTTCTAGCTCCAGATAACCACCAATGGTTGGGGACCGCAACTGGTTAGCCCCAGTATCAATTAAATATATCATCTTTCCAAACCCAATTGATTTATCGATCCACTCCAAGCTTTCACTTTTATTCTAAACCCCAAATTTTTGATATTACCAACCTTATCCACCAAAGTTTGATCTCATCAACTAGATTCTTAAGGGATCCTTTTGACTAATAATCTTATAGTCCAACACTCTTATATCTTCCAAAAGTCTCCTTTGTACCAACTAGTTTTGAATCGTCCTATGGCACTTATTCCCTTGGTCTAGAAAAAGCAGTTAGTATTTTTGCAAAATTTGGTTAGATGAGAGATTTAAAGTTAGATAAATTATGTTAGTTATGTTAGTTTTTCATATTCTTTTGTTAGTCCGACGGGATACGACCAGTGTCATCTACCATCGGGTCTTGAATCTTCATCTTTCTCGATGGCTTGATATGGTTGTACAAAACGACGAATGGAGACCGCTATCAGTCTTGCAGAAGGTCGCAGAGTCTTGGGGTAGCGAGTATTCCATACCTTGCTCCTCCTACTAAGAGAAAAATTTCTAAAGGGTTTTCCAAGTCGGACTCTTGAAAGGATACAAAAAGTACATCTATGGCCAACAAGGCAAAAAGGTTTTGTTGCTAACAGTCAAAATAAAAGCTACAGATAAAAGTGCGGTTACTTTGGGGTTCCCGACAAGGCGTGTTTTGTGAAACACACAAGGAAAATGTAATGTACCTGCACTTAGAAAATGGCAAGGTACCTGTGTATAGTGCAAACCCCTGAATCGTTTCATTTGCACACACAGTTTAAGATGAATATCACAACATTGTATCAATTATTACACGAATGATCCAGACTTGGAAAAATAAATAGTTCGATACATCTTTGCATAGCTTATAGCCAGATCAAAACAAATAAAGCAGCAGAATAAAACTTCAAAGAGCCTCCATCTTCATGATGCACCACAGGCGAAAACATGTTGGTTGTAGACTCGAAACCCAAACGTAGTCCTTACTCATCGTCAGAAAATTCTGCAACAATTAATAATTAGCAACAGAGTGGGTCAGATACCATTAAAAATGGATCTGGCAAGTGACACTATGTGGACACTTAATGGAATAACTCTATAGCCTATATGCATACTTGGCTGGTGGAGTTCAAGGCTATTTTGCATAAAAGCTAATTTTGCCTAACACTTTGTAAAACACTTTCTTCAAATGTTCGAGACAACATGGCATGAAATCCATAGTCTCGTCTACCCTTATTCACCCATCAAAATTTTACTTAGAGAAATAAGATGTTGGGAGCCTCCGTTGCCATCCTTGATCAGCTGCTTCAATTGTCCGTAACCGGAGACACGGCTAAGTACTTAGTTTTAACTCTGCAGAGGTTGTGCACTTTCACCATTAGACCCAACAAACCCAAACTATCCTCAAGCACTCAAATTGTGCTAAGGAAAAGGAGAGAGTTGAGACGAGACTTTTCAGAAGCATTTTCCCATCCCATACCGACTTGACGCGCTCCCATTCTAACCATTCTACCACCACCTGTCAAGTCGGGACGAGTCCACGCAACTTAATCCATCTAGTCAGAGCCCATATGACTAATGGTTGCACGGTAAGCAACTTCACTTAGAGAAACATTGGTCCCTTTAATCCTGGGTGGCAATCCACAAGTGAATAAACACTCAACTCTGGCAGCCATGCAATCCCAAATCCACCCAGGTGATAAATTAACTTAGTAGAATTTAGGCTTTGAATAAAACAAATTTGCATAGCATCAATAATTCTACCAAGTTATCAATAGGATTCTAGACACAACTAGTGTAAAGGAGATAGTAGTTTTTAGCATAGCAATACTATCCTACACATGCATATAAAGAAATACACTAAGTCATGCATAGAAAAATACTTAGGAAATTTATGGGGGGTGTGCCACTTGCCTTGGCAACAAGCAGAATAGCAACAACAGCTGCAACAATCCTCGTTTCCCTCCGGAGATTCTAACACAACAAACAATACATAATGAACAAACAACTTTCATAAAACTTCTAAGGAAAAATGTCATGCATGATGTGCAAAGTATTTCTAAGGACTAGAGATGCATGCATGCCATGCCATGCCATGAAAAAAATTCTAAGTTAAAACAAGACAATCAAGAAGGTCCAAAAATGACTAAAAATTAACTAAGGACTAAAGCTAACACATCAAGTCCAAATTAATTTCTAAGGAAAGTAAACAAAATATGAAGTGCAAAAATTTTCTAAGGAAAAAGGTATGAAATCAATAGTTGATAAATTTTCTAAGGACCAACATTTGTTATAGCAAGTACTTAGAATAATTTCTAAGGAAACAACTAAGTTTTCTAGATACTAAAAATTTCTAAGGACAAGTTTAGCACTTTTAATGTGTTGAAAATTTCTAAGGAAAAGTTCTAAGTAAAAGTGTTCTCAAAATTGTATTACCCAAAAAATTTCTAAGGAAGAAATAACACTTTGGTGGGTGAGGTGAAATATTTCTAAGTTATTTTGCATATAACATGGTCATAAAGACTTAGTCAAATTTTCTAGTCGAAACTATGGTGAAGAATAATTTTAATCAATTTTTAATTATTAAATTAACACCTAAAAACATTTAATCCTAATTAATTATCAAAACGTAGCAATTTACTTTTATAAAAATTACTGAATATTACTACGGCCAGAAATTAGACATATAAAATTATAACAAAAGAAAATACTTTAAAATCTATTTCTAAACTTAAAATATAGCCAGAATATCAATTAAACCACTTTTAAAATTAATCTAAAATAATTTCGTCAAAACCTCAAATTAAGCATATAGAAAGTTTCTACACATTATAAGCTTTCCAAAAATATAAATTTCATAAATTTTGGATAAAGGACTAAAAATTAATAACAAATCTAAAATCCAGGGACCTATCCGTGATGCGCAGGGACTTAACGTAAAGAAAACTGAAAAGATCTTCCCGCTGGAATCCTCCGTCGACGTGGCAGGCTCTGGTTGGTGCGGAGATCTTCGCGGGTCTTCGCGGGCTGAAGCGGGTGCGGACGGATGCGGGCGGATGCGGCGACGCGGACGACGTGGCGACGTGGCATCTTCTTATTGGAGCATACCCCTTCGCGACAAGTTCTAATCTACACCGTCTAAAATTGATCCAACGGCCTAGATCTTCTGGACCAAAAGGTCACCGGTACCTCCGCCGGAGTTTCGCTGGAACAGTACGGCGCGATGGCAGTGAACAGAGCGTGCGCGGTGCGGCTATTCTACGGCGCTAGGATGGAGATGGAGCGTACCAGATCGATTAGGAGGACGATGCGGGCTCGATGGCGAAGAAGGCGTGGTCGTCGTGCTCCGTAGCTCCCTCGATTGCTCGTCGAAGGTGCAGCAGGCGATGGCGACGTCCTGTCGTGGATGGAGGTGACAATCTGAGGGACAGGGAGATGCACGAAGGTGTCAGGAAGATGCGCGTCGTCGAGGGAAAGCGAATGGGGGTGGAGAGAGGTGCAGAGATGGTCAGGGCTCACCGGTGTTGACGGCGGACGGCGGCGGCCACTGCGAGATCGCGACCGCGATTGTGAGCAGCCTGGAGGCGTTGGGGCTAGGGTTTGGGGTGGGGAGAAAGAGGAGGGTGCCAGGTATATAAGAGCGGCGGAGATCGAAAACAACCCGCAAGAATCGGGGAGAAAAATCGGAGAGGATTCGTGTTCGTCCTGGACTTGTTTCCATGCGCGAGAGGAAAGGGGATCGGTGACGTCTCGCCTGCGTCACCTGTGGGTCCTGGATGTCAGCGAGAGAGAGGAAAGGTGGGCTCGTGGGCCGCTTGCTGTGCGCGCGCGCGGAAGGAAAGAAATGGGCTCGGCCCAGTTAGCTAGGAGACGTAAATTTTTCCAGAGTCACTTTTTCTTTTCTGTTTTTAACCAAATTCAAATAACTTTTGATTTATAAAACCAAAACCACTCAAACCAAATTCTATACTTTTGTAAAAACATGCCCCACATGTTTAGCATGTATTGGGGATAAAATATTCAAAAACTTTATTTAAAATTTGAAATAGGTTTGAAAAGCATTTGCAGATAAAATGCAAATATTGTTTTTGAGACAAATTCTCTAAATTTTTATAATTTGAAAACGATCACAATGCAAACAATGATGCAATGACATGATGCATGATGCAAATGAAAAGTTTTAAATTTTTGTGAAAATTGGGATGTTACAAACCTAACCCCCTTAAGATGAATCTCGCCCTCGAGATTCGGTTTGGCTAGCAAATAGGTGAGGATGTTCTTCTCTAAGGTCATCTTCTCTTTCCCAAGTTGCTTCTTCCTCTGAATGGTGATTCCATTGTACTTTGCAAAATTTGATAGTCTTGGTTCTGGTAATTCTCTCTGCTGTCTCCAAAATTTTTATGGGTTTTTCCTCATAGGTGAGATCACTTTCCAGCTGAACTTCTTCTAGTGGCACTGTATCTCTCAGCGGAGTTTCTGCCATTTCAGGGTGACACTTCTTCAGCTGACTAACATGGAAAACATTGTGAACTGCGGAAAGTGCTTCCGGTAGTTCCAATTCATAAGCCACTTCTCCTTTACGTGACAAAACTTTATAAGGTCCAATAAACCTTGGTGACAGTTTTCCTTTGATTCCAAACCTCTTCACTCCACGAAGGGGTGAGACTCTAAGATAGGCTCTATCTCCAATATCATAAGTGACTTCTCTCCGTTTGGAATCAGCATAACTTTTCTGCCTAGATTGAGCTGCCTTCAATCTGTCCTTAATCAGCCTAACCTTTTCTTCAGCTTCTTCGATTATATCAGGACCAAACAGACTTCTTTCTCCTACTCCACTCCACAAAAGTGGGGTAGTGCATTTCCTTCCATACAGTGCTTCAAATGGTGACATCTCTATGCTGGCTTGATAACTATTATTATAAGAGAACTCAGCATATGGGAGATTATCATCCCAACTAGACTTATAGTCTAATGCACATGCTCTCAGCATGTCCTCCAGGATTTGATTTACCCTTTCAGTCTGTCCATCAGTCTGGGGGTGAAAGGCTGTGCTAAACTCTAGCCTAGTTCCAAGGACTTCATGTAACTGCTTCCAGAAATGTGAAGTGAATTGAGTGCCTCTATCTGACACAATCTTCTTTGGAACTCCATGCAAACATACTATTCTCTTCATGTAAATATCTGCTAGCTTGGCACTTGTGTAAGTTGTCTTCACAGGCACGAAATGAGCTACCTTGGTCAAACGATCAACAATAACCCAAATAGAATCATAACCAGACTTGGTTCTGGGTAGACCTGTGATGAAGTCCATCCCAATCTGATCCCATTTCCAGTCGGGTACTGGCAAAGGTTGAAGTAACCCTGCTGGCTTCTGATGCTCAGCTTTACACGGCTACACACATCACACTTGGCAATATATTCAGCAATATCTCTTTTCAAATTGTTCCACCAAAACCTCTCCTTCACATCCATATACATCTTGGTGTTACCCGGGTGTATGGAGTAAGGTGAGTCATGGGCTTCCTGAAGTATCAACTTTCTGAGATCTACATCTTCTGGAACACAAATTCGTTTCATGAACCATACTGTGCCTTCTTCATCTAGTCGAAAACCTTTGGCCTTGCCTTCACTAAATTTTCTTGATTTCTTCCATCACTTTGTCTTTTTGAGCCTCTTGATTTTGTCCATCAAAAAGGTTGCACTTCTAGAGATGCTACAAAACCTTCAGGTACTATCTCCAACCTAAGATCCTTGAATCCCTTGCATAGTCTTCTGGCAATTCCCCTGCCGTGAGTCCGTTAACATAAGTTTTACGGCTTAAGGCATCAGCTACTACATTGGCTTTTCCTGGGTGATATTGCAAACTCAGGTCATAGTCCTTAATCAATTCCAGCCATCTCCTTTGTCGCATGTTCATTTCCTTCTGTGTGAAGAAGTATTTAAGACTTTTATGGTCCGTGAATACTTCACAACGCTTTCCATAGAGATAGGGCCTCCATATCTTCAGGGCATGTACTACTGCTGCTAATTCTAAGTCATGTGTGGGGTAGTTGACTTCATGCTTCTTGAGCTGCCTTGAGGCATATGACACCACTTTGCCTTCTTGCATCAACACACCTCCAAGTCCTCGATGTGAAGCATCGCAGTACACTTGGAAATCTTTCTCCAGATCTGGTAAACATAGAACAGGTGCTGATACTAAACGTTTCTTCAGTTCTTGAAAACTAGTTTCACATTCTTCGGTCCACACAAACTTCTTGCCCTTTTGTAGCAATTCTGTTAAGGCCTTAGCAATTTTGGAGAAATTTTCAATGAATCTCCTATAGTATCCTGCTAGTCCCAGAAAACTACGGATTCTCCCACATTCTTGGGCGACTCCCAGTTGGTTACTGCGAAACCTTTTCAGGGTCTACTGCTATTCCATCCTTAGACACAATGTGTCCTAGAAATCCTACTTGTTCCAGCCAAAACTCACATTTGCTGAACTTGCCATACAATTTGTGCTCTCTAAGTCTTTGCAAAACTTGACGTAGATGTTCCTCATGTTCCTTGTGGCTTTTGGAGTAGATCAAGATGTCATCGATGAACACAACGACAAACTTGTCTAAGAAATCCATGAACACTTTATTCATCATATTCATGAAGTATGCCGGCGCATTGGTTAAGCCAAAAGGCATAACTGTGTACTCATACAAACCGTATCGGGTGGTGAAAGCAGTCTTAGGTATGTCCAACTCTCTAACCTTCATCTGAAAGTATCCAGATCTGAGATCAATCTTTGAGAACACACAGGCTCCTTTCAATTGATCAAAGAGGTCGTTGATTCTAGGAGTGGGTATTTGTTCTTAATGGTTACTTCATTTAAAGCTCTATAGTCCGTGACTAGCCTCTGAGTACTGTCTTTCTTCTCAACAAACAAGATTGGTGCTCCCCAAGGTGAAGAACTTGGACGGATAAAACCTTTCTGCAACTGTTCCTCCAACTGTTTCTTGAGTTCTTTCAGTTCCTCTGTCGCCATTGGGTATGGTCTCTTGGCTATTGGTCCTGTGCCTGGTTTAAGCTCAATGAGAAACTCGACATCTCTATCGGGTGGCATTCCCGGCAGTTCTTCAGGAAACACATCTGGGTATTCCCTTACTATGAGCACATCACCGAGGCTAACCCCCTTAAGAGAATTAACCTTAAACTTCTTCATTTCAAACTTTGACTTGAATCTGATCGTCTTCTTTTCTGGGGTGGTGAGGGTGATTGCTCTATTTGCACAGTCTATGATCCCTTCAAAATGGGTCAT
Organism: Poa pratensis; assembly: GCA_947311845.1. Lineage (NCBI taxonomy): Eukaryota > Viridiplantae > Streptophyta > Magnoliopsida > Poales > Poaceae > Poa > Poa pratensis. The sequence continues at coordinate 91,765,850 of CAMZMU010000027.1, forward strand.
CCAATCCATCCCTAGAATGACATCTAGTCCTTGGGTTTCTAGGATTAGGAGGTTTGCTGGAAACTGATGTTTTCCAATCTCAAGGTTAAGGTTTCTACAACCAGATGATACTAACATTTCTCCTCCTGGAGAACTGACTCTAATTGGACACCCCATGTTTTCGACAGTTAACCCATGTTTGTTAACAAATGCTCTTGATATGAATGAATGCGATGCTCCAGTATCAAATAAAACTAATGCTGGACAGGAGTTGATTAGGAACGTACCAATCACAGCATCAGGTTCATCATAGACTTCTTCAACATTGATGTGGTTCACATGTCCCTTGTTGAAAGGATTGGGCTTGGTAGGAGTGTCCACTCTCTTCTCAGGGCAATCTGTGGCATAATGGCCCTTGTTGTTGCACTTGAAGCAAAGCACTTGGCTGAGATCCTTCCTGGGTTCAGAATTTGGGCGATGCTGTCCATTGTTATGGTTATGTCCAGCATGTCCATTTCCCCTGTGTCCTCCATTTGATCCTCCATTGTTTCCCTTGAATCCTCCATTGTGATTGTGAGCATGGGGTTTGTGAAAGTTGCCCCCATTGTGGTTCCCATGTTTATGACCATGGTTCCCATCATGAACAAAGTGCTTCTTGAATGAGGGTTCAGAGTGGTGCTTGTTTGAATTCATCTTCCTCTTCCTGTTTTCAGCTTTCTTCATGCTATCCTCAAGGGTGATTGCCTGATCAAGAAGTGTCTGATAAGTTGGAGCATAAGCCACAGTCAAAGGTATCTTCAGCTCATCACTTAGTCCCTTGAGAAATTTAGCCTTCCTCTTTACATCTGTGTCAACGTCCTGGAGCATATCGAGACAAGGCATGAAAGTCATCCATGTACTCCTTAAGACTTCTGTTCCCCTGACGCAGATTGCGGAACTCTTCCTGTTTCAGATTCATAATGCCTGTGGAGATATGAGCATTACGAAATCCTTCCTTGAATTCCTCCCAAGTCAAAGTGTCCAATGGGTGAGTAATCTGATAAGTTTCCCACCATTGGGCTGCAGGTCCTTCAAGCAGATGTGCGGTGAACCTAATTTTCTCAGCATCTTCACATTCAGCTGTCACCAGATCCTTTTGCACAGAACGCAGCCAGTCATCAGCCACAATTGGGTCAGTTGTAGTTGAGAACTTGTTTGGCCTAAGCCTAAGGAACCTGGCAAGTCTGTCCACTTGGGGAGGAGGTGGTGGTGGTGGAGGTCCATGTTGATTTGCCATGAATTGTGCCATCATGGTCATCAGCTGAGTCTGGGCTGCCATCATCTGTTGCATCATAGCTTCGTTGTTGTTGTTGTTGTTGTCACGACGGGGAGGCATCTGTGGTTTTAGCATAGGTGAGTAAAAGATAGACAGGTCTATGAGAAATAATTCTACCCATACAAGCATCACATAGAAAGCAATCAAACAACACATCAAGCAAAACTTCAACTCCAAATTTTCTCTTGTCTTCAATTCGAATAAACATCAAAGGGTACTAGGTATTGTCCTACCACAAGTTGGTAGTTCCAAACTAAAATTCGAAATTTAAAAGGCGTAAGGTAAAATGGTGCGTAAGGTAAAATGGTAGTCTCACTAACTATCCTAGTCCTCAATCATGGTGCCTTCATCTACTTCTTCTTCAAATTCTTGGATTTCAAAGCCTTCCTGAATAAGCACGCTTCTGAGATCCTTCACTTCCTTCTCCAATTCTGAGTTTCTCTCTTGGAGTTCCTTCTTCTCAGCACGAAGTCGCTTGATCAAGTCACAATCAGCTTCAAGCTCCACATCATTGGTGGAGAGTTCTTCCTTCAAGTCCCTTATTTGCTTGTTTCTTTGCTTGACTCTCTTCTCTTGACTTATGAATTTCTTCTCTTGGGCCTTGAACTTCTCTTCTAGCTCCTTGGTCTTCTCTTCTTGCTCTTTTATCTTCTCATCATTCACTTGGACTTGGGCGCAAAGCTCATCATTCTTGTGGAGTTCCTCACTGGTATCAAAGTAAAGATCATGGACTAAGAGTTCTAAGCCTTGGAAATAGTCGCTCACGAACTCATCTTTGCCCATGTTCTCGGTGCCATAGCAGAAGGGTGATCCTTCATCGTCACGCCTTCCAAAAGGGAAGGAGTAGTGCCCCTCCAATTCCTTGGAGTAGCGTCCACAAAGGCAAGCTATCACGTGTTGCATGATGATGTCGATTCCTCTCTCCATGGAGACTCCCATTACTCTGTACTCAATGGGTGCTTCGCCTTCACGTCCTTGTTGAAACACCCTGATTCCCCAAAGGCCTTCTCTTTTGAACTTCTTCAAGATGCATCCCTTGATCATGGGTGTAGGTAGCTTCAGGTGCTTGAGGATGTCGAACATGATGCTGCCGAAGCGGGTCACCGGGTAGTCCTCCTCGTCAATGTACTCGAACCTCTTCGTCATCCTTTAGTTTAGGAAGAAACAAGTATGAGATAAATGCATAAGTAAAGAATTACGAGTACTTAGAAGAAAAAGCAAGAATATATCATAGAAGCTTTTATACTTAGTAAATAAATTAAGTTTTTGGCCAACTTATTTCTAACCAAACCTAGGGTTTCGATCCTACAGGCAACACTATGCTCTGATACCATCTGTAATGTACCTGCACTTAGAAAATGGCAAGGTACCTGTGTATAGTGCAAACCCCTGGATCGTTTCATTTGCACACACAGTTTAAGATGAATATCACAACATTGTATCAATTATTACACGAATGATCCAGACTTGGAAAAATAAATAGTTCGATACATCTTTGCATAGCTTATAGCTAGCTCAAAACAAATAAAGCAGCGGAAATAAATCTTCAAAGAGCCTCCATCTTCATGATGCGCCACAGGCGAAAACATGTTGGTTGTAGACTCGAAACCCAAACGTACCTTACTCATCGTCAGAAAATCTGCAACAATAATAATTTGCAACAGAGTGGGTCAGATACCATTAAAAATGGATCTGGCAAGTGACACTATGTGGACACTTAATGGAATAACTCTATAGCCTATATGCATATTTGGCTGGTGGAGTTCAAGGCTATTTTGCATAAAAGCCAATTTTGCCTAACACTTTGTAAAACATTTTCTTCAAATGTTGAGACAAATGGCATGAAATCCATAGTCTCTCTACCCTTGTTCACCCATCAAAATTTTACTTAGAGAAATAAGATGTTGGGAGCCTCCGTTGCCATCCTTGATCAGCTGCTTCAATTGTCCGTAACCGGGGACACGGCTAAGTACTTAGTTTTAACTCTGCAGAGGTTGTGCACTTTCACCATTAGACCCAACAAACCCAAACTATCCTCAAGCACTCAATTTGTGCTAAGGAAAAGGAGAGAGTTGAGACGAGACTTTTCAGAAGCATTTTCCCATCCCATACCGACTTGACGCGCTCCCATTCTAACCATTACCACCACCTGTCAAGTCGGGACGAGTCCACGCAACTTAATCCATCTAGCCAGAGCCCATATGACTAATGGCTGCACGGTAAGCAACTTCACTTAGAGAAACATTGGTCCCTTTAATCCTGGGTGGCAATCCACAAGTGAATAAACACTCAACTCTGGCAGCCATGCAATCCCAAATCCACCCAGGTGATAAATTAACTTAGTAGAATTTAAGCTTTGAATAAAACAAATTTGCATAGCATCAATAATTCTACCAAGTTATCAATAGGATTCTAGACACAACTAGTGTAAAGGAGATAGTAGTTTTAGCATAGCAATACTATCCTACACATGCATATAAAGAAATACACTAAGTCATGCATAGAAAAATACTTAGGAAATTTATGGGGGTGTGCCACTTGCCTTGGCAACAAGCAGAATAGCAACAATGCAACAGTCTCGTTTCCCTCCGGAGATTCTAACACAACAAACAATACATAATGAACAAACAAGTTTCATAAAACTTCTAAGGAAAATATGTCATGCATGATGTGCAAAATTTCTAAGGACTAGAGATGCATGCATGCCATGCCATGCCATGAAAAATTCTAAGTTAAAACAAGACAATCAAGAAGGTCCAAAAATGACTAAGGACCAAGGTCTAACACTTGGGTCGAAATTTAACTAAGGACTAAAGCTAACACATCAGTCCAAATAATTTCTAAGGAAAGTAAACAAAATATGAAGTGCTAAAATTTTCTAAGGAAAAAGGTATGAAATCAATAGTTGATAAATTTTTCTAAGGACCAACATTTGTTATAGCAAGTACTTAGAATAATTTCTAAGGAAACAACTAAGTTTTCTAGATACTAAAAATTTCTAAGGACAAGTTTAGCACTTTTAATGTGTTGAAAATTTCTAAGGAAAAATTCTAAGTAAAAGTGTTCTCAAAATTTTATTACCCAAAATTTTCTAAGGAAGAAATAACACTTTGGTGGGTGAGGTGAAATATTTCTAAGTTATTTTGCATATAACATGGTCATAAAGACTTAGTCAAATTTTCTAGTCGAAATATGGTGAAGAATAATTTTAATCAATTTTTAATTATTAAATTAACACCTAAAAACATTTAATCCTAATTAATTATCAAAATGTAGCAATTTACTTTTATAAAAATTACAGAATATTACTACGGCCAGAAATTAGACATATAAAATTATAACAAAAGAAAATACTTTAAAATCTATTTCTAAACTTAAAATATAGCCAGAATATCAATTAAACCACTTTTAAAATTAATCTAAAATAATTTCGTCAAAACCTCAAATTAAGCATATAGAAAGTTTCTACACATTATAAGCTTTCCAAAAATATAAATTTCATAAATTTTGGATAAAGGACTAAAAATTAATAACAAATCTAAAATCCAGGGACCTATCCGTGATGCACAGGGACTTAAACGTAAAGAAAACTGAAAAGATCTTCGCGCTGGAATCCTCCGTCGACGTGGCAGGCTCTGTTTGGTGCGGAGATCTTCGCGGGTCTTCGCGGGCTGAAGCGGGTGCGGACGGATGCGGGCGGATGCGGCGACGCGGACGACGTGGCGACGTGGCATCTTCTTATTGGAGCATACCCCTTCGCGACAAGTTCTAATCTACACCGTCTAAAATCGATCCAACGGCCTAGATCTTCTGGACCAAAAGGTCACCGGTACCTCCGCCGGAGTTTCGCCGGAACAGTACGGCGCGATGGCAGTGAACAGAGCGTGCGCGGTGCGGCTATTCTACGGCGCTAGGATGGGGATGGAGCATACCAGATCGATTAGGAGGACGATGCGGGATCGATGGCGAAGAAGGCATGGTCGTCGTGCTCCGTAGCTCCCTCGATTGCCCGTCGAAGTTGCAGCAGGCGATGGCGACGTCCTGTCGTGGATGGAGGTGACAATCTGAGGGACAGGGAGATGCACGAAGGTGTCAGGAAGATGCGCGTCGTCGAGAGAAAGCGAACGGGGGTGGAGAGAGGTGCAGAGATGGTCAGGGCTCACCGGTGTTGACGGCGGACGGCGGCGGCCACTGCGAGATCGCGACCGCGATTGTGAGCAGCCTGGAGGCGTTGGGGCTAGGGTTTGGGGTGCGGGAGAAAGAGGAGGGTGCTAGGTATATAAGAGCGGCGGAGATCGAAAACAACCCGCAAGAATCGGGGAGAAAAATCGGAGAGGATTCGTGTTCGTCCCGGACTTGTTTCCGTGCGCGAGAGGAAAGGGGATCGGTGACGTCATCGCCTGCGTCACCTGTGGGTCCTGCACGTCAGCGAGAAAGAGGAAAGGTGGGCCGCTTGCTTTGCGCATGCGCGGAAGGAAAGAAATGGGCTCGGCCCAGTTAGCTAGGAGACGTAAATTTTTTTCCAGAGTCGCTTTTTCTTTTCTGTTTTTGACCAAATTCAAATAACTTTTGATTTATAAAACCAAAACCACTCAAACCAAATTCTATACTTTTGTAAAAACATGCCCCACATGTTTAGCATGTATTGGGGATAAAATATTCAAAAACTTTATGCAAAATTTGAAATAGGTTTGAAAAGCATTTGCAGATAAAACGCAAATATTGTTTTTGAGACAAATTCTCTAAATATTTATAATTTGAAAACGATCACAATGCAAACAATGATGCAATGACATGATGCATGATGCAAATGAAAAGTTTTAAATTTTTGTGAAAATTGTGGTGTTACAGAAAACAACACACAATAAATGCAACACACAAGCAAAGATCAATCAAGGCACTTTTAGCACCAACAGACGTTTAATACCGTGGAAGGTGGGGATTGCTCAAGTAAAACGAGCTTATCCTATCGATCCTATGGGTCTGGTTTGGGATATCGTCAAGTATGTAAGTTTGAATGGAGGTAAGACAAGAGATGGAAACTTTTGACAAACCTTCAGACAAGAGGTGAGGTTTCTGAATAATTCGAGAAGGTGAAAAGAGTGTAAGTTATACTTAGGCTTCCTTAGATACAAATAATTTAGGTAGTAATATATTTCTTTCCAAAAATAGTTTTTGCCTTAGTCTTCAGCTGGAATACTTGAGATTGTTGAGGTAGTAACTGAGTGGAACTGTTGATATTGAGTGAGGTCTTCGAGGTCTCTTGCTTTGTTGATATTGACGATCTTATTATTCACACATCAATCGCCTTTATGTTAAATGTTGAGTATTTGAGATGGAAGCTTCTTCTTGTAGGTGCTAGCTAATCAGGTCTCACTTGGGTTCATCGTCAAGTATTTTGAATGGGTAAGAGGGAGTAGAGAAATCCTTGGAAAATCTTAAATAGAGGGATAAGACTCAGAAATATTTGAGAAGGTGAGAAAAGTGGAAGCTATTTTCTTGGGCTTCCTTTGATAAAAATGTATTTTGGTAGTAATATATTTTTAACAAAATATTTCTTTCCTAACTAACGTCCATGCTAACAAAGGTCTGTTACAGTCAGGATGGCTCTGATACCTAGTCTATAAGGACCCCGGATTAACTGTCCGAGATACTCGTTATGTTTCCTGCAACAATCCCATGATCAGTCTATTGTTGCACATAACTCGAATTGGCATCACAGAACACCCATAAATACCGAATAAATATACTTATTTGATTGAAGTCATAACTTCAACAGGTACTGGCAGCGGAAATCACCAAACAGCGTGGAGCCCAAGTCATTTGCATTAACCCTACAGGCAGCTGACTAGGAAGCGCCCTAGTTCGCATTGACGTCATTAACCACTTCTTCTTCGAACTGCTCTTCTTCAGAATCTGGCTAAGACAATAGCCAGGGACGAAACCAATATGAGTACATTTGAATGTACTCGCAAACTACCCCCGGAATGAGCATGCACTACTCTTTTTATTGTTTAAATAAAACTTTCTTTGCTTTGAAAACTCTATATCCTTGTTTAAAAAGGGAAGGACAGACTTTTGTATGATAAAACTTTGTTTTGAAATCTCTATGTCTTTATTGAAAAAGAAAAGCATGCTTTTAGATCTTTTCCCATAAATTTGTTTTTGTAAGAAGTCTCCTTTAAAACTTTTCCCGAAAATATATCTTTGTTTTAAAAAGGTAAGAAGTATCTTTTGAAACATCTTCCCGGAAAAATCACCATTTTGTTTATTTCTCCAAAACTCCTCCTTTTCCAACCAAAACCATTCCTGGTCAAATCATTTTTTTTCCAACAACCTTATACCAACCCTTTGGTATAGTTTCATAAATCATTTTTTCGCATTCAAGACACAAAACTTTGCACTTCTCGACCATAGCCCGTCATGGTCCTCCTCTTTTCCAGCAACCTCATACCAGCCCGTCGGTAGAGTTGCAGATACAACACATCTCCATTTTATTTTCAAATCTCAAAACTTTGCAAAACTTGCACATGGTCTTAGGAACAGTCTCCCAATTGTCCATATCCGAGGACTCGGCTATTCGAATAGTTTTAACCCTCTGCAGAGGTAGCACGCTTTTTGCCCACACCCATCCGGTAACTCGTCGTGTCAGCCACGTCCTGCCATACAAGGTGTATGCGAAGTTGAGCCACCGACCATAGCCTCTCCTTTGCTCATGCTAGTATAGGATCCTTCCCATATGACACTTTCCATCAACACCCAATCCAGTTTCCCGTCGGAAACCCTAAGTGTGAGGACTCATATGTTTTGTCTGTCGGTGTATAGGGGACATCCTTCTATCCTCCTCCTTATCTTTACATAGAGTTTGAGCGAGGACCCAGGTCAGGGTAGGTCCTCAGACCATCCCCTCATGCATAACGGAGTCATCTCCATCGATGAGGCATCCCATACTAATAAGAGCAAATTATATGACTAAGCCCTTTCCCATATGTGGGTAAATGTGGTCGCACAGGGTAAGATTGGTCGTCATGATTCTAGGACACTGTGCATTTTTCATAAACATCACCATTCTCCATTTCTCCCCTTCAACACCGACACCTCGGCATTCCATAACCACACAAGTATTTTCAAAGGAGTTTTGAGTAAACAATATTTTTCCCATCCTATAGTTTGAAAAAGAATTTCCATCTAATATCTCCATATAGGGTGTCAAAATAATATACTTGTAATTTGGAAAAAGGGTTTTCAAAATCATAGCTTTAGTGGCAAACACCACATAAATCACTGTTGCTCTTTATAAGTAAAACATGCGAACCAAAATAGATGTATATAAATGCAAGCTTAGAGGATAGCTTGCCTGATTTCAGCATGATGTTCCCGGGCTTCTTCTCACTGATCAAAGAAATAACTCTCATCCTTCTCCGATAAATCCTTTCCAAATACCACCCCGGTAGCGTTTATCTCTAGCGTCGCAACACGAAAATAAAATAACACGCAATAAGCAAACCAAACCACAAGTGGTATACAAACAAGGAACAAACCACACCATAGCACTATTTTAATCAAGCAACAAACTAAGATCTACATTTACAAGGGCATCATACTAATCAGGAGTATAACACCATACACATGCCAAAACAAGAGGGCACAAGGACATCCTCAACTAGAGGTAATTAACAACCATTTTTTACTAATCAGGAAATACTTCAGACAAAAGTTAAACTACCAATTAATCTTGGTAATTCCAAAATATCTCACCAAGTTAAGGTGGATACACTAACAAGATATTTAAGCTAGTACTCAACTCAAGTCCATCAAGTTCATCAAGCCATGCAAACATATTACCCATACCAATATGTCTAACAAATACCACTAACAGTACTAACATATTATCACCTTCTAACAGTAATAACATGCAAACAACAGTACCACAACAATCATTAACCAGCAAGGCACACATATTAATCACACACAATATTCTCACATTAAAATAAATAAACATAGCAATTCTTAATTACTAGAGGGAAAGTTATATAGGGAATAAAACCCTAACAAACCCATGACTCACATGTAGTTCCCCCAACATGCTAACAAAACAAGGAAACATGTCATAACAGTGGATTACCACCACACACATGCTAGGAAACACATTTGTAATAATAAAGTTATAACACAACAACTAATAAAGTCCTAATAAAAATAGGCAGAAAATGCCTAAACCTTATAATTAGCACCACAGTCAATCAGTGACTCCTAAATTCAAACCAATTTAGGGATATGTTCTCCTATACATATAGAAGACAGACCAATTGGATTCATTCCAAAATTCATCTCCTAAAAATCTACAAAAATCACCAAATAGCTACTGATGTGTTTTTAAGAATGAATAGAACTTTTGTTTTAGGTTTCATTTGCATACAAGAACAACAGATCTGGAAAGGTAGCATCTCAACCTATCCAGAGAATTTTAGTTTGCAATATTTGGATATATAAAACTCTAGATATTGAATATTTAGTGCAAAACATACTTTTTATGAGATTAAATCTAGCACGCACATAACTACACATTTTGGAAAATGGCCAGTGCCACATGGTTAAGAAAACACATATGAATGCTACAAAATTTGAATCACTCCAATAGCTATCACAAATTTACCACAAACAATTAAAGCTACACTGCAAATTTACAGGAATTTAAACAGCAAAAATAGATCACAGAAAAATAAAAGAAACGGGCCAGATCAGGCCCAGATCTGGCCGAGCAACGCTGGAGCTGGCCCAGTCCGTGGCCCACGCGCACGGCAAAGCGGTACGCCTATCTTCTTCCTTGCGCACACGCACGGCGGCGCCAGACGGCAGCAGGGAGCACGGCGAGGATGGCGACGGCGCTCCGGTGATCCTAAAAATAAATGGCGATGTCCTAGGGTTAGACCGCGAGGAGGGGAGCACAGAGACACGAGAATGGCGGGGAATGGAGGACCGTGCAGCTCGTGAGCTTCCTCGACGTTCGGCGGCCGGAGATGAAGAGAACGGCGATGCCCCGCTCGATTCGTAGCTTCCCGCGACGATTCCATGGGCTAGGATGCAGAGGACGGTGTGGCGGAGCTTCGGGTGCGCTTCGATTTGCTCGGGGAGCCCTGGAGCAGCGGCGATGCGGCGTCCACTGCTAGCTAGGGTTCGGGTCGGGGAGAGGAGCAGAGAGAGAGAGAGAGAGAGAGAGAAAGAAGAGCGAGAGAGGAAAAGATCCGAGGGAGAGAGAGACAGCACGGCGTCGAGGCGGCCTTATCCTCCTCGCAGGACAGCGGAGAGGAGGGGGGGTCCAGGCGGGCGAGCGACGGGAGGACGACAACGGCATCGTCGGCCACGGGCTGCTGCAGATAAGATGGCGTTTTGCAGAACGCCCCCTGGCAGAACTTTTCCCTCTCACAACTAGGTCCTTTCCCGATTTTCTTTTATTTCTTTTAAAACCAGTAACTTTTAGGGAATTTATTTAGGGTACTTAAATATTTTATAAAAATTTGAGAAAATTCAGGTAGCCTCCCATATACATGTAGAAGCTCCACAAAAATTGGGGAGTTAAAATAAAATGTTTTGAACAACTTTTGTTCATAGGGTTGAAATAAGACATTTTTCTTAAATACAATTTTATAATCCTTTAGAATTTTTAAAGCAAGTTTAAAACATTAATTTTGAACTCTTGGAACTTCCTTGACAAATATATTAACTTCAAATAGTTTTTATCTTCATATAGAAAATATTTATTTGAAGGAAATAGATAGTTAAGTAGGGAAAGTAATTTATTAAGATCATTTCTTTAATTCATGATCTTAATTTCCATTTGTTGAATAATTTGAGGAGTTTGCTTTAAATCTAAGTCACATTCAAAATTTGTGACCAGTGGGTTTCCAACTTAATACTCAAATATTTTGGTGTAATTATTCACCCAAGCAAACAATAAAACAAGAATTAACAATCATTTCAACCACAAGTCAAACAAGCAAACAATCACAACAATATCAACATCACATCCAAGATCACACAAATCAAATCACAAGAATTAATCACACCATCATTTACATACCTAACAATACTATCTTATAAAATGATCACACTTAATTATGACAAGATGATATTTAAAACTATCTCAACTCCACCTTGGTATTTTTTAAAAGGGTTTTGAGCAAGGCAAAATATGTGGGGTAATATATTTCCCACTTGTGTTCCTTTTAAAATGTAATGATAACCAAAGCTTATAAAATGGGAGTTGCATACAAAGGCAAAATATCAAGTTTAAAAGATAGATAGGAGATAGCATATAGATCTCCACATTTTTGGGAACACATAGTTCTGGAAATACTTTTACTTTCTCAAATAATGGGTATTAGTTTTGGGTGTTGCTAAACTAAGTATCATTGAAATGGAGTTGGCCAAAATAAGAATGGAAAAGATACATGGAATATTTTTTTTGTCATGACATGATCACCAAAGTTAATAATATTTTCATCTTGGTTGAGTTCTTAGGTTTAATATTTACTAGTCAAACATTTTAAACAACAGGTCACACAAGGTTCAACACAGCAACGGGAAGGAAAACACAATCATCAGTGAAACATTTCAAAAAAAAATTGTTGGTTCTGAATTTTGGGTCTGGTAAAACCAAGTTTTTCTTAGTTTCCAAATTTGGGATGTGACAGTATCACTTTTGTGCATTTTCTGGGACTAACCTATTAACAAGATGCCACAGTGCCAGTTCCCTGTTTTCTGCTGTTTTTGGTTTCAGAAAGTTACTTCTGGAAATATTCTCGGAATTGCACGAAACAAAAGGCCAGGTCCCTATTTTTCCAGCACGTACACGGAGTCCGAAGGAGAGACGAAGGAGAGCCACGAGGTGGCCAAACCACCTGGCGACGCGGCCCCACCTCCAGCCGTGCCTGCCTGTGGTTTGGGCCCCTCGAGGGTCCGCCGAAATCGCCCCTTCGCCTATTTATTCCTCGAGACGCGAAAACCCTAAATCACCAAGCCAATTTCCACGAAGAGTTCCGCAGCGCCACCGCCATCGACGACAAGTTTCGGGGGACAAAATCTCTGTTCCGGCACGCCGTCGGGACGGGGAATTGCCCCCGGAGTCATCTCCATCGACTCCACCACCATCTTCATCGCCGCTACTGACTCCCATGATGAGGTGGGAGTAGTTCTCCCCCGAGGCTGAGGGCTCTACCGGTAGCTATGTGGTTCATCTCTCTCTCCCATGGTGTGATCTTTATGTGATCATGTGTATTGCTAGTATCGCTGAATACATTAATAATGTTTATGCTACTCAAGTGATTTTGTCTAGTTTCGGGAGTCATTGTGACAACACGGTATCAAGGTGACAGTGTGGGTACTTGTGTGACTCTATGAATAATTTAGACATTTATCATGGCTTATTCTTGGGAATTGTGGTGTTTGTTTACTCAGACTTTGAGGTGTGCTCTTGTAGCCCTACGCATAGTACTCTTGCTTCATCAAGAAGGAGAATAATCCTGAGCAGTATTTACTTGTGTTCAGTTGTGCTAATCTAGTTGAATATGTAGATGTTACTCTTTATCTATTATGCACTCTATAGGTTACTTTAATATGAACTCCGGTACTCTCCACGGTGTAACGGTGACAGTGTGTGCACCGTGTGTGATTCCTTTATGACGTTGTGGCGCTTGTTTACTCCGGCTTGAGGTGTGCTTTTGTAGCCCTACACAATGAATGGTGTTTGTTATCCGACAAGAGAGTGTTTAAGAGTAGCTTTTACTTATTCAGTTATGAGATCATTGTTGAGAGTGTCCACTAGTGAAAGTATGATCCCTAGGCCTTGTTTCTAAGCATTGAAACACCGTTTATAACAAGTTCTGCTACATGTTTGCTTGCTGCCATTTTTATTCCAGATTGCAATTACTACTTGTAATCATCCATATCACTTGTATTTCACTATCTCTTCGCCGAACTAGTGCACCTATACATCTGACAAGTGTATTGGGTGTGTTGGGACACAAGAGACTTCTTGTATCTTAATTGCAGGGTTGCTTGAGAGGAATATCTTTGACCTCTACCTCCCTGAGTTCGATAAACCTTGGGTGATTCACTTAAGGGAAACTTGCTGCTGTTCTACAAACCTCTGCTCTTGGAGGCCCAACACTGTCTACAAGAATAGAAGCACACGTAGACATCAGTACTAATAACGAATACTAGGCACCATGCTCTAACAATCTGATATCTGTTACATGAATGATCTCATCCAATCCCTAACATCCCCTTCAGCCTATAACGGGGATTACTCACACATGGATAGGGGAATCATGGATGGTCGATGAAGAGGCGTCGGTGATGATGATGGCGCTGATCTCCTCCAATTCCCCGTCCCGGCAGGGTGCCAGAACGGAGTTTCTGATCCCCAAATTAGGGTTTTTGGTGGCGGCAGCGCTCTGGAGGTATTCTTGGAAAAACGTCGATCCCCCCGTGGTTTTTAGGTCAAGAGGGTTAAGTAGTCGAAAGGGCGACGCCAGGTGGTGCCTAGGGTGGCCTGGCCACCTGCCGGCGCGGCCCACTCCTGGCCGTGCGGGCCCATGGCGTGGAGCCCATGTGGCCCGCCTCCATCTCATCTTCTGGCTCCGTGTGTCTTCTGAAAAAATAGGAACTCCAGGATGTTTTTTGGGAATTTTCCCGAAACTTGACTTTCTGCACAAAGATAAGACACTAGGGCAATTCCGCTGAAAACAGCGTTAGACTGTGTTAGTTGCATTCACACAAATTATACGTAAAACAACAGCAAAAGTGTTCGGAAAGTAGATACGTTTTGGACGTATCAGCGCCCAACACACCTTCCACGCAAAACTCTCACGCCACTCTCGACGTCGACCCCATCTATCGCACTCTCTCCGCCGCCGCGCCACTAGTTCTCACGCTGCTAGCAGGGTTAGGGATTTCGCACGGACCGAAAAGATTGGGGATAAGGACCTATAGTACAATTTCTATTACACACAGAGGGTTTTCCGCAAAAGGCTCCACGATGGGCGTGTGCCACTTGACAGCGTGGCAGGACAGATGGCGGCTCCTCAACGATTCTGCTAGTTTGAACCCGGAAAACGCTTAGAAACAGCCAGAGGCTCCACGCGTCCGCGTCCTTTGTCTCCGTAGCGGGACGCGTGTCCCTGGTGGACCCAGGCGACTCCTCCGTCTTATCCCTTTGCTGCTTTCCATGGAGCAATTTTTCCCCATCCGGCCATCTTGTTTGTCTACCTCCAGCAGCTCCTACGCTTCTCCTTCTTCTACCTCCGTGAGTGCCGCTCGTCGTCACCGCCCTTATGCTTCTTCCACCTCCACGAATGCCACCCGCCGCCCCGCGCTTCTCCTTCTCCCTCCTCCGTTCCTGCAGCAATTTTGTGGACCCCTACATATGATGCCTCCTCCGTATTGCACAACGGCCACCGCGAGTTTTGATGGCAGAGTGATGCAACAAGGAGCTGCGAGGACGGTGGTCGGGTGGTGCTCCCAGCGGCCAGCTGTGGTGCTCCCATCGGCCAGCGATGGTTCTACCAGTGGACGACGGCGTTGCTACCAACCTTCGGCGGGGGTAATCCCATCGACCAACGATGGTGCTACCAGTGGCCAGTGACTTTGCTACCAACCTTCGGCGGCGGTGCTCCCATCGACCAGCGATGGTGCTACCAGTGGCCGGTGGCCGGTGGCTTTGCTACCAACCTTCGGTGGCGGTGCTCCCATCAACCAGCGATGGTGCTACAAACCTTGCGCGACGGTGCTCCTAGGGGTGTTGCTACCAATATTGGGCGGTGTTGCTCCAAACGGCCAGTAGTGGTACTACTAGCTGTCGGGCGTGGTCGGAGGTGGCACTACGGCCATCGACGAGGGAGGCGGGCCGCCAGTGCTCAGAAGCTAAGCCGTCGCTGCTACAAAGTCTGGCCACCGGTACTCCTAAGGCAGGCTGTCGGTGCTACGAAGCTCCATCGCTGTCGGCAGCAGAGCTGACCACCGGCGTCCAACGGCGACGCGCCGTATTTGGAGAGGGTGGCTGCGAGAGCTGCACAGGGAGACGCGCTCTGCTGCAAGTGTCGTCTTTTTTCCAGCTATGCTGCAAGGGATAAAGTCGGTGCTCACCGCTGGCATTGGGGAAGTGACATCGGTGAGGTGCAGTTGCAGCGGGGCGAGCTGCGTGGGGAAGGGGCGGAAGAATTTTCTCGATGTGTTCTATTCTTATGTTCGCAATTTGGGGGACGAGGAAGGCGTTCCAGAGAGAAAGGCCGAGACACGTGTCAACACGGTGAGGCGAGGATTTTTGCCCCAAATCCTCCGGAGGACGCTCAGCAAGCACTGCCGTTTGAACCCATTCAAAGCGTTCCATGTCGCCCTAACACAGTTTGCAACTTGTTGTATGAAAATGCACCATGCTGAATGACAATTTGTAATGCGGCTGCAATTACATCTAACGATAAAATATAAATGTGGCGATGCGCAATATGCGAAAAGTGGAACCCAAGTCTTTGCAGTTGTGACCATTAATCCATGATTTTCTGAAATTTACTTGACATTTACAAAGATCTGGAGTTCTTAACTACCGATTGAGTTTTTCCCCCCTCTTGGCAACCCACCTGCGTAGAACAGCTAGAAGTCTAGAACCGATTCAGAGAATCAATCAACAGTACAGCACCCGTACACATATTATGATCTGATGTACATATGAACACCAATAAGTTAATTCCGGTCGACAGCAGAAAGTACACGGTCTGTTTCACCGTCGATCCCCCACAGAAGGTCCCTCGCCATGAGACTGATCATCGGCCGGTTGGGTGGGCAAGTTGCGAGAACACCACACTGTTTGCGATATCCTCCTCGTCCATGTCCTCGCTGATCAGTGAGAGCATCGCCGCATTGGCGGCCAAGCTCTCTGCCATGGAGGGAGGGGGTAGGCTGCCGCCTCCAAAACTGTCTTCTCCCTCCGGCTTCCCCCCGTTCTCGAAGGTCTCCTGCATCTGCAGCGCGAACTCGAGGTTCCACAGCACGTCGCCCATGGATGGCCTGTCCACGCCATGGTCGGCAAGGCACTTCTCCGCCGTCTCCGCAAACTTCTTCAGGCAGTCCGGCGCGATCTTGCCCTTCAACAACGGATCGATGATGTCGTCCAGTGTTCCTTTCCTTTGGCAACTTAAGGCGTGGTCAGCGAGGCTGACTTGCTCCCTCGGCAAGCTTGGGTTCAGCGCCGGCCGCGCGCAGAGCACCTCGAAGAGCACCACGCCGAAGGAGTAGACGTCAGACTTCTCCGTGAGCTGCTGCCGCCGGAAGTACTCCGGGTCGAGGTAGCCGAAGCTGCCCTTAACCATTGTGCTGACGTGAGTTTGGTTCTGGACCGTCGGACCGGTCTTGGAGAGACCGAAGTCGGAGACCTTGGCAACCCATTTGTCGTCAACGAGGATGTTTGTCGTCTTGACGTCGCGATGGATGATGGTGTACTTGGCACCGGTGTGAAGGTAGTGGAGCCCTCGTGCGGATCCGATGGCGATCTCGAGACGCTGCTTCCACAGCAACGGCGGCTTGCCACTCTTGTAGAGGTGCTCGCGTAGCGTGCCGTGAGCCATGTAGTCGTAGACGAGGATCATCTCGCCGTCGTCCTCGCAGCAGCCGATGAGCGAGACAAGGTGCTTGTGCCTGAGCTTGGAGAGCATCTCGATCTCCGTCTGGAACTCCAGCACGCCCTGCTCCGACGACGGGTTGCTCCGCTTGATGGCCACTTTGGTGTCGCCGTCCACCACGCCCTTGTACACCTTGCCGAAGCCGCCCACGCCGATCACCAGAGACTCGTCGAAGTTCTTGGTGGCTGACTTGATCTCCTTGAAGGAGAAGTGCCGGCACATGGCCGTGATATTCGGGTCGAGCGCCGCGCTCTTGCCGCCCGACGACTTGCTGGCGTTCGTTTGCGAGTTGCCTCCGTACACAGGCAACCATCCGGATGAGTGCGACGGGCTGCTACCCAGTGCCTTGTTCTTCTTCCTCTGATGCGCCACAAAGCAGATGGCAGCGACTATCCCGAAAGCGGCGGCGCCACCCGCAGCTCCACCGATAAGAGCCCCTACATTGCTCGGCTTTTCCCTGAACCGCCCCAGCGTGCCATCCGCGTCTAACAGCATCTCTGACGGCTCGGGGTTCGGCCCGGCAAGGTTTCCGGAGCTGTCGCTCATCTTGAAGATCTCCAGGCCATTGAGAATGGCGTCAACGAACTGTGACTTCAGTGCTGTGACAGGGTGCAGCGCGATCCACAGAATTTGGTCGCCTGGGTTGAGCATATACACCGCGTAGTCCTTGTACACGGGCACGCCTTTCCCCGCCGTCCATGCGATGATATCGGCGGCGCTACTGTCACCGCTAACCATGGGAGTGGTGGCTGTTTTATTGTTGATGAAAATGTTGAACACCACCTGGTTCACCCTGTCGATAAGCAGCCCGCAGAAGTGGAGCCTGACGAGGTAGGTGAAGTTCCCGTCCACCTCGAAGACCCATGTCAGGTTGTTGTTCTTGTTCACATCGTTGTTTGGGCCCATTGATCGTTGAGTGTCGTAGACGCTTATGGGCGCGGCATACTCTGCTTCAGGGCTTGTGTACTTGATCTCTAAGGTGTCGTTCGCCTTGAAGGTCACACCCGTGGCGGCACCGTAGATGTACGGCGTGTCGTCAAACCACTCCCGGGAAAGCCCGGAATCGTTCGTGGCGGCGACATACGACCCGCCGACGTTGAGCCTGTACATGGTCTGCATGTTTCCGGCACTGACATCCACCGACTGGCTGTCTAATCCCACCAATGGAGCCTGGTCGGCGAAGACATTCGGCATGGACACGATCTCGATGCCGTTGACGAAGGCGTAGGACGCGTTCTTCATGGCTGTCGGCGTGAAGGTGAGCGACAGCGAGCCGCTTGCCGTAGGCGGAAGCGTGAACTCCCTGACGATGTAAGCCTGGCTGAGGGCCTTGGCGGTGATGAAGACGCTGAAGTTGCGGAGGAGCGTGAGGCCGGTGGAGGTCGACACGGAGAAGAAGAACTGCTCGGCGGGGAGGTCGTGGTAAGCCGCCGGGTAGAAGTGCAGCCTCACCCAGTGGCGGTCCGTGTCAGCGACGGGGAATGTGTACGCCGTTTCTTTGGTGAACACCCGCGCCGACATGTATGGCACCGGCGACGGGAGCGCTGGGTCCTGGACGTTCGCGGTCGCCATGATGGACGACTTCCCGCCGTCGGCGAGCCACTTGCTGTCCTTGTCACTGACCCATTTCCTCCCCTCGGCGTCCTGGCCGTCCTTGTCTGACCCACAGTTAACGACTATGGTCTCCGTTGGCTCATACTTGATCGCCTTGGCGAATATCATAATCCTGACCGCCAAGAGGACAGCGAGCAGGACACCTCGGGGGGCCGCCATGGCCCTCGCCACCAAGCAATCTCGGTCACGGCAACCTTGGACTGCCAATCAATGGAGAAGCACTCTAGCACAAGATCAGTTCAAGAATTCAACCGGGCCATGCGGTGGCGATCGAGGCAACTCGTTGGGGAGGGAGAAGAACAGAGGTGTATGTACCTCTGCGTTCTCCTCCTGGAAGAGGGGATGCTTGTTTGGGGGGGAAAGGGGGGAAAGCAGAGCTTGACCAACAGGGGCGAAGACGTTAAAGACGGGCATGCAGGAGCGTTTGGCGGGAACGGCTGCGGTGTGTGGTTTCATTTTGGCATTTGTCGTTCTGGATGCATGTCTGGCTCACCGCATGCTGAGGAAACTAAAAGCTCCTAAAATGGAGAGGTAACCTAGACCTCAATCCTTTTTTAGATAACGCTCTCGGTATCTCCTCTGACTTCTTCCATTAGATACACACAGTCCAAAGTGAAGACCCCAGTTGACTATATAGATACAACCTGTTGAGTATGTTGAGTATATAGATAATTGTTCGATTAAATTAATCCAATAATAAATCATGAACATGACATAAACAGTGTTAGTGACATACTGAAACTTGATGACAAAACTATGTACTAGACATATAGTAGAAACATCTAAGCATATGACTAGTACCGCAAACATGAAAATAATCAGAAGAGGGATAACATGTTATACCCTTCAGTATGCCAGTTGACCGCAGCAGCAGCGGAGGCAGTGGCGTCGTCAGCGATCCTCTTGTCAGCAGCAGCTTGCTTCTTGTCGACGTCGATGACCATGGCGATGGTGAAGACGGCGGGGACGTAGTTGATGCATGTGTAGTTGAAGCAGACGAACGGGAGGCGAGGAGTCGCGTAGGAGACGCACCCTTAAAATCTAATCGCATCTCTCCCGTACAAGATGTGGAGAAGCGGGTTTCTGAGGATTGCTCTCCCGTCAGCCGTATACGCGGTAGGCGGGATGGGATCACCGATGGTAGTAACAGAGAGGAACGATGGTACCGGAGCGATGATCACCGTCAGCATGGGCCTTTAAGGATTCTCTAGAAATGCTAATGGGCCTAAAGCCCATCCAATATTTTAGCACAACCCAACAACATAAGCACAAGTGGGTGTCATTTCAAGGTGCTTTCGCAAAATCTAAAACTCTTTGCTACTGATAAATTATGTAAAAAAACACAATTGTGAGGGTTTTTAAATATTATTTTCCTCTCTTTATGTTGAATTGACAATTTGGGTTGCAATACATTTCTCGAAAACTGTTGCGATTCTCTACACTTATAGATCATTGGTATTGTTGCGTCTCGGGGCAGGAATGTGGCCCTTTGGTGCAGGTGGGTGTAGAGAATCCTGAAGGATGCGAGGAAGCTCTCGCACCACTCATCAAGGGAAAATATATGTAGGGTCGCGTTCTCTTGGCTTGTAACTGTAAGGAGGGTCTCAGTTCTAGATATATCTCTCTATTCTGTCAAGTATGAGATCTGCTCGTGTATCCATTTCTCCATATAGGTGGATATGGTACATCGTTCTGGTTAGCCACGGCAGGAAACCGGTCTAACCCGAGTTGTCGTGGTGGGATCACGCAGATGCCTAGGGGTAGGCTTAGTCTGGGGCCGAACGTACGCTTGAGGATTCGGGGAGGGATTGCGTGATGGAGTCGCACACGAAGAACACTGCAAACACAAAGATCTACCCTGCTTCGGGGCCCTCGTGAGGAGGTAAAACCCCTACTGCAGCATCTATCCTACTTTGGTGTATTTCCCTCTCATATGCGGTGTGTACAAATGCTCCTCGAGCTGTATACCTCTAAGTACTGCTAATTAAGCTACTAATCTCCAGAGAGGAGAGCTCCCGCGGGGGGAAATGAGCTCCCGTGAGTGTGAGGCCTCCTCATCTCCTCCCCCTGGTGCTCTTTATATAGAGAGAGCCCAGGGGACATGCAGGGGACAAGGGGACAAACATCACTGTACACTGTTCACTCTAGCTGACTTGACCAATGGGGTCTTGTCACACTGTAGCTGCGTCACTATAGTTGTACTCTTGTCACATCCTGGGCACTGTAGCCATGCTGGCTGTGTATCATTGCTTTTTTCCACTTGTGCTTGTCTCCTGGAGATGGCAGAGGAATCCTGTACTGGACGAGGTAGTGGCTGAAGTAGAGGTTGCAGCCGAGGTGTGGAGAAGCTGGTCCGGTCCGGGGTGTCGCTGTGTCGGTCGAAGTGCTGGAGAACCTCGGTCGAAGACACGGCGCGGTCGACGTAGCGAAGAAGTCCAGGTACGATGACCCGAGGCCTGGGAGCAACTCGCCCCGTCCGTGCTCTGCTAACCCGGAGATGCTGGCCTGCATCGGTACGACGGCCCGCTCCGGGACGCGCGGCCTGCTCGGAGCCAATGGCCCGCTCCGGGACGGCAGCCTGCTCCGAGGTGAGCAGCTCGGCCCAACCGAAGCTGAGGCTGCCTCGGTCTTCCCGGGAAACTCAACCCAGCCGAAGTAAAGGAAGGCCGGCCCACTCCGAGGCGCTGCAATGTCGGCCCGCGCAGGGGGTGGAGGCCTGCTCCGGGATGCGCCAGTGTCGGACTACCGAGGCCCATCTGCGGTAAGCGCTGAACTTGGCCCATCCGAGGTAAAGGCCTGTCCGAGGTGTTGCGAGGTCGGCCCGATCCGAGGTGAGCACGGCCTGCTCCGGGACTAGCCAGCTCCGGCCTGCCCGAGACAAGCAAGCCTCGGCCCAACGCCGGGGTGCGGCGGGTAGCTCGGCGTCGCCCCGAGGTAAGGCAACTCGGCCCATCCGAGTTAACAGCAAGCTCGGGCCAGCAGCTGTCTTCTCGGGCTGGGCCAGGGACATGTCGGTCCAGTCTGTTTTTCCTCCTTTTCCTTTATTCTTTACCCATTTACTTCCCTGCTGCCTCTTCTACTAGCTCCACTAAATCACCAGCTTTGGTATACCCGGGGTCACATCCCCGACACGAGTTTTCAAACCTTTCTTTGAATTTTTGAATCCGATGACTCTGGTTGTCTCGGCGGCGAAAAACTTGGAACATCTTGTTCAGACAATCATTTGCACATGAAGAAGCCATTGCTTTGATTGAGATGTGGCTCCTCGGATTTTTTTTAACTAGTCAGCATACCGTTCACTATGACGTGCGCCGACCTTGACATGGACCCCCTTTGGAAATATTTGTTTCCCCTAAATATTAAGATCTTCATATGCCCATGATCTCCTTCCCTTGGTTGTCGATGTAGCATAGAGGCGTCAGTTGGGTGATGGCATGTGCTCCTTTGTGCAGTTGCCAAGACCATATTTTTCTTATGCCCCGATGCCCGCTTTCTATGGAGTTTATTATGTGAGACATTGGGACACGAGTGTACACTAGTAGGGAAACCCCTACCGGTGGCGATTTTTTTAGCCTACCACTGGCGAATTCGGGTTCACCAGTACAAAATGGCCAGTGGTAGTTGCTACCGCTGGCCGTCCCCATGTCGCCAGTGGTACGAAACTATACCGCTGGCGAACACGGCTCCCGATCGCCAGCGGTAGGTTCGCGCAGCGCTGGCGGTGCGCAAGACCGCCAGCGGTACGTCCTCCGCTCGCCAGCGGTACAGATGCGTGGGAGGACCTTGACCGCCAGCGGTAGCTTACAGGTTCACCAGCGGTATATTTGGCGGTTTTTGTTTTTTTTTGAAATTTTATTCCAGTAGCATATACAGGTATATATATCAGCAATATACGTACAGCTAGCAGAAACAGTATATATACATGATTATAAGTACAAACCGAAAAGTTATACAAATGTTTGACCGAATATGTATCATACAAAAGCAAACCGTACATCACGATTGAGACGGTGTTTAGTAGTCTTCGATATTACAATAATTGAAACGCTAAGTTTGTGAGCAGCACGCAATGACAAAGATGACAAAGAGATCACGGTGAAGTATCTGGTCGTTCCTCCTCTCTTCCGATCGCTAGCTTCCGCCTCCTCCTTGCTCATTCTTCATCTCTATACAGAAGACAGATAAAAAAGTTAGGCAACAAATTAAATTGAGTGCATAAAAGATTTAATTAGACACAAATAAAGTAGGACTTAGACACAAATAAATAAGGGCCAACTCCAAACAAGATTCAAAAAAACTTATGCCTCATACGGAGAATATATAGGAAACACACAAACAATCCCGAGAGTTTTGTTGAACCAAGTAGGAGGCACAAAACTTGTATGTGTGCATAATATAAGGTTCAACAAACTCTCAGGATTATATAGTGCGCCACATCATTTAATCATCGGCATGGTAAAAAAATGAAGAAGACCAACTCATACATGTCAACTCGAAAGAATGCTTCATATAATAGATTGGACAC
This sequence comes from Poa pratensis, assembly GCA_947311845.1. Taxonomy (NCBI): domain Eukaryota; kingdom Viridiplantae; phylum Streptophyta; class Magnoliopsida; order Poales; family Poaceae; genus Poa; species Poa pratensis. Next base: position 91,788,957 of record CAMZMU010000027.1, read on the forward strand.
ACAAATTCAGGGATGGTGTGAGCGAGCCAGTATGATGCAGAAGATATGTTTTCTTGCATTATAGGGCTCACTCACAACACCCCAGAATAACATAGTGTCACCTCATTTTAATCATCGGCATTGTAAGACTTAGAGAGAAAACAAGATTCAAAAAATATTATGACTCATACTTAGAATATTATTGGAAGCACACAAGTAATTCTGATAACCTTGTTGAACCAAGTAGGAGGCACAGAACTTGTATGTGTGCATGATACAAGGTTCAACAAACTATCAGGATTCATAGTGCGCCACATCATTTTAATCATCGCATTGAAAAAATGAGGTATAGGGACAAATGAAAAGCATGCCTCATACTTAATTAGATTCGGACACACAAATTCAGAGACGGCGTAAGTGAAATCCAGTGGGATGCAGAAAATGTGTATTCATGCATATCACTGGTTTCACTCACGTCGCCTCCGGATCACATAGTGCCACAACAGTTTAATCATCGGCATTGTAAGACATAGAGAGAAAACAAGATTCAAAAAATATTATGCCTCATATTTAGAATATTATTCGAAGCACACAAGTGATACCCGTAGATGTGATAGCCTTCAGTAGCTACCTGCAATGAAAAGTAAACGGGGTTAGGTTGAGCCTCCAAGTGCATAGTATGTAGTAAGTGGAAGACGTGTTTTCCCCACGAGGGTGACTCGAGATTTAATATCGAACTCTCGGGGAATCAGTAGTGAAAGATTTATCTTGATCCTATCCTTCTTTTGGTCACCTACAAAACAATGTTAAATGTTTTGGTCCTCAACCTCACCTGTGGTTGTCAAGCACAAGGTGTAAAAATGATATCAAGATAATTATGCAATGCAGACAAGAAATAAATATGCGATGATGGTAAATAAATATGCAAGGATGATGATACAATGATAAATGATATTTTTGGGTTTTTAATGATGTATGCAAGATGTAAAAGTGTTTTTGTATTTTCGGATTTAATAATGGCAGAAAATGTAAAAGTGGTAAAAGTTGTTGGAAAGATGTTTCTTATGATTAAAAATGGGCGGGGTTCATGGTTTCACAAATGCACTCTCTCTTTAATAAAGTTGTAGACAATGGAACATTAGAGTTGACATATGAGATTGCAACACAAAAGTTTAGTGACAAGTTACTAATTATATGGGCATCACGTCCTAACATAGAGACCTTTTGGTTATTAGTCTCACTTATACTCCACCAAGATGCGAACTAAATCATAACACCTCAGTAATTAAGATGACTCAGAGTATAGCTTTAAGTATCATGACATGAAGTTAAAATAAGAACATGCTAGATCTAGTCATGGATTAGTGGCGATGTCACACCCACATCTCCGGTAACATGGTATTTTTGTTTATCCCTAGTGAGGCAACAAAGTAAGGTAGAGATACCCAAGTGGATCGCAGAACTTTCTCTCACGTTCACTGCACTAGCCACCCCCCGTTACCCCAACTAATGCACACATCACCCCACACACGCTCTCATGAACATGCTTGATCAAAACAAGTAAATAATAATGGGGTACATAATATGCATCTATATTCATAACTGAAACAAAACATTTGCAATCTCAAACATATATTAACTCATAAAAAGATCCACCACAAAGGTATTACAAAGATGACCGTAATCATGTTCGGCAGCTCATACGGTGCTAATTAGTGAAGCTCAAAGAGAGGAGAGATACATAAGTTACTTTCACAAACCCATAGTCCAGAGGTGGACTACTCCCTCTTCATCATGGAGACGGTGGAGAAGTCGATGGAGAAGATGGAGACCACGCCGGCAGCACCCCGCCGGAGTTTTCCCCCTCAATCTGCAGCTCCAGATCTCTCTTTCGGTATTTCTGTGTTTCGGCGGGGCTCCTTCTAGAGAACGACGGGGGTTATTTTTATAGGCATTTTTAGGTCAAAACCTAGCTAGTCGGTGGAGAAAAGATCGACGCCAACGGAGCGTCGAGGCCCCAGATGAGGGGTCCCACGTGGCCAGGTACAGGGGCCACGTGGGCCCACCTCTTTTGGGCCTCGGGGCTTCGTTTGTTCGCTTCCTTCGCCCCCAAGTCTTCTTCCTTCCAAATATTAACGCTCGTAATTTTGCAGGTCATTTGGACGTTGTTTGGGTCCCTGAAACATTAAAGGAAAAAATAGGGTTTTCCGCCTGCGCAGGGTTAATTCCATAAAAATAGGAAAATTATGAAATATTCCAAAAATCATTATAAAACATTAATATAACCCTTATATGATGCAAATATGATTGGAATACAAGTAATATAGTGCAAAGTTCATGTATGCATTTTACATGCATCAACAAGTAATTCTGATAACCTTGTTGAACCAAGTAGGAGGCACAGAACTTGTATGTGTGCATGATACAAGGTTCAACAAACTATCAGGATTCATAGTGCGCCACATCATTTTAATCATCGGCATTGAAAAAATGAGGTATAGGGACAAATGAAAGCATGCCTCGTACTTAATTAGATTCGGACACACAAATTCAGAGACGGCGTCAGTGAAATCCAGTGGGATGCAGAAAATGTGTATTCGTGCATATCACAGGTTTCACTCACGCCGCCTCCGGATCACATAGTGCCACAACAGTTTAATCATTGGCATGATCAAAAGACGGTAAAAAAGAGTTCGCACACATGTCACACAAGTTAAAAGAGCTAGGCATGCTAGTTAATTAATTAGCGAGATCACTCACCGTAGTCATTTATGTTTTGGGTTGTTGGCTTTTGACTTCAGTGTGAATTCGCGAGAACCATTTAGCGTGTTGAATGGCCTGCGATCGGCCTGATGTCCTAGGCGTCTTTCTATCTCGTTCTTTGTCGGTGAATTGAGATAGAACACCCCATCACAGTGGGTGAGCTCTTTATCGATTATTTTGAAAGTTTCATCTGGATGCGAAGAAACTCTTTCCTGACTGCTCATCAGTGGCCGCCGCCTTTAGCTTGACCCATTGCTCGACAGCAGCAGGAAATTATACTCGTTGTTTCTCCCGTATGAACTCCCGTATTAGAAGGATGAGGTACCACGACTAAGTCCTACTGCCTGGCGCCTGCTTGATGCCGGCGAACTCTGTCATGTGACTGAATACCTTCTTGCATGCTTTTCGATGTCTTCTCATCATGCCTTCATTTAAATAGTAGTTGTTGAGAGCCTCATCCAGGACATCCTTGATGTCGGTGTAGTCTTTCGTCTTCTCTTGACTCCCCGAGTCAAGATACAGGGCATACGAATCCATTGGGAAGAGAACGATGAGGGTGACGTATTGGTTACTGCGGTAAACAGTACAAATAGAGATCATCATCTTCAAATTAACGCGATGGAAAAGCATGTACGAAATAATGTTTATGATAGGTACGAAAGAATCTTACCCGGCGGGAAAGTAAGCAGGAGAAAGATAGTTTTGGTGCAATGCTTCCTCATGAAATCTTCGAGGTACTTCGCCGTGCGAGTTTTACCAGTAGAGGTGTTCACAAATCACTCTTCCATGAAGTAGGGTCGACTATCATGATGTTTGAGTTCTCTCTCATGAGTTGCTGCGCCAAATTGAGCACAAATAGTCGGACCATGGACGTGGAGAGCGGGTTCATGTGCAACATGTCGAAGATATCACTAAATCTCAGGAAGAACACATCCCCGGGATATATATCGACAAAGCCCATGCCCTTTGGTACCTTTCCCGGGAAAAGCGAGTACGCTGGATTATTCTATTTGATAAGTTCTTTTTCAAATAATAGAACTTTATCATGGACGCTTTTGATTTCGGACGTACGACGGCTAGCACATTATCCGGCAGCATCGGTTTGGCCAACTCATGGGACCGATGCCAGCTGGGGATGTCATCTTGTCACAAACCCGTTTAGGGATCTTCTCTCCTGACACGTGCTGGCTATTGGAGGCACCAATGGTTATCTTGCTTTTCTTGAATCTTTTCTTTTCCGCCTTCTTAGGCTCCTTGGGATCGAGAGCCTGTTGCAAGGTATCATGGAGTGTGCCCTGGCTGAATCCGGCTTCCCCAGTAGCTTCTGGCAATGGTTGAGAATGGAAATTTAGATGCTTGGAGCACGGAAGCTTCTCTCTTAGATCAGGCACGTGAGAATGCATTAGACCGCGAGGACCAACATGGCCATGATCTAATGCATTCTCCAATTGTGGGGTGATGCTAGGAAGGTCTAAACGAAGCAGTGATTTTGGCCATGTCATCGGCCACAGCTGGCATTCATCGAATTATACTCCCTTTCGGCTTTGGGGGGTTGAGCCGGAGGATCGTAATATGCGCAACCCGGCAACACCCGAGCAATTGCAACCCTAAACACATCATCGGGCATAGGCACATAATGCATCGTGCGGATAAGTGGTGTCACGATACTTGCCTTCGCCACATCCTTGAGCTCACCGTTAACACGCAATAGCAATGTGCATGGCACGTCGTCGTCCTGCGAAAACATGTAAGACGTCAGGCGCAACCAATGAAGTATCATAAAACTTCTCGAGACTTTTGGAACGCTCAATTACCTTGAGAGCGTTGAGCTCGGCTAATGGTGTGACTCTTGGAGCAGGCGTGCCAGTGGAAGGGCTGCTACGAGGCACGTTGTCGGTCGATCCATCGCCCATTGGATGTTCGTTGATCACGGGGCCAATGTTAGGCGACATAGTGTTTGATCCCTGGCTGGCCTCGAGGTTGATCATAGGGAAAGGCCCTGTTTGGCCTGCTTTCATCCAAGATACCATCGACTCCATCATGGTAGGAATTAGGTTGTTGACCGTCCTTACAACTTCAGTTTGGATGGTCGACTGCATATTCGCATTCACGGCAGCAATTCCCGCCTGAGATCCATCTCTGTGACCTTCTTTCTCTCATTTGCTTCTCCGTGGTCTCGGCGCCGTAGTAAAATTGATGTTTGTAACCGCTTCCTAGGCCGATCACACGGCTACGATTCAGGGCAAGTGACACCGGCAGTTCCTTTACAATGTTCAGCGCCCTGTTAAAAGGGGTGTCCCACGGGCCGGCCTTCGAGGAGCCTTCTTGAGATCCATCAACTGCAGCTTTTCGTTCTTTCTCTTCTTCCTCCAGAAGTTTATCCATAATTTCCTTCACCTTGGCATTATTGACAAGTTCTCCCGGTGTTAGAGGATTTTCCTTGTAATGCGCCCTGATAAACTGTCTTGTCAGCGGGTCGGTGATCTTGTCGTAGATAGAAGGCCCTTTCCTCTCGTCATCCTCCTTTTTCCACTTTTGTTGCTTTCCAGGGTAACCATGGCTCCCGAGAGTGTGGGGAGCTACGTTCTTTCCATGCGCAGTTTTCCCCCACTCCCTTAGCGCCTTCTTCTTAGGTTTGGCTTCGTTGGCTTTGAAAAGTGCGAAGTCATCTTCAGAGATATTTGGAAAGGTCTTGTTGACCTCAGCGAAATCGGCACCATCATCAATCATGTCCCTCACAATTGATCTCCAAGTACTAAATGCTTTGCTGAACTTGCCAAGAGCATATCTGTTGACCAGATTATTCGTGACATTGAGGTTATCATAGGGCTTCGGGAACTGGTACCGTGCGTGTAGCTTGCCAATGAGGTACTCGGCCCTCGTTCGTTTGGTTTTTCTTTTTAAGTGCTCGTCATTGAGATTGCCAAAGTCTCGGGCAATGCATCCCAAGTGTTGTCGTACCCTTTTGCAAGATCTAACGGCCTTGTAGGGCGACCGCTAGTATGGTCCACCTGCTCGAATTCTTGTCGCGTGGAGGGGAGCCTGTTTGGGCGTCTCAGCCGTTGACGTTTGGCTTCGCTACCAGACGTCTCTGTGCTGTTTGGACACCGCCACTAGTGGTGGTCTCCCCATCGGATGTCCCCCTCTCAGACTCGTGATCACTTTGCATTGTCAACTGCTTTCCTAGTGCCTCTAGATAATTATCTTCTCCACCAGCATCTGTGCCTCCTATCCCAGAACCGCCGGCCTCGTAGTTGTTGGACATCTTCGATCGCACTAAATAAGAAAAATTGTAAATTAATACAACAAATATGCACTTAACTATTAAAAACTCACTAATCTATTTCATAAAAATATGTCATATCTTTAGCCAAAGTGATGCCAAAATTCACGGAAAATTTCCGCATGACCTTTGTTAAAAATAGGACATATTGAGTACCCGAATTTGCCGGAACGGAAGTTAATCAACGTTCTGGCAATCTCAAGGGCTTCTAGGGGTACCTGCAAACATTCACATGCATTCATCGACCATTTGTCAGCCGCATTGCGACATTCACATCACACAAAAATTCATCGACCCACCACCACACATCATCCATTGACATTTGTCGATTGCATTCCGACAACATTTCATACAAAAAATAGCAGTAGCTAAACATAAACAGTAGCTAAACATAAATCATAAAATCAAAACCTACATCTAAATTCAAAACCTACATCTAAATTCAAAAATAAGCATTAGCTACACATGGGATGTGCATTTCATAATAAACAGTACCTAAACCTAAATCTAAACAGTACCTAAACCTAAACCTAAAACTAAACAGTACCTAAACATAGTTTTAAAAAAACAGTGCCTAAACATAGTAGCTTTTCAAAAAAAATGGCTTGTGCATTTTCACAAGCTCCTTCGCTGCTAGGAGGGAGAGGAGGGAGAGGATGCAGTACTGGGCCGGAGGAGGGAGAGAGAGGGAGGGAGGGACAGGGGGCATACCTGCTTGCTCGACGGCTGTGGCGTCGGTGGAGGGGAAGAAGACGGCGGTGGGATGGGCCGTAGCACGCGCGCGGCGGCCGGAGGAGAAGGAGAAGACGCTCGGGGCGAGTGGCGCGCGGCCGGAGGAGAAGGAGAAGACGGCGACCGGAGGAGAAGGAGAAGGCGTCGGCGGGAAGGGCCGGCAGCGAGCAGGGCGGCGGCGAGCAAGGCGGCGGGCGCGAGCGCGAGGTTTGGGCGGCGCGCGGCGGTTTGGACGGTTTGAACAGGAAAGGGGATCGAGCGCCGCGAGATGTAATATCCAAGTTACCGCTGGCGAATCCATCACGTTCGCCAGGGCTAGCTCTGTACCGCTGGCGAAGTGGGTCCACTCGCCAGAATTAGCACGCGTACCACTGGCGAAGCAGCCTGTTCGCCAGGGCTAGATCTAGTAACCCTGGCGAACGTGGATGTTTGTTCGCCAGCGGTATCCTGCACTGCTCCCCCCCCCCCCCCTCCGCCCCACCCGCACGTAGCGTGGCCATCTCTGTTCCTTGGCCGCCAGTGGTAGTTGAGGAAGCATGGCGACCGGCGTTCCGGGATAGCCAGCGGTATTAGCACTGGCGAACACATATTGTGTTCGCTAGTGGTAGGCTGGCGGCTGTAGGGGTTCTCCTACTAGTGGTAGGCCCTGGACCCAGGCGAGTTCCAAGAGGGCCGGGCCAACCGTACCAGTAGGAGCAGGCGCCTCTTCTTGCCCACTGCATCCATCTGCCCACAGAAATCGCATCCTTGACAATTGAAAGATATGTTTTTACAGGTTGTTCATGAAGAGTATAGGTAGACGGGATTTGAGCACCACTCCTTCTATCCAATGTTTGCTAGAAGAAGAAGGTGGAATGTGCTCAGTGAGGTGACATGTCTTCGTGGAGGCGACGTTGAGGTTGTCGGATCTTCACCGGCGTGTCTGTGGGTTTGCATCGACTTGTTTCTTGTTGTGAAGTCGAAACTGCGGTGACAGGTCCCTATGGTGTACGATGACCGGTGACAGGAGGCGGAGGACCCCAAAAGGTTTGATTTCATAATCTACATTGGAGCGTCTCGTATCTGCTCCTGCCACAGTAGTTAGGTCTTCTTCTTTCCAACAAGGATGGTTGGTCGGCTGGTTATTTTTTCGGAGTTTGTTTGGAGCACGGCTCTAGAGGTTCTTGGGTTATGTGGGACTTGCCCTGGGGTATGGGTGTTCGGTTTTTACCCGGTTCTTTATACAAATAAACCGGGCACCTTCTTATTTAATGGATAAGGCAAAGTTTTTTTCTTCATTACAAAAATATATGGTGATTACCGTTGAAGCATGGAAGAGTTCAAAAGTTATGAAAGATTGTCTAAGAGATGTTAAACCGTCGTTGTTATTTCACAACAGGAAACATGCACTTAAGTAATAGTCCCTTTGTTTCTAAATATTAGTTATTTTAGCTTTTTTTTATACATTTACATGTATGTTCTAGTATGTATAGTCACTAATTTCGTTTTGCATCTGATTAACATATGAAATAGCTAAATCATTTTATATTTAAAAACATAGGGATTACATCTAATAAACGAATGAAAGAAGGCAAGAAGAAATCTACTGTGCTGAATATACGAGACCAAGAGAGGCGGAAGGAACACACAGCTAGAGCTAGTGAAAGCTATTTCTAGGATTCCACGGAGCTCCGCGTGGTTGACTGTCAACGCATCCCACAATCGTGGAGGACCAAGGAGAGACTAGAGGAAATCAATGGACGTCGTCAACTTTAAGACCAAAGGCCGGCCACCATTTCCGACGCCGAGGACACCCCTATAAGAGCCCAACACCCTATCCCGTCCCACTACTCTCTCCTTGCCTTCCTGCGCAGCTCCATATAATTTTTCGCTGCCGACCACCGGCGAGAAACCCAACAGAATAAAGCATGGGGCCAGCCAACGTGCGGCTCGTCGTCATCGTCGCCGTGGCGTTATTGTCGGCCGGCTTCGTCCCACCGGCGATGGCGCGAGGGAAAGGGAAGCGGGGCGGCGGCCCCGTGAACCCAGTGGTCGCCGGCATCTGCTCGCGTACCCCGTTCCCCCAGGTGTGCAAGACCACGGCTGGGAGGCACGCGTCCAAGTACCGGGTCATCGACAACCAGGCCGTGCTTAACATGCAGGTCGACGCGTTCGCCAAGCGAACGGGCGCGGCCCGGAAGTTCGTCTCCAGGGCGTCCCGGAGGGGTTCGCCGGCGCAGACTCAGGCGCTGGTTTTCTGCGACACCATGTACATGAACACCCAGGACACCATCGGCGCGGCACAGCGAGCCATCACCTTCAGGGACAAGGGCACGGCCAAGATCATGCTGCAGCTCGCCGTGCAGGACTTCCAGTCGTGCGACCGGCCGTTCCAGCAGGCCAAGATTCCGAACCCAATGCTCAAGGTCGACGCAGAGCTCAGCCAGATGGCCAATAACTGCATGCAACTAGCCAACATGATGTGAGAGTCATGCCTTGGGATGGTCACCGCTGGCACAAGATAAACGAAAAGGACCTGAGTTTTCCATTCTGTTATCACAGAAGATCATTTAACTGTAATATTGTATCTAATTTCCAGACAAATTGTTTTAATTATCTTTACTGGACCTGCGTTTGTTGAGTAGGTCTTAAAATGAGGAGAGGGGGGCGTTTTTCATTTGTCATTCTTGGCTGGTCTCATATTCCTTTGATCAATGTATTCTCAATTTGCTTTGCGCTGTTTTATATTTTCCGAATACTGAGAAATGTATTTGATTAGATAATAGATTGTGTGTTGATACATCTTATGCTTATTAAATTAGCTAGTACACTGCAAAATTCTTCCGTTTCTCTGATTTCCTGGGTGCATGAGGCCACATAACCACAGTGCAAACAAGAGTTTCAATTAGAGGAAGCATCAGCCAGGTGACTCTTCTTACCGTATAAGCTTATCGCTTATCCTAAACAATGGCAAGCGAATGAATCATGGTAGTATCTACTATCAAGTAATGTATAATCCAAAGATTATCTACTATCATGTAACATAGCTGCGATAGGACCAAACCATAGTTTCAATATAGTCGACTTTATTGGTTACTAGGCAGATAAACAAGGGAAGAACTAAACTATGATTTAAACAACTATAACGCGAGGCGAAACTAAAATTACTTGGCGATATCACATAAAAAATATATAAATTCATAGAAATGTAAAATAAGCCCAAAAATTTAATCAGGTCTGAGAAAAATAAAATTACGGTGATGCATATTTTTTCATGCAAGAGCCAAACAGGTTGAATCCAACTGAAATGTAGGGAAATTAAAATTTAAATTCAATTATGTGTTAATTAAATTCAAAGTTCGAAACACTATAGAATTTCAGTGTAAGATTTAATTAAATCTAGAAATTTCTTGTCTTCATTCCCAGAAAAGGAAAAGTATTACAGGCCGCTATCCATCTTGTTTTGCCGAGACCTGCTGATCAAGGGCCTGAGATGGGGAGTTGGCAATGGGGAAAGGATTCGTATCATGCATGATAACTGGATCCCAGGTCTTCAACCAGGGACGTTGACCACCCTACAGCCGCTGCCAACCAATGCTAATGTTTGCCTCCTTATGAATGATTCAGGTGATGGATGGGATTCTGAATTAATCAGAAGTTCAGAACCTTCTTTACTGAAGAGACGTCAGCCACTATTTGTCAGATACCAATTAGCAGGTCGGCATATAACCTTGCTAGATCAGAGAGGTTCTTTTCTCGCCAATGCAAGCTAAACCAGGGCGGGAGCTCGGTGTTGCCCGCTCAAGGGAAATAATGGAAATCCATCTGGTCGATCAACTCTCCTGGCAAGATGAAAATAGTGATCTGGTGCATGGCACATGATTGCCTCCCTACGGGTTTTCAGCTGCAGCACCAACGCATCCCTACCGATGATCGGTGTATCTCTTGTTCTGTCCTTTCGCTCGTGCAGTCTGGGAGTCAGTAAAGCAGATCATTCCCTTAGTTCTTGACAAGCAGCCGCTTCGGAATATGAGAATGGATCTTCGCCTTCCTAGCTCGTGCATCTCCGGTGCAAGCAACTACTCTGGCGGTCGCATGCTGGCATATCTGGGAGGCAAAAAACGATGCAAGGAATCAAAAGGGTACTTTGCACCCGATTCGGGTGGCAGGAACGATCACGGCATACGTCTACAATATTGTTCAGCACTGCTTCAAATCACCTATGGCGAAAAGATGTGTCTCCTCGTCAAAACCCTCATGGAGACCACCACCGGAGGACACGATTTGTATGAACCTAGATGCTGCCGTTTTTACTTCTGAACAGCGGGCCGCGGGCGGGCCGGGGCATGGTTGCTCGCGATCATACTGAATCACTGCTGTTTGCAGCCCATGGTGGTGCTACTGGTTCTTTCCACCCTGAAAGGGCCGAAGCCTTGGCAGTTCGTCGAGTGCTGGAGGTGTTCAGGGAAAGGGGTTATGCAATGTTATCCTGATATCTGATTGCCTCTCTCTGTCCAGCGCGTCAGTCTCCGATAAGAGATCGTTCTGATCTTGGGGCGGTGGTGTGATATCAAGAAGCTCGCCTCCGTTTTTTCAACATATTCATTTAGACATGATGGCCATGCCTTGAATACGGCAGCTCATTTGTTAGCTCGGGATTGTGAACTTGCTTTCTGTTGTTTTTCCTTTCATGTTCTTCCAGATCATATTCGGAAAGTACTTTGTAATGATGTTAGTTGATCAATAAAGCGTGATATTCTCTCTCTCTCTCTCAAAAAGGAAAAGTATCGCACCATGATGTTTCATACACATGCATGCAAACTCCAGATCTCTTTCAATAGTTTTTGTTTCACTACAGATTTGACGTAGAAATAAGGAAAAAAGACAGGGGTAATCCTGACCTAACAATCGATATTGAGGTGGAACAAAGTTAGTTCCCTCCTGGCGGAACGATTTGATGTTGCTCAGGATTATGAGCAGCCTGCTGAGAAAATGGTGGCCTGTGCTCTGGTATTGAGGGACCTCTCTGCACTGTTTCTCTTCGCTCAACTTGCATTGTTTCTCGTCGCCTATCATAGCGAGGACGAGGTCTACTCCTTACCTGCTGCCTCTCAGTGAACTGAAACTGTGGCCTATGAATGACTTTGCCATCTACGAACAGATCACCTGCTCAAAGTAGTTGCCTAATATAAGTACAACCGGAAAATCATAGCATATATTTGGGTGGAGAAGAGAAGTTCAACCATAAGACAAAACTGAAAGCAAAGAAACAGTAGGTGCACAAGCAAGAAGAACATCATTCAGAACTGATTTCCCCCACTTGTACATGTAGGCACATGTACTACAATACCACCAGGCCATCTTTACAAAAAAAAAAAATCCTTGCACAATCTCAGGGTACATTGGGTTAAGAAACATTACCACATGAAGCGGTTTTGTATTTTCTTACGTAATAAGGCAAAAGCGTTAAACTCAGGTGTGGAAGTTTCGCCTAGCCTAACCCATGAAAGCAGTAGCACAGTGAATACAGAAATGAGTATAACTAGGATTACTAACCTCCATAATCCTTGTTAGGCACATCCAAATACGAATCAGGCAATACCCAAAGAACTCCAGGCAATCCTTAAGAAGGAGAAACATCAATAATACAAATTTCAGTCCAAACGTGATTCTGTGACAATATCTTGCAGAAAAGTAGAGCCATGAAATTTTCACCTTTAACTTTGTATGATAGCTCCTCTGAAATCAACACACCAAACCCTGTGTAAGTTGTAGTGCATACAGAGTAGATCTTCTTCTTTGCCTCCTCCTCACTGCACAAAGGAATTACAATAAATATCCATTGACTACTTATAATAGCATGGAAATTCATTAAAAGAGTGCACATCAACCAAGATGAATGGACTACAAGACACTGTTATAGCCTAGAGTTAGTAGATAGAACATAATGTATAAGAAGTATAAAGGGTTGATAAAGTACTGAGGGGCACTGTTTCTGTAAACAATGGACATGGACTTGCAGTGTGACAGGAAAGATGCAAGTGGCACAGCTGAGACAGCTACCAGTAATCAGGAAAAATAGATTGTATTCTAGGGAATGAGAAGGGTTTAGGCAAAAAGTTAGAGATCGGTTTTGTTAGTCAAGTATAAATCATATTTTTGGGAACAGCATGTACCCCATCTATCAATCAAAGAATGAAATAAAAGAAGTTCCTTAAACCCTGTTTGACGTCAGGGACAAGCCTTGCATTCAGATTGACAAGAGTGAGTGCCCCCTATCTCTTGTATGCGAAGTTTCAACCGCATACTCACCCAACCTACCCATCTTGAACGAACAAAGAACGACAAAATCAATGGAGGATTGGCTAAGAGAGGACCACAGAACACAGGGGGTAGAGACGAGGGTGAGTTTCTATCCAGTAATCTAAGCAAGTTTGTCCCTCTTCTATCCAACAATTTATATACCCTTAAAGGGTTTCCGAAAATGTAAGCAAATCGATTGCACATAGTGTCAACCTCCAACCTGCTCGACGCCAGGGCAACACCCTAATATCCTTGGCTATGGCTTTAGTGGATGACACTGAAAACATGAGCTAACGAAGAAGAAAGACTGTGCACACACGGTGACGTGCCTAATCTGCACTGACACATGTTTGTATTTTTTTAACCAGCATAAGGTAGGATAGTTAATTCAGGTGGCTTAAAGGGAAGAGAGACTGCTATACAAAATTAGAAGAAAAATGCAAAATATTCCACTGCTCAAGCAGAAGTGGTAATACTGATTGGGATTATCAAAGATCCTAGTCATAAAATAACGGATATGCCTGAAGTTGCATCACCCAAAGGCATTGTTTACTTCTAGTGTACTTGAGTGTATTTGAATTGTATTGAAGGGAACTGGAGGGGGTATCCCTGATCCTCAAAATCCCTAATAGCTCATTTACCAAGCTGGTTTTGGATGGGATAATCGCAAGATATTGCCCGCAAACCACATCATTTTGATGCAGATTAAAAACACTACACCATACTAGTGTACTTAGAAGGAAGGATGATATTACACCGCTAGTAAGTTTATTTCTAGTGTATTAGAAGTGTATTCAAGGGATTGGAGGGCATTATACCGGATCCAAAAAAATCCCAAATATTTCGTTTACAGGTGCTGGATGAGATAATCCTCAACATATCCCCCACAAACCCTTTCATTTTAGTGTAAATTAAAATCTCCACCATACTAGTGGATTGGGTTTTAAGAGGTCGTTTGATAGCCATCATTTTGAGCACGAATCATGGAATAAATTTGTGATTCCATAGTCCAGACCCAACCTGTTTGGCTGTCATGGAATTGGACAGGTGATTTCATTTGGAATTGCAGCGAATGCTGTATGTTATGCCAATTTCTATCCCTAACCCTGTCATTTTACTTGCAACTAAAATGAAATGATGGCATCAGTTTCTTTTCATTTCATTTCTGCCAAATTAAATGAAATGATGGGTGCCAAACGAGCTCTAAGAGTATTTAAGGGGATTAGGTGAAAGGGAGGGTTTCACCAAATCCCCTCCAATCCCCAATCACATTGGGGATGAAATTACACTCCTTGTACAAGGCCTAAGTGAGAAAGGACAACGCTGGCGTTCGCGCAACACGTTCAATGAATCTAAATAAAAGCACACTGGTAATGACAAAACGAGATTAAAAATAGATCCAGATTATCAGTACTCCTAAAATTCAACAGAGTTTATCAAATAAAATCAGATAAGTCCGTATACCTTCCGAGGACAGCGGTGAGGGTCTTGACGTAGGCGGCTACCATGCTTTCCTCGGTGGGCTTGGGGTCGGTGGGGAACTCCATGACGATGAGCCAGTGCTCGTAGTCACAACCGTCCAGCAGGATGGTCTCCTTGGGAGGCCGGTTGCTCCAGTTCGGGGACGGGTCGTTGAGCGGAGAGTAGCCGGACTTCCCCGGCAACCCCGTCTTCGCCCCTCGCGACGGCGGCGCCAACGGTGAGAGGTGGGGTGAGGAGCCAGCGGCGGAGGCAGCTGCGACGGGGAGGATGCGACGGGGGAGAGCGCGGGAGGAGAGGAGGAGGGCGGCGAGCCCGCGCCGTGTTCCTGCTGCAGCCGCCATGGTTGGGGATTTTGGGACGGGAGATCGGGCGGAGGAGGGTTTGCACTTCGCAGTGCGCGAGACAGATGTGCTGCCCTTGCCCAGGTTTGGGTTTATCGTGGTTTTCGCCTTTGCCCAGGTCAAAATTTTCACTTCCAAATAACTACTCCCTCCGATACCAAAATAAGTGTCTCAAATTTGATTAAAAGTGGATGTATCTATACATGACACTTATTTTTGAAACGGATGGACTAGTACATTTCGTGACATGATTTGACTTATTTTGTTTTACGAGTTGTAGATCGATTAAAAAAATCTTGAAAAATCGCAAAGCTTGATGCATTGATAGAAAGAGTAGAGTTACAACTCTACGAGTCTAAGGCTCAGTGGCGGCGCCGGGGTATGCATCTGTACTCCGGTGAATACCGCAAAACAGTCGCACCTATACATGTCAGCCGATACAGTTCAGCCCGCAGCACACGACTCTGTCTCTCGTCTTGGTTCTGCTCGCTCGCACAGTCGCACTTCTCTGGTTCAGATGAGCACAAC
Source organism: Poa pratensis (assembly GCA_947311845.1). Classification (NCBI taxonomy): domain Eukaryota; kingdom Viridiplantae; phylum Streptophyta; class Magnoliopsida; order Poales; family Poaceae; genus Poa; species Poa pratensis. The sequence goes on from CAMZMU010000027.1 coordinate 91,804,347, forward strand.
TCATACAACCCTAGGCTCAGTGGCGGAGGACCCCTTAGGGCAAGGTAGGGCAGCCGCCCTACCTTGATTTTTGGCAAAATCTTACATATATATGTGCGTTTCTTCAAATGTATACAATTTTCGCTATTTTCTGCTCGTTTTGGATAAAAACAAAAAGAAAAAGCCAAAACTGGGCCGTTTTGGAGCGGCCTCAGCCGAGCTGGGTCTTATTGCCCACACGCGGGGGAGCCTGAGCAGTGAGGAGGGTCTCCCAAGCAAAGGGCCAAAAGTCTCCACGGGCGCATCCATGAATCCAGCCTTTTTTTCTTCCAATCATACATCTGCTTGCTCACTGAGTGTTCAAAAAAACAAAATATGCTTGCTCACTGTGTACGTGCGTGTGGTGTGCCTACATACTGCTCCGTTGCTCGCTTTGTCGTGTCGGTGTACCGCATGGTACTCAGCTGCAAATTTTTTTGTTTTAGGGGTGACACAAGTGGTGAAAATTGCTAGTTTACAAAGAAAATAGGATTTACCCGGTGTCCTATGCACCCTAGAAGCTATATACTTGCAACCATCACGGCCGCTTGGCGGTCGTCGAGCACACTCTCCACTCTGTGTCGCCACGATAAGAATTTCTTTGGATCCATACGATGTGTCCACCACGGCTGTCACAATATCCGAGACAACTTTCTCGACGGACGGCGTTCTGATGACTTCCCGACGACAAGCCACGCCCCTCGTCCCTCACCGGGAGGCCACGTGTGACGATTTAGGTCGCCCACACGAGGTGACAACTTCTATATAAATACTCCCTCCGTTCTTTTTTAATCTACATCTTAGAAAAATTCAGACAATTTAGGCCTGCATTTATTAATACTATTTGGCCGCACACTCACATGCATTTTAATTATGGTATCACAATAAACAAAGCACATACTCGGTTAACAAGGAATAATTAATGGCATGCATGCAATTTCCATTCAAATACTACTCATGGATAGGTTAGTGGAGATGAAGTTGGATGCTAATTATACTTACTTCAATTACCAAGGTGCATGACTTTATGTACCAAGGTGGGACCCATCTAAGATGTAGATTATTTCGGAACAAATAATGGGGCTAGGATGTAGAATATTTCCGAACGGAGGGAGTATGTTGTAAACCATTTGTACTAAGTCATTTTGCTTATTTCGCAAAAAAATGTCATTGTGCTTAGAATCATAAAAAGTATTGATGTGCTAGAAATTTTCTATTTTTTTTACAATAGAATCCGCCCGACCTTAATTTTTTCCGTCCTCCGCCACTGCCTAGACTTTAGCTAGCGAGCGGCGACCCAGGAAAGCGGACAAGCAGAGCAGGCGCAGGTGACCGGAAGATTTTCTCCCCTCCTCCACTCCCCTGCCCAGATACGCTTCAATCTCAACCCTACGGCCCACGGACCCACCCACCCTCTAATATCCTAGATGCACGGAGTAGTTTCTAATTTCCAGTTTCCTGAATGCAATTGATCTGCTCAGCTTGGCCATACTACCAGTAGCAGATCTTATTTTTCTAGATGCGCTTTCTCATTTTCTGAATTTTCACCTTGTTTTCTTATAATGTGGATGAAGAAACAGAGTGGGGGCACACACAAAAATCTCCGCTCTGTTCATGTAATGCGTTGAGCAAAAAAAAATGTACAGTGAATACCCAGGTTCTAAAACCTGGCACCGCCACTGCTAAGGCTAGGTTGACACAACCAATCACTCGAGACAAGACCACGACTGACGAACACGAGACGAACTTACAACTCGTCTCATGACAAACTTACATTGTACTACTAGCTTGTTGGGAAGTTATTCTTGTGCGTACATGCTCCAGAAATTATTGAGATGAGTACAAAGACATTGTCAACATATTATGTTCCAAAGAGATGAATTAGAAAAGCACACATTGGAAACATACAATATAGGCGAGTAAAGAACATGGTACACACAAAAAATTGAAAACTCAACTACAATAAAATAATTTAGTAACTTCACAGTTTTAGCGTATAAAGTAACCAACACTCTATAGTGGTGTTTGCTGTTGATTGCATTGCTCCGTAACTAAAGGATAACACTCAACTACCAACGCAAGGAATAAACCACGTAATGGCCAATAAAATGTTGACCCAATCCATTGATGCAGCCTACGGATGACTTTTTTATTTTGCGAAACACAGTACAAACACATACGCTCACAAACACACAACTGGAGAAAAAAGAGCTTCAATCAACAAATTGGAGGAGAAGGAAAAATTGACCCTCATTAGTTACGCAAGGGCTAGCACAACCCAATTAAAGCTGCCAAGCCCAAAGGAGCACGTGATACGTAGTTACCCTTCATTTTAAGCTAATCACTAGAATTTTCATTGGCAGCAACAAAACAGAAGTACATGTGGATAATGATACATGCTATTTTGGACAGGGCTAACAGTAGTAATTTGGATTTTAGGGCTAAATATAGTCTTTTGTACAAGTGAAATGACCTGATTTAATTGTTCCGTAAGGACCTATTGTTGGTGCAGAATATGAATGTTTAATGTTTAATGAAATTCAATGATAAGTGACATTAAATCACAATGATAAGTGCTGCTCCCTCCATGGCTCCATCCATAAGAGGATGTCTCAACTCTGTCTAAATATGTATGTATGTATATACACACTAAAGTATGTCTAGATAAATGCATGTTTGGACAAAGTTCTGACATTCTTTTTATGGACGGAGGGAGTACAAAATTACTCAATTTTTCTTGTATAATACTTTACACAATTAGTTGAATTTCCCTTTTACCGTTTCTTGTATCTTGCTGCAATTTGGAGCTTCATGCTGTTGTTTCTGTTGCTTCTTGGAACTGCTGAAAACTGCAGGTCTCAAGCATTTTGCCTTTGGATGAATATTGGAGACCGGATACGAGCCTGAGTTGTTGGCTGTCTCCGAATGGCATGTTTTAGTTGACATTTTTTAGAACAAGTATAATAAGTCTTATTCAAAGACTTGCCACATCACTAAATGCTACGTGGAAAAAAGAAAATGGAGGAGAGTGAGCAGGGCCAGAGCTCCACCAAGCGCTGGCCTACAGCGCAGTGTACGAGGCACATCAGCTGGCTTGCTAGCGACTTTTTTATTGCCCTTGCTCTCATGGAGATGATGATTCTTGTGCCATCAGATTGCATCTTCCGAACACTATGCCTTACTTCCATCGATCGATCGAGAGAGAGAACAAGTCATGAAGGGGTGGAAACTAGCAGTGGATAATCCGAATTATCCAATATCGTATTCAAAAAATAAAATAAAAGTGTCAAAAATCCAAATTCAGACAAAAGGGGAAATAGATGTTATTTTTTTACGATTGAAATTGAAATTATTGTGTATATCACTATATTTATCTTTGTACCATTCTACAATTGACTCATTAGAAGACACAAGTTTATTATTTCTTTATATTATTATATTTCAAATTGAGAGAACATGTGAATCGCATTTTTATTCAAGTTATAGCTGATCCACATTTATATTCGGCAACATCCGTATTTGTTATGAAAATATTAAAGCGTGGGTGTGAAGGACACGATCTGATCCGCATCACATATGTTTCCACCCATACATGTATGCCATTTTCAAAGGAGTGCACACGGGAGGATATGGTCGGAATTTCAAGGCGGATTACACTTTCCATTTTTCCAAAGAATCAAATGATGTGCAAACTATATACACTTCATAGAGATGAATGAATAATCTAAATTAGATGCTGGGAATCAGAGACAAAACTAGAGATCAGCAAGCAAGGGTTGTTACGAAGAGACAACCGTAAGATAGTGTTGAGACAAAACTTCTGCAGGCTAGAACCAGATAGGCTCCTAACTGTTTTCTTCAGAACTACCACAAGCTAGAGCCAAAGCGCGCTCATGGTACTGCTGTTTCGGTATCAAGATGGTTCCCATTCTCAAGGTGCTTTCCATTCATTTGTGTCCGTGGTCTCTGCAGACAAGAACAAAAATAGCTACTCAGGTTCAGAGATTATGCATCAACTGAATTTTGACTAATTAGAAAAAGGGGAATCTGCCATAATATTGTGGTACCATACCCTATCAGCAGCATCAACAGAGGTTACATTCAGGAGTCTAGTGCTTTCTTCTTTCAACTTGCTGTCTTTATCCTTCACACTCAAAGGTAGTACTGATGCTGATCGATCAGGAAGCTCTGCATGAAAAAGAAAACAACAACTGATTACATAGAGAAATTTTGGAACATTATAACTGAAAATGGAACAGGATTAAGGCTTTACCTGGGAGTTTTTTGTCTATAAAGAATACAACAAGATTCACTGTATACCTGCATAGATGCAAGAGAGATACATCAACAACGGCAAATGGAACAAATGGAGGTACAGCTACCCAAATGGAATAGTTACCCACCATGCAACAACAACATCAACACTGTAGTGCTTGCGAGAAGCTACTATAAGAAAGCTCTGAACAACAGCGACGCACCATGCAACCACCTTTATAAACCTGAAACGAAAATAAAATACACAATTTTAGCACCCGTTTCAGACATTAGCTGAACTTGGAAACACCCACACACATATGTTAAAACCTCACCTTATATTCCCATATTTCTGGTAGGTTATGACGAAGACCAGAGTAAAGATCATGTGGGATGAAAAAATCAAGTCACCGCATCCATAAATTACACCTCTTGGGACTGCAGTTATGTGACACCATTAATATAAGATAATCAGAAAAATACGACCAGCAGGTCAAATTGTTTGTTCAAGAAGGTGAAAGCTGCATCTTACAATTAATGAGAAGCACCTCAGCTACACTGTGAGGTGGTGGTAGTCTGGCAAGAGGTGAACCCTGTGTATAAATGGAAGCACCCATAAATGAACAACAGCGCAGAGTAACAAAGTTCAACTGGAATCTGCCTTGCTGAACATTTCTTTTCTCAAACATTATTTAAATATACTTTAGTGCCCCAATAAACCACCTTACCTCACGGCAATGATAGTTAGGCCCTGGAAGTTGTGTGGAATAGAACGTCACTATCCGCAAGAATTGAGAAGCCTAAAGGAACATCAAACAGAGATATAGAGAAAGACTAGTTAAGTTACAAAGTGAAACAACAGATATCACCAAATCACGTATAAGAGAATAAAAAGTACCGAGACACTCACACATAAGAAAGCGAGCACCCTGCGCCAAATAAGAACAGTGTAGAAGCGCTTGGTTTGAAGGATAAAAGGATGAAATGTCCACTGCAACATAAAAAAGCTGATTACAACAAGCAAGGCTAAACGTTTATCCGTTCCAGTAATATTATTCAGTTAAGGGAAGACCTACAACATATTGAAAAGGACTAAAGAGAACAGATTATCTAGGAATTGAAAAATCACGGCAATGCACATTTTCAAAGATGATATGGCATCATTATGTGGTTATTTTGATCTACAACTTCTGGAAACGGACTCTCAATTTCATATAAACACCTCAACTGGACATTGTATTATCATCAAAGGTTGCAAGCATAAGAGAAGATAATGCAACTTACCAACGCAAAGGAGACGAACATTAGTGTAAACAAGGTCTCACTGATGTAACCCCTTTCTTTTCCAAGCTCCTAGAAGTTGAGTGTAACGAAAAGCAAATAAGATGGCATTTACAACACCAGAAAGAAAATATAAGCTTCCACTGATCTGAAACCAAGTTAGAAACTGGAGAAAGCATTGTACATACCGGAAGAATCATGAAACCGAGATCTTGAAGGATGGGTCCTGGCCGGTGCAAATAATGGACCCCGCGTGCCGCCAAACCATGAATGTACTGTTTGTATGGAAAAGTAATATTAGTACTCAATTTGGCAGAGATGTTTGGCAGGTGATTGGCTTGTGGTCTCAGTTTGTACGGAGTACTGCTTAAGGTCATTACTATTAAGGGGTGTTTGGCCACTGGTCTCAGTTTGACCGAGAAAACAATTTACAACTTGCCAGGCTATTTTAGCCCCAACGCTATAGCGTGTCATAGATTCATTCGTTGTTTAAGTAAAGCTTGACACACTTGTGGGTTGTGGAGCTTCTTAATTTATATTTGTTGGTTGGCTACAGTTCTTACAAACAATAATGGTTCATGTTTGCGAAAAATAAAACATGACAGGAACAATTATAGGATGGTCAGACACCAGCCTAACACCACGAACGAGAGGATCCCAAGGTGCACCATTCTCCCGTCTATTTTCAAGAAAACAAATCAACACTAATACTGTTGATAATCACATGATGCGGACATTAATCGATAAAAATGATGCAGACATTTACAAATAAAAGTGCCATCTTGCAAATTTATAGGAAGCGAAGACAACAGATACCTGGAAGACAATGCCCGCGAGGAGGAGCTGCCATTTCTCGGAGAGGATCTTGAGCTCGACCGCCGTCTCACAGGTGATCCTCCTCAACACCTGCAGATCAAATCGAGCCGCGCACGCACAGGTCAAGATCCTCACTCCGCCAAGAGGAGACGAGAGGAAAAGAAGACGAATCGGGCGGAAAGAACGCACCTTGGAAGCCCCGCGCGCAAGGTACAACGGCGTCATGCCTGAATCCTCGAGCGGAGGGAGGGGGCGACGGCGGCACCTGTCTCCTCACCGGATTTGGTCCCGCTCCCTGATTTCTTCTCCGGTGGCGTCCGCTTCTTCTTCTCTTTCCCCTCCTCCCCGCGGCAGAGGAGGAAGGAAGGAGAAAGAGAGGAGAACGGGGTGAGAGAGAGAGAGAAATCGGGAATGGGATGCGAGGCTGGCTGGCCGGCGGGGGTGCAGACACGGGCTAAAAAACAACGGGGCCGGCCGGGGGACGGCGGATTGTTCGGAGGAGGAAGGAAGGGACGCCGGATGTGTATGCGCTGGAAGAAATTTTCAGGCCTCAATCCTATCCCCCTGTCCTTTGTATTCTAATGCTTTTTCTTGTGGCATTTCCTATTCTTATATCTGATCTGAATCCATGGACAATTCAAACGACGTGCAGGAGATAGAAGACGAAGGAAAGGAGCGGCGGGTTTCTGGAATGGACAGGGTGGACGCGTCGTGGCCGGCCGAGTTTGACGCGGCTGGTTGGTGCCAAGGCGGCTCACACACAAACTCGGGTATCTTTGCCCAAAAGGCTAATCATTCCACGCGGTTCGTTGCAGCGACCAGGCGAGTCAGCGTCTAGAAGCGGAAGGCCCTGCCGTCTGACTGTTTTAACGTCACGGTTCTTCCACGACCTTTACACGCAAGTCGCGTGCAAGACGTAGTAAAACAAGAACATTATTTCAATCAGTCGTACAAGCCGAACTATCACATATGTGGAAAATTGAATTGGCAGAAAATAATTGGCGATACATTGTCGAGGGTCGAGACCATAGAGACGGTGCTGGGAGCCAACCGGAGTAATAGATGTATTTAGGATGTGTTCGCTTTCAGAATCGAGCTGAACGAAATGGAACCGTTCCGCACCTGAGGTGGAGTCCAGCGTTCGTTTTTAGAATGGAATGGAACCAACTTGTTCCTCTCAAGCGAATATCCGCTCTATATGCAGAACGCACCCAATCGGCCGGACGAGGTGGAACCGAGCGTAAGTAGTGCCACTCTCCTTCGTCTTCTCCCTCCCCTCCCTCGTCTCCTCTATGCCGGGCCATCGGAAGCCCGGCCCGAACGGCCCGGCCCGGCCCGAAATTTCCGGGCTTGGACCCGACTGTGCTTACCCATGGACCAGGCCTGGGCCTTAGATTTCGGCCCGATGGATGTCACGGGCCGGGCCTGGGCTTCACATATTTGTGTTTTTAGGAAGAAGCCCGGCCCGAGGCCCGAAGCCCGACGAGATTTTGATGTCATGGGTCGGGCCTGAAATATAGGCCCGACAGCTGAGTCGGGTCGGGCCTAGGCCTGGGCTTTTTCCCGTGGGCTTTTTTAGGCCCGGCCCGAAGCCCGGCCCGGCCCATGCCCAGGTATAGTCTCCTCCCTCACCGGCGCTGGCCAGCAGATCGACCGAGGCGGCGACCACCAGCCGCGGCGCGCGAGAAACAGTCGAGACAAACACGGACAACATGCGTGGCGGCGGACAACAGGCGTGGTGGCGCCGAGAAACTACCGAGGCGACGGCGGCCATGCGCGACGACTGACGCGTCGACGACCAACCAAGGCAGCGACGACTAGCACCGACGGCGGGATCCAGGCGCGACTAGTCACCACCGCCCTGACGCTCGCCACGGTGGGATCCAGGCAGTTTGCTACCACCGCCCTGACGCTCGCCACGGCTGGATCCAGGCAGTTTGCCACCGTCGCCCTGCTGCTCCCACCCTTTGTCCTGGTTGTCTGCCGTGTGCCACCGTCGCCCTGACGCTCGCCCAGGTGACGGATATGTGAACGATTGGCGATTGGTGATGGACCAGGACTCCGATTGTGACTCTGATTTTGCAGTTGTTTCTCTAATTTTAGTCAACTCCGGTTTTGAGAAAAAAATCATGTTTAGACCCAAATTAACTGGATGTTTAACAAATATCGGCATTCCATTCCGCTTTTCAATTCTTCAACCGAACACAAAATAGAACCATTCCATTACAATTTTGGTCCTAACTCAACACGAGATGGAACAATTCCATTCGTTCCACCCGATTCTAAAACGAACACACCCTTGTGATTGGGGAGGATTGTCTTGATATTCACAACATCACCAAGGTCTAATAGAAAACTAGGTTACCCAATCATAAGACTGGACTCACAAAAAGTGTAAACATGCAGGCCTTACAAATTTCATACGGGAAAGTAAACAATGTCCCACGATAGTATTAGGCAGAAAACAAAGTTGATTAGACTGGGTGAGCCTAGCCCATGAGAAAGTCCAAACACCACTAAAGGGATCAAGTCAAAATCACGACATGAAAGGTCGGCAAAACCTATTCATCGACCAGTCGATGATAGGCAAGCGTCGCACACCCTCTTCGTGGCCCGGCCCAATATGACAATACCTCTAGTTCTCTGTTTTCTGCACTTTTCGGACATTTTCTCTTTTTCGGTTTTTGGTTGTTTCATTTTTCTTTATTCTGTTTAGTTTTTTCATGTTAATTTTTTCGGATTTGAAAATGTTAAATATTTTTGGAACCGAGATCGTTCGATTTGAAATTCATTCAGATCTAAAATATGTTTAGATTCAAAAGAAAAATCCAGATTTCAAAATTTGTTCAGATTTGAAATTTGTTCGGATTTGAAATCCGTTCAGATTTGAAATTCGGTCGGATTTGAAAGAGGTTCAGATTTAAAATTTGTTCAGATTTGAATTTCTTTTAGACTCGAAATTCGTTCAGTTGGAAAATTTGTTCAGATTAAAAAAATCATTTTGAAATTTGTTCAGATTCAAAAATCGTTCAGATTTGAAATTTGTTCAGATATGAAATTTGTTCGGATTTGAATAAAGGTTATTCAATTTTCAAAAAGACGTTCAAATCTAAAAAGGGCCGGGTTCCGGGCGGCGGTGTACGAGCAGTCTAAAGTGGGCCGAGGCCGGTAGCGCGAGGCGGGGTGTGCGGTGCGTGCTTATCGTCGCACGAGTCGATATATAGGCTATCCTAAAAGGTCAAGCAAGGTTGTGATGAGACTAGAGAATTTGGGCCCGATAACAAAGCAACTTCTCCAAACGACGGGCTAAGTATTGATAGCTCCAGGTGACGCTAGCTAGCTACAACGTAATTTAGTTACAAAGGTAGATTTCGGATATTTTCATGAAGCTATTGCGAGGCATGGTCAGTAAAGATGGAACTGCCCTTCTCTACGTGAAATAGATATCTTTGGACCTCTCCAGTGATTGGATCCAGAAAGGCACGAAGGTTACATAATGTTAAGTTAACCTAGTAAGGATTCCGAATCACTGGATTGATAAATAGTGGTCGGTTTGGAGGCTGACCAAATCTCGGGAGACGAAGGGAATAACATGTACTCCTTCCATTCCTAAATAACTTTCTATCTTTCTAACTTTGTCCTCGTTCGTTTTTGAATCAACACACTAAAATATGTACTACATACATTCGAATCAGAACAAAACCAAAAGGTTAGAAAGTCTTATATTTTGAAACGCGCGGAGTATTTAACATTATGATGATTCGTCCTATACAATTTTATGTGTGTTTCTTTTGGTAGAACGGCTGCCAACTATTGATCAAGTAGGTCTACTTGTGTGAGAATCTATAGGACCACACTTAAGCCCTTGGAAGCCTAATTTAGATTGTATCCAGATTACACTGTCTATATAAAATAGTGGGGGCTGGCATTTTAGGGTTCTCGTTCCACGCCACCCGGCGTGGGACGCTTCCATTATGTACATGTGCATACCGAGAGAGATGGTGCATCTATAGGGCTTGGACGAGCCACAAAAGAGGATATGTTCGTGGAAGCGATTGGATCCATAGGATTGAGCGACTACCCTACCCCGACACGCTTCACCGAAATCTGTTAAAATCCATGATCTACAAATGCTGCATTCTCCTGCTTTTCGGGTAGATATTTTTTTTCATTTGCTCTAGTGTTGCTTAATTGTGTCCCTTCACGGTTAGAGTAGGGGGGTATTTGTGGTAATGACTTTTGTTTTTGTTTTTGTTTGAGTGAAAATTTGTCGAACATGTGCTGTGTTTGATGTCCATTGCGGGAATAGCTGTTGATTTGGTGTCCATTGCCAAAGTGGGGTGGTTGCGGCTTGTGGGTGGGAGGAAGTGTGTGAGGTCGCAAGAGTAGGCTGCTCGACTGGTTTAATTTTCAAACACTTACATAATCACCTTGCTTTGTACATCGCCTTGCAGAATGGGCTAGTTTGGGATCTCAGTTTGTTTAAGACCACAGTATTCTAAAAGCAAAGTATTGAAGTGTCTGGCAAATGAATACTTCAGTTTAGGGGAAAGTGGTCCGGAGTAAAGTTTAAAAAAAATGCAGTTTTGCACGATACTTTAGTTTAAAAATGTATTCATCCATCTGACCCAAACGCATTAATGTATTTGATACTTCAATATTTTTAGAAACTGGAATATTAACATAATACTTCAAAACTACAGAGCTCCCAATCGGAGCCTAAACCTTGCTGATAGCTGCAGTTTATCGCTAACTGAACTTAACAAGAAAGCTAGCATTTGTTACCGTTGGATCTTGGTCAAACGTTATCTGCTCATCGTGGCTGTTGGTTAGCTGTTGTGGATGAATGCTGAAGGTGTCCCTAGCGGCGACAGTTTCAGCCTTTCAGGTAACAGTTCAGGAATTCAGAGTTCGCTAGGTCCTGACATTGGTGCCGTCAGGCTTAGTGCGCATGGCCGGTTCAGAATGTTATGGAAGAGCCACGGCGTCAGTGCTGTCCTCGGCAGAAGCCACCGGCTAATCAACATATCCTTCACTATCCGAAGTGGACTAACCATTTGCACTACCACAATGCGATCAGAGGGTCCTAAGTGCATCCTCCATGAGCTGCTGCTTGCCACTGCCCACAATGACACTGCTATATAAGAAGCACCACCATGTCAGAGTAGGCAACAACAGCGAGTGATCTGCACTAGAGCAAGAAATCACAGTTGTTCATCAGAGCAAAGAGAGACAGGGAGATGACAATGAGGCCACTCATCTTACTTGCCCTGGCCGTCGTGCTCGCCGGTGTCGCGCTTGAAGGGGGCGCTGATGCTGCCGGCGAGTGCGGGAAGTCCTCCGCCGACCGGATGGCCCTGCGAATGGCCCCGTGCATCTCGGCGGCAGATGACCCGGAGTCCGCGCCGGCGAGCAGCTGCTGCTCGGCGGTGCACACCATCGGGAAGAGTCCCAGCTGCCTATGCGCCGTCATGCTGTCCGGCACCGCCAAGATGGCCGGGATCAAGCCTGAGGTCGCAATAACCATCCCTAAGCGCTGCAACATGGCCGACCGCCCCGTCGGCTACAAGTGCGGAGGTACGTTACATATGTACTCCTCTTTTGATAGCAACTTTACATATCTATACTACTCCTCATGATGTCTAGCTTCTTGCTTCAACTTGGATATTATTGTTCTCGATCTTGTTTTAGCAATGCTGAGTCTAGATTTTCTTGTTTGGCAGATTACACGCTCCCTTGATCGATGATCCTGCTTTGCTGGCCGATCAAGATGAATGCCGTGGAAGGCAATGTGTGGGAATAAGCGAGGCATGTGTGCTCCTGCTCCACATACGTGGGGCTCTAGTAACATCGTTGTGCCTGCATTTGTGCTTGTGGAAACATGTCCGTAGTCATCTAATGTTTCGTCTCCGTTAAACATAAATATATATATGAGTGAACCTCTCTTTTTAGTTATCATGTGTACTGAAGCAAGCTCCCCAAATTGTCACATGTCAGACACACTTACTATATATCCGCTTAGCTCGATAAATGAAGTCTGAGCTACTTTTTTTTTTTGAGAGCTACTGAACTAGTATAGGATATCACAGACAGCCCAAGACCAGAGAAACATGGCCGGGTAGTGTTTAAAAAAAAAGTTTGGGTCCATAAGGACACAGCTGCTATATTCCATCAGTGGAGATACAATACAAGTGACCACAAGGTCCATAAAAGTAAGAAACTGCAGGCACGACCTAAATATTTGCGCCTAAGACCTTCCAAAGATATTAGAAAACATAATCAAGTCCCTAGGGTCTTCCCCACCGCTTCACCATGCACAACTTCGCCCCCTGGACCAACGAGGACGACAACAGGGACAAACCACTCCGAAGCACTGATGACGTGAAAGACACACGTTCGTTGGGAACCCAAGAGGAAGGTATGATGAGTGCAGCAACAAGTTTTCCCTCAGTATGAAACCAAGATTTAATCAAACCAGTAGGAGATCAAGGACACTTCTGAAGGTTGTTGGTGAAGGAGTGTAGTGCGGCGCAACACCAGGAATTCCGGTGCCAACGTGGAACCTGCACAACACAATCAAACTACTTTGCCCAACTTAACAGTGAGGTTGTCAATCTCACCGGCTTGCTGAAAACAAAGGATTAGGCGTATGGTGTGGAAAATGATGTTTGTTTGTAGAGAATGTAAAAGAACATGTTGGTAAACAAATTACAGCTGGGCAATTGACAAGTAGAGAAGTGCATAACAATGTATGTACAAGTTATGACGGTTACAATGAGATTTACTTGGGCATTACAACATGATTCATAGACCGTAATCCAACTGCATCTATGACTAATAATCCACCTTTCAGGTTAGCATCTGCACCCCTTTCAGTATTAAGGTGCAAGCAACAGATTATTGCATTAAGTAAAGTGCATAATATAAGCAATACAATTATCCTTAGACAAAGCATCGCTGTTTTACCCCTAGTGGCAACAGCACATCCACAACCTTAGGGATTGCTGTCACTCCCCCAGATTAAATGGAGACTGAACCCACTATCTAGCATAAATACTCCCTCTTAGAGTCACAAGCATCAACTTGGCCAGAGTATCAACTAGTAACGGAGAGCATGCAATATCATAAATAACATGTATATGATAATTCAATAATCAACTTGACATAGTATCGATATTCATCGGATCCCAGCAAACACAACATGTAGCATTACAATAAGATGATCTTGATCATGATAGGCAGCTCACAAGATCTAAACATGATGGCACAAGAGGAGAAGACAACCATCTAGCTACTGCTATGGACCCATAGTCCGAGGATGAACTACTCACGCATCACTCCGGAGGCAGGCATGGCGATGTAGAGCCCTCCGGTGATGATTCCCCTCTCCGGAAGGGTGCCGGGAAGAGCTTCAGAACCCTCCCGAGTTAGGGTTGATGGCAGCGGCGGCTCTGGAACTTTTCGTGGAATATGACTCGGGTGTCTAGGGTTTTCCCGAAAATATGAATTTATAGGCGAAGGGGCGGCGTCGTGGGCACCCGTGGGCCCCTCACCACGTGGCGGCGCGGCAGAAGGGGGGGGGGGGGCGCCGCCGTATGGTGAGGGCGCCTCGGTGCCCCTCTTCGTCTCTCCTTCGGACTCCGTGTACGTGACAAAAAAATAGGGACATGGGCTTTTGTTTCGTCCAATTTCGAGAATATTTCCAGAACAACTTTTCTGGAATACAAAAAACAGCAGAAAACTGGAACTGGCACTGTGGCATCTTGTTAATAGGTTAGTCCCAGAAAATGCATAAAAATGATATAAAGTGTAAATAAAACATGTAGCAATTGGTATAATATAAGCATAGAACATCATAAATTATGGATACGTTCGAGACGTATCAAGCACGTCCAGACAAAACCGAAGATCCTCCAAGATGGCCAGTGGTCTGGAGGAAGAGCAACCAAACATTGGCTAGAGAAGGTCACCCTTTGACAGGACGCAGCGGCGCAACGCGACGTGGCAGGTCCGTTGCTAATATACTCTCAAAGACATCAACTTTCTTGTTACGCCCTGCTAAACGAAACCAAAACCTTCCCCACCTCCCTCGTCGCACACACCATTTGTACGACCTAGAAGTAGGAAGACACGATCCATAGCACACCAACACATAACCAAAGGCCCCAGATATGAGGATGCATCACCACACACATTAGATATAGACCGTGAGGCACGGAAGCCCTTCCTCCCCTCACCATCAAGGCCTGCAAAGAGGAAGATGCCCTTCACCATCTGATGCATCAAGCTGGCCACCACGCTAGGAAGATGAAGAGGCTGACGTGCTCTTCCATCCCCTCCCCTCGCCATCAAGGTCGGCACAAGGAAGTTCCCTAGCTGGTCATCTCCGTACGGCGTATTGAGCAGTGACCACGAGTCACAACCTTATTGAAGGCAACAACGTCCTTCTCCTTCACTCCGACAATAGGAGCAACAAAGCCACACATAGAAGAACCCTAAACTCTAGATCTGGCCTCAATGACCTAGAGTTATGCTCCAAACCGGTATTGTTCACGAATCTATACCACCCATTAGTCATTTTGCCCCCCCCCCCCCCCCCCCCACACACACACACACACACAAATGTAAAGAATTCATGTTTAATTTTGCACTATTTTTATTCTATTATTATCTACATCTAGAAACGTTTGTCTTATTTTTTGAATCTCCAAACTGCTAACTTTAAACTTGTAAATATCAAACTCTGTGGAGCTCGCCCTCCATATCGCCGCACTCTCAGTGTAGTATAACTTTTGTAGGGAGTAGTGGCAGTAGCATGGTGTACTCACTGCCTCTACAAATAGAAAGCATATGAAAAATTTGTGAGACGTTACATCTTACTAAGCTTGATCAAATGTGTAAAAGGGATTGAATAGATACATTACTATGATACCATTTTTTTATGGTAAATCTATTGCAATCATTTAGTTGTGTAGATCTTCATATTCTTATACGTTTATTTTTTCAAACTTGAAAGTTATAATTGTCAACTCGTACCTATTTGTGTACTAATTGAGTATTTCCAGATGCACATCGCCCCATCATCTTTTTTGCTTTCGAATGCCCGAGCATATGTGGCGGGAAACGATTGACAAGATGATTAAAATACTAATTTAGTGCTATAATAATTGGGGCACAATTGGTTAGTTTTGATTTCGCGCGAGCTGTCCCTCTCCTTGTCAATAGCAACGCATTCAATGAGCTAATCAATGGACCTAATCGAAAAGTCAAACCCAACACCAACAATAAATATAAACAAACCATGCATCTGAATTCGGCCGTAGCATCCTGTATTACTCGCACCGAGTGTTCCTCAAAGAATAGCACTTTATGTAAGAATAATCAAATCAGTTGCGAAAATTATGTCTAAACGACAATATCTTAAAATTCTCTAGGAAATGTATCAAGTTGCTTATCGTTGACAAGAGTGAGCATCCAGTCAGTGAAGAAGATAAGACACCACGTGAATCAAACTATTGTGATGTGCCGATTTTAAAAAAAAAACTATTGTGATGTGCCAGATTTTCGCCGTTAACATGATCATCTTGATTACTAAAAAGATAAGACTACTTCACCGTGAAAAGTCAATTAGGCTCTGAATTCCAATGATCTACTCAGCCCGTCCACAAAATGTCTCAACCTAGACCAAATTTGCATGTATCTAGACATAATTTAGTCTATAACATGCAAATTTAAACTAGGTTGATACATCTTTTGTGGACGAAGGGACGGATGGAGCATTTGCTAAAAACATAGAATCTTCAAAAAGTTTCAGACATAATAGCTCGAAATAGGAAGTATTAAAACTGAGGTTTATGCATTTAATTTATTGGATACATTATTGACCAACATGTAGAATTTTCTTTTCTGGTTTTTAAAAACTTGTAAATATTTTTCAAATAAAGGTATCATTTGAGCTCGGGAGCAATGTGGTGTCCCAATTTTCGCGGCTTTTTAAAATCTAAAATAATTTACATATATACATATACATGTTGTCTACATATGCGCATAATTTTGGTAGATAGTACATTGTATTTTAGGCTTCATGAAAACCATGGCTGTGCAAAATGTAAAGAATAACTTATTTTACTTTCTATATTTGCCTCTTTTTGTGAAGGTCACGTATTAAAATATATTTCGACGCAAAATTGGTTGAATACATGGTAGACAAATACATGTATACGTACTTACATGCTTTTTCAGAATTGGTTGGGACGCCGGTTTCAAAGCCTGTCAAAACAGAGAAGTTGTCGGTGGCAAGATAGTTAGTAGGGAGGTTGTATCCGAGCCTACCAGAGTTCAAACCCCGGATTTGACGTTGGTGTTTCTCATTTAGGCGGAATATTTTTCAATAGGAGGCGACATTCCCGTCAACAGCGAGGCGTTTGTGGTGATTTCGTCAATCTCAAGACCCAACCGACGGCTCAGTCTTTCGGAAGTGCTCATAGGGGTAGGGGTGTGGTTTGTGCGTTAATATGGGTGAGTGTATACGCGTGTATGTGAGCATCTGCGTGGTAACATGTTTTAAAAAAAAACCTGTCAAAACAGAAGGGAACGGAACGGAACGGAACGGAAATCTCCGAAAAGCTGGGCTTGAAATCTTTCCTGGGTTGATTGAGGAGAGAATTCCTTTCTTGGCCCTCTCTTAAATTTGGATGCCTTTTTTGGCCCTGGACAAGTTTCGTGTCCCTTTTTGACCCAAAAAATTTAGATGACTTCCTTATTTGGCCCTCTAGTTCATTTTGGCTGTTAAGATGACTCTTTTGCCCCTACTGCTGAAAAACTAATCTCAGATTTGAAAAAATCGAAATTTTGACAAAACCTCCCCTATAACCGGATGCCATATCCGTACACACAGTTCAGCATATATATAGTTTGTCAAAATTTTGTCAACATTTCGATTTTTGTCAAAATTTTGTCAAAATATCAACATCCAAAATTTTGTCAAAATATCAACATCCAAAATTTTGTCAAAATTTCGATTTTTTAAAATCTGAGATTAGTTTTTCAGCAACAGGGGCAAAAGAGTCATCTTAACATCCAAAATGAACTAGAGGGCCAAATAAGGAAGTCATCTAAATTTTTTGGGTCAAAAAAGGACACGAAACTTGTCCGGGGCAAAAAAAAAAAGCATCCAAATTTAAGAGAGGCCCAAAAAAGGAATTCTCTCTTGATTGAGCGAGTGCTCTCCCACCACCATCATCGCCCATCGCCACCCCCACCCACCACACCAGGCCACCGCTCTTCCCTTCCCTACTTTTCTCTCCTCTTCTTCCTCTACGCTCTCATACGCCTCTCTTGGTCTTCCTCGCCACCGAGAAGAAAGGGATCTTGGCTCCCCTTCATTTTTTTTCAATCCGGAGTAGAAGGGAATCTCATCTTCATTTCCCGTCGGAGAGATGGCCGGGCGGGTGGATCACGAGTACTCCTACCTCTTCAAGATGGTGCTCATCGGGGACAGCGGCGTCGGCAAGTCCAACATCCTCTCCCGATTCACGCGCAACCACTTCTCCCTCGACTCCAAGTCCACCATCGGCGTCGAGTTCGCAACAAAGTCTCTGCAGGTAATGCATTCCATGACCATCCACCCCCTCGTGTCTCCGCACCCTCTAATCTCAAGATGTTCCTCGCGTGTGCCCTTTCTGTTTTGTTTTCGGAAGGCCTCGTCCCGATCATGGCCCGCCAGATCTTGGTACTCGGGATCCTGGTGAGGGGAACGCGATTGTTATCCCCTGGGTTGCTTTTTTGTCTACCGCGCACGAAAGCTGCTCGTCGTAATGCGCAGTGTTCTTGATTCTCCGATGGATGGCTCGCTCGTTCGTTTCAGGCTCATTAAGAGTGATTTACAAAAAAAAATCATTTGTTGGGAAGAATGTTAGGAATCAAATCTGTTTCAAATTTGATAGTCCGTTCATGTATTATAGCAAATGCGTTGTATTCTTATCTTGCCAATTATTCATCAGACTACTTGCTAGACATTGCTGCGGCCTCCAGTCTGTCCATTATGTCAGAAAAAATATTTTCCACGCTAGATTTTCCCCTGGATTCACATGATTAGTTGGTTGTTGTATTGATTGTTAGGTTGCTATGCCAGCTACAGCCCCTTGTTTGAATGTGGCATCCTGTCTGTCATGTCCTGTCCCGAGTGTTAGGTGAAACCAAACTGTCATCTTAATATTTCACTTGTCTTCTTTATGCGCGCCAATATACAATTATTGTGGGCTTACTCGCATTGACCAGCCTCCTTTGTAGTGGAACATCTCACATATATTTCTCCTGTGGATTTAGCTCATCACCAATTTTCAATTTCTGATATTAATATCAAGTGCCTCTACTTCAGAACATAATTAGACCATGGCCCAGCTATTCATCAATGTCTGATTGTGAATTGTGTTGTTAACAGATGGAGGGAAAAACGATAAAGGCTCAGATCTGGGACACGGCTGGCCAGGAGAGGTACCGGGCCATTACAAGTGCATACTACCGGGGCGCAGTGGGGGCACTCCTTGTTTACGACATCACAAAGATGCAGAGCTTTGAGAATGTTACTAGGTGGCTTCGCGAGCTCCGTGATCACGCTGACTCCAGCATTGTGATCATGATGGTCGGTAACAAGTCTGACCTGCTACATCTAAGAGCCGTCTCCGAAGATCAAGGCAAGGCATTGGCTGAAAAGGAGGGGCTGTTTTTCCTTGAGACGTCGGCTATGGAGGCTTTAAATGTGGAAGAAGCCTTCCAGACTATCATCACAGAAGTCTATGGCATTGTTAACAAGAAAGCGCTGGCCGCCAAAGAAGCAGCAGCTGCTGCTGCTCCATTGCCTTCCCAGGGCAAGACCATCAGCATTGATACTACCTCGGGGACCTCAAAGAGGGCATGCTGCTCTTCTTGAAATCTAATCGATATATCAGCATCATATTGTAGAAAATCAGGAGCGAGAATCGTCAGCAGAGCGGCTTAGTTAAACTGGTGTGAAGGAAAATCTCTACTCTTTTTTGTTTCTCTGTTGGGTGGACATCTTGGCTCAGTTTTTTCAGCATTTCTGGAAGTTAGATGTGTGTATTAGGGTTCGTTCTGTTTTCGTTATGAAAGTTACATCATACTACAATATATGTCGGATTATACGTCGCAGCCTATAAGATTCAAAACGGGTTTAGTTGAACATGTCCTAGTCTATATTGCTGATTTGCTGTGCTTTAAGTCTATCAGATTCTGCTTCAGCCTTTGGACAGGTCTTCCATACTGGTGGTGGGTGCAACAAGTTGTTGGTCCATTATACCACACTTGTATGATGTTTCTGAATGTTCTGATATGAGTTGTTTGTGTCCCATCCTGATTGTCTGTGCTTATGAGTTGTTGGCAAGGTGCCCCGGTGATATAGACCCTTTTTGTTATTCTAGTGGGCTGTGATCCTCGGATGACAGACTGGACTCTGTCACCTTGATTCCTTCTTCATGCTCGCTTCGTTGGCTTTGGCTACAGACTGCGGTATCAATTATTATTGTAACATGTCGGCTTTCTCTTTGCTGGTTATTCAGTTTTTTTTGTCATACTCCTACCGCTTAAAAATTCTGCACCCTGATAAAATGTGAGGCTTAATGGTGATGTGTTGTTGCAGGTGTTGGCAACTGCTCAATGCATAGGTCTTCTGCGTGCAATTTACGCCACTGTCAACACCTTCTAGTTGACTGTTGACACCTTCTCAAGTCCGGCGGATCATGTCATCTGCTCGCCGACTCCTTGGCGCATGTGTAGGGTATGTTGGTCGGGCAGCCTCGAGTCGTGGTCGTTCTACGGTGGTGTTCGTTTTGGTCGTGACGCGGCCTTGAGAGTTGAGACTCATGTCCCGCCTCCTCGCCATTCTGACCGGAGGTTTGGGCTAGGCGAGCTATGTCATCCGGTTGTTGTGATAAATAGATCCAACATCCGACAAGACCGCTCCTCTCTTCTCTCTGCCGCCGACTGTCCAGGTTCAAACTGACGCACATATGACTGAATTTCGTTAGAACGGCGCCCTCATTTGCCAAACAAACGCCTACGTATGTCTGAATTTCAATTCGTGTGCTGTTTCGTTCTGCTCAAGAGATTGTAGTAAGGTGTTATATCGCGGCATGAAGCCATTTTGGCGCAAGAGCCTGCCATGTTTTGGACTAGTGATTTGGCTGGGCTAGTGAAGTTATAAGATGAGCAAGGTAACGTCAAATTGGGAGTCACTGGTACATCAAACTCATAGATTCCGTATATATAACATGTATAACACGTAAATGGCACAGCATGGCACTACAATCAGTCTCAAATTCTCATTCGCCTCTTGTTCGCAGCAGAAAGACGCTGAGCTCCTGAGGCGGGCTACCGCCACCACCGGCGGTGCGGGGGCTGATGAGATGGTACGACACCGCGTCCTTGGAGCCCACGATCCTCTCGTAGGTCGCCCGCATGTACAGCACCTCCGCATCGCCGCGTTCGTCCTTCCCAGCTGCCTCGCTCGCAGGCGGCAGGGCCCCGACGCCGGCCGTCATAGCACGCATGCTCTCCAGCACGCCCCGCTCCATTCCGTCGGCGGCCGCCGCATGGCGTGTCCCACGTCCCGCCCGTTGCAGGACGCCGTCCACACGCTCTTCGACCTGCCGCCAGTAGCGCTCGACCGGTGGCACTCGAGCGCGATGCGGAGGAGGCCGGACCCCATCTCCGCGGCGATGGACTTCATCGGCACGGAGAGCTCGAAGAGGAACGGTGGTGGCACGGCGGGGTCGCGCTGCACGCAGAAGGTGACGCGGCCGGCGCGGCTCCCGAAGATGGTGCCGACGATGATGGCGCAGTGCTGCTGCCGGCCGTCCTTCTTTGCCACGATCGAGGCGGCCGGGTCGATGATGCTCTCGGAGAACTGATGCTCCTCCGGCTGCTGACGCCCGTCCTTCCCGGCGGCGTGGTTCTTGTCTATGAAAGAGAAGCTTAGGCGGTTCCTGGCGGCGTCATCGGCGCCGGACTGCTGCTTAGCGGAGGGGACGCAGGCGGCGAAGATTGGCGCGAGGCACAGGTAGTTAGACGCAGCCGTTTTCTTCTTCTTCTCCATGTTAGACCCTAAACCCTGGATCTCTGCAGCTGTTCAGCTCTGCTTCTTGGTGCTGGTGATGGCATCTATAACAGGCAGCAATCGAGGTCTTATTTTGAGCTGGTGCCACGAGCAAGACGATGATGCTGTCAGTGTAGGCGTGAAGAGCCATGTAGATGTGGACGCGGGGCATCGATCGGAACTTCGGAATCCAAAGGTTCCAACTTAATTAGGTTGTTTCTGTCTAGTAAACGAAAGCGTGCATTGTTCTAGCTGTGTGTTCTTGGATAGATGCATCATGCCAAACTAGCTAATCCAGGGTGTTCTTAGGAGAAGACTACACCTACACGGTCTATGCATCTTTCTCGTCGTTTTCGCCGAACAAAAAACACACCAAGTTGTGTCGGAAGTAGTTTCCCTGGGAGTGGTTGTATAAAATATAATAAAGCTCTTTCCATAACAATCATGTCTGGGTGGTGTAGTTGGTTATCACGTTAGTCTCACACACTAAAGGTCCCCAGTTCGAACCTTGGCTTAGTCATATCTTTTTAAGTTTTGGCGTTAACTAAATATTTTGGAACTTCCTTAAATTTTGAACTATTTTAGTACTGCCCTTTATGCTTAGACATATCTTTTTAAGTTTTGGCGTTAAATATTTTGGAACTTCATTAAATTTTGAACTATTTTAGCACTGCCCTTTATTTTGAAAATCTACAGGTGAACAGTTGACGTGACATATCTTTTTAAGTTTTTGCGTTCAATATTTTGGAACTTCCCTTAAATTTTGAACTATTTTAGTACTGCCCTTTACACCCGAAAAGTAGACACAAATTTTTTTTTGGCATTAAATATTTCGGTACTGCGTAAAAACTTGTTGTATGTAAATAAGTCAATTTTTAGACGGGAGACATAAAGGACTTGCAAAGAGTTCAAGTTTAAATAAACTAATACTCCTTCAAGAAGCAAGTAATAATAACGCTAGAAAAAAGGTGGTAGGGTGCCTTTTAGCCCCTACCAATGCGACAAGTGGCAAACTCTAGTCTCCCATCCAACGGTGAACATAGGCTAGGAGAGTTGTCGGCTTCCTCATAGAGTGCAAAATTGGAAAAAGACATGCAAATTTTTGGCATGTGTAATCTCGATACTTTAAAATCTCAATTCCACTAGACAACTTCCCTCTAAAAGCAAGTTATTGTGAACCGTGGTCGATAGATCTTCAACATTCTTTCAATCACGGTTTTCGCTGTATAAATATTTTGGCGACGAAAAAAGGCCTTCTACCATGAAAACAGTTGTGGTAGAGGGTGAGTTTTTATATAGTGAGGACACAAACTGTAATGCGCCATTACCGACACACCGCAAAACACAAGGATCCCTGCTAACCGGTTCTCACCATCCACATGGCCAAAGAGAGAAAACACAAACCACCATGCTCGTCGGAGAGCCGAATGTGTAGTCCACCTTCAAGGGTCGCCGACCCAGCTTCCTAGGCTTCTCACAAGCGGGAAGGCAGACACTCACAACAAACCACATATAATGCATAGGGGATGTTGGAGCCAATCCGAGCCGCCCCTACCCAAAATTATGCACGCAAATGGCGAAGCGGAGGCCGTGGCAGTACCGGGCAGATGAGCATGATGGACGTGAACACGTCCCCTGCAAGACACCCTGCCCATAGCCTACGGAAACCCAATCAAGCTCGCCAGGTTACCTTGAGACCTAGGCTCTCCGATCTAGGTCTGTCGCCACCACCTCGGGCACACCACCCGCATGGAGCGCTCTTGCAGCGCCGCCACTCGGCTCTAGGCTGTAGCAATAGGAAGCTTTGAAGGAGGAGAAGAGGTTGTGGCGGTGAAGCCAGAGCACTGCTCGGGAAGGCTACCTGCTTTATCCTGTAATCTATGATCAACTCGGAGCATTCCATATAATTGGCTACGTTCTTAAGGTGATAAAAGTGGGGAGTCAAAGAAGATAGAGAAAAGGAGAGAAAGAGGAAAAATATGCAGAATGTGGGAGTAGCTGGAGGGTAGGACTTGTAATATGAAATGTAGCAAATAATGGGGCAGTTTGGGCTGCTTCGATTCATTCCTGAAAGGCTTAATAAGTCACTTGTATATTATTATACTCCCTTCAGTCCATAATAATTGACACGAGAAATCAACGTAAGACATACATATAGGGCGCGACAGTTTATTCGGACCTGAGGCAGTAGAATTTTTCAGTTGTGCCTAGAGTTTCATTTCACAAGAACAATAAAAAAAGGTGTTGTTTTTATAAAGAGAATACATCCGTGAGAAATACTAGAATTGGTAATCAGAAAGTTGAATAAACCAGAAATCAAAACTGAACACATAAATATCACAAATTTTAGTGCAACTTCCAGAAAAACACAAAACCTGCATACAGTGTGATGATGACGTTCGTTTTGTTGACAATACTTATTCTGAATATTCACAGCAGCATATCACACTTTAAATGATGTATATTCTTGGCTATATTTATTGATTTCTCAACACATGTTTTGTTTTTCATGTATACGGTATACCACAACAGTTGTGGCTTACATGAGGAAGAAATAAAAAATCCACTAATTCATCGATGTCTCTAAACTTCCTAATATAGCACACTGTCATGTTCCATAGCTACGATCTCCAGCATCCCCAAGGCCAGGAACAATGAACCTACAGAGCGTTAAGAACAATCAGTCTTTGAGAGAACAAACTTTATCAGACATGCTAATCAACACTCGGAATTCTAGTTACCCTTTTTCATTCACGATTTGATCCATAGCTCCTGTATACACACAAATCCTGCATAACACAGTTACACCATTATAGAGAACATCAAATGTATCATGGAAATAAATGTAAAGAGGCATCAGCGTGTACCCTGGGAATCTTTCATTGAGCTTTTTGATGGCCGGAGGAGCAGCAACAGCAGATATCTGCATAAGAAAGATGCTTAATACCTGATTATATCATACAAAAGGATCAGGTGAACATATTTTGCCTAATGAACTCACAATTTTTATCTGGCTGATCTCAGCGCCACGCTCTTTCAGCAGATCAACTGCTGCAGCTACTGTTCCACCTGGTGGATAAGTAAAGGAAGATAAATATATGAACCAATACGTCACAACAAATGGTAGTAAACCCTCCAGCCTAAGCAAGGGCATAAATCCTTAGTATGGAAGGATCCATGGTAGCAGGAAACAGGTATACCAGTTGCAAGCATAGGATCGACAAGGAGAATATTGCATCCTTTTGGGAATCTACCAGGTAATCTGCATTCAACATTGTTGAAATGAACAACATTACATGTTAAATATCTTGAATAATTTTCCAAATGCAAGGGTCTTCCGCAACAAGCATGCGCCTACAATGGTGGTTTTTGACATGATCAAAGCCGACGCTCGCCTTTGAGTGATTGCGGGTGCAAAGAGGTTGGGAGAAATTGTACCGGGAGAGTAATCCGTGTTGTATGCTTGTTTGTTTGGGTGAGGACCGAGTGAGACTTCTTTGTTTCTCTCGGTCCGGGTTGTAAAACACTTCCTATCTTAATAAATCGATAGGGGCAAAGCTTTTGCCCCCCTTTCGAAAACAGACAACAGTATTAGTAACAGAGCTATCCAACAGCTAGGTGAAAGGTACTGCATAGGATGAACATAAGTACTAGAAGCAAGTTCAGATTGACTATTGCTGCTAATATGTTGTGAGGTAATTCTTTTAACTAAGAAATAAAGTAATATCAATTGCTTCCAATATGTACATTGTAGCTTCAGGCAAAAGCCATAAGTTGTTGACATATATGTCCATAAAGATGCTCCATATCCGAGTCTGTGCTATGGCAGATAAATCGCACTTACTTGTTCAAGTATACAGAGGGCTGTAGCGTTGTCTCGTCCCTAGCCATACCTTCAATAAGAAAGAAAAAAGATCAGAGTATTGTCAATTGATTCAACCATGGTATTAGAGTACAGAGAAGAAAAAACACAGTTTGTTACTTGTCATACAATAAGAAAAATCACTAATAAATTTGTACATATTTCCATTCATGGATTTAGGCATTTGAAACTTCTTAGTTTACAAGACTATTACTAGTGAATGTACAATTATTCAGTACTTTAAGACGACACACACAATATCATTTTTTACCTAAATGGAAAGTTGTGGTTGACGGAAAAATTGATGTCATAAGCTCAGCAAGGGCAAGTCCTGCTCGTAGAATGGGCACAATCTGAAGCAAGAAAAGTCTAATTGAGAAACCCTGCATAATACTGCTACTGAGCATGCTCAATTTGCAAAAATGTCTCCAGGAAATGCAAACCATGATAGGCTCCATAGGATCAATGGATTCTACAACAGCTGGGCCCATAGGTGACTGGACCTCCCGTGGTACTACTGGCTGTCAAAGGAAGAGGAAAAAACATGTCAAAAAATAATCTTGACATCCCAAACCAAATACTGCCTAATCTTAATGAAAGCTGCAAATATAATAGACAGATTTTATTGTTGCAATTTAGTGCTCCGTTATTTCAGAACTGTATGTTCTTTTTCTACATGATACAAATGAAGGCCTAATTCCGGAACACACATCCACAACAACAAAGGAAATATTCCCATCTGGCTAAGAATTAGCAATATACCAGCCAGTCCCTGGTCGCCTCGTAGGCAAGCAATCTGCCAAGCTCCCCCATGGCACTCCCTGCCCACAATTTTCAGCAACAAGCAGAAAGTTAGGAACCATAAACCGGTACTCATACACATTGCGCGTCAGGCTAACAATCGAATCAGGTGCTAGAAGCACTCACTGAAGGAGTGGGTGGGCGTGGCATGATCGCGGAGGACGGAGACCCAGTGGTTGATGAGCGGGTGAGCGGGCACCACTACCTGCGGGCGGCGGAAGAAACAGTATAATTCTTGATTCCTGCTTGCTACAAAATACCAATGGGCTAGCGATGGGGCGGCGGTGGTACCTTGAAGCCGTTCATGGCGGCGGCGGTGAGGTCGTGGCTGCCGTTTTCCATCTACAGGAATCGAGGACGGGCGGCGGCTGCTAGGGTTTCGGTGAAGGGGGTGTTGAAGTTGAAGTACTCGGCGGGAAGGAGGGCCGACGGACAAGGCCCAAGGAAGGACTTTGCTGCGGCGACGCGGGCGCTACCTTTTGTGTGGGACGGTTGTCAGGTGGGCCCATCTGCTCTGGAAGGACGGAAGTAGGGGTTTTCTTATTATTATTTTTCTATAAAATTTTATAAATATTGAGGAAAATTGAATTTTTTTAAAATATTGTGCCGAGACCTTTAATCAACGAAATATTGAGACGGAACGGGACGGGACGAGCCAAAATTGGGAGGCGGAAAGGTCTCTTCGTTTTTGCCCGAACCGAAATCAACATTTTGGTTTCGGACCATGCAGCTGGAAAATGTCTACATTGTCATCTCCACCGACTACATCGAAAGACCCCTCCTCCCAAACGGCCTACTAAAAGGAGGGAACATCCTCGCGTCACCAAGGAGTACACACCTAGCTGTGGGGTCTTCATCAACGACACGTTTTGTAAAGATATATATCTATCCTCTCTTGTTGTGCTCATAATTTGCTATCCTTGGCAAAATGCCTCATCGCTGAGCTACACCATTGGTCACCCTCACCAAGGCCACGCGCAGACGGTACCTGCTGACGGAGCCAACTCTCACTAGGAGGGTCACGACCACAACTCAGCGCGGTGAAACACGAGAAGACGAATGTGACCGTCAAGCGACGTGTGATGGATATCTCCCCTGGGGCATGCAACCACATAGGAAAAAGAGGTTGGCTACCAGCTCATGGTCGCCGAGTGGAAAGGCGCGACACTGAAAACCCAGAGGGAGGAAAATGCCGCCTCTTACGAGGTTACTCGCCTTACATGATGGAGGCTCAAAAACATGCGTGCAAAGCAGGGAAGGTGGAGAGAAGGCGTCGAGAGGCAAAAAGAGTGCTCTAGAGGTGCTTAGCGCGTCGAGAGGCACCAGCTGGTGCTCGAAGCTCGGACGGAGAGGCGTGCAGGAACGACGTCAATGCTAAGCCGACCTACAAAACTGAAATATCTGGAAAAAATCAACCGAACCCTATGTGGACATAGACACATATTAGGTTTAATTTTTAAATTTAATTTAGATTTTGTTGTAATATGTCTAAATTTACATAAAAATCGAGTCGTTTGCCGAAATTTGTAGGCGTTCGATTTTAAAAAACTTTTAAGGGCGTCACAGGGGCAGCCCGCTATTAGATGACCAGACATGTATTTGACACCCTTGATAGCGGATACATTTTCGGGGTTTGGCGAACACATTACGGGATGGCCCACTGGTAGGGACACCCAAGCTTGTTATGATGTGTCGCTCCCGTGTCGTTGTCTATGACATTTAAGGCCGCGCTTGGTTCATCTTCTAATTATACAACATGATTTTCCCACGCCCGTTTATTACATCGCTTAGCGTAACGGAAGGGGTTTTTAATCCAGACGTTGTGAGCTCCATGATTTTTTTCGTTAATTATGGTGCAAATAAGACGAACCAATCGGGGCCTAAATGATATGTTAGCCCCGCTTGGATTCGGTGTATTAGCTCCGTAAATGGCGGGTTTCGGTTTAGTTTTCCGGACCTACTTTTGCTCGTAATATTAGGAAGGGAACCATCGTTTTCCACCGGGGTGAGAAAAAACGGTCGACCAAGCGGGACTGATATCCCGTGGCAATGCACCGGTATTTAAAAAAAAATAGCGTACATGCAACATAGCAAAAGATATACATATGATTTTATTAGGTCAAATATGTTACAGTACTAGCTAAATGCCCGTGCGTTGCTACGGGGGCATAAAATGTTAACAATAAATAGAAGATTATATTTTCTGAACCCCTATTCAAAGCTTTTTGGATTAAGGCAACATATGTAGATAGCACCACTTTCAGGTTCAGAAAACACGTGAAAAGATGATATTTGGAACAAAACTACTGATAAGTTGAGATGAAGTCGGCTAAAGTTCTATATAGCCTTTCATATAGATTCAAAATCTACACCTTAAATTTCTGTTTCAGGAAAGGTAATCTGACCAGTTGAAAGTTCAGGCAAATCAAGCTTCAGTTTTTGGCAACTTATAAGGAAGACATTGGAAGTCAAAACTATTGAACTGTAAGATATTATTGGTAAACCTCGTCTGACATGAGCATCAGATTTGAACTGTCAAATAAGGGCATCTTGATTGTAAAATCAGGTATGTATTACTGTCAGATTTCAGATTTGCAATAAATATTTCTAAAGCCAACATTTCATTCATCAAATAGTAAACAAAATCTTGTTGTACGAAAATTTTGCACATGTACATCATATCTCATGATTTTAGTCGAGAAAAGAGATGAACTGTACCAATTCTGCTACGAAGTGGACAAGCCAGAGGCCTTTCTTCCTTCTTGCTGCAGCTTGCATGTTGTGTAAAGGCTTGGGATTGATGTCTGGGAAGTGGTAGGGATGTAGCCTATGGAAGCTCTGTAGCCTAGATCGACCACATCTCTCATACATCTGCTCCGTCACTATCGTCATCGGATCTGCTGGGGCAATGAGAAACGTGCACCGTGGAGGTGGGAGGTAGCTGCGGGGGAGTTGGTCGCCGGGACCCCGTTGCCCTGCTCGGTGGATTCGGCCGCGAACGGCGTCCTAGCCTCCGTCTTGTTGGAGGTCATCGCCACTGCATCCTGCGCTGCGACGGTGATAAGGGGTGGCCCAGGGTCGGGCAGTCAGGGAGGATCCGTGAGTGGAAGAGGTAGCAGGCTGAAGCGAGTATTCCCTGATGGCAACGTCGCCGGAATGTAGCCGGCGTTGCGGAATGGACTCCGGCGTCGCGGAAACCAGGTTGCCCAGGCTGAATGCGATCTTCTGGGAAGGCGTTGATTGATTGCACGGCGTTGATTGATTGCACGGAGCAGTCATTCTGGGAAGGCGCTGTCTCGAAATGGAAACACTATTTTGGAATTGATTGCACGGAGTAGTCTTTGGGTAGGTTTTTTGGCAAGTAATTGATCGTTGATTTGATTCGTTGACTGGGAAAAGGAAGGAGCTCCGCATTGTTGCACATTTGGGCCGGCCCATGTGTGGGCGATAGCAGTTATAATCGTGTGGCAGAATTTTCTGCCGGGTTACACTATCACCAACTCCCATTTAATAGTAAAAATATGCATAGATTGTGCTCTTTGTTACTGCTCAACAGCGACGGCCCCACCCTCGATGTTGATGATGTACTCGATCTCATCGGCAACCTCCTTCATGGATGGCCGGTTCTGCCGGCGCTCCTCGAGGCAACCGAGCGCCAGGAACCCGAGCGCTTTCATGGTGTCGAGCTCCAGTTGCGTGGCACCATTCTTCAACGCCGGGTCCACCACGTCCAGGAGCCGCTCCTCGTCAGCCGCCCGCTGCACGTGCACGGCAAGGTTGACATCGTCCTCACCACGCGCGAAGTCGATGGCGCGCTTCGAGGTGAGCAGCTCCAGCAGCACGACGCCGAAGCTGTACACGTCGCTCTTGTCCGTGAGCTGGTAGTTCCGGTAGTACTCCGGGTCAAGGTAGCCCAGCGTCCCCTGAGCGCAGGTGGAGACGTGGCTCAGCCCCGGCTCCGCCAGCCGGGAAAGCCCGAAGTCGGAGACCTTGCCGTCGAGCTGCTCGTCGAGGAGGATGTTGCTCGACTTGATGTCCCGATGGTAGATCGGCGGCGAGGCGGAGAAGTGAAGGTAGGAGATGCCCTCAGCCGTCTGGCGAGCGATGGCAAGGCGCCGCCGCCACGGGAGCGGCGGCTGGCTCATGCCGCCGTACAGGTGATCCGCGAGCGTGCCGTCGGGGATGAACTCGTACACCATGAGCGGCTGCTCGAGGTCGACGCAGCAGCCGAGGAGGCGGACCAGGCTGCGATGGTTCACCTGCGACAGCACGCGCACCTCGTTCAGGATCTGGTCCGTTGACTTGGTGTTGCCGAGCTTGGCGCACTTGACGGCGACAGGGGTGCCGTCCTCGAGCACGCCCTTGTAGACTTGGCCGTAGCCGCCGACGCCGAGGAGGTTGTCGCGCGAGAAGTTGCCCGTCGCACGCTTGAGCTCGCGGCTGGTGAAATTCTTGGCGGTGCGGCCGCTCGAGTTGTTGGCGTTCAGGATGTCCTCGCGCTCCTTGACCAATCTTTCCCGGGCTATTCGGATGCGCCGCTGCCGCCGGTAGAACAAGAGCGCGGCCGTGGTTAGTAGAAGGGCGCCGCCCAGGCCGCACACTATTCCTGCATTGCAAATTAACTCATTAGTTCTATACTTCTATCTGATCCAACGATTTAGTACATTTCAGAATCCGATTTTTCTAAATTGGCTAGGGAGATTTTGCCAGCGAGTAGTAAACCTTGTCATGTATCCTAGTTTCCAATTTTTGTTTGAAACAGAGCGGCAATGTTGAATTTTAAACGAGAATTAGCTCATTCCCATGACGTCATCGGTTGCAAATGGATTTGCAACTACTTTGGACCACTTGATTTACCACGTGATTCGTGTATCAGTTGAAAATCAAATTGCAACCGGGATTTGATGATGTCATATGAATGGGAATTAAGTTAATTCTCATTCTACTAAGTGGCAAATAGACTTACAACTGCTCTATACCATTTGATTTGCTTCGTGATTCGTACTACTTATAAGTTACAACTTGATTTGCAACTGAGATTGCCAACGTCATGCGAATGAAAATTAAGCTAATTTTCATTCGATTGAGCCACTAGAGAGACCCAATTTCAAATCTACACTATCAAATATCAATGTTTGCGGGCGTTAGGCGTAAGGGCATGTTTGATTCGAAGAAATTTCATAAGATTTTTGGAGGATTCAATCCTATAGGAAAATATCCTTTCTTTATTGTTTGATTTTGTAGGATTTTATCCTATATGAATTGTTGCTAAGGAATCTTTTGTACTACTTCATGTAGAAATTCTAACACCACTCCAACCTCCTTTTACAATTGAATCAAACAACTTTAGTACAAATCAAATCCTATAAAATTAAACTATAAGATTAAAGTGTACATGGAGCAATACTATACTTTTCTATCTTACGAATCAAATAAGCCCTAACTGGGTAGCAACTAGCCGAACAGCGACAACAGTAGTTATTGGAAGATATCATAAAAGAATTCCTGTAGAACTGACTAGTCAATGTTCCTCTTTCGAAGAAAGCCACCAAGGTGGACCGTTGACCTAGGTCACAGGCCGTTGCTGATCTAAAACCTATTTTTTCCTTAAATTCAGTTTCTAGCGAAAAAGATTGACTTCTCTTGTGAACACGAGTTGTCAAGTAAATGCCTAACCTCAGTCCAAATCGAGTTCACTCGAACTCGAACACAATTTGTTGCTCAAGAACAATCATCTATCTAAGCAAGCACAATCGGAGACAACAGATTTGCAAGTAAACGTGAATACTAAGGGCATCTCCAGCCGTCCCACAGCGCTCCCCCAGGACGCTAAATAGCGCCGTTTTGGGCGAATAGCGTCGTTTTTCTACCAGCCGGCCCCCCAGAAGCCCAGTTAGCGCCGTTTCGGCGGAAAATAGTGCCGGCGCACCCAGGCGAAACCCAGCCCACTGGGTTCTCGCCGTCGCCACGCCGTCGCCGCCACCACCCCTCCTTGCGCCACCGCACACAAGCAGCTAGGAAACCCGCCGTCCAGCCCGCCACGCCGCCGGCGCCGCCCACTCCCCTTCGCCGTGATCTAGCCTCCGGGGAGATTCTCAGGGCGAAGCGTGTCCGCCCGAAGGGCCCGCAAAGTGTTCGGCGTTCCGCCCGACCCAAGCCATGGACTCAGACACCGAGGAGATGCTCGTCGAGCTCTTCGACGAGGAAGATCAGGCCGCCATCGACGACGAAGAACACCTGGTGGTCTTGGCCTGCCTCACCGGCTTGCTCGCCAACGAGGCGGGGCCGCGGCGTGTTGGATCGACGCGCGGTCGCCGGAAGAGCAAGCAGAGGCAGCGGTACGAGGGGTACTGCATCCTCTACTCCGAATACTTCGCCAATGAACCTACGCAGGACAAGAAGGTGTTCCGGCGCCGGTTCAGGATGAACCGCGTGCTCTTCCTCAGGATCATGCATGCCATCCGGGAGTTCGACCCCTATTTCAATTTGAAGAAGGACTGCACCGGCACGGTAGGCTTGACCTCAATTCAGAAGTGCACGATGGCCATGAGGTTGCTTGCATACGGTGCACCTGCAGATGCACATGATGACTATCTGCGCATGAGCGAGTCCACGGCCCTTGAGTGCTTGAACAATTTCTGCCGGGCAGTGGTTGCAGTCTTTGGCCCAAGGTACTTGCGATCACCCAATGCGCAAGACACTGCTCGCCTCCTCGCAGAGAATACAGCAAGAGGCTTTCCTGGGATGCTTGGTAGTATCGACTGCATGCATTGGGCATGGAAGAACTGTCCACTCAACTAGCAGGGGATGTACAAGGGAAAGGAAGGAGAGTGCTCGGTGATTCTTGAGGCCGTGGCTTCATATGATCTATGGATTTGGCATTCATTCTTTGGTATGCCAGGCACTCACAACGACATCAATGTCTTGCAGTGCTCGAATGTCTTTTCCGACCTTGTCGAAGGCCATGCTCTCCTGTGAACTACGCGATCAATGGGCACCAGTACACAAAGGGCTACTACCTTGCAGATGGCATCTACCCAAAGTGGGCAACATTTGTGAAGAGCATCTCCAACCCTGTGCCAGGAAGCGCGAAGTCTTGGTTTTCCAAGTGTCAGGAAGCTTGCAGGAAGGATGTTGAGCGGGCATTTGGCGCGCTGCATTCTCGATTCGCTGTTGTCCGGTACCCAGCTATGACTTGGTCGAAGTCCAACATGTGGGAGGTAATGCAGTGTTGTCTGATCTTGCACAACATGATCATTGAGAGTGAGCGGATCATCAGGTGCCTGACAGTGAGGCAAAGACACCATACTACCGTCAGAGTCCTCTTGCAGATGTTGATCACCAGGTGCCGGCAATATGGGCAGCCTTCTTCACCACGCGCCGGGAGATTCGAGACGCTGGAACACATCTAGCTCTACAGAATGATCTGTTGCAGCACTTGTGGGCGCGCAAGGGCAATGACGATGGCAATGGCGATGCCAATGCCTAGTACGATTTATTTTATTTACTTGCATTATTGAACTATTTATTTGTGTGTGGATTTGTACATTAAACTATTTATTTGTGTGTGGATTTGTATGTTAAACTATTTCTATGTGTGAATTTGCATGCCAAAAAGGGCCGGCCTTTGTTTATGCCGAAAAATGGCCGAATCGCCGGTTGGGCGGTTCACGGCTGGTAAACGCGCTCCCCAGGGCTCGGTTTCGCGCCGTTTCGTGCCGCGGCGGCCAAAAAAATCGCGATTTTGGGTCCTGCGAGCCGACTGGAGATGCCTAAAGGTAATCACCTGCGATGAGAGGCGCATGATTGGATCCCCCACAGTCTCCAGCGCGCTGGCAATCTGAAAGATCTGCGTAAGAAAACACGCACACAAATGATGATCTAAAAATTCAGCTCAAGTTCTTCAATCCAGCAGTAGCACTGCCAATGGCGATTAACAAATGTACTCTGCTGGCACGCGCCGGCGATGGGGTTCCACACGAGCCCGGGGATGCAGAAGCAGCGCCGCAGCGCACTGGCAGCAGGGGCGAGCGGGTCGTCGGAGCAAGTGGCGTTGGCCCCGTCCTCGCAGTCGGCCTGCGTGCGGCAGAGCGGCTCCCTCGGCGTCGCCCACTGGAGCTCCAGACCGAGGCGGTCGCCCCACGTCGCCGGCGGCTGGGCGGGGTCGAGCCCCACGAAGCTGCTCTACGCGCTGCAGAACTGCGGGACACGCGGATCTTGTACGACGTCGACGAGCCGCCGGCCACGAACGTGCAGCAGAGCGGCAGCGGCGAGCAGAGCGAGCCCGTGGCGTTGGCGTAGACATGGCAGAGCGAGTTGGACGAGCAGTTGAGCAGCGACTGCAGCAGCGCGGGCGTGCAGTTGAGCAGCATGATGGTGTTGGACGAGCTCACGTTGAACGGCAGCGACGGGTCGAGCTGCACGCCGCCGCCACTGCCCGGCGCTGCCGAGGATACGCAGGTATCGTTGGACACGAGCGGAGCCGGGGAGACGACCAGGCGCTGCGCCGCCGGGGAGATGGAGGTGATCGGGTAGGAGGTGCCGTTGAGCGCGTCGAAGAAGAGCGTGGAAATGTTGGCCGCGCATCGGACCTTGTACGCCGGGTCGCCGCACCCGTCCGCCGTGCTGAGAGGGTACGGCAGCGCCGTTGAGCCGCACGGGAGGCAAACCCGGGCATGGCCGCTCAGCGGCAACAGCGCGAGAATGGGGATGACGACACCGAAGAAGAACAAGAAGGGGAGACGACGGCGCACAAACGGTGTGCTCGCCATTGCTTCAAGC
Source organism: Poa pratensis (assembly GCA_947311845.1). Classification (NCBI taxonomy): domain Eukaryota; kingdom Viridiplantae; phylum Streptophyta; class Magnoliopsida; order Poales; family Poaceae; genus Poa; species Poa pratensis. Next base: position 91,839,272 of record CAMZMU010000027.1, read on the forward strand.
TTTGGTGACTCTTTGGTGTTGTCGTTTGGGCATGTTGTTGATCCGCGAACGGATTTAATTATGGTGGAGTTGAACTTCGTTGAACCAAAATGTTTGACTCACTCGCTTGGTAGCCGCCTTGACTTTTTTTAGTGTCTTTTTTTTTAGAATCTTGCCTTTTTTCAATTTGAGAGCAAGGATGGCAGTGGGTATGGCAGGCTCGGCCTTGGCGGGACTGGAGGGGCGGCCGCACAGAGCCCACAAAACACAATTAAGTAGCTTATTATGTTAGATGGCCAGATCGGGCCCTTCTCAATCCCGGGCTCTTCTCAAAATTGCGTGCGTACGCGTATGTATGTGCCGTGTGGGCTTGGTTGCGATTTTAATTTCCCAAAAATAAAAACAGCTTGATAAACTACAACTTCCGTTCTGAATTAATTGACTCAGATTTAGTACAACTTGTGTCGTGGTGGTATCACGGCAGATGACATAGGATGGCTAAAGTGTGGGGCCGATGGACGCTGGTGGAATCCGGGAGAGAGCTAGCGCGTAAGAAGCACACACGAAGAACACCACGGCACACCAAGATCTACCCAGGTTCAGGGCCCTCGTGAGGAGGTAAAACCCCTACTCCTGCCTGTCTCTCTGTATATATCTCGATATCACAAATACAAACTTGCTCCTCGAGCTGTATCTCACGACAATGGGGAAGAACACAAGGTAGAAGATGAAGCTACATGGAGAAGTATGTCTCAGGGCATCGTCCCTCACGCAGGAGGGGGTAAGGGCACATATATAGGCTAAGCGGGTTACCGGAATACCCCTTCACATGCAACGGTCACCTCTCCGTACCGGCACTGCAGATACGCACGCCTGCACGTCATGATTGTCTCTGCATAGTGGACAGGACGTGGCTTGACCATGTCTTGTCCCATGTCTCTGCTCCAAAGTACACCCGAGGTCAGAGACAGGACAAGGCCTGCCCATGCCTCTGCCTCGCAGTCTGTTCCCGGATAACCCGGAGTCAGCGGTGGAATGATGGCCTGCCATCTCGGTCTCCTGCACGCTTCCGTGTCAGGCGCTCCCGTGCTAGACGGGATATGACATGAGCATTGACCTCTGCCCGACACTAGGATAACCCGGCATGGATACGCCGGATCCACCTTCCTCAAATATCTTTCCCTGCACCCAAGAAAACACACAAGTTACCGACACACATATGTCGGTTATGTTATCTCGGATCCTTATCTCGGATCCATTGTCTCGGTCGACACATGCCGGCTGTCACCAGCATGGTATCTCGGTTCCTTCCGGACTGGGGTATCTCGGTGCGCCTATGTCGGTTTGCACCTGCAACCCATTCTGAAGCCTAGGTAAGCCGGTATTGCCATAGCTTGGCCCACACTTGGGCATAGCTTTCACCTCACCATGACCCTACCCGGGGGTAGCCCCCCGACATTAGTCCCCGAAGCTGGTGCAGTCCTACAGCCTTGGATGAAGGGCCACAACAGGTTTAACCAACCGAAACAGCCATAACAGGCATCCGACATTACAATGTCGGTTCAACCATAAAGCCATGAACAACCTCTTCCACTGATTCCGGCATAAGTTCCAGTGTCGGTTTTCTCCGACACTGGAATTCCGCTGAGAGAGCAAGTCAAGCTCTCACAACCAACTCAATCTTAACGCAACCATCCGACATTCACATGCCGGATTATTGCAAGCTTCAAAAGACCAAACTCTCCACAACATCCGAGATTTACTCTTGTGCCGGTCTCTTCCACACAATAAGATTCCCGCGATCTCTCCCAGGATCTCTCCACGGCATGTGGCAGAGAAACTCTGCGCGTTACTTAGGTTCCTGTGCGCGGATAGACATATCACTGCATGCACGCCGCCCATGTCACAAGCCGTCACGTCGCATATGCATTTGAGTGCCTTTGACCGCGGCGTGCCTCCTCGATTTCCGCGCCATTAACCGCACGCGATCACGCTGCGGGTCGTTACCACCTTGTGGCCCATGCTACGGCGGATCGTGCGGCCGCAAATGCCGCAACCGCGCAGATCGTGCGCGGCCAATCCGCACGTCCGCTGCATTAACCACACGCAGTAAAAACGACAACTGCACACGCACCGTGCCCATAAATAGGGGGACGGGGCACCTCTTCTCGCCTTATCCTCCTCCTTCTTCTTCCTTTTCTCTTCTCTGCGACCTCGCCACCGCCGCGCAGTGAGCACCACCACCGCACGACGCCGGAGCTCGTGCGCCACCGCCCACCGGAGTACCTCGCGCCGTCACCAGATCAGCGCAACTCCGGCAAGCCCCGCCTCTTCGCCTCGCACCGCCGTCGCAATCTCTGGTAAGTTCTCGCCCTTGCCATTGCCGATGAGCGATTCATCCCCTCCGATGAACACGTTCATCCTCCTACTCTTCTCCGTAAAAGCTCTCACATCCCAATGCACAGATGAAAAGGAACTTAGTTGCTTAGATCCCATCCGTATTTTCTCCACCGTGCTTCTTAGCAATCTTGCGATAGTTTATCCGCGGGTCTTCACAAGTTTTAACTCACAAGTACTTGTATTTATCTTCTATTTATTTTTCCCGTAGATCTTTCCATCAAACACTTAGCCACAGAAACGTGTTTCCCGCCACTCATGCTCTTTTCCTACGTTGCCCAAATGTTCCGAGATACCTATCTCGGTTCCTTTATAGCCTGAATACTCCGAGATACTTATCTCGGTTCCTCTATTGCACACATACTCCGAGATACTTATCTCGGTCTCTTTGTGTCTCTTTTGCAGATCCCTTCCGAGATGTCAACCAGCAATACCCCGGAGCCTGCCGAGGATATCGTTGAGGAAGGAGAGCGCGCCGGGTGGGAAGGTTCCGACGTAACCCAGGCCGAGATAGACTGGCTTGTCCGGACCAAACGAATTCCGGCACGAGTGATATGCCGGGTTCCTGGCGACGAGGCCGAACCGGATCTTCAAAAGGGTGAACGGGTAGTCTTCGTCGCGCATTTCGAGCGCGGCTTCGGACTCCCGGCGAGCACATTCTTCCGAGCTTTCCTCGACAAGTTTCGTCTTCAACCCCACCATCTCCCTGCTAATGCTATCACAACGCTCTCGGTGTGCGTTGCTTTCTCCGAGGGATACCTCGGACTCTGGCCCACCGTCGAGCTCTGGGCCAAGTATTTCCAACTCCGGAAGCAGAGTCTCCCGGATCCGGAGAACAAGAACTTCCCCAAGGTGATGACTCCGTGCGGAGCTGCTACCATCATACCTCGGAGAGGCTCCATCTTCCCTCGGATTCAGGGCCTGGAGTCATGCCGGAAGTGGCAGCGCACGTTCTTCTATGTGAAGAACCCGGACATCCTAGATAATGTCGACCTTCTGAACCTGCCGGTATTTGCTCTCGCTACTCCCACGGAGCAGCATAACTGGAGCTTCAACCCAAAGGACACGAACCGCGAGATCAATGACATTCACCAGATTGTTGAGGAGCTTGTGGGGGCAGGCCTGCTAAGCGATGATCTTTTGAGGACTTTTGTCAGTCGCCGAGTCTCCCCCTCCAGAACCGAGTTCACAAGATCTGCCACATGAGCGGACAATATGATCCAACTCGGATCAGCACCCACGAGCTGACGAAATCCGAGGTCAAAAGACGCGTCAAGGCCATTGCCGAACAACGATGACCGAGGAATGGGAATGGGGTCTAGAACCTCATGACAGAGCTCGGCTTCCTGAACAAGTAAGCAACTTGCAATTTATACCGACATACTTTTCTGCCGATCACCCTTCTGTCGGCTCCATACTTGGCTCATAAACTAACTCGGTTTTACTGCTTTTAACTCGCAGAGGTTTACTCGGCAAAAGACCGAAGATGGAGAGGATCCCTCCGCCAAATGGGGCCAAGATATCCCTGCTCCGGCGTGGCCGAGGTAGAAGATCCGGATGACGAGGATCAACTGCCAATACCAAGAGCTGGCGCCCCTACCCCGGGTAAGCCTCGAGCCCGAGCTTCCATCCGAGATTGGTCAGATGATGATGACCTCGAAATGCTAGAGGTAATTGATGCTCGTCCCATCGCCTTTGCTCCTCCAGCCCCGGCACCAACTCAAGTGGCATCTCGCAAGCGCGCCGAGACTGGTACCTCGAAAACCGGAACCTCCACACCCTCGGATCCATCCGCGCCGCAGGCGAAGCGACAGAAGAGAGGAGCAGTCAAGCCGAGGAAGGGCAAGAAAACCCCGCCAGTTACTGAAGGGTAAGATATTTTTTGCCAACACAAGCTTACTTCCTTTTTTCCTTCTGCCGGGATAACTTTTCCCGACATAACATTTTTCTTGTTTTGACGCAGTGCCCCCCTTGAAGTTGAGCAGAGCGCCTCTTCTATGCGCTCGCCCTTCCGAGTACAGCCGAACCTCGGCCACGTGACTCCGGGCACCCGCCACCTCAACTGTCATTCCCGAGGTTGTGATCCTCGACCAAGATGATGGTTCCGGTGCCCCCACCACGGAAACCGATATCCCGCGGCCGACACCTTGGTGACCTCGGGCACACAGCAACCACCACCACAACCTCAGCCGCAACAACAGCAACCACAACAACAACAGCAACAGCAACAGCAACAGCAACCACAACAACAACAGCAACAACAGCAACCTCAACAGCACCAGCAGCAGCCAAAGCAGTCGCCCCGGCCGAAGTCCACCACCAAGTCCCCCAGCAAGTCCACCGAGTTAGCAACTCGGAAAGCTATTCCACTCGCCAAGCCGGCACAGAGCCAAGCAGCCACCGGGAAACAGCTTGCCAACCCGGAGAGACAAGTGGTGTTGACTCCAACCACTACCCCGGAGCACCAAGCTCTCACCACTTCTGTCTCCCGAGTCACCAAGCAGCTGGGTTTTACCCCAGCTCCAAACTCAGAGTGGACACAGCTTAGGCTCGGAGAAGCAGTACCACATGGACTGGAATGCTGCCGACACAAGCGAGGTCTCCTCCGCGCATCCAGTCACTCCACACCCAGCTGGCCCTAGTGCGCTTGCTCAGGTCATGCACAATTTGCAAGTCTCGACCCTTCGAGCCAGCAAGCTTGCCGAGGTATTTTTCCCTCAGCCAAACTTTTATTTCTTTTGCCGTAGACGATAAACATACACAATCCCCAGTCCCCGAGATTCGGGTTGAGTGACCTGTGCTCGCCCGAGTAAAGATCACTCAGCGCGAAACTTCACCAAATTTTCATCTTTAAACTCAGAAAATCCGACACTTCGGATCTTCAAGAAATCCGACATCCAGTCCCCGAGATTCTTGTCGAGTTTTACTCGGCAGGAATCTTTAAGAAATCCGACACTCAGCTTTACTCGGCATGAATTTTTAACTAACCACACTAACTCTTTGCCCCTTTTCAGGATTGCACCAATGCTCGGACCACGGTGTTTCGGAAGTTGCTTCTGGACCACAATAAGCTCAAGAGGTCCCACAAGCAACTTCAGGAGACGCTGAAGAACAAGGAACAAGCGCACGCCACTGCCCTTCAGAAGGAGCGGCAAGAAGTGTCTCGGCTCCAGGAGGAGCTTGCCCGGGTCCAGGGTGAAAAAACCGGCATTGAGCAGGCCCTGATGCAAAAGGAAGAAGCTGCTCAAAAGCACAAGGAGACGCTCGAGGCGACCGAGGTTCGCGCTACCTCGGCTCAAGGCAAACTGGATGCCCTGAAGGCGAAATCCGACATCTGGCTCCGCGAGCTCACCCGGCTGAACAAGGAGATGGACAGTAAGTTCATTTATTCTTTCTTTTCCTTGCTTGTACCGACATTATGATATGCCGGTATATTAACTCAACTCGGTGATAGCTTTTTTATCTTCAGATCACTTCGCCCATTCCAAGGCTGCTGCACTCAACACTGTCCGCAGGGCACGAGCAAAGAGAGCCGAGGCTGGCCCAATCCCGGAGGAATGGGATATTGAAGATCACCTGACCGCTCTGAATGCCCGTATCTCTCCTCTGAAGGCCATTGGCCTGGATCTTCTCGACGCTGGCATCCAAGCTTACCGAGCCTTATGGCCGGGATCTCAGACTCTGGCTAGCATTGAAGAATTAGCCAAGTGTCTGACGGGGGCCGAGGCCAGGCTCCGAGAGTGGAGATCCTCAGCAGCTCGTGCCGGGGCTGATCAAGCACTGACCTTTGTGCTCTCCTGGTACGAGTCCATCAATCTCAACGCCGTGCGCTCCTGCGCCAGGGCTCCAAATGGACCTCCGAACCGGCATTGATAGAAAGCCGCAAAGATGCAGCCAAGTTCATGGCCATTATGCTCCCACCCGACACTTCATCCCGGGTCCCGCCTACTCGGATGACGAAGAAGAGGACCAGGATGATGAAGAGGGCGACGAAGAAGAAGACATTGATGAGGAGATCGAGGCCGAGACTCTGACACTGCCACTGCCGGAGTGACCGAGACTGCTGCTGCCAGCGCAACCGAGACTTCCACTGCCGGGGCTGCCGACACTTCTGCCGCCGAAGCAACCGACATTGTCAAGCCGGTAACCGAGACTGCTGGTGCTTCGGCAGCCACCCCAACTCCCGAGGTCGCTCCAACCACTGAAGGCTCTTCTGCCGCCGAGACTGCTCCGAGCCTCGCACCGCTCCAACTGCTCCGAGCTCCTCCGAGGCTGCTGCCTAAGCTTATGAAACTTTGAACTATTAAATCCCCGGAATGCCGGGTGCAGATGTAAATATACGTTAAGTATTTCGCAGTGCTACTTATCATACTAGCTTCAACAAGACAAGCTTAATGCCGTATCACTTTGCACCAAGTCCCCGAGTTTACTTTCTTGTTTACTATACTTAGTAATCTTTGCTCTTGTCTACCATTTAGGCGTTCGACAGTCGAGTCACAAGATCAATCATTATAGCATACAATACTTGTAAATTTTGAGGTAAGGTTTAGAGTCATCCGACACAAGGAAAGGAACGAAAAAACCGGGTTAGTAAACGACATATGTCGGATCTTTTAGGACCGAGTCCCCGAGTCCATTTTCATGTTTACCATATACCATAACCTCTGCTCTTGACTGCCATTTCGGCGTTCGTCAGTCGAGTCACAAGATCACAACAAATAGCATACATTACTTGAACTTTGAAACGAGGTCTCAAAATCATCCGACATATGAACAACACAGAAAAAACCGAGAAAAACACAAGCATATAGACAAAGGCAGTCCCCGAGTTTCTTTTCGGAGTGCCGGCATTTTATTCAAAGGAAAAACCGAGATACATACACTGCGCCCTTATGAGTAAAAGGGACGGAGTAGAGCTACATTCCAGGGTCTTTTGGTCTCCTCTCCGGATTTGTCCATCACATTTTTCCTCGGTGCCTGTGCATCTATAAGATAGTATGAATCATTGTGCAGAGCCTTGCTCACAATGAATGGTCCCTCCCATGGAGGTGACAACTTGTGTCGGCCTGCTTTGCGTTGCACTAGCCTCAACACCAAATCTCCCTCTCGGAAAACCCGAGGGCTGATCTTCCGGCTATGATAGCGTCGGAGATTTTGCTGATATATAGCTGACCGAGATAAGGTCAGTTCTCGTGCTTCTTCGAGCAAATCAACATCATTTTCCCGAGCTTCTTTTGCCTCGGTTTCAGTGTACAGCGCCACTCTGGCGAGTCATATTCCATGTCGGTTGGCAAGACCGCTTCTGCCCATAGACCAGAAAAAATGGCGTATAGCCAGTTGATCGATTTGGTGTGGTCCTTAGACCCCACAGCACTGCTGGTATCTCCTCTATCCAACATCCCGGAGTTCGCAACAGTGGTTCAATCAACCGGCTTTGATACCGGCTAACACCAATGCATTTGCTCTTTCCACTTGCCCATTTGCCTCAGGGTGTGCCACCGAGGCTATGTCCAACCGAATTCTCTTATCCGCACAGAACCGAGCAAACTCTCCCACAGCAAAGTTTGTGCCATTATCCGAGATAATGCTATGGGGGTAACCATATCTCAAAATGATGTCCTTCAAAAAGGTCACAGCTGTGTGACCATCACACTTCCGGATTGGCTTTACCTCGATCCACTTGGTGAACTTGTCCACCATCACCAGCATATGAGTCATGTTACCTCGGGCTGGCCTGAATTCTCCCACCATATCCAGCACCAAACTGCAAAGGGCCAAGTGATTGGAATTGTCTTGAGTGCCGAGGCTGGCAGGTGGATCTTTTTAGCAAACCTCTGACATCCCTCACACTTTCTGACGATATCTTCTGCCTGGTTCAAAGCACTGGGCCAATAAAACCCATGCCGGAATACCTTAGCCACCAAGGCTCTTGATGAAGCATGATGACCACACTCTCCTGATGAATTTCCAGGAGCATCTCTGCCCTTCCTGCGGCTCGACACAGCGCTGCAGTACCTCGGTCACACTTCTCTTGTATAACTCCTGGTTGATGATGGTGTAGGCCTTGGATCTTCTTTGCACTTGCCTAGCTTCAACTTCATTACTTGGCAAACTCCCATCCATCATAAATGCCATTATTGGTTGTGCCCACTCCGGCACAGGACGCACAGGAAATACCGGATCATCCACCTCCATGAGATCAACCGACATTACTTCTTCCGAGAAGATAACCAGTCCCCGGGTTCTGCCAAGCAGTCCCCGGGTTCTCCCAAATGCATCCGACATCGACGTCCATGGGAACAGCCAGACTCCGGTTTCGCCGGGATAAAAATTGACTCGGACTCCGGCGATGGTTTGATTGATGGCTTCCTCAATGCTCCAAGGCTATGCCGGGTGGAATTGGATCCCGGGATGAACCTAGCTTGGACAGTACATCGGCGGCGTCATTTTCAGCCCGAGGTATATGCGTGAGCTCGCAACCTTCAAAGAACCCCGAGATCTTCTGGACATGAAACCTTCAAAGCATCCCAATTTCCCGAGACTTGCTGCACCACCAAATCCGAGTCTCCGAAACATTCTATCCGGCGAATACCAATTTCTTTGGCCACATTTAGCCCATGAACAAGTGCCTCATACTCGGCCACATTGTTAGATGCCGCAAAATGAATCTGCAACACATATCTCAGTTGATCTCGCTTAGGCGAGGTAAGGACTACCCCGGCACCTAAACCAATTTTTGTCCTTGAACCATCAAAGTGCATTCTCCAGTAATTGGGGTCAGGCCGTGGTGGCTCATATTGCATTTCAGCCCAATCCACCAGAAATCCGGCAGTGCCTGAGATTTAATGGCATCTCTTCTTTCATAGTGAGGAGTGTAAGGGGACACCTCGATAGCCCACTTGGCTACTCGGCCAGTTGCATCTTTACACCCAATGATCTCCGAGATAGGAGCCTCACACACCACAGTGATTGAATGCTCTTGGAAGTAATGTTTCAACTTCTTAGCAGCCAGATAGACACCATATGTCATTTTCTGGTAGTGCGGATAGTTCTGCTTGGACAACGAGATCACCTCGCTAGGTAATACACTGGCCTCTGCACAGTTTTGCCATCTTCTTCTCTCTCCACTACCAATACGACACTCACAACCCGGTTTGTGGCTGCAATGTAGAGCAACATCGGCTCTTTGGGTAATGGTGAAGCCAGTATCGGCGCAGTTGCCAACATCTTTTTTAACTCGGTGAACGCCGCATCTGCTTGCGGGGGCCACACGAAGTGGGTTGTTTTCTTCATGAGTTGATACAAAGGCAATGCCTTTTCCCCAACCTGCTAACAAACCGACTTAAGATGCCAAACATCCAGTGAATTTCTGCACGTCTTTGAGACATGTCGGTAACCTCATGCTTTCAATAGCACGGATTTTTGTCGGGTTCACCTCGATACCTCGGCTGACACGAGGAAACCGAGTAATTTGCCTGCCGGCACACCGAAGGTACATTTGTCCGGGTTAAGTTTTATCCGGAATTTCCTCAGATTCTCAAATGTTTCTCGGAGATCATCAATCAGAGTAGCTTTCTCCTTAGACTTGATGACAATGTCATCGACATACACCTGCACATTTTTTCCTATTTGATCATGCAAGCATTTTTGCATACATCTCTGGTAAGTGGCACCAGCATTTCTCAAACCAAAGGTCATGACACGATAGCAATAAGCCCCATACGGGGTGATAAAAGCAGTTTTCATTTGATCAGCAGGGTTCAGTGGTATCTGGTGAAAACCAGAATACGCATCTACAAAGGATAACAGCTCACACCCGGCTGTGGAATCGATCACTTGATCAATCCGAGGCAGCGGGAATGGATCCTTAGGACATGCCTTGTTCAAGTTTGTGTAATCAATACACATACGCCACACAATGGCCACATTCGGGTCATCTTTTTTCTTTTCCACCAGGACCGGGTTAGACAACCAGTCCGGGTGCAGCACTTCCATGATGAACCCAGATGCAAGTAATCTGGCCAGTTCATCACCTATCACCTTTCTCTCTCATCCGAGAGACGCCGCATAGGTTGCTTCACCGGTTTCATATCCGGTCTGACGAACAAAGAGTGCTCAGCCAACTCCCTCGGAACACCTGGCAGGTCCTGATTTGACCATGCAAAGATATCCCGGTTCTCACGGAGGAAGTGACTGAGCTCGCCTTCCTATTTCTCAGTTAACCCGGTACCAATGATGACGTTGTGGTCCGGACATGCCGGGTCAACATTGATCTTCTTGGTCTCCTTTGGGCACCTCGAAAGTTGCATTCTGCTCCGGGTTAGCCATACCCGGCATGCCGAGTTGTGCGGACTGAGCCAATGCCACCACTTCATGGATCTTCTTCTTCTCTGCAGCGATGATCAGTGACTCGGCTAAGCACGATCCAGCCGAGGCACTCCAGTGCACGCTTGTAATCACCCGAGATAGTGATGATGCCATTAGGACCCGGCATTTTCATCTTGAGGTAACCCACATGGGTGGATATCATGAACTTGGACAGTGCAGGCCTACCGAGTAAAGCATGGTATGGACTTTCGAGGTCCACTACCTCAAACTGATGCTCTCAGTTCGGCAGTTTCCTTGGTGCCAAACAACACATCAACCCAAATTTTGCCCATAGGTGCACATGAACACCTGGCACTATACCATGAAAGGTGGTAGAACTCGGCTGCAGCATATTTGCCGAGATACCCATCTTCACCATGGTGTCCGGTACATGATATTGATAGCACTCCCATTATCAATGAGAACTCGGGTGAACCGAACATTATGGTGGGTCCAAAGAATGTCGGATCCACTACCAATGCATAACCTCCCGGAGTTGGCATAACTCGGGGATGATCCCTTCTGCTCCAAACGATCTCTTGCTCGGACCAGTGCAAATACTTCGGTACTGCCGGCATAACTGCGTTCACCTCCAGTGCACGCCGATGCAAGCTTTTTGTCAGTTGGCTCGGTCACAAAGACCACATAGCTCTGATGAGCTTCTCTGTAATCTCCCTGGGGATATCTCCCTGCCTGCTGGGACCAGTGTTGTTATTGTTCCCTCCGACATTCACCTGATTCACAGGCTTCGGATCTGCTTGCCTCGGAACTGGCGGAGTCACCGGGATAGCATTTGCTCCGGTAAGCGGCAAGTTTTGCCTCGGCGGAATTCTCTGAGGTGCCCCCACTTGATTTCCTCCGGCTCTGGCTCCTTCTCCCCTTGTGCGCTGATACCAGCTGCACTGCCGAGTTGTGTGGTTTGCTGGCCTGCGATGTCTTGGGTGTGGAAACTGCAAGGCCCATCCAACATAGCCTCATAAGTTAATGACGCTTCTGGTCACCCCATGGCCTCTTCCCTTCTTGATTCTGGCCCCATGCTGGTCCATTGAACTTCGGACGCTGGCTATTACCGGCATCTGGCTGATCTTGGTTCACTGTGCAACCTGGTTTGAGCCATACCGGTAATCCGGCTCTCTCCTCTTGTTCCGAAGTCCTGGCGATCGTTCTGCCTGACTGGCCCGGGTCTGTTGTTCACCGGGTATCTTCTACTCGGCTCTCCCGAGTTCAGCAAAGGTTGCATCGGATCACCCAGTGCATAGCTATCCGCAATCCGGATTGTCTCGGCCAGAGTGGCCGGCATTTCCCTCTGCAACTTCTGCCAGAGCATGGAGCCGTGTCGGCACCCCTGGGCAAACCAAGATATGGCCTGTGCCTCTACAACTCCTTCACAGGAATTGCGAATAGTACTCCACCGGGTTAAGTAATCCCGGTCAGTTTCATTATCCCTCTGCTTGCACATCGCAAGCTGTTGAGGACGGTTGGGTCTCTTGTATGTGCTGGAGAAGTTGCTAACAAATGCTTCTTCAAAGTCCAGCCAGCAATCAACACTGCCCTCTCGCAGGTTGTTCAGCCAATCCGGGCTGGCCCTTCAACATCTGCGGGATATACCTCACCGCCCATCGCGGTTTCCTCCCGCAATATGTACTGCCGACACATAATCTGTCAGCCAGTCCTCCGGCTTAGTGCTGCCGTCATATGTTTTTGCACCTCGGTTCAACTGAAAGTGCCGCACGGTGGCTCCTCATGATCCGAGGTCCAAAACATGCAGGGCCAGGTGGACCTTGCTCTTCCAGCATTCTGACATATAATCCTGTCCAGCTTGTAGCGTGCATCATTTGGTGACAACTGGCGAGGTCCCAACCAGGATCCCAGTGCACTTCATATCTCGGATACCCGGCTTTCTCCATAGCCGAGTAACCATCATCATAACGGTTAGCCACCTGCTCAACAACTTGTGGCTGCTGGACATGCCCGACATTTTGCTGCTGCAGCTGGGCGAGATTTTGTGTCGGATACCGAGGTGGATAACCTCGGCCAGCCGAGTTAACTACTCCGGCATCTGGACGCCTTGACCGGGATTGCTTCTACCCCGGCCGGCACTACCTCGCCCAACCACCTGCTTTCCGGCACACGCCGGATCATACACCTGCATCTGTTTGCTCTTACCGGAGTTTACACTCCGGCCACGATCTACACCGACATGCGGTGAAGAAGCTTGCCCCTTAGATCCACCAGCTCCCCTAGCCGAGTGAACAACATCGGACCCACCTGCAACTGTGTTGGCCTTGCGATAGGCCTCATTCTGCCGGGTAGCCACAGCTACCAGCTCATTAACTCGGTCCTGCTGCCTGCGGAGAGCTTCTCCGGATAAGCCAGACAACTCGGCTCTTGCTGCCTCGGCAGCCCTAAGAGTCTTAGCAGGGGAACTATACATCGGTTTTTGGACCGATAAAGCACTAGGAGTTTTACTAGAGCTAGATCTACCGTCTCTAGCTAACTCGGCCATCTCCAGAGCCTCCTGAAGCAAGCTCTGACGCCGTGCTTCCAACTCTGCCTCTGACTGGGCAGCATCTGTACCGGCATCTACCGGCACATTTAACCTCTCTATTATCTCCTCGAGATGAGCTGGCTTAACCGGCACATGGGATGTACCGGCCTGGCCGGGGAGATTTTCCCTCCTCTCCAGCGGCAATTTCGCCGATCTGGCAACCTTTGGTGCGGGATTACCGGCATCTCTTTTGCTGGGGTCTCCTTTATCGGCATCAGCCGCAGTGCCGGTCATCATGACCTCTGTGCAACTCCCGGGGCGAGCGCTACGCCGGCCGCGAGCCGCACAGACAGCAGGAGGATCCTCCGCCACAAGCAGCTGCTCGGAGTACTTGCAGATAACCTCGGTGGCGACGTAGGTCACGAAGGTGCCGAAGCTGATGAGGCAGCCGTTCGTCGGGAATGGCCTGCTGCCGAAGCATCCCGCGTTGTCGCTGATGAAGTTCAGCGCGCCGAGCTTGCAGACGAGCCCGCAAATGACGCGCTCGCCGGAGTCGATGATGGAGCCCGTCCGCAATATCACACCAGCCAGCGCCGCTGTCGGCCCCATGGTGGGCGCCAACTGTCATGGTGGTATCACGACAGATGCCATATGATGGCTAAAGTGTGGGGCCGATGGACGCTGGTGGAATCCGGGAGAGGGCTAGCGCGCAAAGAAGCACACACGAAGAACACCACGGCACACCAAGATCTACCCAGGTTCAGGGCCCTCGTGAGGAGGTAAAACCCCTACTCCTGCCTGTCTCTCTGTATATATCTCGATATCACAAATACAAGCTTGCTCCTCGAGCTGTATCTCACGACAATGGGGAAGAACACAAGGTAGAAGATGAAGCTACGTGGAGAAGTATGTCTCAGGGCATCGTCCCTCACGCAGGAGGGGGTAAGGGCACATATATAGGCTAAGCCGGGTTACCGGAATACCCCTCCACATGCAACGGTCACCTCTCCGTACCGGCACTGCAGATACGCACGCCTACACGTCATGATTGTCTCTGCATAGTGGACATGACGTGGCTTGACCATGTCTTGTCCCATGTCTCTGCTCCAAAGTACACCCGAGGTCAGAGACAGAACATGGCCTGCCCATGCCTCTGCCTCGCAGTCTGTTCCCGGATAACCCGGAGTCAGCGGTGGAATGATGGCCTGCCATCTCGGTCTCCTGCACGCTTCCGTGTCAGGCGCTCCCGTGCCAGACGGGATATGCCAGGAGCATTGAACTCTGCCCGACACTAGGATAACCCGGCATGGATACGCCGGATCCACCTTCCTCAAATATCTTTCCCTGCACCCAAGAAAACACACAAGTTACCGACACACATATGTCGGTTATGTTATCTCAGATCCATTGTCTCGGTCGACACATGCCGGCTGTCACCAGCATGGTATCTCGGTTCCTTCCGGACTGGGGTATCTCGGTGCGCCTATGTCGGTTTGCACCTGCAGCCCATTCTGAAGCCTAGGTAAGCCGGTATTGTTGTAGCTTGGCCCACACTTGGGCATAGCTTCCACCTCACCATGACCCTACCCGGGGGTAGCCCCCCGACAACTTGTACTAAATCTGAGTCAATTAATTTGGAACAGAGGGAGTAAATGGAAAGACATCAATTGATGGGGGTGTTCGTCTCAAAATAAATAAATAAATGGCAATATATCATATTGGTGCAAACTATTAACACAACTACAAAAACTTATTTTCATATAAAATGAAAAATTATATTTAAAATTTAAATAGTGTTTTCGTAATCATGTAATACTACGTTTTTCTTCTCATTTCATTTTTTTTTCATTTTTACTTTTCCTTTTCTCTTTTCAATTAATTATTTGTTTCCTTAAATCCCAACCCGTAAACAGTTATTTTGAACATTATAATTTATTTTCCTCTATGAACATTTTTGGTTATGAATTCTATTTTTTGAAAGTTAAGAAAAAAATGTTTGCGCGATATTAAAGATTTTCATATAGTTCAAAATGTTTTTGGGTTAAAAAATTCTTCATATAAAGTAAATTTTGGAAGTTAAAAGAATATTCATGAATTTTTATAAAAAAGGTTTGTATAGTTCAAAATACATGTTCGCAAGTTTAAATAAATGTTCACAACGGAGGAAAAAATGTACATACAATTAAAAAAATGTTCACAAGGTCTTAAACAAAATGTTCAATTTTTATTTAAAAAAATGCTCATGCAGTTAAAAATAATTGTTTGTGAGTTCAGGGACTTATGTAAATAATATTCACGAGGTTTCAGAAAAAGTTCGTAGGATTAAAAATATTTGCGGGTTTAAGAACATGACCATAGTAAAAACTTTTAGCAGGGTTAAAAGAATCCTTCGATAATTCTAATAAAAATGCCCAAGTGGTTATATAAAAAATATTCACGGGCTTAAAATAGTACAAAACATTGTTCCCGGGCTTAAAAATGTAAATGCAAGTTTTAGAAAATATCTACACGTTCGTAAGAATTTGTTTGCGAGTTCATATACAATTGTTCGTCTAGTTATGAAAAATTGTTGGGGAGTTCGGAGTAAAAATTCATGAGTCTCAAAACATATATCTTACCATACAATAGAAAGTAAAAGCCTCTAGAAAGTATTCATATGATTTTCTAAATAATAAAAACAAAGCTGATAATAAAATAAAAATGAATCATTATACAAAATAAAAAGCCTAGACATGGTTCAGTGAGTGATGTGTCAAACGGATCTACCTCTTTCATTCATGGGATATTGTCTAGAAACTGCAACATTCACAGTAAACATGGTACCATCTAACTCTTTAGATAAGACATCATATGAGATTGGACCGGAAAGAAACATGATTGTATTTTTTTTAAGTTTGGGATTTGGAAGTTTTTGTCAATCGACTCTAGTCGATCAAACTAACACCCAAAGTCAAATAAGTGTTTGTTTGTGGGTTATCCGAGGGAAACTTTGGGTTACTAATTTTATAACCGTGAAGATGGAAAAGTGTTTTATCGCTGAGAGCAAAATATTTCTTGAGAAAGAGTTTTTAATTAGGGAATATATATAGTGGAAGCACGGTTAGACTCGATGAGGTTTGAGTTGAGCCGAGATGAAGTTAGGTTAGAACCATGGAGATGAAGCCAATCATGGAAGCTGCGACTCAGGATGTGTTTAGTCGATGAAGGCCAGGTCGACTGCGAAATGTTAGCAATATGATGTGGGTAGACAACGTCGAGCCCCACTCACACGGATTTTGATGACAAATAAATTATTTAGGACAAGAAGAAATTGAAATTCTTACACTGTAGTTGCTGTAGATTTCAGCAAGATTTTTTTACTTGGATAGCAAATCTTATACATTACAGAGATTATTTAAATATTTTAATAGTTCTATTAGCACTCGAGAAAAATATCATAAAATTTTATGTGTTTTAACCATTAGGACATATAAATTGAGGCAGAATTTGGGAATTGGGGTTTTTTCATTCTCTTTTATATGTTCAGTATATTGTCAAAACTTCTTGTAAAATTCATGACATGATTCAATATGTGAGAGCTCAAAAACCTAGGAAGCACTTGAAATGTCTGAACTTGAAAGTGAACCTAGATTAAACTAAGAGATTGGATTAGGTAGACCTGGTGACACAAGACAATTTTCTCACTTTAGAACTATTGTGCGCATTATTTTCTATGTGTCCCACAATTCTCCAGGTACTTGTAAAAATTGAAAAATATCGCTAGCAAAGGTTGAGTGGACCAAATTCTGGGCTAGGGTGATGGCCTTTCAGTTAGTTAATTTGCTTTCCATTCCCACTTGATCCTTCTTATTCTTGACTAAACAGAGGTCAAGACATTTCTAATGCCACTTGTTGAGATTGCAAAAGATAATGCAAAGTGTGATATCTCACGGATGGGAGGAATTTCTTTCAAATGTGACATTATTTTGCAACAATACAGAGTTGAAATTCCTTTGTCAAGTGAAAATTGTGTGCCTCTTGGAGGATCATTGGTTTTATGATACACAGCAAATCATGATAATTTTAGAAATGAAGTCTATCCTGGTGTGGTTGATCAACTTATTCAAGAGCTTAATAATTGGTTTTATGAAATGTAATGAGGCTCGAATTCCAACTTTTTTTTGGACCTGTATTGATGATATGACAAAACATTTTAGGTTCAAATTCCCAAATACTCTTGGTTATCTTTCTATTAAGCTTGTTGAAACACAAAAACATGTGCTGTATGATTTGGTGAACTTACATCTGGAGTTGATATTGATCTTACCGGTTGGTACACGGAGTGTAGACAAAGTCTTCCACAATCAACATAGCGAATAACAAATTGGTAAATAGCATGCACGTGTGGCCTCTTGAACTATTGCTTGGTGACATTTACTGAGTTATCTCTATTCTTGGAAGTAAGTAAGGATGGTAGTTGGGGTTTTTTATGGAAATGTGAAGGCATAGAGTAGAGTGATAATTTCCACTCATGTTATCTTTCTTCATGTTAAACTATTAATCTCCCCACTATTGGTATGGCTATTTTTTTTTTGCTAAATTCAGGCATAGAGTATAATATTGTAAGACTTGATTCTTATTTAAATTGACTAGTTGATTTGCACGTGCAACACACGTAACAACCATTGCAAAACATATAGGCAATATGACAAATGTTAAAATTTTAGGAAAGAAAACATTGCTGAAAAATCCACAAGATTTGAAGCGGCAAATAATAGTCATTTATTTAGTCCCATTACGAATTAATACAAACCTATGTTTTGGAAAGAATATATTACGTATTGTGCAACATGAGGGAGAATATCATTACCGGCTCTAACTCCAAGCAAGCTTCACCTATGCATAACAGACTCACCTCCATTGGAATGCACAATGCATGCGCATTGCAACTCTCTACCGACATAACTTTAATCAGATATGTTAAAAATAAAAAAAATCTAAAGCCATAGTACAATTTCATCCAAATAGAAAATAGCATTTGGATATAGTACACATTTTGGTGATGAAAACCACTATAAATGTTAAATATAGACAATTTGCAAAATAATTGCAGTTTTTAACTTGAAGACCACAAGATAATCTTCTAGATTTTTTTAGATGTAATATAGGACAATGCCGTCCAATGCGAGTAAACTCACATGGTGTCAAAGGTTATTTCATGCAAAGATAAGAGTATAAACTCAACACACATGTTACAAGCCCCAAATCACTACGGGAATGTCACACTACGCCGACGGCCGTACTGTACGCTGACGGCTAAATGTCGGGCCGTCGGCGTACATCACGAGCTAGGGCAGCCGCCCACGCAGCCGTCGGCGTACGAAGCGCCGTCGGCGTATCCAGGTAAGGCCGACGGCAGCCGTTGGCGTAAACCGTGCCGTCGGCGTACAAAAGGACGCCGTGACGGAACGTCCAGTGGGGTTGATACGCCGACGGCTGTGCCGTCAGCGTATAGATGAACATTTTTTATTTATTTCTCTATATAATATTTATTTATTTATTTCTCTATATAATATTTAATGTATTTATAATTTATATATATATTGGACCTACAATTTCCCTCCCAATTTCAGTATCCCACCCCCGTAAAATAACGGTTCGAGTTTCTCGGAACCCAACCCTACAACATATACATGTAAAATAAATAAAAACAACACATGTAAAATACCTTCCTATGGCCTAACCTAACACAACCAAGCAAAAAAGTCCACTTTCCTACCCCCTTTCGACGCACGTCTATGGGGGTAGACGAAAACGTTAGGGTTTTCCCAGCGGATTCGGGGTTTCGCCGAAGCGGGGCATCGGAGCGTCGGAACCCCACCAAAACCTAGGTTGTGCCATACCATATGTATACAAGTGTGTTGGGTGTTTTAAATGTGCAATATCCTACTCCGGGGTGTGATCGGCTTCACCGGCTTCACTTTCGCTCTAGTGAGTTTCTGCACTTAGAGGTGAAAACTCCCGTTTCGGGAGAACCGGATGGAATCTTATGTTGATTTGGGGTAGACTTTGGTTTCTCACCTTCCTATGGCCTAACCTAACACAACCAAGCAAAAAATTCCACTGGCCTACCCCCTTTCGACGCACGTCTATGGGGGTAGACGAAAACGTTAGGGTTTTCCCAGCGGATTCGGGGTTTCGCCGAAGCGGGGCCCCGGAGCGTCGGAACCCCACCAAAGCCTAGGTTGTGCCATACCATATGTATACAAGTGTGTTGTGTGTTGTAAATGTGCAATATCCTACTCCGGGGTGTGACCGGCTTCACCGGCTTCACTTTCTCTCTAGTGAGTTTCTGCACTTAGAGGTGAAAACTCCCGTTTCGGGAGAACCGGGTGGAATCTTGTGTTGATTTGGGGTAGACTTTGGTTTCTCACCTTCCTATGGCCTAACCTAACACAACCAAGCAAAAAAGTCCACTGGCCTACCCCCTTTCGACGCACGTCTATGGGGGTAGACGAAAATGTTAGGGTTTTCCCAGCGGATTCGGGTTTCGCCGAAGCGGGGCCCCGAAGCGTCGGAACCCCACCCAAACCTAGGTTGTGCCATACCATATGTATACAAGTGTGTTGTGTGTTGTAAATGTGCAATATCCTACTCCGGGGTGTGACCGGCTTCACCGGCTTCACTTTCTCTCTAGTGAGTTTCTGCACTTAGACGTGGAAACTCCCGTTTCGGGAGAAGCGGATGGAATTTTGTGTTGATTTGGGATAGACTTTGGTTTCTCACCTTCCTATGGCCTAACCTAACCCAACCAAGCAAAAAAGTCCACTGGCGTACCCCCTTTCGATGCACGTCTATGGGGGTAGACGAAAACGTTAGGGTTTTCCCAGCGGATTCGGGGTTTCGCCGAAGCGGGGCCCCGGAGCGTCGGAACCCCACCAAGACCTAGGTTGTGCCGTTGGATCAGCGGTATGTTTCTTTCGAGCGCTTGTGAGCTGTTGGATCAGCGGTGTATTTCTTTCGAGCGCTTGTGAGACGTTGGATCAGCGGTGTGTGTTTCTTTTCAGGGCTTGTGAGCTGTAGTATGCCCAATCAGGAAGAAGCACACGGACCGTGTGCTTCCTTCCAGTGCTTGTGAGCCGTTGGATCAGCGGTGTGTTTCTTTCGAGCGCTTGTGAGCCGTTGGATCAGCGGTGTGTGTTTCTTTTCAGGGCTTGTGAGCTGTAGTATGCCCAATCAGGAAGAAGCACACGGATCGTGTGCTTCCTTCCAGCGCTTCTGAGCTATTGGATCAGCGGTGTGTGTTTCTTTTCAGGGCTTGTGAGCTGTAGTATGCCCAATCAGGAAGAAGCACACGGATCATGTGCTTCCTTCCAGCGCTTGTGAGCCGTTGGATCAGCGGTGTGTTTCTTTCGAGCGCTTGTGAGCCGTTGGATCAGCGGTGTGTGTTTCTTTTCAGGGCTTGTGAGCTGTAGTATGCCCAATCAGGAAGAAGCACACGGATCGTGTGCTTCCTTCCAGCGCTTGTGAGCCGTTGGATCAGCGGTGTGTGTTTCTTTTCAGGGCTTGTGAGCTGTAGTATGCCCAATCAGGAAGAAGCACACGGATCGTGTGCTTC
This sequence comes from Poa pratensis, assembly GCA_947311845.1. Taxonomy (NCBI): domain Eukaryota; kingdom Viridiplantae; phylum Streptophyta; class Magnoliopsida; order Poales; family Poaceae; genus Poa; species Poa pratensis. The sequence goes on from CAMZMU010000027.1 coordinate 91,860,100, forward strand.
CTTCCAGCGCTTGTGAGCCGTTGGATCAGCGGTGTGTTTCTTTTGAGCGCTTCTGAGCCGTCGGATCAGCACTATCACGACCACTTCGTAAGCCATGCGACCCTATATATAGCCCACCTCCTCAGACAGGTTACTCACTCACACAAAACATTCCAGCGTCACTCGGAGAGGCATCTTTGGGCAACCAGCGGCAAGACGTCTCTGATGACCTGCGACCGTTCCAAACGGTTGCAGATCATCAGAGATGTCTTGCCAGACGGTTGTGGATCATCAGAGACGTCTTACCGCTGCTTGGATCGAAGTGGCGCTCAAACACAAAACATTCGGGTGTATGACGAGGATTTGATATGCAGGCACTCACGAGCCACCGTTCCCTCGGTCGGATCGAAGCAGCGGCAAGAATCTTTGATGATTAGCAACATTCTCAACACTTGTTCCGACGGTTGCAAATCATCAGAGACGTCTTGCCGCTCCGTGGATCGAAGGCCGATCTGCCGTCTCACGACCACGCGATGATTTGCCGATTTGCCGGTCAGAGTGGCCACTGGAGAAGGTAGGCAACTTCGAAGGGCAAGGGTGCTGCGTCATCGAAGGGCAATGGCACCGAGGAAACTGACGAGGAAGGACACATCCGGCTACCCGATTTGTAATTCCTATATTTTTGACCCGATTAGTCTAAAATACAATGTGAATCTAACTACACTTTTTTATTTATTATTCATGTAGCAATGCAGATTCAGTTGCATTAATCGGAAAACCCTGATAATGAAAAAATAGAAAATAATAGAAGAATTGAAAAATATTAATTTTTTTAAAGAATAAGTGATTTCTTTGAAAAAAAAATTAAGCAAAACCATACGCCGACGGCTTTGCCGTCGGTGTAGGACTGAATGGCTAAGCCAAATCGGCCCGAATGGCTTCGCGCGCCACGAAATCCTCAAATCCCCAAATCCTCAAATCCCTAAATCCCCGACCCAGCCGCCGGCCGCCCCCGACCCCGCCGCCGGCCGCCCCACCCCGTACGCCACCCACCGCGCCGCCCCACCTCGTGATTGCAGCCGCTGCCGCTCCTCTGCTCGCCCCACCCCGTAAGCCACCCGCCGTCGCCATGAAGCCCGAGGCGCAGAGCACGTCGCCGGTGTGATACCGCGCGCCTCCTTCCTCCCCTTCGCGCGTACAGCTGCCCCGCGACCTCCTCTTCCTCCTCGACGCCGCAGACGGACAAAGCACCTCCCCGACGCGCCGCACGTCCGAGTTCTTCCCCGATACCATGCGCTCGCCTCCGGCCTACACAAGCCACCTCCTCTCCCTCACAACCCTAGCCATCCACTACGTCCGCGCTCGACCAGGTCCGCTCAGCTTCTCTGTTCTCCCCTTCCTATGCGCTCGATAATTTGCTTCTGCTTCTGAATTTGCTTGTGTTACTTCTTGCCAGTACACAAGAACCTAGGAGTACGCTGAATTGTTTGCAATATTTTGATCTCATTTTCCTGTACTTTAACTTGGAGTGTAATATGTTGCAATAAAATTACCTTATGTGCAATATTTGTTTGCAACATTTTGCCACTCAGTGCAAGGGATATACTGCACAGAGCATGAAAAAATAGTTCGTTTGCTTGCTTCTACTCAAATTGTTTGTTTACTTGCTTAGACAATCTTAGGTCACTCAAGATTAGGACATGAGATGCTTAGGAATACTATGCTTAGATTAGGATCTTAGGTCACTCAACTAAGCCAAACTGGAGTAGTGTTAATTGGAGTAATATAGCCTGATAATCAGTTGTTCTTGCAATTGATAATCATTCAGAACTGACTGTCCGTACTTGGTAACCATTTTCAGCAAGAGGAGAGCAAAAGCTCCATGCGCCAGAGCTGAATTTACTTTCTGGAATACTGTTTCCACCAGGCAAACATTGCTTTAAGTAGGAGTAATACACTTCCACTTGCACTGAAATATTGCTTGCAATTGCAAGTGCTTGAACAAAAAATTTGCAAGTCCCTGCTTGAGTAATTTTTCAACATGCTTATTAATTGCTTATTTTGCTTAAGTTTTGTTTTGGTAACACAATTACCATACGAGATTTTTCAACATGCTTATTAATTGTTTACCCTTTCTCAATGCAGGTGATTGACCAAGATGAGCCAAGGCAAGGAATCCTCGGCCTCCTTGCTGAAGAAATTGAAAGTTACTAAAAGTGGAAGAGCAACTGTTCCGAACCCGCGTTACCTGTCTGACAGTGGTGAGAGTAGAGGTGATGCAATTCTTAATTGGATCATGTCTTTATACTTAATTGTTCACCCTTTCTCAATGCAAGTGAGGGTGGAGATGCTGGAGGAGGGGGAGGTGCCGATGCTCCACTTCCTCCGAGGGGACGAGGTGCAGGACGAGGACGCGGACGAGGTGTAGGACGAGGGCGAGGGCGAGGTGAGGGAGGACGAGGGCGAGGTGGGGGCGACGTGTCTTCGGACATACCCTCTGCTTCTATCGGCGAGGGTTCGGAGGAGACGGGCCCCTCCACGGATGTGGGGGCGGGCCCCTCCACGGACTTGGAGGCGGGGCCCTCCGGGCGGCGGAAGCCGCCAAAGCTTCGAGGGGAATCCCAGGTCCCTGATGAGGACAAGGAACCTGCTACCGAGGAGGAGGAGATCCTCATTACGCCTAATGGGAAAGAGTAAGTGACTATATATACTAATTTTGAACATGGTAACTTCATTGTGGTCAGGACAATTTGACATGTACTAATGTTTAATTATTGTGCAGCAACTGGATACATCCTGCGGGAAGCCGTGTGCCTAACACCCTTATTGGAGCTTTGATTAGGAAGTTTTGGCCGGGCTTGTACAGTACCGTCCCCAACGGCGCGACGAAGCTAGCCACCCGTTGGGTAGACTATCAGGCCGCCAATTACGCGACCGGCGGGAAATGTTCTGACGCCGTGATCAACAAGTTTTGGGTAAGTTGAACTTTTCGAATTTCGTTCATACTTGATGTCCCCACCATGCTCTCACAATTTTTTTTTGTGCATGATTAAAGAAGTTCTATAGGGTACTTCCTGAGCAGCGAGGCGATGCGGACAAGACTTTGGAGGGGGCTTGTATGAAGTTGACACGACAACAGTTCTACAATGCAAAGCATACCATGATCAATCATTTCAGTACTGAGACGTTAGGCAAGACGGCGGTGAAGCATGAGATTATGGAGAACCCACCTGAGGTGTCCGTAGATGACTACATGGCGGTAAGTAGATTGTTAATGAGATTACATGTTGCTGCTAAGTTGCAATTGCATTATCCGTTCTTCACATGAGTATTGTTTTTTCAGTTTAAGCCCTCATGGGCCTATGGCAAGGATGACGCGTGGAGGGCGTTGGTGTCTAGGTGGGCTGGGGAGGACCCGGTGTTCAAGGCCTTGAGCGAGCGAAACAAGTTAAACCGCGGGAGCGGGGGGACACATCGTGCGGGTGCCGCAACCATGATCGCTTCAAGGCAAAGCTGGTATATATATACATGAAACAATCTTCATTTATTTCCCCTCATGTTCCTACTTGATACGCATGACACTTCTTTGGCATTGCAGGAGGCCGATTTCGGGGAGCCTCTTACAGACATGCAAGCATGGGAGAGGATGAAGATGAAGAAGCCCAATTTTTCTGAGCCTCAGCCCTCGCAGCCCGATTACTTCGGCACTGCCAAGGAGGGGCTAAAGGCATACGTCGAGACGTTCAAGGGTATAAATCCGGAGGTGGACAACCCTCTTGAGCATGACATCGACGAGAGAGCGGTGGTCCTTGCCGGGAACGGTTGGGAGCATGGCCGTCCTCTCATGCTTAGTGCGGTACTCACGCGTACTCCTGAGTTGGGCCTCTCGCGTGTCAAGGCTACCCTCACCGCCGACGACCCTCCCGTCCTGCCTCGTCGGCCTTCCCGAGCTCGCCCCGATGTAAGTTTTTCTCAATTTCATTCTCTTTCCGACATTCGTTCCTAGCTAAGTGGCTAAGTTGACGAGATGCGTTCCCTTTTAAAACTGTAGGCTGATTTCGAGGCGGCCTTCGATGCCGCTTACGCGAGCTATGAGAGAGAGTATCAGTTGTGGGTACAGAAGAGCCAGGAGTATGAAGAGTGGGCAGAGTTGAGGGATGCTGTAAGTTTCAACTTTTATATTTGCAAAATATGACAAGTCCCATTTCCTCAGTTTGAACCTTCTTTTTCTACAACTCCTGACATCTAAACTATTTTGTAGGCTGACAAGAAGTTTCATGCCACTGGAGAGCAGTCGCAGCTGCCTACGCGTCCACCTATGCCGGGGATCATGCCCGTCGGCCCAACGAGGGAGTCGGTCGCTCGCACATACAAGCCATCAACTCCGGTAAGTTATTTGCCAAACAAGTTGTTACCGCCATGCTGTGCTTTCCAAGTTGCTAACTTGGACTCAAAACATGTAGGGATCGGGATACTCGAGGACTGCACCCTTTGGTCGTGCTTCCGCCTCGCCGACTTCGACGCGCGCGCTCGTGGAGCATGGCACTGGTGGTGCCTCGCCGAGTTCGTTGCGTGAGACCACACCGTCCCGTGCCTCGCTGGATTCCTTGTGTGGTTCGACTGGCCCACGCGGTCGGTCGCCTATTCTCACGCTGTTAGAAATGGATACCTCGGGCTCTCGGGAGGTGTAGGATGTGTTCGGGTGTAGCGTGTGTGAATTCGAACTTGTTTGGAGTTTGTATGAATGCTTGGATGAATTTGAATCATGTTTGTGTCATTTGGATATGTATGTGATGTTTTATTTGATGTTTCTGTGATGTTTTATAATTTGTGCAATTTTAATTGTATTTAAAATGCGCCAGAAACCATCAGCAAAAAGTTTCAGAAACTGAAAATATGGTCAAGGTGCCGTCGGCGTAGGATGCTGTGGGGACGTACAGGATGGAGCCACGTCGACACTGGAGGACCATATGGTCATACCTACGCCGATGCCGTCGGCGTAACTCCTCCCAGACGTACCAGATCAGCACACGTGGCAGTCTAGGCCGACGGCACTGCCGTCGGCGTATAGGTGGAGCAGACGGAGACGTTCGACGTCCGTTTTGTGGGTACCACTGCGGCGTCGCCGACGGCAGTTTTCATACGCCGACAGCGTCCTACGCCGACGCCGATACGCCGACGGCCGTCAGCCGTAGGCCTACGCCGACGGCGATCTTTGCTACGCCGACGGCGGCCCATCTCTGAAACTATGATCAACACCTAGTACTTCTCGGTGCCCGTAAGAAATATCTTACTTGAGCTTGTACATGCATGGGCTTATTCTTGTTCTCGTCTTGTACTCCCTCAACAATGTGACCTTACTGTCGATGCCTCCGTAGTTTGTCCATCTCAGCCACGTTGAGGTCACGGGGAGCCGTGAGCAGAGCACGGCGAGCTAGCTTAGCGAGTAGCCGGGTGCAGAGCACGGGGAGCATCTCCACCGACAGCCTACCCCGTTTTCCACCGGTGCCCCGAATGTGTGAGGCAAAGGGCATAGAACAGCAGGCCAAACATGAGAAAATCTGACATTGATCAATTAGAGGAGCTAGCACCGTAGCACGCATGGCATCAGCCAGCAAAACACACACACACGAAACGGCAGCTCGTAGCCATCGCCGGGTTCCGATTTCCGAAAAGCGTGGCTCGGGCAGAGGCGAGGCGAGCGCGACGCTGATGCTTGCGAGGGAGCAGCCTCGCGAGCGCTGCCTTGGGTCGTTGGGAGCCGCGCCGGGAGCGCTCTCGCCTGCGCTGCAGCGAGGGAGTGGGGGTGGGCGTGTGCAGCTACTCCGCAGCGCCGGGAGCGCTCTCGCCAGCGTTGCCGAGGCATGCGGACCTACTCCACAAGGTTCTTGCGGGCGGCCGTCGACAGCCCTGCCCTCTTGATGCGCTCCGGCGTAGTCTTCCCTGAATGGCTGAATCCTGCGAGTTCCCACAGCTGCCGACGGCGCTCCTAACAGCGGCCATGGCCCTCGGCATGTCTTCTCTAGCGGCCAAAAAATAACGATTCGTACATGTGTTGAGTTTAGCTCAACACGGATGAAAGAATCTGATTCGTTGATCAGACATCGCACGGTATAGATTTAATATATCCGGTCAAGTTTACTCTTTTAATAATAGTATAGATATAGATATTTCTGTTAAGATTATGTATTGTATGTGTGATGTCAATTGTTTTATTTAATTTGAGCATGACACATCATTCGAAATGTTCTAGCTCCGCCACCAAATAAGAGGGCAATGTCTGAACGTGTCTGCTTCAATTGATATATGTAACGTACTTTTAGAACTTTCATTAAGGTTGAGGCGATCAATAAACAAATGTATGACGAATATTTGTTGTAATTTAATTTTGAATATTTTGCTTAATCCTAGGATTTTGTAGAACAACCCTCTATCTTTTTTGCTTCTACTTATCAGATAAATTGGAGTAGTTTCTTTTCTAGTAGATCGTAATTACCTGAATCAACTTTGCTTCTACTCATCAGATTACCGGTCTTTTTTAGAAAAGGAGGCCGCCCCTAGCCTCTGCATCGATTGATGCATGCAACATTTACTGAGTCGGATTACCAGTCAAGTATCACCATCAGAAAGTAGATAGAGAGATACCACCCCTTGATTGCCCTACAGCACTAAGTTTAATTATCGTTCAATCTATGTAACTAGTTGCACTAGCTAACAAATTAACAGTGAGCCCATATTGGAATAATATGCCACTTCTCTAGTCCTCTAGAAACAGTCATACTCCCTGTGACGAACTGATGTGAAGAAAAGATAGGGCCGGGCCCCTAGGGTACTAGAGACAAGCGAAAGAGGACTCAGGTTTCATCCATAAAGACAAGCAATTCAAGCTACTTCATGACCTCCTTTGCAGCTTCAACCTTCATCTCTCACCGCCTCCTGCTTCTTGACATGACTATATTCTGATATGTAGTGTAGCTAGTCTTCTCCTCCTTCATCTTTGATTCCTCTTTCTCACTTCCCACCTTTTTGATATCCAAAAACACTTATTGGGAAGACTCAAGAGGCTAGCATCATCTCATGGATCCGTCAAATTACTGGCTGTTAACGAGGAGAAAGCTAGGTGCAGATCATACGGCGCCTCCTGTCTTCAGCACGCCGCAGGTCACCGTTCGCGCCGGCGGCGGCAGCTCGACCTCCTACTACGAGTCGTGGGAGGAGCGGGCCTTCGCCGAGGACTCCGCACGAAATCTCGGGGGATGCATCTGGCCTCCGAGGTCCTACTCGTGCAGCTTCTGCAGCCGAGAGTTCCGGTCGGCGCAGGCACTCGGTGGGCACATGAACGTCCACCGGAGAGACCGTGCAAGGCTCAAGCTCTCCGGGATGATCGAGGACGGAGGCAGCGACCATGGCATGCCACTTCATCAAGGCTATATGATCCAGCCGTGCCCACCTAGAATTGGCGCTCCTGAGCATGCGCACGGCCCAAAACCTAGCGCTCCTGGCACTGACGGTAACCCTAATTCTATACGCAGTGTTCTTTCCATTCCTTCGAGATCTTTGGTGGATACTGGAACAACCAGAACCGACTGGGGGAAACAAGTTTTGACTTCCCCGCTCGCCTCGCCACCGGCTACTCAGGAATATGGTGCGAAAGAGATGTTCCTTCGTGCTCATCAGCTTCCACGAGATCATCTAAACCAGGTATCGAGGATGCCTTCTGAGCAAGATTTGGGTGGTGGGAGTGGTGAGCTGAAGCTGAGTCTTTTGGGCTGCCGCACACGAAATAGCTTGGAGAATGATAAGGAAGACGATGATGAAAAGGATGTTCATTTAAGTCGCAAGAGAAGAAGAACTGGTGTGGAGGTAGCTCCCTTGTTTCTATGTTCTTCATCTGGTATGCATCTGCAACTAGATGATCACGATGATCGCGATCATGATGCAAAGGTACCAAAACTTTGTCCTAGCTCTTCAGCCGACGAACTAGATCTTGAACTTAGGCTTTGAGAAGCCCCAAAAAATCTTGTTCTGTGACTCCGCCTACACGGTTTATCTCAACAACATTACAAGTGCTTTTGTTTGTACTTAAGGTCTCACGTAGAAATGTTGGCTTCGGCTATTAGTATTTTTTGTGTTTAATTATTTCTGTTGATTTAATTGATTTGGGCAAGTCAGTTGTGTTTGGAAATGTCTTAAAGTGTACTCGAGCAGTGGCGGAGCTTGGCAGAGGTTGCAGGGGGCGAAATGCAAAATATTTATGTTTGGGGGGCCAAATGCTATTTTTCTTCTCAGTTAAGCACTCCCAAAAAAAAAATTTCTTCAGCAATTACTCCAAACTTGGGGGGGTCCATGGCCCATTTGGCCTCCATGAAGCTCCGCCTGTGTACTCGAGAGATTACATTTCAGCTGAATTTTCATGTTTCTGTAAGAAGATGCTGAGCTAATAATCAAGAGATATAACATTGCTTAAATGAGTAAAATTCAGTGTGATCTTTCATATTGAGGCTTATCAGTTCTCCAAACAAGTAATGAGTAACATTATTTTCTATTGTTCTTTGGCCAGAATGAGTTTATCAGTTCTCCAAACAATATCGAATGGATATGCATGGCCTTCATGCATAGGAAGATGCATATAATCTATGTGTAAATTGCATAAAACGATGTTGTCTTGCCTACACTGGCTAGTGATTCTTCTCTTATTGTGTTCGTGCCCTTTCTGTCCTTTAGATTTTTGGTTGAAAGAGCATGCAAGATCCAACTATCAAAAATAAATCCGTTGAAGATTAGTTCATCACTACTTAGTACTTACTCCTTTTAATTTCTTGGATTGACATCGATACGCATGGGACTAAATTTGAAATTACTTGTCATTTGTACCCGTGGTATACATATGGAATTCCATCTGCCAAATTTCTTGCAAACCTGTTGTGTAAAACGTAGTGCTGTCATGCTGTGTTTGTAAACTAAGATGCGATGTGGTAAAGTGGCAAAGAGTAATAGTAAACTACTTAGTAGTATATTGGTGCATATGACTTAGCCTGTTTGTTGGATGAGTTCTTTCACATGCATATGGCTCATTCAGTGTTTTTGTGTATGCCCGTACGTGTGAAGTGTGATTACATGTCATGGTGATGAGCTTGCATCTACGACAGATATAACTAGGATCACAACTTACAGACACAAACTGACTTGAGTGCATGGGAAGAGGGGAGAAGATGTCATCTTCCTATCCCAACAAGCAACTTAAAGCTCCCACTGACACATCCCAGCACTGGAACTAAAATTAAACTGCACGCACATGTGCATGTGATTCCAACAGAACAGCCTCTAGCCTCGAGGATACTGATTTAATCTCTGATGCCTGCAGCTAGTCAGCAGGACTACTTGGATTCCATTCTTCACAGTACACATATTCCCTTCTCTCTTCTCTATGTATCTTTTTGTTTCCTTCCCTACCATTTCTCTCAACCATAACATACCCGAAGTCTCGAAGACACTCTTATAATCACTTTGTCTTTTGTACTGACACTACGGGAAAGCCACGAAACGCCGACGACCGGAAGCCGTTGGCGTAGGCACGTTTGCCGTCGGCGTATGCCTACGCCAACGGCGGCCGTCGGCGTATGCGAGGCCGTCGGCGTACGCCCTCATACGCCGACGGCAATGCCGTCGGCCTATGAATAATTTTTTTTTTGAAAATTTTGAACTTTTTTAAACTTTTTTTTCTATTTCGAAATTTCTAACTCAGCTACATACTAAATCTATAATTACACATTTAATCATAGGTCAAAGTACTTACGCTGGTCAAAGTTTCCGTTCGGTCACCCATCCTCAAATTGCTCCAGCCCAAGCACGCTTAACCTTTGAGTTCCTTCATTGTTAGCTTCCAAATGAGAAATGAAAACTTACTGATACTTATATCATATCAATCATATTAACCCCTGATTTAGGATGTTACACTTTTTCATTGCTTAAATTTAGAAAATTCATTTGAATAAGTAACAATGATTGTAAAATAGTATATTTTTAATAAATGAAAAAATAAAATTATTTTTACTTTTATTTCCTTTTTACATTTAATATGGAATAATTCATATCTTTAATTCCGTTAATCGAAATTTGAAAAATAAAATGTCTATGTCAATTAGAAAAATGAGAGGAATTCAAATATGACATCCATATCATCCTTTGCATTGTATAAACATCGATGGTTTTAGAAAATTGATTCTTTTTTCACAAAAATCAAATAAAGTGAAAAACCCTTAAAAAAGGTATCATTTGACATGGAGTCCTTTTATGTGTACTAGTTGCTAGGAAAAATGATAAACTTGAGTTTTGACAAATATTTCAAAAAAATGTTTCACAAAAAGGTCTATCATCTATAGACATGTATAACTTTCGTGTCAAATGACCAAGTTATGGCCATCCCCATGCCATAGTTTGTGATAATGTGTCCATATTTGAAACATAGGGGTTCCTTGGTATGACAAACATTGTTGCCAAAATCAAATTCCAAATTATTTTTATAAATATCATTTTCCATTTTTAAGTGCAAAAAATGACTTCTGTTATGGAGGAAATACCAAAAATATGTTGCAAAAGGCACCCATCTCATTTTCACTAAGGGTACTACATATTTTATGGATAATACCCAAGTATTAGGAATTTTCTCGATTTTTATCTAATTATTCCTATTTAAATGACTTTATGCCGATTTTCCAAAAGTAATTGAAATTGAACTACAAGTGTGTGATAGTTTGGTCTAATTTTTTTACAAAAATACTTTCTAGGTACAAAAGTAGTGACTTTATCACAGAAACATCGATAGTTTTAAAAATGTGACCCCTTTCAACGAATAGACACGACGGTCATTTTGACCGTTTTTTCACAAAAATAAAAGAAATTGAGAAAATACTCAAAAGATGAATTCCTTTGACATGGAGTCCTTTTATGTGTACTAGTTGTTAGGAAAAATGATAAACTTGTGTTTTGACAAATATTTCAAAAAAATGCTTCACAAAAGGTTTATCATCTATAGACATGTATAACTTTCGTGTCAAATGACCAAGTTATGGCCATCCCTATGCCATAGTTTGTGATAATGTGTCCATACTTGACACATAGGGGTGTCTTGGTATGGAAAACATTGTTGCCAAAAACAATTTCCAAAATATTTTAGTAAATATCATTTTCCATTTTTTAAGTGTAAAAAATGATCTTTTTAATTAAGCAAGTAACAAACATATGTTACAAAATGTCATGTGCACGGTGAAAAAGATTTTATGGATGTCATATTTGGATTCCTCTCATTTTTCTAATCGATTTAGACATTTAATTTGTTAAATACCGATTTACGGATTTAAAGATATGAATTATTTCATATTAAATGGAAAATAGAAAAAAGTATACGCCGACGGCCACCATCAGCGTATCAAATGTAAAAAAAATAGAAAAAGTATACGCCGACGGCTGCCGTCGGCGTTTACTTTAAACGCCGACGGCAGCTGTCGGTGTATGTCGGGCTACGCCGACGGTTTTGTTACGCCGACGGCCGTGTTCGCCGCTTTTCTCTCTCGCATTATACGCCGACGGCCCCGACATTTGGCCGTCGGCATATAACTTGGCCGTCGGCGTTTTGTGGGTTTCCCGTAGTGTGACCTGCTCATGCATCACTGAGTAGCTTTAGCCGTGGTGTTGTATGATATCAATTTGTTCTCACCCTTGCAATAGAAATTTAAGAACATTGATCTGCTTGGCATGCTGCAACTGGCTGCTTGCCCCATCAGGCCAGGCCCAGAGTGCAGACGGGATTATAGAAGCTTTCTGCAATGGTGCAAGTGCATCTACTGCTGCCTTGCTAGCTTGTATGTCTGAACTGATGCCTCTTACTTGCACATCGCTGGAAAGAAGCAAGATACAGGATCTGCACATCGCTTAAAGCGCGCGCTGCAGCGGATGTATGTGTCAATTGTGCATGGGTGTATCATGCAGTGGCTGAACTGTTCTTGTCTTGCTCGTGAGCTGATTGCGCTCTCATGGACAAATCTGGTCAGTGAGTCTAACAGCTAGAAGCGTACTGAGGAGTTGTCTGCGAGTGATCTTGCTAAGCTAACTAGTCTGTTGAGTGGTCATACAAATGATATAGTACAAGAAATATGTATTATGGATGCACATGGTTTGAGGAATGTCGTCTTTAGCTGCAGGATTTTGTTGTAGTTGTATATTATATATGAGATATGATGTATGGTACGCAAAGGATTAGAGGAGGGAGAGGACCGTGGGGTTGGTTGTTGGCAAGAGGGGACTACATACTATATGGATGTTGTACTGCAAGCACTATATGCGGTACTGGGAATGTGTTTAATAATAGTGTTGAGAGAATATGGAATCAAATTCACTGATAGCCACAGGTATATTTAAGTTCAACAAGTGTACTGGACATGTATATGTAATTTGGCTGAGCAAGACAAATATACCTTTAGGATGTGAGGAACATCACAAAATTTATTTTATGACACCAGTGACTGCTGAAGCGCTTCACTCAGACTAGTAAGACCACACACAAATAATAATAATGTTGGATATTCACATGAGGACGCCTATATACCAACGAAGGTACTTGCACTACTAGAGAATGGCCTATATCACATGCTTACATGGAAGCAGCTCAAAGCTGAGGCGCTCTAGAATGGAGGACCATATACGATAATCTCCGAGGCGGGCTACTATGAAACTTTCGTCAGCAGTTAGAACTAGTCAACATAAAACCCGACGAGGACATCACCACCATCGACACAACCCAAACCATTATTGGGACAATCACAAGAAGACATGCCAAACAAATAGGTAACCAGGCTAACACTAACTTGAGTTTATCTTATGTTGTTACATCTATGCTTTCATCAACTTAGGTTTCATGTCAAGAGGAGCTAACAACCTTAAAGCCCATACAATGATACAAGAACAAAGTTGGCAAAATAGTTTTGGATGAATCTTATTTTTAGGAAAACATCACCTCTGTGTTGTTTATTTTATTATTTTCATGATTTATTTACCAAAATAAAAGAACCACACATGTAAAATTAACCAAAATTCCCTACCCGTGTTTTAGGTTTTTTCTTGCGTCTTCTACCAAGATCAACTCTACTTTAAGATTTCTCTTGCATGGAAGTTGCCTGGCTCTTATCACTTTGAAAATGGATTGAATATGATGGTTCAACATTTTCCTTCGACCTATTGTTTGTCACCACCATCATGAAATAGCAACGTGTACCATTACATTCTAACGGAAAAAAACATTTCATCATTTAGAGGTGAGTAGCCAAAGTACTGACCATTTTAGTGAGAGGTGTCTAGGCAGTTATATGATGCGCGGCTTTTCGATAAGCTTCTCAATAACTCTCCAAGTTGACTACTTATTTTTTCCAAGTCAGGTCTTTTTGCACATTAGGTACCTTACACGTAAAATCTAGTTACAATGGACTCTCACAACTAGTTATCCTGATTTAATCCTATGACAGTGAAAATTTGGCAAACCATGAGCATAAGTTCCTCCTCCGGATTCATGCCTAACATCTTGGTATCGGAGCTTACGTTGACACGGTAGGATAAGTTATCGTGTTATACATCTTGTTATTATCCCTTCAAATCTAGAGTTCTTGACATTTTATCTCCTTTCCTAGAGCCCAAATTCTCCACAAAAATAAACCCTCGCATTGTTTGGTGCTAAAATCTTTTCTTCCATTCCAGGCTTGTTTTTCATATTTTCAATTTGCACCAAGTTATATTGGAATTAATTATCCTTTCTTTTTGTCTTGTTTAGACAAGTAGAAATAAATTTTATAAGAACACATAATATGAAAGAGAAGATTGAAAATAAAATAATGGGTTGAGCAAGATTGGATAGTTTCAACTATGTAGAGAAGTTCCAAATGTTTTGCGTGTGATGTTTTTAATCTTATGTGCAAATATATTATGCTTCTATACAAGTATTTGATTCTCTTACATCAACTTTATTTTATTACAAAAAAGCTTTATTTTACCCACACCGAGTTCCACCAAAAAAGGTCTAGTTAATGTCGTCTATGTCATTCAGTTGCATTATTAACAACTTTGAGACATTGCGATCTGACATGAATCTACAAGAAACTCGGTTATTAAAATGTGAGGTTGTGTGTTTGTGCGATTCCACAAAATTTTCCTATTTCCACTTACATCCTTATTAACTATGGAGAATATGATGTCCCATCAGAAATGTTGAGCTCCAATAACAGCAAAGTAACATACTACAAACTATGTAGAGGATGCTTAATGAGCCACTTCTAGTATATGGTGATGGATCCACACTAACAATACCCTACTGACCCACATAGTGATTTTTTTTAAAGAATCCGGCAGAAGCCGCAACAAATAAAACTTCAAACGTGAATTCAGCAACTACAAATGTTGTGATCACGGGGCTGTAGATGGTGTCTGTTGCAATTACCCACCCATTGAATTAATCGAGATAGAAGGTATGTGTCACGCAAGAGCATAATCACAAGTTCACTTTCAGGAGGAAAAGGAATTGCCCGAGACGGGTTCATAACTTTATCATTACAAGAATGCATGGCTCATGAGACGGGGTCGAGCTTATGGTCACTTTCATTTATGTCTTTGTGACAAAAACCGTAGGTAAAAATGGAGCCACTTAAACAATCACTAACGACCTTTTTAGTGAAATAGTCATAAAAACCAAATTAGAGGGTCATATTTTAAAATGTATGACATAAATCAGGTGGCCGTCCATATGGGCTAAGCCCAACAATCTAGCTTTTTGTGAATGAATTCCTACCCACACTGGTCGATTAAATGGGCGAAGGCAAAATCCAGCCTTTTTTGTTTTAGGCCCTGGCCTTCTTTTATTTTTGGTGTTATTTCGTAAACCAAACATTATGGTCTAGAATTAGATGGGCCAAGGGCCTTTTCACAGTCCTAGTATATTTCGATCCAGTCTTCTGCTTTAGGTGTTTAACATTTTTTGCGAGTGTTTTTGGCTATGGCCACTTCAGACCCGGTACTGTTTTCTGCTCAGTAACCAGATAACATATATTCATACTTTATACAGAGAGTTGACAAATTAGACTGAATTTTGACAATGTCTTATACAGTATTTCACCATGATGTTATATGTTTTGTTGCGTCTCCTAGGATAAATAAACGCTAGCTAAGGTATGGGCTAGCTAATCTTATATATGAATGATCACGAGGCAGAGAGATGGCGGGCAAATGATCACGTGGCTGTAAATATTTTGCCCAAGGCGAGAAAAAGAGAGAGCGGTGGCGGCGGGGTGGGGGGGGGGGGGGGGGGGGAGTGTATTTAAGTTTGCCGTTATGTTTGCTGACTTTCCTCCAATAACCGTGGCAACACATTTCGCCAAGTGGGAAAAATAGGCGGCATGGAAAATATTTTTCTCCACACACTGTTTGCCGAGCCTTGACTAAGATTACACTCGGCGAAAATTTTCTACAGGTGGGAAAAGGCAAAGCTTTTCCCAATAAATATTTTGCCAAGTGTCCCCGGTTATTGACTTGGAAAACGCCACACCGCCAATGAGGAGCCGTCTTGTACGGTTACCAGGGACATGTAGCGGGCGTCTTCACCAAGTCTCACTACCGAGTATACTTGGCCTATACGAAAAATTCTTTGATTTTTTTCGAGTGTTTTTCTTTGCAGCGTATAGATTCCTTTGCCTCATATTATTATTATTATTATTTATGTCAAGTGTTTTTCAATCATACTCGGCGTATGCCTACCGTTGCCAAGTGTACTCACGAATAACCAGCCTGCTCTATAAAAAAAACAGCCTCCCGCTATTTGGCGGCCTTCTCTCATCCATCATCGACCTTTTCGCTTTCATCGTTGCTCTACAGCTGTGTGGGGTATCTGCAATATCAATCTTGTCATGTGCCTTCTTGGACACGAGGACAGTGGTGTTTCATGCACTTCTGTTTCAGGCTTGGAGACGACATTATTGCCATCTTCTAGAACCTTCCACGCTCTCCTGGAAGATGGAGTTTCATCCATACCGCATGGGACAGGTTCACTGGCGAAATGTGATGCACTGTTAAGGGGTAAGATGACGCTGGCGGGGAGATGTAGACTCGCCCTATATCTCGCTCTGAGCGAGTCATGCAACCGACTCACCACAGGATTCCACGACATGGCCCAGCCCAAATGTGGTTTTCTTTTATTTCTCAATTTTCTTTTATGTTAAGTCTAAACCTTTTAAAATTTGAACATTTTTAAAATATGCATATTTTCAGATTAAAACTACTTATCAAAATATAAAACATTAAGAAATAAATATTTTTCAAATACGAACAATTTCCAAATACATTTTCAAAATCTGAATATTTTTCAAATATAAATAAATATATATTTTTTAAATCAGATCCTTTACAAAAAATCTTATAAATAATTTAAATCAAAGAAATTGAAAAAGGCGGCTAAAAAGAAGACAAAAAAGAACCAGCAATACGAAAAAGAAAATGAAAAAAACAGGTCTGCCAATGTGGCTTAGAGCGAGATATAGTGCTCGTCATCACGTCATTTGGACAACCGGTTGTGGTTTATTTACGAGTTTGGGCTCGCTTGGAGACAGTCCGTAAAAAGATGGGATTAATGAGCTGCTTCTTTACAATGCTCTTCTCATTCAGTTCTCCTGGATGGGTGCTGACCGTGATGGTACTTTCTCCTATCCCATTTTATGAACCAGTAATTTTTTAAGAAGATGATGATCATGTGAAGAGTTTCTGTCACACATACTAAACTTGGTAGTGGTACATGTTAAAAAAGTTTGATTCGTTCTCCTCTAAATAACACTGTTGTATGTTCTTCTAGCAATTATTCCTGTATGTTATCCATTCTCGATCTATAAAGCTAACTGAACTTCCTTTTACGTGTTTGCAGCCTTCTATGCCCAGCGATGCCTCTCCTTCTAGCAATTATTCCTGAATGTTATCCATTCTCCATCTATAAAGTTAACTGAACTTCCTTTTAGATCCAATTTTCTGTCCATAATCCTTTGCTCCATCCTCTCCTACTCTTCTGACAATTAACCGGGGATGTATGCAGTGTGTTGTCGATAGGAAGCAACAAGAAAAAGTAGGAGTGATGAGGCGTGAAGAGAGGTCAGAACATCCGTCTCATTAGGCATTAGGATTATGGACTGGTCCAAAGAGTTTTCAATCACCACATAAGAAGAAATAATCATGTGTAAAGGTTTCTTCATTTATCTGAGTTGTGTATGCTCAAGAAACAGGTGGAATTTTATTCTTTGACCCCGTTGTCACGGCTAGACACCGTGAGAATGCAGGCGGCAGCAACAATATATCCGGCAGTAGCTCAACGTCTGTGCAACGTGCCATGCACGTTTGCCTACTGTACTACTGTCCCATGCACGGTCGTCAGCCAAAAATCTTATTTCACTTTCCCATTTTGCTCGCACATTTCGTTCTCTCGTCTTATCTTGTTCCGGCCTAGCCCATGGCGTCGCCGACACATTTCGTTCACCAATATCACTGGTGTCAGTTTCTAACACTTACGTGGCCGCGTATGTCGAACGCGGACTGGGTGTGGGAGATGGTCACGGCGGATCGCTGAAGAAGATGGTCACGGCTGACAACAACAAGAGATGCCAGTCAGCCAAAATTAAGAATATGGAGATATAAGCCACGTTCAATGATAACTCAGTCACTCGATCTCTTTCTCTGGATTGCCGGCTCTGTGACGGGCCCATCGTCGCCGGACAATGAAATGGGCACCTTGACTGGGCGCCAATGCCTTTGCGACAGTCCAAATTATGGTTTTTGCGATGCCGATGGGGACGAGAACAACCTGTTCGGTCGAGGGCTTTGTGTTAATGTGTGCATCTATTACTATTGTTTACAACTTCCATTTTACTTGTTTAGTATTGTTTCATTGCTGGTCATTTGATTGATCTATTACATTTCATCACTTTCATCCACACTATACGTTTAATCTTCCTGACTCTTGGGACATAAAGCTTGACAACCTTTGTGGACATTGGGTAAAAGTTATTTGTCAGCAAGTACCATTAAGATGGACATATTTGGTGTTTCCATTGCTTCCATAAATTTTGGTTCTCAACTGAACGAAAGTACATTTTGCGGAGGTACATCTCATCCGTTCTATTTGGGAGTCGCGAACACTTATGTAGAAGCATCTGGTAGCACGGTGTGGTGGGCCGCAACCTAGTGGTGACTATCGTTGACTTTACTCTACGTGGATCGGTGATGACCCACAAGTATGGGGGTGTATCGTAGTACTTTCGATAAGAGTGTCGAACCCAACGAGGAGCAGAAGGTGTTGACAAGTAGTTTTGATCAAGGATTCACTGTAAATACTAGCAGACAAGTTTTTAGTGACTTTTGATATAGCAAATAAATAAAGTGCGAGTAAATAAAAGACAATAATAATAATTGCAGCAAGTGGCCCAATCCTTTTTAGCACAAAGGACAAGCCGGTTTGTTTACTTACGATGACAAAATGTTCTTGAGAACACATGGGAATTTCGT
The DNA here is from genome assembly GCA_947311845.1 of Poa pratensis. Lineage (NCBI taxonomy): Eukaryota > Viridiplantae > Streptophyta > Magnoliopsida > Poales > Poaceae > Poa > Poa pratensis. The sequence continues at coordinate 91,878,655 of CAMZMU010000027.1, forward strand.
CAAGTGCTTTCGCTTCATATAGCTGATTAATCTTTATTGTTTTGATATGTGTTGTGTGGGTGAACCTATGCTAATGCACCGCCCTAACTTGGACTAATACATACTTGTGATTATACCCCTTGCAAGCATCCACAGCTACAAGAAAGTAATTAAGATAAATCTAACCACAGCCTTAAACTCTGAGATCCTACACTCCCTCATGCATTGGTTTACTAACAGGGGTTTAGATTTCTGTCACTCCGGCAACCCCACAATTAGTAACCAAATACACAATGCATTCCCCTAGGCCCATAAAGGTGAAGTATCATGTAGTCGACGTTCACATGACACCACTAGAAGAATAACACCACAACTTAAACATCAAACCATCAAATATTACTCAACATAATTCCACTACTAACATCATGACTTCTCCCATGTCCTCAAGAACTAAACGAACTACTCACAAGACATCATATGGATCATGATCAGAGATGATTGAATAATGGATAACAATCTGAACATGTACTTTAATTCACCGATAAAACTCAATAGCATCAACCACAGAGAGTAATCAACACCGGGAAAGTTTCCCTTATGAACTACACAAAGTACAACCTAGATGTTACAGTGGAATGAGGTGGAGCGGTGGAGATGATGGTGTCGGCGGTGGAGATGATGATCCCGATGAAGTCTGACGTGATGGCGATGACGATGATCCCCCCTTCCGGAAGGAATTGCGGAATATTTCCTCGAGCGCCCCCGTGTGTTAGGGTTTCTGGGCTTGAAGTACGTGAAGGGGGACAGACTGGAGTGGGCCAGGGCCGCCACGCCAGGGCACGGCGCGGCCCAGGGGGCTGCCGCGCCATGTGGTGGCGTGGGCCCCTCGTGGCCCATCTCAGCCTCCCCTTTTAGCTGCCTCCGGCATCTTGCAAAATAGGAGCTTCCAAATGTTTTTCATAAATTGTTGATCTTCAGAAATAGTGTATCTTGATGATGCTTTTCCAGCTGAAATATGGCTCTGGCAGTTAATTCACCAATAATCATCAAAAATGTAAAATAAGATAAAATAACATAAGTAACACATCCAAAAGTGAAATATAACAGTGAATAGCAGTAAATTATGATATAAAATAGTGATGCAAAATGGACGTAGCAACTCCCCCAAGCTTAGACCTTGCTTGTCCCCAAGCGAAAGCTGAGCTCAGTAAACAAAACCACAGGTTTATGGAGTGAACGTCGATAATAAAGAATACGAACAAGAAGCATCACATTTATCACTACACAATATCATCTTAAGCAACAACTTCCCTTCATAAGACTAAACTTGCAATGAGTAAAAGGAGTCACAATAAAGGTGCATAAAGAAAATCATAGTTTAGTCAGGGCAAACTTCAGTCTTGGTCAGAGAACAATTAACAGATCGCACTCATCTTTCGAATAGAGTCCATATATTGGAGCTATATTGCAAGTTGTGCATGCTCAATCATCACAACCTTCTTACAGTCATTGAACTTTTGCTCTTTTCCCACAAAAGCTTTCTCCCTCTTAAATTTAAGAGAAGAAAAAGTCGAACTTAAAGTTTCCATAGCCTCCTCTAACTCACTGATACGTCCATTTTGCATCACTATTTTATATCATAATTTACTGTTATTCATTGATATATTTCATATTTAGAGATGATACTTATGTTATTTTACCTATTTTGCATGTTTCATGATTATTGGAGAATTATTCACCGGAGTCAGGATTCTGCTGGAAAAAGCACCGTCGGATAAATACTTCTGAAGATCAACAATTGAAGGAAATTATACAGAAGCTCCTATTTTGTCAGATGCCGGAGGGAGCCAAAAGGGGAGGCCAATCCACCTGGCCCCTCCCCACCCCATGGCGCGGCCCCCTAGGCTGGCGCGCCGCCATGTGGGGAGGGAGCCCAGGCCCACCTCAGTCGACACCCCTTCGTACTTCACCCCTGGAAACCCTAACACTGGGGGATCATCGAGGAAATATTCCGACGCCTCCACGGGGGGAAAACACCAGAGAGAGAAAAGCTCTCCGGCAGGGAGAAATCTGCCGGGGAAATTCCTTCCCGGAGGGGGAAATCGTCGCCATCGTCATCGTCATCGAGCTGGACTTCATTGGGATCATCATCACCATCATCTCCACCGCCGACACCGTCATCTCCGCCGCTCCACTCCGTTCCGCTGTAACATCTAGGGTTGAATCTTGTGTATTTCATAGGGGAAACTTTCCCGGTGTTAATTACTCCTTGTGGTTGATGCTATTGAGTGAAACCGTTGAATTAAGGTTTATGTCCAGATTGTTATTCATCATTATATCACCTCTGATCATGATCTATATGATGTCTTGTGAGTAGTTCGTTTAGTTCTTGAGGACATGGGAGAAGTCTAAATGTTAGTAGTGAATTATGTTGAGTAATATTTAATGGTTTGATATTTAAGTTGTGGTGTTATTCTTCTAGTGGTGTCATGTGAACGTCGACTACATGACACTTCACCTTTATGGGCCTAGGGGAATGCATTGTGTATTCGTTTGCCAATTGTGGGGTTGCCGGAGTGACAGCAACCTGAACCCCCGTTGGTATATCGATGCATGAGGGATAGCAGGATCTCAGAGTTTAAGGCTGTGGTTAGATTTATCTTAATTACTTTCTTGTATTTGCGGATGCTTGCAGGGGGTATAATCACAAGTATGTATTAGTCCTAGGAAGGGCGGTGCATTAGCATAGGTTCACCCACACAACACTTATCAAAACAATGAAGATTAATCAACTATATGAAGCGAAAGCACTAGACTAAATTCCCGTGTGTCCTCAAGAACGTTTGGTCATCATAAGTAAACCAACCGGCTTGTCCTTTGCTGTAGAAAGGATTGGGCCACTTGCTGCAATTATTATTACTGCATTTTACTTACTTGTATTTTATTTATCTGCTATATCAAAAACCCCTAAAAACTTGTCTGTGAGTATTTACAGTGAATCCTTCATCGAAACTGCTTGTCAACACCTTCTGCTCCTCGTTGGGTTCGACACTCTTATTTATCGAAAGTACTACGATACACCCCCTATACTTGTGGGTCATCAAGACTATTTTCTGGCGCCGTTGCCGGGGAGTGAAGCGCTATTGGTAAGTGGAATTGGTAAGGGAAACATCTACTGTACGTGCTGTTTTTATTTCTGCCTGCTGCTATATTTCATTATGGAGAGGTCTTCTCTTGAATTCCTATTTGGAAAATCTACTACTACTGCAAAGGTAGTAGATGAGGCGCCAGCTGAGCAGGTAATTCCATATAAAATACCTATGAAAATTATTGAACGTGTTACGAATAACCGCTATGGAGGGGATGGAACTGTCCATCCTGGAGATCATTTGCTGTTTTTACATGAATTATGCGAGTTGTTCAAGTGTGCAGGTATTTCTATGGATGAAGTTAAGAAGAAACTATTCTCTATATCGCTGATGGTAGAGCTGCAGAATGGTACAAACTGCTGAAAATGGTCGTTCTCTTGGTTGGGAGGAAATTGTGCCTCTATTTTATTCTAAATTCTATCCTCCAAGTGAAATTCACAAGATCGAAATCTTATATATAATTTCTGGCCTCATGATGGAGAGAGTATTGCCCAAGCGTGGGGGAGATTGAAGTCATTAATGCTCAAATGCCCATTCATGAGCTTCCTGGTAATGTCATTATTGATAATTTCTATGCAAGACTCTCTTTTCAAGATAAAACCTTGCTAGATACTACTTGTTCTGGATCATTCACACGCAACAAAGAAGAGTTTAAATGGGACCTTCTTGACCGGATTCAGGAGAACACTGAAGGATGGGAGAACGACAAAGGTAGAGAGTCAGGTATAAAGTATGATTATGAATGCATTAAAACTTTTATGGATACTGATAAATTTCGAAATATGAGTGCTGTTTATGGTCTTGACTCTCAAGTTGTTGCAAATTTTTATAAAGCTTTTGCCTCTCATTTCGAATTGCCTAAGAAAGTTTTAATAAATATCATGAACCTTATAAAGATAAAACTGATTTGCCTATAGGTAAAGTATTGAAGTTAATACTGTTGATCACATCTTCCTGAAGCTTACATTGAAAAAATTCCTTTTCCTGCTAAAGTGAAGGAACATTCTGTTATAACTAGTGTGGTTAACAAAAGTGCAAAGAAACCTATAGAACCTGATGAGCAAATAACTGTTGAACCTGCTGTGCGATAATTAAAGACCTTGTAACTGAAAGTGTAGAAGATGGGCACATCATCTTCTGTGAAGATGCTTCTAATATTGTTTCACATCCTAGTAAATCTAGGAAAGCTAGTGTTCCTGTGCTTTCTGTTAGAATAGGTGATCATTGCTATTACGGTTTATGTGATATTGGTGCAAGTTCCAGTGCTATTCCTTATGAGCTTTACAGGGAAATTATGCATGAAATTGGTTCTTGTGAACTTGAAGAGATTGATGTGGTTATTCGGCTAGCTAATAGAGAAACTATCTCTCCTATTGGTATTGTTCGAGATGTGGAAGTTTTATGTGGTAAGATTAAATATCCTGCTGACTTTTTGGTACTTGGTTCTGCTGCTAGTAAAACTTGTCCTATCATTTTTGGTAGACCTTCTTGAATACTTGTGGTGCTATTATAGATTGTAAGAAAGAGAAAATCTTGACTAAATTCTGGTGAATCTTATGAGTTTAATTTCTCTAAATTTGCTAAAACTCCTTATGAAACCGAATTGCCTAATGAGGATTTTAGAGTTGAACAGCTTGCATCTATTGCTCTTGCTCCTAATGACCCTTTGCAGCAACACCTGGAGGATCATGAAAGTGAAGTCTTTAGGGAAGAGGGAATGAGCTTGACGAAATTTTCTTTCGTCAACCTATTCTTAAACATAATTTACCTGTTGAAGATTTAGGTACCACACACCACCAAAGGAGATCCTGTTTTCGATTTGAAACCTTTACCTGATAATCTTAAATATGCTTATATTGATGATAAGAAAACATATCCTGTTATTATTAGTTCTAAGCTTTCAGGTTTTGAAGAAGAAAGATTATTGGAAATATTGAGGAAACACCGAGGAGCTATTGGATACACTCTTGATGATTTAAAAGGGATTTCTCCCTCTATTTGCCAACACGCCATCAATATGGAAGATGATGCAAAGCCTGTTGTTGAACATCAACGTCGTCTAATTCCTAAAATGAAGGATGTGGTAAGAAATGAGGTATTAAAACTCCTTGAAGCTGGTATTATATATCCTATTGCTGATAGTAAATGGGTAAGTCCTGTGCATTGTGTTCCTAAGAAAGGAGGAATTACTGTTGTACCAAATGATAATGATGAGCTCATCCCTCAAAGAGTAGTTGTAGGATATAGAATGTGCATTGATTTTCGGAAAGTTAATAAAGTTACTAAGAAAGATCATTACCCTTTACCTTTCATTGATCAAATGTTAGAAAGGTTATCTAAGAATACTCATTTTTGCTTTCTTGATGGTTATTCTGGGTTTTCGCAAATTGCTGTTAGAGCTAAAGATCAAGAGAAAACTACTTTCACTTGTCCTTATGGAACTTATGCTTATAGGCGTATGCCTTTCGGTTTATGTAATGCTCCTGCTACTTTTCAAAGATGCATGTCTGCTATTTTTCATGGCTTTTGTGAAAAGATTGTAGAGGTATTCATGGACGATTTTTCCGTCTATGGGAATTCTTTTGATAACTGTTTGCGAAACCTTGATAAAGTTTTGCAGAGATGTGAGGAAACTAACCTTGTTCTTAATTGGGAGAAATGCCACTTTATGGTTAATGAAGGAATTGTTCTGGGACATAAAATTTCTGAAAGAGGTATTGAAGTTGATAGAGCTAAAGTTGAAGCAATTGAGAAAATGCCCTATCCCAGGGATGTAAAAGGTATTCGTAGTATTCTTGGTCATGCTGGTTTCTATAGAAGGTTTATTAAAGATTTCTCTAAAATTTCAAAGCCTCTTACTAATCTTCTTCAAAAAGATGTACCTTTTGTTTTTGATGATGATTGTAAGGAAGCTTTTGAAACTTTGAAAAAGGCTTTAATTACTGCTCCTGTAGTTGAACCACCTGATTGGAATTTACCTTTTGAAATTATGTGTGATGCTAGTGATTTTGCTGTAGGTGCTGTTCTTGGACAGCGAGTAGATAAGAAGTTGAATGTTATTCATTATGCTAGTAAACTCTTGATACTGCTCAAAGAAATTATGCTACTACTGAAAAAGAGTTCTTAGCTGTAGTTTTTGCTTGTGACAAGTTTAGACCTTATATTGTTGATTCAAAAGTCACTATTCATACTGATCATGCTGCATTAAGTACCTTATGGAAAAGAAAGACGCTAAGCCAAGGCTTATTAGATGGGTGCTACTTTTACAAGAATTCGATTTGCATATTGTAGATAGGAAAGGTGCTGATAATCCTGTTGCTGATAATTTGTCTAGATTGGAAAATATTGCTTATGATCCCATACCTGTTAATGATAGTTTTCCAAATGAACAATTGGCTGCAATAAAGGTGAGCTCGCGAGATAGTCCTTGGTATGCTGATTATGCTAACTTTATTGTTTCCAAGTACTTGCCTCCAACCTTTTCAGCTCAGCAAAGAAGGAAATTCTTTTATGACTTGAGGCATTATTTTTGGGATGACCCACACTTATATAAAGAAGGAGTGGATGGTATTATGCGAAGATGTGTTCCCGAATATGAACAACAAGAGATATTGAGAAAATGTCATGGTAGTGCTTATGGAGGACATCACGCCGGAGATAGAACTGCACAAAAGTTCTACAATCAGGTTTTTATTGGCCAACTCTCTTTAAAGATGCAAGAAGTTTATTTTATCTTGTGATGAATGTCAAAGAGTTGGTAATATCTCTAGACGCAATGAAATGCCTATGAATTACACTCTTGTTATTGAACCATTTGATTGTTGGGGATTCGACTTCATGGGTCCTTTCCCTTCTTCAGAAGGTAATACTCATATACTTGTTGCTGTTGATTATGTTACTAATGGGTAGAGCCATACCTACAAAAAGTGCTGATGGTGAGACCTCTTTAAAAATGCTTTTAGATGTTATTTTCCCTAGGTTTGGAGTACCTAGATATCTTATGACTGATGGAGGTTCTCATTTTATTCATGGTGGTTTTAGAAAGACCCTTGCTAAATATGGTGTTAATCATAGAATTGCTTCAGCTTATGGGCAAGTAGAATTATCAAATAGAGAAATTAAATCTATCTTGCAAAAGACTGTTAATAAATCTAGAAAAAATTGGGCTAGTAAGTTAAATGATGCTTTATGGGCTTATAGAACTGCTTATAAAAATCCTATGGGTATGTCTCCTTATAAAATGGTTTATGGAAAAGCTTGTCATTGCCTTTAGAATTAGAGCACAAAGCTTATTGGGCTGTGAGAGAACTTAATAAAGATTTTAAACTTGCCGGTAAGAAAGGTTACTCCAATTAAGTTCTTTAGATGAATGGAGAAGTGAAGCTTATGAAAATGCTAGACTCTTTAAGGAGAAAGTTAAGAAATGGCATGATAGAAGAATTATTAAGAGAGAGTTTAATGTTGGTGAGAAAGTTCTATTGTATCGGTCTCGTCTCAGATTTTTTGCAGGAAAATTACTCTCAAAATGGGAAGGACCTTTTGTCATTGTGGAGGTGTATCGTTCAGGTGCAATAAAGATTGCTTCACTGAAAGATAATGCTACACAAGTGGTGAATGGGCAAAGACTCAAACATTATATTTCTGGAGATTCTTATAATGAAGACGTTGATGTTATTCGAGTGGTAACTCCGGAAACTTTTATTAAAATCAAATTGATGGGACTGCAGAGTCTGTTTTGAATAGGTAACAGTTTTGGTAAGAAAAGTTCGCGTTTAACTTTCTAAATGATATTTTTGTTATTTTTATTTATATGGAAAATTACGAGATCGAAACGGGTAGGAAAAGGTGCCCGAGGGCACCTCCCCACACTGTGGCGCGGGCCCACCCCTGGCCGCGCCGCCATATGGGGAGGGCGCCTCGGAGCCCTTCTCCGACCCGGTTTCTCTCCGTACCTTCCTTTTGTCGTAAAACTTTTTGCTATATAATCCCCCGGATCCCCCGAGGTCCGTATATCGTCTTTTCGTCGTGTTTTGTTTCGAGCTGTTTCTGCCAGGATTTGCTCTCAGTTTTAGAAGCGCCATGGTCTCCAACAACAACAACAAGGGCAAGGGCCTTTGGAAGATGATCCTCAAGACCCCAAGCTGAGGAAGAAGTCAAGAGTGAAGATGAAGGTGAAGTGGAGGAAGATCCGCGCGTATACCCGCGCGCCACCGTCGCAAGCATCGGGGTGGTGGCAAATCCGTTCAACCTCAAGAGAGGCGCGCGGATGAGACCGGAGGAAAGGTTCCACGTCACTTCCTAGCTCCAAGGACGTCTTCTCCAGGCATCAATAACCCCTTCCACACTCTAATTCATAAGAGTCAAATTGAAAGGATTCCTGAGGCAGAGTTGCCAGTGGTTGGAATATAGATCGTTCTAACAATGCAGGAAAGATGAACTCTGAAGCTGAGAGTGGGGAAACAACTCCAAGAGCTGGGACTCACAGTCTGACAAATTCATGAACCGCATTGAGCACAACTCGGAGCTGATTCGCATTCTCACCTACAAGATTGATGAACTGAAGGAGCTGGTTGATAAGCTTATCAAGAATTCACCACCGCCACCGAAGGAGTAATTCATCATTGGTATTGGCATCCCCTTGGCTTGTTCCAAGCTTGGGGGGAGTGCCGCGGTATCACATCATTATCTTTTACCTTTTTACCTTTCAATCAAGTCATATCATGAGTAGAGAAGTTATCATATAGGATGGTTTGCAGTGTGGAAGTATCTCTCCTTTAGTTGGTTATCTATGTATCCCTTGGTGTGAGTTGCCGTTATGGAATATTAATGAGAAGTTTTATCATTTACTTTCTGCACTTCTTATTTTAGTTTGCAATTTCTGTCATATGAATGATCTTGTTGTTAGTATTGGCATCACTTTGGGAGTATTAAGTAATCTATTTGGTTTTGGCAAACTTAGCATTGGTCAGTAGCAACAATACTTTGAGGCTTAAGTAGAAAAGAGGGAAGTGCATGTAGATATATTATTTCATTATCTTTCTTTCTTGTTGGCTAATAAGCTTAGTATTCTCAAGTTAAAATTATTTGTGCTTCCAAGGAAGATTGCATGATTGTTTTTACTACATGTATATTTGTTTGTATCCCTCAACTCTTATGCTTGCTACCCAGCCTTGCTAGCCAAAAACCTGTACTGAGAGGGAATGCTTCTCGTGCATCCAAAACCTTGAGCCAAAACCCATGCCATTTGTGTCCACCATAACTACCTATTATGTGGTATTTTGCGCCACTCCAAGTAAATACTTCATGTGCTACCTTTAAATTATTCAAAACCTTATTACTCCTTATTTTGTGTCACTGTTTATTAGCTCATGAGGGTTATGTAGAGTTTCTCTATCACTCTTGTCAGACAGACTTTCACCTTTGGACTAGTGGCATATACATCCGCTTATCCTTAATTTTGCAAAAGAGCTGGCAATTGGGGTGCCCAGCCCCGAATTAATTATAACTTTAACCATTTTTCTCTTCACATGCTTGCCAATGATTTATCAGAAGCAAAACCAAAATGTTAAACTATCAAATAGGCACTCCTCCATGGTATGTGATTGTTGGAAGGCACCCGAGGATTCGGTTAGCCATGGCTTGTGTAAGCAAAGGTTGGGAGGAGTGTCATACCAATTTATAAATATGCATGTGTAAACAAAAGAGAAGAGGGATGATCTACCCTTGGGTAGAAATAACGTCCTTCATGGGAGCCGCTCTTGAAAGTTGGTTGACAAGGGGATAGTGTTTTCTTTACTGCGATTCGTTGACAACGACATACATAGCTCAAACATATATTTTTATACTCTCTATATGATTTCAAAACATAAAAAGCTCTAGCACATGATTTAATCCCTGCTTCCCTCTGCGAAGGGCCTATCTTTTACTTTCATGTTGAGTCAGTAAACCTATTCCCCTCTATCTCAAGCAAGCATTTGAGTTGTTGTGATTCAATCATCTATATGTTATTACTTGCAATCATGTCTTTTATCCTTCCTTGTTTAGCACAAGTCTTTTATCTGAATGAATGCAACTTTGAAAGTTATCAATGACTGTAAGGAGACTGTTATAGTTGAGCATGCAGTTCTGCAATATAAGCTCTAATATAAAGACTCTGATCGAAAGATAAGTACAATCTGTTAATTGTTCTCTGACCAAGAACGAAGTTTGCCATCACCAATTATGATTTCCTCTATGCACCTTTATTTGTGATTTCCCTTTACTTGTTTCAAGTTAAGTTATATGAGAGGAAGTTGTTATCTAAAATGACTTGTGTGTTAATAGATGTGATGCTTCTTGTCCGTATTTTATTTATCGACACTTCACTCCATAAACATGTGGTCTTGTTTACTGAGCTCAGTTTTCGCTTGGGGACAAGCGAGGTCTAAGCTTGGGGGGAGTTGATACGTCCATTTTGCATCACTATTTTATATCATAATTTACTGTTATTCATTGATATATTTCATATTTAGAGATGATACTTATGTTATTTTACCTATTTTGCATGTTTCATGATTATTGGAGAATTATTCACCGGAGTCAGGATTCTGCTGGAAAAAGCACCGTCGGATACAATATTTCTGAAGATCAACAATTGAAGGAAATATACAGAAGCTCCTATTTTGTCAGATGCCGGAGGGAGCCAAAAGGGGAGGCCAAGGTGGGCCACCATGGGCCCTCCCCACCCATGGCGCCCCCTAGGCTGGCGCGCCGCCATGTGGGGAGGGAGCCCAGGCCCACCTCAGCGACACCCCTTCGCGTACTTCACCCCCTGGAAACCCTAACACCTGGGGGATCATCGAGGAAATATTCCGCCGCCTCCACGGGGGGAAAACACCAGAGAGAGAAAAGCTCTCCGGCAGGAGAAATCTGCCGGGGAAATTCCTTCCCGGGGGGGAAATCGTCGCCATCGTCATCGTCATCGAGCTGGACTTCATTGGGATCATCATCACCATCATCTCCACCGCCGACACCGTCATCTCCCGCTCCACTCCGTTCCGCTGTAACATCTAGGGTTGAATCTTGTGTATTTCATAGGGGAAACTTTCCCGGTGTTAATTACTCCTTGTGGTTGATGCTATTGAGTGAAACCGTTGAATTAAGGTTTATGTCCAGATTGTTATTCATCATTATATCACCTCTGATCATGATCTATATGATGTCTTGTGAGTAGTTCGTTTAGTTCTTGAGGACATGGGAGAAGTCTAAATGTTAGTAGTGAATTATGTTGAGTAATATTTAATGGTTTGATATTTAAGTTGTGGTGTTATTCTTCTAGTGGTGTCATGTGAACGTCGACTACATGACACTTCACCTTTATGGGCCTAGGGGAATGCATTGTGTATTCGTTTGCCAATTGTGGGGTTGCGGAGTGACAGCAACCTGAACCCCCGTTGGTATATCGATGCATGAGGGATAGCAGGATCTCAGAGTTTAAGGCTTGGTTAGATTTATCTTAATTACTTTCTTGTATTTGCGGATGCTTGCAAGGGGTATAATCACAAGTATGTATTAGTCCTAGGAAGGGCGGTGCATTAGCATAGGTTCACCCACACAACACTTATCAAAACAATGAAGATTAATCAACTATATGAAGCGAAAGCACTAGACTAAATTCCCGTGTGTCCTCGAGAACGTTTGGTCATCATAAGTAAACCAACCGGCTTGTCCTTTGCTGTAGAAAGGATTGGGCCACTTGCTGCAATTATTATTACTGCATTTTACTTACTTGTATTTTATTTATCTGCTATATCAAAAACCCTAAAAACTTGTCTGTGAGTATCTACAGTGAATCCTTCATCGAAACTGCTTGTCAACACCTTCTGCTCCTCGTTGGGTTCGACACTCTTATTTATCGAAAGTACTATGATACACCCCCTATACTTGTGGGTCATCACTCACCAATCCTATGATTTTGAGTTTCATGGGTGTTACTAGCCTCTAAGACAGTGATTCTTTTATTGATGCTTATTATTGATTCATTAACCTTGCTAGCATTATCAAGAAAATTTGGCAAGTTTTTTCTCTATAGAATCCAACTTTCTTATAACATCTTCCAGAGTGATCTCAGCTTTAATATCTTTAGTAGGTATCCATACCAAACTTTCAATTAATTGCAAGCTTCCAAAGCAGGAGTACCCAGAAAATTATCCCCTGTGAGAGTGTCCAGAACATACCTATACCAACTAGTGATACCAACATAAAAATTCCTAAGAAGGATCAGGGTAGAATATTTTTTTGTGCATCTGTGATGAGCATCACTTATCCTATACCAAGCATATTTCAAACTTTCTCCCCCTTGTTGCCTAAACGAACAAAGTTCAACTTCAGGACTACCCATTTTTAGCAAAAATAAAGCTAGGCCGAAATAATAAAATAAATGCAAGTAACTAATTTTTTGTGTTTTTGATAAAAATAAGCAAACAAGAAAAAATAAAATAAACTAAGCAAGACAATAACAAAGTAAAGAGATTGGAAGTGAGAGACTCCCCTTGCAGAAGGCTTGACCTCCCCGGCAACGGCGCCAAAAATATGCTGTTGCAGGGAGTTTAAGAGCTTCCAGAAATACCTCCTCTCCCCGGCAACGGCTAGAAAATATGCTTGATACGTGCAAGGCACACGTTCGTTGGGAGACCCCAAGAGGAAGGTATGAGTGTAGTGATGCGTGTAAAGCACACGTTCGTCAGGAGACCCCAAGAGTAAGGTTTGATGAGAGTAGCAGCAAGTTTCCCTCAGTAAGAAACCAAGGTTATCAATCCAGTAGGAGATGAAAACACTTCTGAAGGTTGTTGGTGCAGGAGTGTAGTGCGGCGCAACACAGGGAAAAATGCGGTGTGGAAAATGATGTTTGTTTGCAGAGAATTAAAGAGAACATGATTGCAGTAAGTTGTATTATCAGATGTAAAAGATTGGACTAGGGTCCATAGTTCACAGTGGTGTCTCTCCATAAAGATAACTAACATGCTGGGTACAAATTACAGCTGGGCAATTGACAATATTGAAAAGTGCATAACAATGCATGTGCAAGTTGTGGTGTCTACTATGAGATTCTTTGGCATTACGACAAGGTACACAACCGCTATCTAGCATGCATCTGTGCCTAAATAATCCACCTTCAGGTTAACATCCGTACCCCTTTCAGTATTAAGTTGCAAGCAACAGATAATTGCATTAAGTAAAGTGCATAATGTAAGCAACACATTTATCCTTAGACAAAGCATTGTTGTTTTACCCCTAGTGGCAACAACACATCCACAACCTTAAAACTTTCTGTCACTGTCCCAGACTAAATGGAGACTGAACCACTATCTAGCATAAATACTCCCTCTTGGAGTCACACGCACAACTTGACCAGAGTATTAACAAGCAACGGAGAGCATGCAAGATCATAAATAACATAGACATGATAATTCAATATTCAACTTGACATAGTATCAATATTCATCGGATCCCAGCAAACACAACATGTAGCATTACAATAAGATGATCTTGATCATGATAGGCAGCTCACAAGATCTAAACATGATGGCACAAGAGGAGAAGACAACCATCTAGCTACTGCTATGGACCCATAGTCCAAGGATGAACTACCTACACATCACTCCGGAGGCTGGCATGGCGATGTAGAGCCCTCCGGTGATGATTCTCCTCTCGGCAGGGTGCCGGAAGAGCTCCAGAACCCTCCTGAGTTAGGGTTGACGCGGCGGCGTCTGGAACTTTTCGTGGATAATGGCTCGGGTGTCTAGGGTTTTCCCGAAAAGATGAATTTATAGGCGAAGGGGCGACATCGGTGGAGACCCGAGGGGCCCACACCATTCCCTAGCGCGCCGGGAGGTGGGGCCGCGCCGCCACGTGGTGTGGCCGCCTCCTCGACCCCCTTCGTGTCTCCTTCGGACTCTGTGTACGTGACAGAAAAATAGAACCGTGGGCTTTTGTTTCGTCCAATTCCGAGAATATTTCCAGAACAACTTTTCTGAAATACAAAAACAGCAGAAACAGGAACTGGCACTGTGGCATCTTGTTAATAGGTTAGTCCCAGAAAATGCAGAAAAATGATATAAAGTGTAAATAAAACATGTAGCAATTGGTATAATATAAGCATGGAACATCAAAAATTATAGATACGTTGGAGACGTATCAAGCATCTCCAAGCTTAGTTCTACTCGTCCTCGAGTAGGTAAAACGATAACAACAAAATAAATTCTGAGGAGACATGCTATCACACAATCTTGATCAAATAATATTGCAAGGCTCATGTCATGAATGAAATGACTCAAGCAATGGTCTATAGTTTGCTAACAGATAGATAAAGAGTAAACAACTGAATGATATAAGCAAAAACTTTTCATGAATAGTACTTTCAAGACAAGCATAAAAAAGCTTTGCATAAGAGTTAACTCATAAAGCAATAGATTCTTAATAAAAGGCATTGAAGCAACACATAGGAAGATTTAAGTTTCAGCAATTGCTTTCAACTTTCAACATTTATATCTCATGGATAATTGTCAACACAAAGTAATATAACAAGTGCAATAAGCAAGCATATAAGAATTGATGCACACAAAGTTGACACAAGTGTTTGCTTTTGAGATAGAAAGAAGTAGGTAAACTGACTCAACATAAAGTAAAAGAAAGGCCCTTCATAGAGGGAAGCAGGGATTAAATCATGTGCTAGATCTTTTTAAGTTTTTGAAATCATAAAGAGAGCATAAAGTAATTGAAAGGACAAGGATGTCGCCTAGAGGGGGGGGGGTGAATAGGCGATTAAAACTTTTCCGGTTAAAGGCTTGCTAATTGCGGAATAAAACTATGTGTTTAAATTAACAAGCCAACAACCTAAATATACTAGGCTCACCTATGTGCACCAACAACTTACGCTAAGCAAGACAAGCAACAAGGTGATAGCAATAGAATACTTCAAGCACGAAGGCTATCACAAAGTAAAGTGCATAAGTAAAAGGCTCGGGTATAGAAATAACCGAAGCACGCGGAGACGAGGATGTATTCCCGAGTTCCTCCTTGAAAGGGAGTACGTCTCGTTGGAGAGGTGTGAACCGACACAACGGTTAAAACAACCACAAAGGTTTCACCCTCTTCTCCGATGAACCGCACCACAAAGGTTTGGTTCACCATCCACTATCGGTATTCCTTCGAGGCGGAATCCGGAGCCTTTCAACAACAATCCGGGGCACAACTCACAAAGGGATTGGGGGCTCCCGAACGGCTTTCAACAACAATCCGAGGCACAACACACAATGGGATTGGGGGCTCCCGAACGGCTTCAAGTGACCACACAAGGGTCCAACCACCACAAAGGCGTCTAGGGCCCGAAGACCCAAGAGTAACAAGTTCACAAGCTTTCAACTTCCACGAATCTTCGTGGAGAGCACACCGATGCACCAAATGCAAAAGGCAAGAGCACAAGTGCTCAAATCCTTCACTCTCAAATCCCATCAAAAGCAACTAATGCTTATGGGGGGAGAAGAGGGGAAGAACAAAGGAAGAACACCAAATCCCTCCAAGATCTAGATCCAAAGGCTTCCCCTCACTTAGAGGAGAGAATGATTGGTGGAATGGTGGATCTAGATCTCCTCTCTCTTTCACTCTAATTTGAGGCAAGAATCATGGAGGAATAGAGAGAAAACCAAGCTCAAGAAGGTCAACAATGGGGGGCTTTTTCGTGCTTAAGAGCTTAGGGAACCGTTGGGGAAGAAACCCCTTAAATAGGTCGCCTCAAAAAACTGACCGTTGGAGAAAACTGTGAGGCCGGCCTGGGAGCCGGCCTGGCCGGGCTGGGGGCCGGCCTGGGGGCCGGCCTGCCACCCGAGGCCGCCGGCCTGTGAGCCGGCCTGGCCGGCCTGTGGGCCGGCTTGCCAGAACCCGAAAACAGCAAAAAGAAAACTGCAATAACTTTTCATCCGGACTCCGATTTCGATGATCTTGGGCTCGTTGGAATCGCAACGAAGAGCACTTCAAGATTATGCAGAGAAACATCATAATCCGTCATGTGAGGAGAAGACCAAATGTAGAAAGGTAAAACCTCTCTAAAGAAGATGAACCGGCAAAACCTTAAAACCGAAAACGCAACAAGTTTCAATACGAAATCCGATTTCGGTGAACTAGAGCTTGGTATGGAGATGAACACAAGCTCTAAATTCTCACATGGATAAAAGCCAAATAAGAACCAAGAAAGATGATATGCCAAGTATGCAAAGGTTTGAGCTCTCCACAAAGATGCGATAGAGTTACTCACTTGAGAGCCCCTCTTGATAGTACGCCGTCTATCCTATAACCCGGTCTCCCACTAACACCATGAGACCGGTAAAATAGAAACCCTATCAAGATCATACCTTTGCCTTGCGCATTCCACTTGAGCTAGATGAAGACGATCTTGACTCCCTCAAGTTGGAACACCTTTCTTGATTGTGTGCTTGCTAGCACATGCTTGATGAAGACTTCTCCAAATGCTCCCCCATACACCATTATGTGAGAGCCTTGCTAAGCTCCGTCTTCATGAATCCACTTGCACTTTATCTTCTTCTCTTGATATAGGTGATGGCTTGGAGATAAACATAAATGTTCACTCAAACTTATTTTCCAAGCCATGCTTGCAATAAGCTCAACTCTCAATGACCATTCTTCATATAAACCCTTGAATAGAGCATTGATCATCATGTAATCTTCTAGAGTCCAACACATGAACTCCAATCTTCTTCACGGACAAGATCTATAAAGATATCTCAATGCAACCATTAGTCCATAAGGATTGACATTAATTACCAAAACCACACATGGGGCAACACATGCACTTTCAGTAAGTTTTTGAGAGGTGTTTGTTGTTGTCAACGAATGGCAGTGGGCACTCTATCCCCCTTGTCACCCAGACTTTCAAGAGCAGCTCCCATGAAGGATGTTATTTCTACCCAAGGGTAGATCATCCCTCTTCTGTTTTGTTTACACATGCATATTTATAAATTGGTATGACACTCCTCCCAACCTTTGCTTACACAAGCCATGGCTAACCGAATCCGCGGTGCCTTCCAACAATCACATACCATGGAGGAGTGCCTATTTGATATTGTTTAACATTTTGAAAATTTGCTTCTGATAAATCATTGGCAAAACATGTGAAGAGAATCAAGCGGTTAAAGTTATAATTAATTGGGACTGGGCACCCCATTTGCCAGCTCTTTTTGCAAAGTTATTGGATTAGCGGATGTATATGCCACTAGTCCATTGGTGAAAGTCTGTCATGAGTAAATGACAAGGTTGATAGAGAAAACTCCACATAACTTCCTCATGAGCTATAAAACATTGACACAAATAAGGAGTAATAAAGTTTTGAATAGTTTAAAGGTAGCACATGAAGTATTTACTTGGAATGGCAGGAAATACCACATAATAGGTAGTTATGGTGGACACAAATGGCATGGGTTTTGGCTCAAAGTTTGGATGCACGGGAAGCATTCCCTCTCAGTACAGAGTTTAGGCTAGCAAGGTTGTTTGAAGCAAACACAGGATATCAACTGGTACAGCAAGGCTTACATAGAAACATATTGCAAGCATTATAAGACTCTACACTATCTCCCTTGTTACTCAAACACTTTTACCAGAAAATATCTAACATTAGAGATACAAACATGCAAACCAAATTTCAACAAGCTTTAAAGTAGTTCTCCACTAATAGGCTTTAACTACATGATGCAAGAGCTTAAACATGATCTACTTGAGATCTCAAAACAATTGCAAAGCATCAAATTATCCAAGACAATGATCTACAAGAATGAGTATTCTTTTCAATATACCATCTACCACATGTAGCATTTTCTGTTTCCAACCAAACAACAATCAATTTATTTCAACACAAAACTCTCCAAATAATACAACAATGAAACAAGAGAGTACTTCTCTACAAGAACTAACAGCTCTGAACAAGAGATGCATGAAAAACAGGAGCTAAAAGTATTGCAGTAGCTAGTCAAGAATACTCAACAAATATAAGTGAAGAATACGAGTATTCAAATGAAAAAGTGGAGCGTGTCTCTCTCCCACACAAGAATGCTAGGATCCAATTTATTCAGAAAATGAAAATAACAAAGCAAAAATAAAAGCACACAGACGCTCCAAGTAAAGCACATAAAATGTGAAAGAATTAAAATATAGTTTCACTAGAGATGACCTGATAAGTTGTTGATGAAGAAGGGGATGCCTTGGGCATCCCCAAGCTTAGATGCTTGAGTCTTCTTGAAATATGCTTGGGTGACCCATGGGGGAATCCTCAAGCTTAGGCTTTTCACTCTTCTTGATCATATCATATCATCCTCCTCTCTTGATCCTTGAAAACTTCCTTCACACCAAACTCAAAGTAATTCTCATTAGAGGGTTAGTGCATAGTCAAAAATTCACATGTTCTGTGAGGACACAATCATCACCAATACTTCTGGACATTAGATACAGCCACTGATGTTTTGTGGAGCAAAGAAATCCACTCAAACATAGTAAAAGAGAGAATGCAAAATAAAAGGCAGAATCTGTCAAAACAGAACAGTCCGTAAAGACGAATTTTTTCGAGGCACTTAAGTTGCTCAGATTCGAAAACTCAAAACTAATGAACGTTCCGTACATATATAAGGATCATGCGTGAGTTTTTTCAGAATGTTTCAATTTTCTGGAGTGCATACAGCTCAAAACGGTGGACAGCAAAAATCCGTCTCTGCGCAGAAATCCAAATCTAGCATCAACTTTCTACTAGAGACTTTACTTGGCACAATAATGCAATAAAATAAAGATACAAAGGATTTATGTCAGAAGTAAGCATGCTCCATGACTCAAATAAAAGAAAAAGAACAGAAATAAAACAATGGGTTGTCTACCATAAGCGCTTTTCTTTAATGCCTTTTAGCTAGGCTAGGAGATTTTTATGATGCTCTCATAAAAATAAGAGTTGAAAACCAAATAGAGCATCAAGAGGCAAATATCAAACATATTTAAGTCTAACACACTTCCTATGCAAAGGAATCTTGTAATAAAATAAATTACTGAAGCATAAAGCAACAAGCATAGGAAGATGAATCAAATGCAACTTCAAAACTTTCAACATTAAGAGAGGTGTTTTAGTGACTTGAAAACTTTTACAACCATATTTTC
The DNA here is from genome assembly GCA_947311845.1 of Poa pratensis. NCBI lineage: Eukaryota > Viridiplantae > Streptophyta > Magnoliopsida > Poales > Poaceae > Poa > Poa pratensis. Next base: position 91,897,968 of record CAMZMU010000027.1, read on the forward strand.
CTCTCTCATAATAACTTTCAGTAGCATCATGAACAAACTCAACAATATAACTATCTCATAAAGCATGGTTTTCATGGTCTACAAACAAAAAAATATCATTACTCTCCACATAAGTAAAAACAGTTTCATTATTAATAGTGGGAGTAAAACTATCACATCCATCATTGTAATCATCATAAATAGGAGGCATATCATAATCAACATAAACCATATCCTCAATTGTAGGTGGACTAAAAATATCACCATCATTATAATCATCATATATTGGAGGCAAAGTATCATCAAAGCAAATTTCCTCCTTAAAGCTTGGGGGACTAAAAATATCATATTCATCAAAAGCAGCTTCCCCAAGCTTAGAATTTTCCATGGCATTAGCAATAATAGTGTTCAAAGAATGTATGCTAATAACATTGCTAGTATCATGATTGTTATGCAAATAAATTTCCATAGGCTTTTTAATTTTCTCTTCAAACTCGTCATGTCCCAACTCAAGATAAATTTCATAAAGCTCTCTTATATTTTCAGCCATAGGACTAGTTTCAAGGATAGTAACCATTGATAGCAAGTAAAGAGCTAGACATAATAAATCAGCAAGACAATAACAAAGTAAAGAGATTGGAAGTGAGAGACTCCCCTTGCAGAAGGCTTGACCTCCCCGACAACGGCGCCAGAAAACTTGTGCGTCGTAGGGGAGGTAGAAGCCTGCTGAATCCGAAGTGCCTTGTCTCCCCGGCAACGGCGCCAGAAAACTTGCTTGATGCGTGTAAAGCACACGTTCATCAGGAGACCCCAAGAGTAAGGTTTGATGCGTGTAGCAGCAAGTTTTCCCTCAGTAAGAAACCAAGGTTATCAATCCAGTAGGAGATGAAGACACTTCTGAAGGTTGTAGGTGCAGGAGTGTAGTGCGGCGCAACACCAGGGATTCCGGTGCCAACGTGGAACCTGCACACAAGACAATCAAACTACTTTGCCCCAACGAATCAGTGAGGGTGTCAATCTCACCGGCTTGCTGAAAACAAAGGATTAAAAGTGTGGTGTTGATGCATGTAAAATGCATACATGAACTTTGCACTATATCACTCATATTCCAATCATATTTGCATCATATAAAGGTTATATCACTGTTATATAATGATTTTTGGGAATAAAATATTTATTTCCTATTTTTATGGAATTAACCCTGCGCAGGCAGAAAACTCTATTTTTCCTTTTAAGTTTCAGGGACCCAAACGACGTCCAAATAACTTGGAAAAATACAGGCGTCAATATTTTGGAAGGAGGAAGACTTGGGTGCGAAGGAAGCAAGCAAACGGAGGCCGGAAGCCCAAAAGAGGGGGCCCACGCGCCCTCTGTACCTGGCCGCGTGGGGCCCACCCTTTTGGCCCTCGAGGCTCCGCTGCCGTTGATCTTTTCTCCACCGACATACTCTTGACCTAAAAACGCCTATAAAAGAAGTCCCACGGCGTTCTCGAAAACAAGCGCCGCCACACGACAGAAACACAAAAACAGAGATCTGGAGCTGCAGATTGGAGGGGAAAACTCCGGCGGGGCGCTGCCGGGGTGGTCTCCACCTTCTCCAACGACTTCTCCACCGTCTCCATGATGAAGGGGGGGGTATTCCACTCTCTGGAATATGGGTTTGTTGTGGTAACTTATGTATCTCTCCTCTCTTTGAGCTTCACTAATTAGTACCGTATGAGCTGCTGAACATGATTACGGTCATCTATGTAATTCTTATGGTGGATATTGTGGTATGAGATGATTTGTTATGCATTTACTGTTGTTTGGAACTTTTATGACTTGTCATACTTTGATAGATTATTGTTCTTTAAGTAGTATGATGTATGTGGGCACAGGATGGCCGATGTGACACGGCAAAGGTATTGAGTGACACAGTACCGCCCAACATCCTTTATCTGGGGGTAAAAATGAAGAGTATGATGTGGGAGTGATAGCAACCACGCTAGCCTTACGAGGGTGACCTAGCAACACAAATGAGTATTTCTTCCAACTATGTGTTTTAGGACATATAGACGTCATAAAAGCTACCATTAAAACATGACAATTGTGTGTACTTTATCTATAACATGACAATCACTGTAGATGAGAGAGAGAGGATTAAGTGAACCCATGAACCCATGTCCATTGTTCCTATAAAAAAACCTTTGTCTTGTCTTCTTGCATTGAATAGGATTGGGACACTTTTACATTCTTGTTTTGTTACATTAAACTTCCATCCATTAAATCAACCACCTTGTTCTTTAAACTTGTTTAGTGCATAATCAACTAAAACTTGTGACACTATAGTTGTAGGGAATAGATAACTTTTCCTTCTTGCTCCTGCGGATCGATACCTTACTTCCACATTGAGAGGTGCTACAGTGAGCCCCTAATCTTAGGGGTTATGAAGTACTTTTCTGGCGCCATTGCCGGGGAGCGTAGCGCTTATGTTTCTATTCTTGTGTGCACTAGACTTATTTTATCTTGTTTTATATCTTGCAATCATCTAAGCTTGGGGAGGTTCCTTTAAACTTGTTTAATTGTGAGTTTCTCATTAGTTTTACTTTCAGTTTTATATATATCAAAGACCCAAAAAATTTAAAAAATGGAGAAACTTTCTGTAATGTCTATGGGTAATGATTATTTTAAAAAGTATGACGCCTACTCTGAATATCAATCAACCAAAGAGGGAAATAGAGTGGGTAAATTGCTTAAAGCTCTTCACAAAATAGCTATTCAATTATGTGAGTTACATGGTATAACTTGTTGCAATAGAAGAGTTGTTAAACATTCCCATTATCAATGCAAGTATAATAGTGATCCTATAATTGCTTGTTATCGTGAAGATGAATGTTTATGCCCTGATATAGAACAAGTTGAGAAATATATTGCTTATGTTGGAGCCCATGAGATAGACTCTCTTCTTAATAAATTTCTTGCAACTAGTCTTGTAGCTCGTGAAATGAAAGGACAAGTTTCTATTATTCTCCAAATTTGCAAAAAAGAATTTAGTGATAATGTTTATGTTAAAGAAAGAATTCTTGCTGCCACGGAAAGTACTAATATTTTGCAGGAAGAGGAGGATAAGAACCTAAGCTTGGGGATGCCCGTGCAATCCCAAGAGGATGATGAAAACATAAGTTTGGAAGAGGAAGTATGTGAAGAGGAGATTGAAATGGATGTGTTACAACCTAAGCTTGGGGAAGAGTTGGATCTTCCAACTTCACCATCAACATATGATAGTAACACTCAAACTCAAAAACCTTTTGTTATTTATGAGAACCCATGCTATTATGATGAAACTAATAATGCTCCTTTACTTTTTTTAAATGCTACTAGTGAACATATGGATGATAATGAGGAGTGTTGCTTAAATATGCTATATGATAATGCTTTAGATGATGGTCCTACGCTTATTGATAATCCTACATGTTTGGAAGTTACTACTTTATGTGAGGATAAAAATGATATGCTTGCTGTTTGTCAAAATACTCTTACTAATGAGAGTCCTACTTTGTTCCTGAATTCTCCTAATTACACCATAGAGGAGAAATTTGCTTATGTTGAGAAATACTTATGTGGTTTGCAATTATCTCTAGTTCCAAATATTTGTTGCAGCCATGATATTAAACTTAATATTGATCTTAATAACTATTTTGAAAGTGAGAAGCATGCTACTGAATTCCAAAATAGATTTAATGATCCTCATTATGTGCCTAAATTAACTAAGTTGGAAGATTCTATTGGTTATATGGTTGAATACACTTCTACAACTTGCAACTATTATGAAAGAGGAGGTGTTGAGAGCCCTCGTACTAATAATTATGGGCTGCAAGTAACTATTGTTAATATGCATTGGAAAATTTCTATTTATTGTGATTCATTCATATACAAAATGCCAATGCATAGAAAGAAAGTTAGAATTCGTTGTTATTACTTTTGTGTTTTGTTTTTCTCTCTACTATAGGTTTCAACTTGGGTATTATTTTCATTGACTTGAGAGCACCATGGGATCCTGGTATTGTGCATGAAACACTTCCCAAGGGAGAGCGACACATCAAAGTTCAAGCTCCCTCATGAGATTCATCTTCAATAAACAACAAGTAAGAAGCCTAGCTATATGGCTATAAAGAAAGCGCTTTGCGGTAGACAACCCGGTTATTTTTATGTGTGATTTTCTTGTGATACGGCAAGGATGATGTTGAATGCTGGTTTTGTTGAATTGAAATGTGAAAATATACATGTACCCGTGTCTTTTTATCACGCTTCCAGAGGCGAGGAGGTGCTAATTGCTGTGACCAATGATCTGTCCAAAGTTTGGCAAGATATTAAACTAAGAGATAATCTGTACATGCATGTATCACGGATAAGCAAGGCCAATTATGTTTTTGATCCGGTTGGGGCTGCATGCAATGAAGAGATCAGCTCGGCTTCAGATACGGTGCAGGCAAAACAAGAAAATAAGAGGCGATGCTATTTTTACGCGATGTGCTCTGCACGATCAAATCAAATTTTGGCATGCACGGCTGTTTGTTTCTTTTGGAGATCACGTCCACCAGAGATTAACAAGGCATCGACCAAGGAGCTAGGCACATCAAGCGGCGTGTACGTTTAAATTAGGAGAGTCTAGACATTTTTGTTAGTTTCCGTCCGATCGTGTGTTAGCTTCTTGCAAGTCACGTTATTTGTTTTGAGTCGGCTATTATATAAAGCCAGGTGTGTGCTATGTAAAAGGTTAGGTTAAGTTTTATGAGTTAAAAACACGCGTGTGTTTCGGCCCTCGTGCCGTGGGATGGAAATCCCTGTGTATTCGTCGAGACGGATCAAGGTTGTTTCATTGCGTTGGATTGGAGGTGTTGTGCTTCTAATTGCTGCGTCGTTCGTCCAGAACCGTCCAAGTAATTTCTCTCACCGAGAAGGGTTTGCTTGTTGTTCGCGTGAGTTTGCATCGCTCGGATTGTAAGCCGCGTTAGTTATCGTTGTTGCTACTTATCGCCGTGAAAGATTGGGCCTAAAACTATGTGTTTTGGGACATATAGCCGTCATAAAAGCTACCATTAAAACATAACAATTGTGTGTAATTTATCTATAACATGATGATCGCTGTAGATGAGAGAGAGAGGATTAAGTGAACCCATGAACCCATGTCCATTGTTCCTATAAGAGAAAACCTTTGTCTTGTCCTCGTGCATTGAAGAGGACTGGGACACTTTTACATTCTTGTTTTGTTACATTAAACTTCCATCCATTAAATCAACCACCTTGTTCTTTAAACTTGTTTAGTGCATAATCAACTAAAACTTGTGACACTTTAGTTGTAGGGAATAGATAACTTTTCCTTCTTGCTCCTGCGGATCTATACCTTACTTCCACATTGAGAGGTGCTACAGTGATCCCCTGCTCTTGGGGGTTATCAGGTGTGGAAAATGATGTTTGTTTGCAGAGAATTAAAGAGAACAATGATTGAAGTAGGTTGTATTATCAGATGTAAAAGATTGGACCAGGGTCCACAGTTCACTAGTGGTGTCTCTCCATAAAGATAACTAACATGCTGGGTAAACAAATTACAGCTGGGCAATTAACAATATTGAGAAGTGCATAACAATGCATGTGCAAGTTGTGGTGTCTACTATGAGATTCATTTGGGCATTACGACAAGGTACACATACCACTATCCAGCATGCATCTGTGCCTAAATAATCCACCTTCTGGTTAACATCTGTACTCCTTTCAGTATTAAGTTGCAAGCAACAGATAATTGCATTAAGTAAAGTGCATAATGTAAGCAACACATTTATCCTTAGACAAAGCATTGCTGTTTTACCCCTAGTGGCAACAGCACATCCATAACCTTAAAACTTTCTGTCACTACCCCAGACTAAATGGAGACTGAACCACTATCTAACATAAATACTTGACCAGAGTATCAACAAGCAACGGAGAGCATCCAAGATCATAAATAACATAGACATGATAATTCAGTATTCAACTTGACATAGTATCAATATTCATCGGATCCCAGCAAACACAACATGTAGCATTACAATAAGATGATCTTGATCATGATAGGCAGCTCACAAGATCTAAACATGATGGCACAAGAGGAGAAGACAACCATCTAGCTACTGCTATGGACCCATAGTCCAAGGATGAAGTACCTACACATCACTTCGGAGGCAGGCATGGCGATGTAGAGCCCTCCGGTGATGATTCCCGTCTCCGGCAGGGTGCCAGGAAGAGCTTCAGAACCCTCCTGAGTTAGGGTTGACGGCGGCGGCGGCTCTGGAACTATTCGTGGATAATGGCTCGGGTGTCTAGGATTTTCCCGAAAAGATGAATTTATAGGCGAAGGGGCGACGTCGGTGGAGACCCGAGGGGCCCACACCATGTCATCGCGCGTCGGGAGGTGGGCCGCACCACCACGTGGTGTGGCCGCCTCCTCAGTCTCCTTCGTGTCTCCTTCGGACTCCGTGTACGTGACAGAAAAATAGGACCGTGGGCTTTTGTTTCGTCCAATTCCGAGAATATTTCCAGAATAACTTTTCTGAAATACAAAAATAGCAGAAAACAGGAACTGGCATTGTGGCATCTTGTTAATAAGTTAGTCCCAGAAAATGCATAAAAATGATATAAAGTGTAAACAAAACATGTAGAAATTGGTATAATATAAGCATGGAACATCAGAAATTATAGATACGTTGGAGACATATCATGTAGCAGCAAGTTTTCGCTCAGTATGAAACGAAGGTTTGATCGAACCAGTAGGAGATGAAGACACTTCTGAAGGTTGTTGGTGGCGAAATGTGGCACGACGCAACACCAGGGATTCCAGTGCCAACGTGAAACCTGCACACAAGACAATCAAACTACTTTGTCCCAACGAACAGTGAGGGTGTCAATCTCACCGGCTTGCTGAAAACAAAGGATTAAAAGTGTGGTGTGGAAAATGATGTTTAATTGCAGAGAATGAAAGAGAACAATGATTGTAGTAGGTTGTATTATCAGATGTAAAAGAATAGACCGGGGTCCACAGTTCACTAGTGGTGTCTCTCCATAAAAGATAACTAACATGTTGGGTAAACAAATTACAGCCGGGCAATTGACAAAATAGAGAAGTGCATAACAATGCATGTATACGTCATGATGACTACTATGAGATTTATTTGGGCATTACAACATGATTCATAGAACGTAATCCAACTGCATCTATGACTAATAATCCACCTTCAGGTTAGCATCCGCACCCCTTTCGGTATTAAGTTGCAAGCAACATATTATTGCATTAAGTAAAGTGCATAATGTAAGCAATACAATTATCCTTAGACAAAGCATCGCTGTTTTACCCCTAGTGGCAACAGCACATCCACAACCTTAGAGGTTGCTGTCACTCCCCCAGATTAAATGGAGACTGAGGCCACTATCTAGCATAAATACTCCCTCTTGGAGTTACAAGCATCAACTTGGCCAGAGCATCTACTAGTAACGGAGAGCATGCAAGATCATAAATAACATATATGATAAATCAATAATCAATCTTGACATAGTACTCAATATTCATCGGATCCCAGCAAACACAACATGTAGCATTACAATAATAAGATCTTTATCATGATAGGCAGCTCACAAGATCTAAACATGATGGCACAAGAGGAGAAGACAACCATCTAGCTACTGCTATGGTTCCATAGTCCAAGGATGAACTACTCACACATCACTCCGGAGGCAGGCATGGCGATGTAGAGCCCTCCGGTGATGATTCCCCTCTCCGGCAGGGTGCCGCGAAGAGCTTCAGAACACTCCCGAGTTAGGGTTGACGGCGGCGGCTCTGGAACTTTTTGTGGAATATGATTCGGGTATCTAGGGTTTTCCCGAATAGATGAATATATATGCGAAAAGGCGGTGTCGGTGGGCACCCGAGGTGCCCTCACCACGTGGCGGCGCGGCAGAAGGTGGGGCCGCGCCGCCAAATGGTGAGGCTGCCTTGGCGCCCCTCTTCGTCTCTCCTTCGGACTCCGTGTACGTGACAGAAAAATAGGGATCTGGGCTTTTTTCCGTCCAATTCCGAGAATATTTACAGAACAACTTTTCTGGAATACCAAAACAGCAGAAAACAGGAATTGGCACTGTGGCATCTTGTCAATAGGTTAGTCCCAGAAAATGCATAAAATTGCTATAAAGTGTAAATAAAACATGTAGCAATTGGCATAATATAAGCAATGAACATCAGAAATTATGGATACATTGGAGACGTATCATGTTCCTCTTAGGATTGAATGGATTCGCCACCACTCCGATACTTGCAATGGTAGCGCGTGGGTACGAGCGTGGGTCTTCCTCCACTTCATCTTCAGCTTCACCCTTGACTTCCTCCTCCAGCTTGGGCTCTTGAACATCATCCGGAGCCTCCTTGCCCTTGTTGTTGTTGGAGGAGACCATGGTGCCTCAAAATCTGAAAACAATCTCTGGCAGAAACAGCTCGAAACAAAATGTAACATCCCAGAATTTTGGAATGTTTTAAAAATCACTAAAAATTGAAAGTTTTGTTTTGAATAAAATAAGTACTCGAAAACTGATTTGGAATCCCATATATTACCTTTAATATCTTAATAAACCCTATTTACAAATTGTTTTGAATTATTTAAACATACTCTGATTTCATTCATTCATATGAATTTGAAATGATTTTGTTAACTCCTATTCAAGATTTGTAATTGAAGTATTTTATTAAAGCTCATATTATAAATGGGTATATATATTTAAAATGATTTATCCAAACCCCTTTAAATAAAATATTTTGTGTCAAATTATTTTAACAAGTTTATCATATTGATATTACTCCTACTAATTATCCTTGTATTTGAAATTTGTTTCCAAAAGAACTTATAAAAACCTAATTTAGAAAATGACATAAAGGTGTATATAAAACCTTTATAAATTAATTTGAACTTTCAAATTTGAAAAGGTTTGGGATAGTGTGTTTGTAAGTTTTAAAAGAAAGGTTTTAATTTTACAAATTTATAGAAACTGGTTCGATTTGATTTGGAATTTAAAAAAAAGATATAAAAGAAATAGGAAAAACAGAAAAGGAAAACATAACAACAACAAAAAGTATAACAGACCGAGCCCAGCAACCAGCCCGCCCCGGCCTCTCTCCACTCTTTCTCAGTTACCACGGGGACCCACGAGTCAGCCTCCCTCGCCCACAGGCAGGTGGGACCCACCTGTCGGGTCATCCCCAACCTCCGGCAACCGTCGTCGCACCCACGTTCGCCCACCTCGCGCATGATCTCCACGCGCCCGAGCCCTGCCCGGCCACCCCTCCGCCCCTCTTTAAATCCCCACGACCCCGGCTTCCTTTTCCCCATCGCGCCTCTCCCATTCACGCCCCTAGGCCACCGCTTTTGCTAGCCGGAATTCCTGCTACCGCCGCCGTGTTTCTCAAATTCCGGCGAGGTAATCGACCCCCGGAGCTCGAAGCCCCTCCATCCTCCCTCTCTCTGTCATGCGCACCTCCCTGACGTGACGCCGTATTTTTCCGTGCATTGGAACGAGCAGAGCATCCACGACCGACGCCGGTCGCCGCCTCCCACAACTCCGGCGAGGGATTGGGAAGGACCCAGGTCACTCCGGACCACGCTACTTCGCCCTCCCCCTGACGTGCCGCACCCGTCGTAGTTTTCCCTGAGCCCGACACCACCAGAGCGTCGTCACCGTCCACGCCCGAGCCGGCGCCGCCGCATCTCCGCCCGCATCCCCGCGCCGTTCGAGGAAGCGATTGACGTCGCCGTCGTGCCCATCGTCTCGGACGTTCCACGACGCGCCTCCCCGTGCCCTCACCGAGGCAAGAGGACCTCCGGAACGTCACTGCCGTCCACGCCCGAGCGCTGCGCCGCCGTGTCCTCCATTTCCGACGACCCGCGTCGCCAGGTAATGATCAAACCGATCTCAGCTGTCCGATCTCGCATCTATGGCCAGGATTAGATCCTCACCCGAACCGGTACGAGCCACTCCCGTGCCGCCGCGTGCCTCCCTCGTCGGCAGCACAGTCAGCCGCGTCAGCCAATAGGAAGCCGCCATGTGGCCCACCTTTTCTGGATTAAATCCCGATTTAAATTTAATTAGCCATTTTGCAGAAAACCCCTGCAACTTCAAACCATCACAACTTTTTATTGGTTTAGCCAAATTTAGCAAACTTTATATTTTTGAAAAACTCTGGACTTGTAGAGACTTTTAGAACTATTAGTTTTCTGTTTTGCCGAAGTTTAAATCATACAAATTTCAAATGAGAGATTTAAGTATATTTGGCATAACTTTAATTCTATAAGTCCAAAATTTTCAAATAAAATATTTTTGGAAACCTTAGGTTCTGAAGAATAACTTGGTCACTTTAAAAATATTTTAGAAGACTTTCTAAATAATTTAAAAACCAGATACTCAACTGGAGTATTTTGGTTATAGTTTAAATCCTAGAAATTATTTCAATATGGTTTCTTTTTGAAAAGTGACCCAAATAGTTGCCTCTGACTAGAGAGAACAAAACCCAAACTTTAGAATCATTTGTCAACTCAAATTATTAAGGTTTGTGTTTAAGATCTTTCTAAAAATATTGTGTTGCAAAAATCCTTATTTTAAAATGTGTTAAACCATTTACAAAATGCCTTATGTGACCATTTTGATCAAAGACCAACCTTCTAGAACCCATAGAACACCACAACAAATTATATATGACATCCATGATGTTCATACATAAGTGCTCGACCAACTTTTAACCACAATGGGAAATCCTAAACTTAATCACATTAATTCTTTTTGCATATTGAATTATGTGATAATCCTTGACCACTGTTTTGTGAATACGTAGATGTGTATGTTTGCTTTAGTATGCAATGATGTTGTTGAATTGTTTGTTTATTATTGTGTTATCTTTATGTTTAGATTGTACGGAGTGCTTTACGTGTTGTGAAGAGTGTAACTTCAACTCTTCAGTTGGCCAAGGCAAGTGACACCATAAATGTCCCACTAGTTTTACTACTATGCACTTAGTGTTTTCAGTAGTATGCATGATAGACTTGTTGCTGAATACTATATTATGATATGCTCCTATTAGTGTGTAGCCATCCCCCACCCAGAACTTTGTAGTATGAAACTTGGTATTTAAGATGCTTAGTCATGCTATGAAAAAGGTTTTGATTAGTTGGATAGTGATGAAAATTAATAACTAATCAATGAACTACCTGGGTGCTGGTTGGAGGATCATGGTGGGTGACTACTCAGGGGGTCCATGTCTATGGTTCATGTCTATGGTAATTTGCCCTTGGTGGAAGTGCACAGTTGTGGAAAGTCACCCAGGCATAAAGAGATTGTAGCCTCTCCTTGTTCAGTAGCTTCTAGTGCAACCACATGTCATATGGGCTCTGTCTTGATCAATTAGGTTGTGAGACCCCGGTTCTGTCGTGACCAGCAGATGTAGGGGATGATAGGTTGGAGTGGGTCCGACGTTGACTCCGGGTAATTACTTCTGAAAGATCTCGTCTCGGTCTTCTCTTTTCCATTGCATAATTGAGTGCCATGGAGGATGGAATGATTGGGTCTTGTGGTGAAAGTGCACACCCTCTCGAGAGTTAAAACTAAGTATACTTGGCCATGTCCCCGGTTATGGACATTTTGAGCAACTAGGCAGGGAAGCTGTTGAAGATCTCCTCATCCCAATTTCTTAAATTAAAACTTGATGGGTGAACAAGGGTTTGGGAGCTCACTGATGTCTATCAGTGGTGATTGTTGTGAGTAGTTGTCAAAGGTGTTCACTGATGTCTATCAGTGGTACTCTTTGTCTAAGATAAAAAACTGTTTTACAAAATGTTAGGATAAAACTGGCTTTATGCAAACTAGCCTCAAACCCCACTTAGCCAAATATTCATGTAAGAGATAGGTTGCCATCTATATCTACATAAGTGTCATTTGCCAATACAATTCAAATGTATTGACCAGTGTAGTCCTGACTATAACTCACCGTTGCAGGTCCGTCAGACGAGGAGTGAGGTTTCGACAGGGTTTCGAGTCTACAACCTACATGCTTGCCTGTGGCACATGAAGATGATGGGGCTCACTATATCATTTGCTTTCCGCTGTGTGTTTACTTTGGTTTGAGCTAGCCTTCGGCTATGCACCTTGTATCGAACCTTTTTAATTCTAGATCATCGTGTAATTGAATTTGATGCAATGTTATGGTATTTCATCTTAAACTGTGTGTGCTAGCAAGTCGATCCAGGGACTAGCACGAAACACAGGAATCCCAACCTTTGGTAAAAGGTGGGGGTTCTACAGATGGTATCAGAGCATTGTGTTGCCTGTAGATTCGAGACCCTAGGTTTGGATAGAAATAGGTTTTGACCATAGGATTGAAAATCTATTTTATTATGTTTTCTGAAATAAACAAATAATTCATTTTACTATTTATTATCCTCTTATCTACTATCTACCTTCTGAAAATATCTTCTCTCATTCTAGATGACCTATCTCTTGTATCCACCAAGACATGTTGTCCATATCCTTCAATTGTGAGACTGATGCTTCATATGGGAATCTAAGATTCAACATGAAGCACTACATGCATGGAAGACCATTGAGGAACCCAGACGCCCAAAATACTTAGAAGATTTTCAAGAAAGTTGAAGAAGAACCTGAAGCACACAAGAAGAAGATAGACTAGAGACCACCATCTATTTAGAACAACGATATCGTGTTAAGTGTATTGATCACACCAACTTAGGTTGTATGACAATATTAGATTGTTTGTTTGAACCAGATTGTTTGTTGTTTGTTAGGTGTTGTTTGTAAGAGGTATTGTCTTGATCTGTTGTGTATGGGTAGGATTATTCTTAGTATCTATCTCTCTATCTTTTACTCATCTATGCTAAACCCAAATAGATGCCTCGTCAAAGCACCAACGATGATGAGATGACAATGGCAATTCAACTATTAGAAGCTCAGAGTCAGTTGATGCAACTCATGGCCCAGAATCAAGTCAACAACCGCAACAAAGAGTTACCCCAGGGAATGCAACAACTGTTGGATAACCAGACCCACATTGTGCAGATGATGTGTCACAACATGGCCAACAGTAATGTCAACCCACCACAGATTGACATTGGTAGCAAGGAATTCAAAGGGAGTACTTTGACAAAATCTCAAGCCTGCAAAACGTGTGGAGAAATAGGACACTTGGCCAAGGAATGTCATGATAAGTGGCCCCATGGCATCCCCAGCTATCCAACCGACGGATACCCCAGAACCTTGGTTACTTGCTTTTTGTGTGAAGCAACAAATCATTCCCAACCCAATGTCAACTCTACCCTATGGTGCAAGAAGTCAGTCGACAAGTCAAAGAGGGAATGCAACAAACTCTCAAGAGGTCCATGGGAGTACATGAACACAAGGACGAATGCAAAAGAGATACTAGCCATATAACATGTTACACATGCAGAGAAACAGGCACTATTCATGGGATTGCCCAGAAAAGAAGGATGGTGATAGAGTCAAATTCGGAACTCATTCCCGCACATCCAAAGTCACCACCAAGTGTTGTTATTCATGTGAAGAAGAAGGTCATTTTTCTAGAGATTGCCCCATCAAGCGAACCAGATCGTCAGCCTTTGTGATAGAGTATGATAAACAAGAGTTAGAAGACCTTCTAACACTGGAGAAACCCAAAAAGAAGAGGAAACATAGTATCAATAAGCGTCATTCTGAACCTTCTTTTCAGAATCACTTTTCTAATAAAGTGAACCATGGACATAAACAAGGGAACCACCATAATGGAGGAAACAACCACAAACATCATGACCATAACCATAATGGTGGATTCCGAGGAGGAAATGGACACGATGGAGGTTTCAAGGGAATTGGACTTGATGCGACTAACCACATTGTACAGCACTATCCGAATATTGAACCTAAGAAAAACCTCAACCATATCACTTGTTACAACTGCAAGAAGCAAGGACACTACTCTACTGAATGTCCTGAAAAGAAGATTAAAGAAGCTACAAAGCCAAATCCTTCCGAAAAAGGATATGGGAACCATGTCCACAAGAATAACAATCACAACGGTCAACCCAATGGCAATGGTCAACACCTTTCTCAAGGCAAGAAAGATCTTAGTCAGGTACAGTGCTATAAGAGCATGAATATGGGGCACTATGTAAGTGACTGCCCTGAATGGAGGACCGAAGAGCCTGGTATGTGGAATGGTACGTTCTCAATCAAGTATCCACTTTGAAGTTTGACTACCAACAAAAGTTTCTTTTAAGGGTGGTAGCCACCCAGATACCCCGAACCCATCCCTCTTGCTAGCCTATCCGAATCTCGAGGACGAGATTCCTTTTAAGGGTGGTAGTCTGTAACATCCCAGAATTTTGGAATGTTTTAAAAATCACTAAAAATTGAAACTATTGTTTTGAATAAAATAAGTACTTGAAAACTGATTTGGAATCCCATATATTACCTTCAATTTCTTAATAAACCCTATTTACAAATTGTTTTGAATTATTTAAACATACTCTGATTTCATTCATTCATATGAATTTGAAATGATTTTGTTAACTCCTATTCAAGATTTGTAATTGAAGTATTTTATTAAAGCTCATATTATAAATGGGTATCTATATTTAAAATGATTTATCCAAACCCCTTTAAATAAAATATTTTGTGTCAAATTATTTTAACAAGTTTATCATATTGATATTACTCCTACTAATTATCCTTGTATTTGAAATTTGTTTCCAAAAGAACTTATAAAAACCTAATTTAGAAAATGACATAAAGGTGTATATAAAACCTTTATAAATTAATTTGAACTTTCAAATTTGAAAAGGTTTGGGATAGTGTGTTTGTAAGTTTTAAAAGAAAGGTTTCAATTTTACAAATCTATAGAAACTGGTTCGATTTGATTTGGAATTTTAAAACAAAAGATATAAAAGAAATAGGAAAAACATAAAAGGAAAACATAACAAAAAAGAACTAAAACGGGCCGAGCCGACAACCAGCCCGCCTCGGCCTCTCTCCACTCTCTCTCACTTACCACGGGGACCCACGAGTCAGCCTCCCTCGCCCACAGACAGGTGGGACCCACCTGTCGGGTCATCCCCAACCTCCGGCAACCGCCATCGCGCCCACGTTCACCCACCTCGCGCACGATCTCCACGTGCCCGAGCCCTGCCTGGCCACCCCTCCGCCCTTCTTTAAATCCCCACGACCCCGGCGTCCTTTTCCCCATCGCGCCTCTCCCATTCACGCCCCCAGGCCGCCGCTTTTGCTATCCGGAATTCCTGCTACCGCCGCCGTGTTTCTCAAATTCCGGCGAGGTAACCGACCCCCGGAGCCCGAGGCCCCTCCATCCTCCCTCTCTCTGTCGTGCGCACCTCCCTGACGTGACGCCTTATTTTTCCGTGCATTGGAACGAGCAGAGCATCCACGACCGACGCCGGCCGCTGCCTCCCACAACTCCGGCGAGGGATTGGGAAGGACCCAGGTCACTCCGGACCACGCTACTTCGCCATCGCCCTCCCCTGATGTGCCGCACCCCGTCGTAGTCTTCCCCGAGCCCGAACACCACCGGAGCATCGTCACCGTGCACGCCCGAGCCGGCGCCGCTGCATCTCCGCCCGCGTCCCCACGCCGTTTGAGGAAGCGATTGACGTCGCCGTCGTGCCCATCGTCTCGGCCATTCCGCGACGCGCCTCCCCGTGCCCTCATCGAGGCAAGAGGACCTCCGGAACGTCACTGCCGTCCACGCCCGAGCGCTGCACCGCCGTGTCCTCCATTTCCGGCGACCCGCGCCGCCAGGTAATGATCAAACCGATCTCAGCCGTCCGATCTCGCATCTATGGCCAGGATTAGATCCTCACCCGAACCGGTACGAGCCACTCCCGTGCCGCCGCGTGCCTCCCTCGTCGGCAGCACAGTCAGCCGCGTCAGCCAATAGGAAGCCGCCACGTGGCCCACCTTTTCTGGATTAAATCCCGATTTAAATTTAATTAGCCATTTTGCAGAAAACCCCTGCAACTTCAAACCATCACAACTTTTTATTGGTTTAGCCAAATTTAGCAAACTTTATATTTTTGAAAAGCTCTGGACTTGTAGAATCTTTTAGAACTATTAGTTTTCTGTTTTGCCAAAGTTTAAATCATACAAATTTCAAATGAGAGATTTAAGTATATTTGGCATAACTTCCAAAATTTTCAAATAAAATATTTATGGAAACCTTAGGTTCTGAAGAATAACTTGGTCAGTTTTAAAAATATTTTAGAAGACTTTCTAAATAATTTAAAAACCAGATACTCAACTAGAGTATTTTGGTTATAGTTTAAATCCTAGAAATTATTTCAATATGGTTTCTTTTTGAAAAGTGACCCAAATAGTTGCCTCTGACTAGAGAGAACAAAACCCAAACTTTAGAATAAATTGTCAACTCAAATTATTAAGGTTTGTGTTTAAGATCTTTCTAAAAATATTGTGTTGCAAAAATCCTTATTTTAAAACGTGTTAAACCATTTACAAAATGCCGTATGTGACCATTTTGATCAAAGACCAACCTTCTATAGCACATAGAACACCACAACAAATTATATATGACATCCATGATGTTCATACATAATTGCTCGACCAACTTTTAACCACAATGGGAAATCCTAAACCTAATCACATTAATTCTTTTTGCATATTGAATTATGTGATAATCCTTGACCACCGTTTTGTGAATACGTAGATGTGTATGTTTGCTTTAGTATGCAATGATGTTGTTGAATTGTTTGTTTATTATTGTGTTATCTTTATGTTTAGATTGTACGGAGTGCTTTACGTGTTGTGAAGAGTGTAACTTCAACTCTTCAGTTGGCCAAGGCAAGTGACACCATAAATGTCCCACTAGTTTTACTACTATGTGTCGGGGGAATACTTTCTGGATTAACCCGCGGCCCAGTGCGACTTACTCGCACGGACAAAAGCCCACATGGGATCAAGCCCAACATCGAACCGCCACAAGGAGAAGGATCTAGAAGACATATCATGGAGGACGTGAGGAGGAGTTAGTCTCCGAGTAGGTTCCAGTTGATATATTCCTTGTGGAGGAAGTTTCCTTTGTAACCTAGCGAACCTCTGTGTATATAAAGAGGACTCACAGGACTTAGACGGGGTCAAGCTATCAAGCCCCTAAACCCTAGCTCATACGGCGAGTACCAGATCGGATCGCCTCCATTGTAACACCTCAATTATCATATCAATACCAATCTAGGGTAGGCAGGAAGTAGGTCTTTTACCTCACATTGAGGGGGCCGAACCTGGGTAAATCTGTGTTGATCTTTGTTCTTGCGATCCCAAGCTCGGAGATGCTTGACTCGCGTAATCCCACACCTACGAAGTCATCTATGACACCTGACGTGACAAACCCACGACAGTTGGCGCCCACCGTGGGTCCTGCGGTCAAGAGCGTCACGTTCCGCGCAGGATCCATGAAGGGAGCTAAAGATCTTGTTGTTGGCCGTATCATCACGGTCAATGGTGTCGTGGGTTTGTCACGTCAGGTGTCATAGATGACTTCGTAGGTGTGGGATTACGCGAGTCAAGCATCTCCGAGCTTGGGATCGCAGGAACAAAGATCAACACAGATTTACCCAGGTTCGGCCCCCTCAATGTGAGGTAAAAGACCTACTTCCTGCCTACCCTAGATTGGTATTGATATGATAATCGAGGTGTTACAATGGAGGCGATCCGATCTGGTACTCGCCGTATGAACTAGGGTTTAGGGCTTGATAGCTTGACCCGTCTAAGTCCTGCGAGTCCTCTTTATATACACAGAGGCTCGCTAGGTTACAAAGGAAACTTCCCCATAAGGAATATGTCCACAGAGGCCTACTCGGAGACTACTTGGTCTTCACGTCCTCCGGGATATGTCTTCTAGATCTTTCCCCTTATGGCGGTTCAATATTGGGCTTGCTCCCAAGTGGGCCTTTGTCCGTGCGAGTAAGTAAGTCGCACTGGGCCGCGGGTTAATCCAGAAAGTATTCCCCCGACATTAGCCCCCAAGTTTAGCTTGGATTTCGAGTGAAGGCTCCTTTGTCTTAACAAACCCCTGAGCCGCACACGTGAATTATCCCAGCTGAACTCCAATTTTTTATTTCCAATCTGCGGCTTATAACTCTTCTTGGCGGCTCAAGAACGCGACTTATCCTGTCTTGACGGTTGATTTTCAGATCTAAACGTCTTCCGCGTCTGGGTTATTTATCTTGGCTCATCGTTTTCCCCAGCGTTCTGCATCAAGTCCTGCATTACGCACCGCTACTCCTTTCCGCCGCCTCCAATCTCGCTTCTCGTACTCACAATCCTTCGGTGGATATCTCCATCGATCTGAGAAAAATGTCTCGCCGCAAGTGCAACTGGGAAGGCTCGTGGGTCGACGAAGATTTCCTGGAATCCCTATCTGCACGGGGCCTTCTTCCGCCAAAAGATCAATGCGAATGGCGGGCGGCTGGTGAGGAGGTAATCCCCAATCCTCAACCAGGAGAAGTAGTGATTTTTGCGGAGCATGTTGAGCGCGGGTTCAAGCCCCCGGGCTCTCTCTTCTTCCGCTCCTTGATGCAGCGGTTAGGTCTCCGCTTCCATGATATTGGCCCTAATTCGATGTTGCAAGTGAGCAACTTCCACGTCCTCTGCGAAGATTATCTGGGTATCCCGCCTTCAATAGATTTCTGGCTTGCTCTTTTCAATTGCAATAGTCAAAGGGAAACCACAGATGGTCCTTTTCTCCAATGCGGCGCCATTTCCTTCCAACGCCGTAGGGGTAGTATCTTCCCAAAACTAACTCTTGCCAAGAAAATCAAGGAGTGGCAAAGGACATTCTTCTATTGTAAAAACACTTCTCCTGAGGGTGAAATTCCTTTCCTCTTTGGTCTCCTCTTCCCTTCGAGGCTACCGATGCTCTGTCTTCTAAACCTGATCCTTCTTCGTTGCCCTTTATCGAATCCCTTTAGACAAGGTGAGAGCGCTGACACTCCATGGTCTCACTGGATTAGATCTCATATCTTGCTGGACTAAGTGGCGAGTTCAGCCTGTGAGTCGCCGCTCGCGCTTATGATGGATTTCACTTGTCATGCAAATGACGTCGATCGCACTTGCCCTGAAGATTGGGACAAAGGGGAGTGGATAAATTTCATTCGCCGAGTGACGGACGAGGATATTGACTCGTATGACAACGTCGGACTTGCTCCCTTCTGGGCTGAGCACAAGCCTTTTGTGGTAATGTTTACTTGTCACTGTTTCCTCGAAAATTCCTTTCCCAAAATTGATTATTTCTGACCTGAGCTCCTTTTCAGATCGATCCCTATTTCTGGGTTCTTCCTTCAGAGGACGTCGACTTGAACCAAGGAACCGCGGCTGAGTCGTCAAAGCAAGCCGCAGCCTTTGGCGAAGATACAGTTATGCACGAGGGTAGTGCTTCTGAAGAGGAACAACAAATGGCCGACGCTCTTTGTCCTCGACTCCAAATACACCTTTCTGGAACTTCCTGAGGTGCCTCGCAGGTCCTCGAAGCGTATTTTATGCCAGAGCTCAGAAGACCCACGCAGCCTGAGAAAACGCGCAAAGCCTTGGCGCTACTGGTAGAAACAAGAGCTGCCAAATCTTTAAAACTCTGATCCCAACAAGGCTACTTTCTTCCGAGCTGTTGCAAAGGATTGCTTCTCAATAAGCTCGGGTAATTGTTTGCGACTCTCTCCTTTTCTTTCGTGATTGCATATTGCTGACCACACTTCTTTTCATACTCTGTAGGTTCAGATTTGCAAGGTTTATCTTCTCCTTCCTCTGGTTGCCTGATGAAAGTATCCGTGTCGCCTCTGGGTATGGTTCGCCTTCTTTTCAATGTTGCGCTCTGCTAGGTCAGCTTATTAACCCATCAATGTTTTGCAGGGCCATGTCTGAAGAGGTACCAAGTCTAATTCTCACCCCTTCTTCTCAGCAAGCTATGAGCGAGGATGATGCTGCTGATGAAAACGTGGGAAACAGTAATGGTGCGACTCATCCAAGGCCCTCCCTGGAGGAAGGTATTGCAGATGCGGCTCCTGCCGCGACTCCAGTCGCGCTCCATCCACAACTCCTGCTGCTGGTAGGGTATCTACTGAAAATAGAATTCCAGCTCCAGGAAATAGTTCTAAGTCAATCGCAGATGCCATAATTTCTGCTGGAGACAAGCATGCTGCTCTGCTGCGCGGCTTAGTTGAGCAATTTTCTTCAAGTCGCCAGGTACATATACCGTAGCCCCCAAGGATCAAAACCTTGTGTCATCGCACGGGGTGTTGATTCTTTTCCTGGCTTCAAATCTCGAGCCCCCAAATTCCTGGATAATTTACCTATGCGTTTTGCTCTGTTTGTTTTCAGCGTGAACTGTCCTTGCTTGATGCTTCTGGCTCAATAAAGGGTAAAGGCATTTCCATAGACCATCCTGAAATGATGCAGTCTCGCCTGGAGCAGCATAATGAGGTCATTAGGGACCAAGATCAGGAAATAAAATCTCTCAAAGGTCAACTCGACTCCTGCGAAGAGCAATTTAAAGAACTTGAAGCTGATATGCAGCAGCGACTCATGGAGAAAGACGAGGTCATTAGATCTTTGCGAGAAGGGCTGACTCTTAAATCTGAATTGATTGATCGCCTGAAGGGAGACCACGCAAAGGAACTCGCCGCGCGAGATGAAAAATATAACTCGCTGCTCAAAGCCTTTGAGGGTTTTGGCTCCATGGTCAAATCAGCCGTCCTGCAGCTTGCTGGTTGGTCTTTTATTCCTTTAATCATACATATTTTGGGTAACCAACGTTAGTCTCTGACTTGTTTCTTGCCTTTTCTTTCTTGACATAGGCCTGAGGCCCCAGTGTCCCGCTCCAATTTGAAGGATCAACTGGTATATCTGTCTGACCTCAGCCAGCGCTTCTTAAAGGTTACCAAGGAAGTTATGACGGTAATCTCTCCTGCGACTGATGGCCCAACATCTTGCGAGTATTGGATAAATAAACTGCTCAAGGCTCCACATTATGTCTCTGATTGGAAACGATCCTCTGCTCGCGCCGGAGCCGCGCATGTCTTGACATTGCTTCGAGCATATTATCCAGAGATAGATGTTGGCAAGGTTGCTCGCCACGGCCTGGCGATGAGCGCAGATGATACTGAACTGCCAATAAGCGAGTACTTCGATATCTGGAAAGGGATGCGCGGATATGCCACAAAATTTGTTGATAACTTAGACTTGGGCACTTATCTGATAAATTCAATCTTGATGGGAGCAAGGTGTCAAAGGAAAAGTCCTCAGGAGCTGAGTCATCTCGGGCTACTCCAGCAACAGTATCTGGTGGCCCTTCTGCCTCGTCTGGCGGCGCCCTGATTATTAGGACACCTGCGACTGCAACTGCGAGACAAGCCGCGCCAATTCCCACTCCTGTAGCTCGGAAGAGAAAAATAAATAATGTGGGACATGCCCGTTAGTCTGTAAGACATTCATGTATTATAAACAGTATTTTGGTGACCTATAAGCAGGTTCTTTTCTTGATAATTCCATTAAGTAGACGCTCGCGCGGCTCAGTATTTCCTAGGAACATGTGTGTTCAGGGTCGAGAGCGGCCATGATAGGCAATCAAGCTCGATTGACGCCACACCCCAGTACTTTGGCCGCATAATGCAAGACGCTTCTAGCTTAAGGATTGCCACTAGTTTGGCAAAATTTGAGGTGCGATTGGTACTCGCGATGCTCGTAAGGAGCCCTCAAGGGTCAGTGATATATGAAATTCAAAAGACTCAGCGACTCAATGATAGTTGAGGCGAAACGACAAACCCTTGAATGTCAAGGGTGCCGGCTTTATTTCATAATCACTCGATGTTTTACAGGGTGTTACAGGATGATGCAGGCCCTTTAATGCGGGTTTTCTATTCCCCGCAGGCCATGCATACTTGATACTCATCGCACTTAGTTGCGAATTAATACTCCTAACGGAGTGGGTTGAACACCTGATTGGTTCAATTTTGAGTCGCTAAAGCGACTCGGGTCGAGCATGATAGCTCCGATGTATATCTCATGTTGAAGCAGAGAGCAACTTTGTTAGGCGATTAGCCGCACTGAGCTGCGACTTATGTTGAGTTTGCTTTGTAAGGTCTCACGATAACTGAGCCCCTTTGGCTGGGGTTGTTGATCGAGGCTGGGTCTATGCACATGCGCCATTTCTTGTCTTCTTTTTGTATCAATGCGACCTCTGGGGCATTATCTTGCTGATGCGCGACTTCTCGGTGGGTATTTACCATCCGGTGGCTGCATCCTGTTGGCCGCTTCCGCGGTACCTCCAACGCGACTCGTTTTGAGCTGCGATTACCGATCTGCGACTGATACCCATGTGAAGAGTTGGCGATACAAGCTTCTTCTGCGAGTACTGAGCCTGCGTTCTCGCATTCTAACGCTCTCTGTCTGTCTCCATATATTGTAATAACACCGTTTGGTCCTGGTATCTTTAACTGTAGGTAGACGTAGCAGGGGCGAGCGGTAAATTTGACATAGGCTTCTCTTCCAAAGATCGCATGATATGAGCTTTTGACTGCTACAACCTCAAAGTCTAGGAGCTCTGTGCGGAAGTTCCGCTCTGTTCCAAAGCTAACTTCAAGTGTTATCTTTCCGATTGGTCGCGTAACAGCTCCTGGGATTATGCCTTGAATTTCTTTCCTGGATGGTCGCAGCCTTGTCTCGGGTATATTCATTCTTCGGAGCGTGTCTTGATATAGGATGTTTACTCTTCCTCCTCCGTCCATTAGGACCTTACTTAACTTGTATCCCGCGACTTCAGGCGTGACCACAAGAGCTGGCTGTCCTGGATCTCTTACTTCTGGGGGGTGATCGCCGCGACTCCAAATAACCGATTGCTCTGTCCAGCGTCGATACCTTTCGGCGTTGAAATCTGACCGCTCTTCCGGCTTCCATCTTGTTTGTACTTCCACTGTATGAAACTGTCCTATGTTTCTTCTAGGTAAAACGTCAGGCCCTTGACGAGAGCTAGATTGATTCTTGTGCTGCATCGATCCGCTGCGAGCCGTGTCTGGCGTGTCGCCTTCTTTCCACTCCGGTAATAGTGACATTGCGCCTTTGTGTGACCCGCTGGCCTGCCATCTCTCCTGCGATGTAAGTCGCAAGGCACGTCGAAGACCCCTTGCAGTTATTAGAGTAAGGCCTTATCGTCCCCGCTCTTCATCTGGTGTGCGCGATGTTCAGTTTCGCGACTTGCGATTTCCCTGTTGGTCTGTGATAAGCCGCCTGTCCTTTATCTGTCTTTGCGTATTTCTGCGTTGCCAAAAGCTGGTCGAAACTATCAATCTTGTGCTCGGCGCGACTTAATTTGTGCACAGCGGCTCAAATCTACAGTTCTTCTCATAGCTTGTATTGCAGCTGTACTGTTAAGTTTTTGGCGGAGCCAAGGATCTCCGCGATTCTCTTGATCCAGTCACCGCTTGATTCGTCGTCTTGATGCATTGTCTAAGGTTTTTCATGTCTTCTGTTTGAATCTGTTGATGAACTTGTCCTTCAAGTCTTCCCATGAGCTTATTGATTTGATGGCAGCCTTACAACCAATCCCTAGCTTCTCCCTGTATTGCCAAGTGGAAATATTTAGCACGTACTTCCTGAGTTACATCAGTTCCTGCCATGTTTGCCTCGTAGTCTTCTATCCATAAGACAGGGTCTTGGTCACTGCAATAGGTGGTGACTCGCTGCGACTCACCGAAGTTCAGGGGGAAGCGAGTGAGCCGTATTTCCTCTCCAAAACATGCTGGTCCTTTCAATAATGAATAGGAGTTACTGGCGCTGAATCTTCATCTGAATCAGCTTCAATCTGGGATGGCTGAGTCGCTCCGGTCGTCCGCGACTCGCTTTACTTCTTTTCTTTTTCCAATGATACCTGCAAACCTGCTAACTGGTGACCACTTCTTCGACGCTGACTTTTCTCCTCCCCATGATGCCTTGTTTTGCGGCTCATTGGCGTGACTCCATACATATTTGCTTGTTGTAAGGCAGCGGTTTGCAGTAGGTCGATCGCACGGCGAGCTTCCTTATCAGCTCGCGTGTCGCCAACCGGTGTATCTTGACAATATCCTATCGCGGCATACATTTGCTCTCCGGGTCGCCGTGGAATGTGATTTCATCTCTCCTCTGCCATCTTGATCTGATGCTTTTGCTGCCAACGACGGAGTCGCCAATCCTCTTCTTGGAGTTTCTTGCGCTCAGATGTCGTCTTGGTTCGGACCGCCTGGCGCTTTGGCTGCCAACGATGGAGTCGTCGACCTTCTTCTTGGAGTTTTTCGCGCTCAGCTGCAGTCTTTGTGCTCTTCACAGAGTTCCGTCCTGATAGCTTCAATCTCTTCAATCTAGGTCTCCTTCCTGATTTGGTAGAGATCCCCAAACAGGTCTTGACGGGACGGGGATGGGTAGTTTGGCTGTGCTTGTTGTAGCTCCTCCAACACGCGGACCCTGACCGGCCGCAGTTCCTTCACCGATTCGCTTCCTTGAGTCGCATCTTCAGATCTGCGACTGACGGATCCGACGAAAACTTTTACTGATCCGATGGGAACAATGTATCCAAACTCGATGCGATCTGCCTCGGGTCCCCACTCTGAGTCGTCGATGAAGGGGACCCCATTGATGTCTTCAACTTGGCCGATGGCGATGTCCTTGAAGCCTGATTTCGATCCTGCGCGGAACGTGACGCTTTTGACCGCAGGCCCCACGGTGGGCGCCAACTGTCGTGGGTTTGTCACGTCAGGTGTCATAGATCGTAGGTGTGGGATTACGCGAGTCAAGCATCTCCGAGCTTGGGATCGCAGGAACAAAGATCAACACAGATTTACCCAGGTTCGGCCCCCTCAATGTGAGGTAAAAGACCTACTTCCTGCCTACCCTAGATTGGTATTGATATGATAATCGAGGTGTTACAATGGAGGCGATCCGATCTGGTACTCGCCGTATGAACTAGGGTTTAGGGCTTGATAGCTTGACCCGTTCTAAGTCCTGCGAGTCCTCTTTATATACACAGAGGCTCGCTAGGTTACAAAGGAAACTTCCCCACAAGGAATATGTTTGCAGAGGCCTACTCGGAGACTACTTGGTCTTCACGTCCTCTGGGATATGTCTTCTAGAACTTTCCCCTTATGGCGGTTCAATATTGGGCTTGCTCCCAAGTGGGCCTTTGTCCGTGCGAGTAAAGTAAGTCGCACTGGGCCGCGGGTTAATCCAGAAAGTATTCCCCCGACAAATGACACACCTCTCATCGACGATTCAAGCTGGGGGCCGGAAGCAGATTACTTAGAGACCGGCCACGTCATCCCATTTGGATCCATCGACGTCTTCGTTGGCTTCATCGGTGGCAAGTCCATTAGCTCGGTCCAAGAAGGCGACTCAGTAGAAGAAGTCGCCGATGATGGGGAAGAATCCATGGAAAGCATGGACTCGCAAGAATTTGGGTCCATTGTACCTGCCTTTGAAGAAAGTTGCTGGGGTTACCCACCAGAAATCGCATTATCACCAGATCGAGAGACGGCGCAAGTCGCGGTTTACACGACCGGAGGAGCAGATGCATCAGGAACTGCCGGAGAAGCCGAAGCATCGGCACCCCCAAGCAACCCACTTCTTGTCCCTGTGTCAGCCACAAATGCCGCCCTCCGTGCAACAGAAATTGAGGCCGCCAGGGCCGAGCTCCTGTATGAGGTTCGAAGGATGGAAGAAGAGCGCCGCAGGCTCGATCAGATAAACCAAGGAATCCAACAGGAGCGGCAAAGAGTAGCTGTGCTGGCTGCGACTCAACGACAGGTTGACTCGCAAACACAACTGCACGCGACTCCAGCCGCGGGGCGAGAATCCAGACAGTTGCAGAAGGATGGGGACCAACAAATCAAGAGACCCAGCAACAACCAAGGAGGTTTCACACCCCGCAGGGCCATTACCAAAACCCTGTCGATAATATGTATGCTGCGGCTAATATCTTGACTCAGATGGTACCAACAGGCGATGACCCGGTCAATGCTGAGGCACGGCGCGCGATTCAGATGCTAAGTACAGCAGTTCTGCAACAAGCCAATAGGGCAGAAGCCGAAGGACAGCTGCCCCTCGTACCAACCAATCACAGGATTGCAGCAGAAAGAAGCGTCCAAAGCAGGCCACCAGAGAACATATCAGGAGTCGCACAGAGGCAGCAGGAGCAAGTCGCAGAAGCGCAGGCGAATATGCCAGTGAAGCCAACAATCCAACGGGCACATCCACAACCCTGTCCTCGCGGCTCAAGGGCCCAACATGTTTTACTGAAAGGATCAGATTGGAACCTTTTCCTGAAGATTTCAAAGGGCCACGCAAGGTGGCGAACTACAACGCCAGCATGGATCCAACCACCTGGCTGAACAATTACGAGATGGGGATGAGCATTTTGAACGCCTCAGAGGAAATATGTGCAAGGTACCTCAACATGATGCTAGAAGGTGCAGCGCACATATGGCTGCAAAATTTGCCTCCCAACTCTATAAATACTTGGGAGGAACTGAAGGATGCTTTCGTTAAGAACTTCCAAGGAACTTGCAAACGACTCTGCAATATAGAAGATCTCGAGCGTTGTGTCCAGAAGGAAGGCGAGTCAAGTCGCCATTGGATGAAAAGGGTGGCAGAAATAATACACTCCTCAGATAATATACCACCAAGCTCAGCCGTCCTGGTAATGGAGAAAAACTGCAAGTTTGAGCCGCTGATTCATAAGCTGGGTCGCATGAAAGATAAAGTCAAGAGCCTCAGCGAGGTAATGGCTGCGGCTAACAAATATGCCGGCTCGGATAAAACCAGAGACGCGTCAGACGGAGAAGAAGAGGAGGTTGCTGCCAAAGGAAAGAAAAACTCCAACAAGCCCCAGCAGCAGCAAACAAGCCACAACAACGCGAATCAAAACAAACGCAAAAACGAAGATGGTCACTCAGGGCTCGTCGCCAATACGCGTGGAGGATTCAGAGGCCAGCGAGGAAGGGGCCGAGGATACGGCTCCCGTCCAATCAATATGGAAGAAGTTTTTAATCGGCCGTGCGACCTTCATGCAACAGGTGATGGACGGCCAGCGGACCATACCAAGGCACAATGCAGCTATTACAAGAAGTGGAAAGAAGAAAGCCAGCACAACAGGGGAAATTCCCACGAAGGAAACCCCGGTACGGCTCATGACGCAAATATTGGGCAGCACACACGAGCAACCCCAGGCAAACGGGGCAGTATCACACAATAGTTATCGACACCTCCAAAAGGGAAGAGAAATTGAGTCGCAGGAGTCAACAGGTGAACGCCGTGATACCAGCAACGCCCAATTGGCTAAGGTGGTCCGAGCACACAGTAACTTGGAGTCGCGACGATCACCCGCCACAAGTACGGGAACCTGGCAAGTTGGCGCTGGTTGTGGCACCATACGTAGCAGGATACAAGCTGACCAAAGTGCTTATGGATGGAGGAAGCAGCATTAATATCTTGTACTACGATACGTTCCAGCGTCTAGGACTCAAGGATTCCAGCCTGCAGCCCACGTCAACCGTGTTTCACGGCATTGTCCCAGGAAGGTCCGCACAGCCAGCGGGGAAAATAACCCTAGGGGTAACTTTTGGGACAGAAGAGAACTTCAGAAGCGAGTTCCTATGTTTCGAAGTGGTAAAATTCCAAAGCCCATATCACGCCTTGTTTGGAAGAAGAGCTTTTGCTAAGTTTATGGCCAGGCCATGCTACGTGTACCTACAGTTGAAGATACCAGGACCAAAAGGGGTCATCACAGTGTACGGAGATAGAGAAAAAGCGATAGAATGTGAAGAAGGAGATGCGGCCTTCGCAGAATCTGCCTGTGCCGCGGAAGAGCTAAAAGGTTATAAGTCGCAGGTGGACCCAAATGACATGAGCGTAGTTACCACGCCGTCTGCCGAGCCACCAATGAAATTCAAAGCGGCCCAGGACACCAAGCAGATAAATCTTGTTCCTGGCGACTCATCCAAGCAAACCAGCATTGGAGCACACATGGAAGAAGAGCAGGAGAAGGCTCTCGTCGCTTTCCTTCAGGAAAATAAGGACATCTTCGCATGGAAACCGTCAGATATGCCAGGGGTACCAAGAGAATTAGCAGAACATAGCCTCAAAGTGAACCCTGCGGCTAAACCAGTGAAGCAGCCACTACGGCGTTTCCACGATGATAGAAGAAAGGCAATAGGGGAGGAAATAGCTCGCCTACTGGCTGCAGGATTCATCACGGAGGTATACCATCCGGAGTGGGTGGCAAACCCAGTCTTGGTTATGAAAAAGAACGGTACGTGGCGAATGTGCGTTGATTACACCAGTCTTAACAAAGCCTCCAAAGGATCCATTTGCTTTGCCGCGAATCGACCAAGTGATTGATTCAACTGCTGGGTGCGAGCTGTTATGCTTTTTGGATGCCTATTCAGGCTACCATCAAATCAAGATGAAGAGGGAGGACCAAGAAAAGACGTCCTTCATCACACCCTTTGGAGCTTTTTGTTATGTCAGCATGCCCTTTGGGTTGAAGAACGCAGGTGCGACTTACCAAAGATGCATTCAGAATTGTCTACATGAGCAAATAGGTCGCAACGTTCACGCCTACGTGGATGATATTGTGGTTAAGTCGCAAGTTGGCCAGGATCTTATTAGTGACCTGGCAGAGACATTCACAAATCTCAGAAAATACAACATGAGGCTCAACCCCACAAAGTGCGTCTTTGGAGTACCAGCAGGAAAGCTATTGGGTTCATAGTATCAGAAAGAGGCATTGAGGCCAACCCTGACAAGATAAAGGCCGTGATGGATCTCCAAAAACCAGAAAAGATAAAAGATGTGCAGCGACTTACCGGTTGCGTAGCAGCTTTGAGTCGCTTTATATCAAGATTGGGAGAGAAAGCACTACCTTTGTACAGATTGTTGAAAAAATCAGACACCTTCGTTTGGGATGCAGAGGCCGACGAAGCTCTAACAGCCTTGAAACATCAATTGACAAATGCTCCAGTTCTGGCGGCTCCAAAGGATAAAGAGCCCATGCTACTATACATAGCGGCAAATTCCCGTGCTGTAGCGCTGTCATGGTTGTGGAGAGACAAGAACCCGGAAAGGAATACCCTGTCCAGAGACCAGTATATTACGTGAGCGAAGTCCTCACAGCTTCCAAACAGCGTTACCCACAGTGGCAGAAGTTGGTGTTTGGAGTGTTCATGGCGAGTCGCAAGCTGAAGCACTACTTCCAAGAACATCCAATAACTGTGGTTAGTTCAGCACCGTTAGCAGATATCATCCGTAATCGAGAAGCTACTGGAAGAGTCGCTAAGTGGGCGATCGAGTTGGGACCACATCATATCAGTTACGAGCCGCGCACATCAATTAAGTCGCAAGCCCTCGCAGATTTTATCAACGATTGGACAGAAATCCAAGTCGCTCCTAGCATGGCAGAAACCAAATACTGGACCATGCATTTTGATGGGTCAAGACAGTTGCAAGGCTCGGGGGCTGGAGTTGTTCTAACATCCCCAAGGGAGACAAGCTGCGGTATGTGCTACAGATACACTTCAACTGCACAAATAACGTGGCAGAGTATGAGGCACTGCTTCATGGTCTACGTATAGCAAAGGAGATGAACATCAGTCGCATACGCTGTTTTGGCGATTCAGACTTGGTGGCACAGCAGGTCTCTGGAACGTGGGACAGCAAGGATGCGAATATGGCTGCATACAGAAGAGAGGTGGACAGAATTGCTGGACATTTCACTGGATACCAAGTTGAACATATTGATCGGAGACAAAACGAAGCTGCAGATGCCCTGTCTCGACTTGGATCCAATAGACAGTCAGTCCCACCCAATGTTTTCCTGGATGAACTGCACAATCCATCAGTCAAACCTCCAGCAGAGATTGACATTGCAGAGCCAGAGGACGATTCAACTTTAGTCGCAGCCCTGCATGAACAGCCAGGATGGACAGAGCCATACATGGCATATTTAAGTCGCGGAGTGCTGCCAGACGATGAGATTGAGGCGCGCAAAATCATACGGCGATCCAAGGCCTATACAATCATCAACAACGAATTATACAAGCGCAGCGTGTCAGGAGCATTCCAAAGATGTGTCTCACCAGAAGAGGGACGAAAAATCTTGCACGAAATTCATTCAGGCGATTGTGGCCATCATGCTTCGTCAAGATCTTTGGTGGCAAAGGCGTTCCGACATGGATTCTTCTGGTTAACAGCATTAGCAGATGCAGAGCAAATTGTCAGAGTGTGCGACGGATGTCAAAGATACGCTAGGCAAGATCATATGCCAGCTCAAGCACTTCGCACAATACCCATCACATGGCCTTTTGCCGTATGGGGTTTTGACATGGTAGGGCCCTTCAGACGGTCTTCAAATGGAAAAACTCACCTCCTGGTCATGGTGGACAAATTCACAAAGTGGATAGAAGCAGAACCTGTGGGAGATTGCGAGGCTGAAACAGCAGTCAAGTTCTTGAAGAAGGTCATATTCCGCTTTGGGTACCCCCATAGTATCATTACAGACAACGGGAGCAACACCTCTGAAAGAGCTACACAGATATTTTGCGCAACAATGGGATAAGATTGGACCTCACATCAGTAGCACATCCGCAGAGCAATGGACAAGCTGAGCGAGCTAACCAGGAAATTCTCCATGGAATTAAGCCGCGCCTTATTGAAAAGGTCGAAGCATCTCCAGGATGTTGGGTGGAGGAATTGCCAGCAGTACTGTGGAGCTTAAGAACAACCCCTAACAGATCCACAGGATTTACACCATATTTTATGGTCTATGGAGCAGAAGCAGTCATGCCCAGCGACATCATACATGATTCACCAAGAGTTGCGGCTTACATCGAGACAGATAATGAGATAGCTCGGCAAGACTCGGTGGACACATTAGACGAGGTTAGAGACTTGGCAGCATCAAGGTCAGCGGTATATCAACAAGACTTGCGACGCTATCATGCCAGACGCATCAAAACCCGCACCTTTCAAGAAGGCGACCTAGTACTGCGACTTAAACAAGATCACAAGGGAATGCATAAGCTGTCCTCTCCATGGGAAGGACCCTACATCATCAGCAAGAAGCTAAACAATGGATCGTACTATCTGCTGGATGTAAGGGAAGAAAGCAGCGAACGCCATGATTTCGAGGATCGTCTCGAGGCACCTCGCCCTTGGAACGTCGCACACCTGCGACCGTACTATACATAAGAAAAGGCTAATTAGAGCCAAGCATCATCCTTTCTAGCTTTACAGTTGAGTATCATCACAGCCACTCAGGGCTAGAACTTCAACTTCGGTCGCCACCTAGGCGCGACCTATGCGACATCTGATCGCCACCCAGGCGCGATCGACCCTTGTATCAGAAACCGGCTGCCACCTAGGCGCGGCCGTAAACTTTGTATCATTTCTGGTCGCCACCAGGCGCGACCGACCCATGTATCACCTCTGGTCGTCACCCAGGTGCGACCGACCCCATGTATCACCATGGATCGCCACCTACGCGCGATCCAACCCTATGAATAACACTCGGTTGCCACCAAGGCGTGACCTTATGTGTCATCATAATCAAAGCTTATCATAGCTTAGCCTATCATGGCCATATCATTATGTTTCTTGGGGGCTTTGTTACCCTGAAACAGCCAACTTACTGGCAATTATCAAATTTACCTTAAGTTGGATTGCTACTCGCATTATGTGGCCAAAGTACTGGGGTGTGGCGTCAATCGAGCTTGATTGCCTATCATGGGCGCTCTCGACCCTGAACACGCATGTTCCTAGGAAATACTGAGTCGCGCGAGTGCCCACTTAAGGATTCAGATGGCCTAACAAGAGATCGATGCCTTGCTTATAGTACGGCAACACCAATTACAATTACTTGTATCTTAACAATTGTTTTATTCATGATATCAAGTTACAGGTGACGACCTTCAAAAATCCCTGAGAAGAATTGAGATGATTATCACGTTACATCCTCTCAATCCTTGGGGGCTACATCATATTATCATCAAAAATTTGAAGATGGATCGTCATCAAGTTTTGAAGTTATCAGGCTACTCTAACAAAGAAGCTCACGAAGTCAGATGATCCTCCAGTGCGAGTCAAGGCCAATCTAGCACAATTATAAGTCACGAAATAAGGAAAAGCGCGGCCTAAACATTCAAGATCAAGAAATCCTATGAAGTTCAGGCCACGCTTGGGGGCTAATGTCGGGGGAATACTTTCTGGATTAACCCGCGGCCCAGTGCGACTTACTCGCACGGACAAAAGCCCACATGGGATCAAGCCCAACATCGAACCGCCACAAGGAGAAGGATCTAGAAGACATATCCTGGAGGACGTGAGGAGGAGTTAGTCTCTGAGTAGGTTCCAGTTGATGTATTCCTTGTGGAGGAAGTTTCCTTTGTAACCTAG
The DNA here is from genome assembly GCA_947311845.1 of Poa pratensis. NCBI lineage: Eukaryota > Viridiplantae > Streptophyta > Magnoliopsida > Poales > Poaceae > Poa > Poa pratensis. The sequence continues at coordinate 91,930,485 of CAMZMU010000027.1, forward strand.
CGAACCTCTGTGTATATAAAGAGGACTCGCAGGACTTAGACGGGGTCAAGCTATCAAGCCCCTAAACCCTAGCTCATACGGCGAGTACCAGATCGGATCGCCTCCATTGTAACACCTCGATTATCATATCAATACCAATCTAGGGTAGGCAGGAAGTAGGTCTTTTACCTCACATTGAGGGGGCCGAACCTGGGTAAATCTGTGTTGATCTTTGTTCCTGCGATACCAAGCTCAGAGATGCTTGACTCGCGTAATCCCACACCTATGAAGTTATCTATGACACCTGACGTGACAAACCCACGACACTATGCACTTAGTGTTTTCAGTAGTATGCATGATAGACTTGTTGCTGAATACTATATTATGCTATGCTCCTATTAATGTGTAGCCATCCCCCACCCAGAACTTTGTAGTATGAAACTTGGTATTTAAGATGCTTAGTCATGCTATGAAAAAGGTTTTGATTAGTTGGATAGTGATGAAAATTAATAACTAATCAATGAACTACCTGGGTGCTGGTTGGAGAATCATGGTGGGTGACTACTCAGGGGGTCCATGTCTATGGTTCATGTCTATGGTAATTTGCCCTTGGAGGAAGTGCACAGTTGTGGAAAGTCACCCAGGCTTAAAGAGATTGTAGACTCTCCTTGTTTAGTAGCTTCTAGTGCAACCACATGTCATATGGGCTCTGTCTTGATCAATTAGGTTGTGAGACCCCGGTTCCGTCGTGACCAGCAGATGTAGGGGATGATAGGTTGGAGTGGGTCCGATGTTGACTCCGGGGAATTACTTCTGAAAGATCTCGTCTCGGTCTTCTCTTTTCCATTGCATAATTGAGTGCCATGGAGGATGGAATGATTGGGTCTTGTGGTGAAAGTGCACACCCTCTCGAGAGTTAAAACTAAGTATACTTAGCTGTGTCCCCGGTTACGGACATTTTGAGCAACTAGGCAGGAAAGCTGTTGAAGATCTCCTCATCCCAATTTCTTCAATTCAAACTTGATGGGTGAACAAGGGTTTGGGAGCTCACTGATGTCTATCAGTGGTGCTTGTTGTGAGTAGTTGTCAAAGGTGTTCACTGATGTCTATCAGTGGTACTCTTTGTCTAAGATGAAAATTGTTTTACAAAATGTTAGGATAAAACTGGCTTTATGCAAACTAGCCTCAAACCCCACTTAGCCAAATATTCATGTAAGAGATAGGTTGCCATCTATATCTACATAAGTGTCATTTGCCAATACAATTCAAATGTATTGACCAGTGTAGTCCTGGCTGTAACTCACCGTTGCAGGTCCGTTAGACGAGGAGTGAGGTTTCGACAGGGTTTCGAGTCTACAACCAACATGCTTGCCTGTGGCACATGAAGATGATGGGGCTCACTGTATCATTTGCTTTCCGCTATGTGATTACTTTGGTTTGAGCTAGCCTTCGGCTATGCACCTTGTATCGAACCTTTTTAATTCTAGATCATCGTGTAATTGACTTTGATGCAATGTTATGGTATTTCATCTTAAACTGTGTGTGCTAGCAAGTCGATCCAGGGACTAGCACGAAACACAGGAATCCCAACCTTTGGTAAAAGGTGGGGGTTCTACACGAAAGCACGACAAAAAACGGTATACGGACCTCGGGGGATCCGGTGGATTATATAGCAAAAAGTTTTAAAACAAAAGGAAAGTCCAGGTCGAAAACGAGTAGGAGACGGGATCCGAGGCGCCCACGCCAGGGCACGGCGCGGCCAGGCCGGGGCTCGCGCCGTGGGGTGGGGTGGTGCCCTCGGGCACCGTTTCGTCCTCTTTTTCGGCTTGCAATTTTCCATATTTAGTAAAAATAACGAAAATATAACTTAGAAAGTTAAACACGAACTTTTTCTTACCAAAACTGTTACCTATTCAAAAACAAACTCTGCAGTTTCTTGAATTTGACTTTTAATGAAATCTTCCGGAGTCACCACTTGAATAATATCAACATCTTCATTATAAGAATCTCCAGAAATATAATGCTTGAGTCTTTGTCCATTTACTACTTGTGGTTTATCACCATCAAGCGTAGTAGTTTTAATGGCACATGAGCGGTAGACTTCTGCAACAACATAAGGTCCTTCCCATTTTGAAAGTAAATTTCCTGCAAAAAATTTGAGACGAGACCTATACAATAGAACTTTCTCACGAACATTAAATTCTCTCTTCAAAATCCTCCTATCATGCCATTGTCTCTTTAAACAGTCTAGCATTTTCATAAGCTTCACTCCTCCATTCATCTAAAGAACTTAAATCAAGCAGTCTTTTCTTACCAGCAAGTTTAAAATCTCTATTTAGTTCTTTTACAGCCCAATAAGCTTTATGTTCTAATTCTAAGGGTAAATGACAAGCTTTTCCATAAACCATTTTATAAGGAGACATACCCATAAGGTTTTTATAAGTATTTCTATAAGCCCACAAAGCATCATTAAGCTTTCTAGCCCAATTCTTTCTAGACTTATTAACAGTCTTTTGCAAAATAGATTTAATCTATCTATTTGATAATTCTACTTGACCACTTGATTGAGGATGATAAGCTGAGGCAATTCTATGATTAACATCATATTTAGCAAGAGTTTTTCTAAAACCACCATGAATAAAATAAGAACCTCCACCAGTCATAAGATATCTAGGCACATAAAACCTAGGGAAAATAATATCTTTAAGCATTTTTAATGACGTTTCACCATCAGCACTAGATGCTGGTATAGTTTCCATCCATTTAGTAACATAATCAACATCAACAAGAATATGAGTATAACCGTCTGAAGGAGGAAAAGGACCCATAAAGTCAAATCCCCAACAGTCAAAAGGTTCAATAACAAGAGAATAATTCATAGGCATTTCATTGTGTCTAGTTATATTACCAACTCTTTGACATGCATCACATGATAAAATAAACTTTCTTGTATCTTTAAAAGAGTAGGCCAATAAAAACCTGATTGTAGAACCTTCTGTGCGGTTCTATCTCCAGCATGATGTCCTCCATAAGCACTTCAATGGCACTTTCTCAATGTCTCTTTTTGTTCAAATTCTGGAACACATATCGCATTATACCATCCACTCCTTCTTTATATAAGTGTGGGTCATCCCAAAAATAATGCCTCAAATCATAAAATAATTTCCTTCTTTGCTGAGTTGTAAAGGTTGGAGGCAAATACTTGGCAACAATAAAGTTAGCATAATCAACATACCAAGGACTCTCTCGCAAACTTACCTTAATCGCAGCCAATTGTTCATTTGGAAAACTATCATTAACAGGAATAGGATCATAAGAAATGTTTTCCAATCTAGACAAGTTATCAGCGGCATGATTTTGAGCACCTTTCCTATCTACAATATGTAAATCGAACTCTTGTAACAAAAGCACCCATCTTATAAGTCTAGGCTTAGCATCTTTCTTTCCCATAAGGTATTTAATAGCAGCATGATCGGTATGAATAGTAACTTTTGAATCAGCAATATAAGGTCTAAATTTATCACAAGCAAAAACTACTGCTAAAAATTCTTTCTCAGTGTTAGCATAATTCTTTTGAGCAGCATAAAGAGTTTTACTAGCATAATGAATAACATTTAATTTCTTATCTATTCGCTGTCCAAGAACAACACCTACAGCAAAATCACTAGCATCACACATAATTTCAAAAGGTAAATTCCAATCAGGAGGCTCAACAACAGGAGCAGTGGTTAAAGGCTATTTAGAGTCTCAAAAGCTTCTCTGCAATCATCATCAAAAACAAAAGGTACATCTTTTTCAAGAAGGTTAGTAAGAGGTTTTGAAATTTTAGAGAAATCTTTAATAAACCTTCTATAAAAACCAGCATGTCCAAGAATACTACGAATACCTTTGACGTCCTTAGGACAGGGCATTTTCTCAATTGCTTCCACTTTGGCTCTGTCCACTTAGATACCTCTTTCGGAAATTTTATGCCCTAGGACAATCCCTTCATTAACCATAAAGTGGCATTTCTCACAATTAAGAACAAGATTAGTTTTCTCACATCTCTGCAAAGCTTTATCAAGGTTTCGCAAGCAGTTATCAAAAGACTTTCCATAGACAGAAAAATCGTCCATGAATACTTCCACAATTTTTTCACAAAAAATATGAAAAATGGCAGACATGCATCTTTGAAACGTAGCAGGAACATTACATAAACCAAAAGGCATACGCCTATAAGCATAAGTTCCACAAGGACAAGTAAAAGTGGTTTTCTCTTGATCTTTCGCTCTAACAGCAATTTGCGAAAGCCCAGAATAACCATCAAGAAAGCAAAAAATGAGTATTCTTAGATAACCTTTCTAACATTTAATCAATAAAAGGTAAAGGGTAATGATCTTTCTTAGTAACCTCAATAACTTTTCGAAAATCAATGCACATCCTATATCCAACAACTACTCTTTGAGGGATAAGTTCATCTTTTTCATTTGGCACAACAGTAATTCCTCCTTTCTTAGGAACACAATGCACTGGACTTACCCATTTACTATCAGCAATAGGATAAATAATACTAGCTTCAAGGAGTTTTAATATCTCGTTTCTTACCACATCCTTCATTTTAGGAATTGGACGATGTTGATGCTCAACAACTAGTTTTACATCTTCTGCCATGTTGATGGCGTGTTGACATATTGTGGGAGAAATCCCCTTTAAATCATCGAGAGTATATCCAATAGCTCCTCGGTGTTTCTTCAATATTTCTAATAATCTGGCTTCTTCATCACCTGAAAGTTTAGAACTAATAATAACAGGATATGTTTTCTTATCATCAATATGAGCATATTTAAGATCAGCAGGTAAAGGTTTAAAGTCGAAAATAGGTTCCTCTTTAGGAGGTGGAGTGGTACCCAAATCTTCCACCGGTAAATCATGTTTAAGAATCACTGGCTGATGAAGAAAAATATTATCGATCTCGTTCCTTTCTTCCATAAATTCTTCACTTTCATGTTCCTCCATAAATTGCTGCAAGGGATTAGTAGGAGCAAGAGCAATAGAAGCAAGTTGTGATATCCGAGAATCCTCACTAGGCAATTCGGTTTCATAAGGATTTTTAGCAAATTTAGAAAAAATAAACTCATCGGATTCTCCATCAAATTTAGTGAAAATCTTCTCTTTCTTACATTCTATAAAAGCTTGACAAGTATTCAAGAACGGACTACCAAAAATAATAGGACAAGTTTTACTAGATTCAGTACCAAGCACTAGGAAATCAGCAGGATATTTAGTTTTGCCACATAGAACCTCAACGTCTCTCACAATACCAATGGGAGAGATAGTTTTTCTATTAACAAGCTGAATAACAACATCAATCTCTTCAAGTTCATAGGGACTAATTTCATGCAAAATTTCTTTATAAAGTTCAAAAGGAATAGCACTGGAACTTGCACCAATATCACATAAACCATAATAACAAAGATCTCCTATCCTAACTGAAAGCACAGGAACACTGCCTTCCTATATTTACTAGGATGAGAGACAATATTAGAAGCATCCTCACAAAAGATAATATGTTCTCCTTCTACATTTTCAGTGACTAGATCCTTAACTATTGCTACTACAGGTGCAACAGTTATTTGTTCATCAGGTTTCTCAGCTCTCTTTTCACTTTTATTTTCCACACTTGCTATTATAGAATGTTCCTTTACTTTAACATGAAAGGGTATTTTCTCAATATAAGGTTCCGGCAAAATGCGGTCAACAGTATGAACTTCAACATTTTTAGCAGCAGCTATACTAGCATTATCTTTATAAGGCTCATGACTTATTCAAATCTTTTTTAGGAACCTCAAGATAAGAGGCAAAAGCTTTGTAATAATTTGCAACAACTTGAGAATCAAAACCATACATATTATAAAGATTACGAAAATTAGCAGCATCCATAAACTTTTTAATGCATTCATAACCATATTGTATACCTGATTCTCTACCTTTGTCGTTCTCCCACCCTTCAGTATTATCTTGGATACGATCAAGAAGATACCATTTAACGTTTTCTTTGTTTCGTGTAAATGATCCAGAACAAGCAGTATCCAATAGAGTTTTATCCTGAAGAGAAAGCCTTGCATAGAAGTTATCAATAACAACATTACCAGGAAGCTCATGAATGGGACATTTGAGCATTAGTGACTTCAATCTCCCCCACGCTTGGGCGATACTCTCTCCATCATGAGGCCAAAAATTATATATAAGGTTCCGATCTTGGTGAATCTTATATATAATTTTTATTGTTTTCGCTTCATATAGCTGATTAATCTTTATTGTTTTGATAGGTGTTGTGTGGGTGAACCTATGCTAATGCACTGCCCTAACTTGTACTAATACATACTCGTGATTATACCCCTTGCAAGCATCCGCAACTACAAGAAAGTAATTAAGATAAATCTAACCACAGCCTTAAACTCTGAGATCCTACACCCCCTCATGCATTGGTTTACTAACGAGGGTTTAGGTTTCTGTCACTCCGACAACCACACAAGTAGTAGCCAAATACACAATGCATTCTCCTAGGCCCATAAAGGTGAAGTATCATGTAGTCGACGTTCACATGACGTTCACATGACACCACTAGAAGAATAACACCACAACTTAAATATGAAACCATTAAATATTACTCAACATAATTCCACTACTAACATCATGACTTCTCCCATGTCCTCAAGAACTAAACGAACTACTCACAAGACATCATATGGATCGTGATCAGAGATGATTGAATGATGGATAACAATCTGAACATGTACTTTAATTCACCGATAAAACTCAATAGCATGAACCGCGGAGAGTAATCAACACCGGGAAAGTTTCCCCTATGAACTACACAAAGTACAACCCTAGATGTTACAGCGGAACGAGGTGGAGCGGTGGATATGATGGTGTCGGCGGTGGAGATGATGGTGATGATGATCCCGATGAAATCCGGCGTGATGGCGATGATTCCCCCCCTCCGGGAAGGAAGTTCCCCGGCAGAATTCTCCCTGCCTGAGAGCTTTTCTCTCTCTCTGGTGTTTTCCGCCTTGTGGAGGAGGCGGAATATTTCGTCGAGCGCCCCCCCTGTCTTAGGGTTTCTGGGCTTGAAGTACGCGAAGGGGGAGAGCCTGGAGTGGGCAAGGGCCGCCACGCCAGGGCACGGCGCGGCCCAGGGTGCTGCCACGCCATGGGTGGCGTGGGCCCCCCGTGGCCCACCTCAGCCTCCCCTTTTGGCTGCCTCCGGCATCTTGCAAAATAGGAGCTTCCAGATGTTTTTCATAAATTGTTGATCTTCAGAAATAGTGTATCTTGACGATGCTTTTCCAGCTGAAATCTGGCTCTGGCAGTTAATTCACCAATAATCATCAGACATGCAAAAAAAGATAAAATAACATAAGTAACACATCCAAATGTTAAATATAACAGTGAATAGCAGTAAATTATGATATAAAATATTGTTGCAAAATGGACGTATCAACTCCCCCAAGCTTAGACCTTGCTTGTCCCCAAGCGAAAGCTGAGCTCAGTAAACAAGACCACATGTTTATGGAGTGAAGCGTCGATAATAAAGAATACGGACAAGAAGCATCACATTTATCACTACACAATATCATCTTAAGCAACAACTTCCCTTCATAAGACAAAACTTGCAATGAGTAAAATGAGTCACAATAAAGGTGCATAAAGAAAATCATAGTTTAGTCAGGGCAAACTTCATTCTTGGTCAGAGAACAATTAACAGATCGCACTCATTTTTCGAATAGAGTCCATATATTGGAGCTATATTGCAAGTTTTGCATGCTCAATCATCACAACCTCCTTACAGTCATTGATAACTTCTAAAGTTATATTCCTTCGATAAAAATCATTGTGCTAAACAAGGAAGGATAAAAGACATGATTGGAAATATCAATATATATATGGTCGAATCACCACAACTCGAACACTTGCTTAAGAAAGAAGGGAATATGTTTACTGACTCAACATACAAGTAAAAGAAAGGCCCTTCGTAGAGGGAAGCAGGGATTAAGTCATGTGCTAGAGCTTTTTCATTTTATAAAACAGAAGTAAAAATTGTTTTGGTAGGTGGTTTTTCCTGTCAACGAATGGCAATAGAGTTATTCATATCTTCCATACTAAACAAGTCGAGAGCGGTTCCGAAATATTAAAATTAGGCATTTATAACATGCACTTTTATATAGTATGACACTCCTCCCAACCTTGGTTTTCACAAACCATGGCTAACCGAATCCTCGGGTGCATGCCAACAATCTCATACCATGGAGGAGTGCCTATTTTATTTGACTTTGAGATTATTATAGTGGTCTAACCAGCTCCGTGCAATTAGTGACAAGCAAACGAAGCATGCAAGTCGGTGAACTTAATTTAGTATGGAAGATAACAACCCAACTACTACTTCCTCATGAGCTACAAACAGTGTCACAAAATGAGAAGTATTTTGAATAGTTTAATGGTAGCACATGAAATATTACTTGGAGTGGCAGGGGAATACCACATATAGGTAGGTATGGCGGACACAAATTGCATGGGTTTTGGCTCAAGGTTTGGATGCACGTGAAGCATTCCCTCTCAGTACAGGCTTTAGGCTAGCAAGGCTGGGGAGCAAGCATAAGAGTTGAGGGATACAAACAAATATAAATGTAATAAAAACAATCATGCAATCTTCCTTGCAGGCACAAATAATTTTAACTTGAGAATACTAAGCTCATTAGCCGACAAGAAAGAAAGACAGTGCCATAATATATCTACATGCAACCCTTCTCTCTTCTACTTAAGCTTCAAAGTATTGTTGCTACAGACCAGTGCTAAGTTTGCCAAGACTAAATAGATTTACTCGATGCTCCCAAAGTGATGCCAATACTAATCAACAAGATCATTCATATGCCAGGTGTTATGTACTTCAAGGACTTCTCTCTGACTCGGCCGATCCCGTCGGCATCTAGATTAGATGATGACCCTCAACCACAAGCACCAGCAGATACAGATTGGGAGGCCAGCGACGCGGATCGAGATCGGCGTCGACTTGCCAGCGTGAAATCCGATCTGATAGCTAGCCTTCCGATCTGTATGTACAAGTCGGGGCAGGAAGCTACCACCAACGTGCATGTGAGGCTAGATCATCCGTCCATGCACAAGCACGCGGGTATATAGACGCACAGACTGCTTGGACGGCCGGCCGAAGCTCCTTCAGATCAGATCGGAAACGATGGAGTGGGAGAGGCTTATTTGAAAGGAAACAGACAGGGGCACCCCGCCGCAACCATCCGCCGTCGGACAACCTCCTCCGGCGGCGGGGGGAGGGAGGGAGGGGAGGGGCGGTCGGCGACCGGGACCGCGGCTGAGCATATGCATGGAGGCATGCCCTTGAAAAGTTCATCTGCTCATGCACAAGTTGCACGTCCGGCCGAGCACATGTATGTGGCACCCCGACCCGACTGCTATACAGTGATGCTGTGTGTCACCGGTTAAGCGATACAACCGGAGGTTACGGGTTTACCAATCCCCGGCCAAAACCTTTGGCAGGCGTTGCTCGGAATGGATCATCGACAACGCAACTCCCCGATTGATGCCTTAACACAGGCACAACCCTCAATGTATAATAGAGAGATCAAGACTTGTGGAACAACTGGCACATCACAGACTCTACGACACAAATCATATAGTTCAACTCTTATAATAGAGAAAGATAGTGAATGCCATTCAGAGGTCACAAACCCAACATTACATCAAGCGGAAGCAATTTAGGTTGTTCTAAACAACAAGATCCAAATATGGCCTAAGAGGCCTACAGATAAACATCACAGCGCCAGCTGTTCCGGGATGTCCCAAGCTGCCTCCTGGGAACCCCAGACTACTCGTCGACGTCCACAAAGAACCCACCTTCGAGGTCGGTGAAGTCCTCCTCTGAAACAAAACAAACGACGTTGAGTTCGACGAACTCGCAAGATTATAAATAGAGCTTTAGCTCGATGAGGCTTTCAAAGTTTTATGGTTGTTTTGCATAAAGCTGATTTTATTTATGAAAACATAACTCAAAGGCATCGACTATTCAGAATATTTTCAAAAGAGGTAAGGAGTAACTCTTTCTTTCATCACCTTACTCATCATAAACCATCCTCAACCACTGTACCTGTTCTTCAAAGGCACCTCCCCGAATCACCCTCGAGGAAGCTCACCTTACAATCTTGAGTGGTACCTCTAGTACCTAAGTTTTAATCATTCCGTTATAGTTATTCTATGATCATCGTCCATTCCCAAGTTGTCCTTAACCGTGGACAATGTTTGCCACGCGTACCGTCCGGCCCATTACCTAGCTTTTAGCTCTCTTCCTTGGAGAGCCGGCTGGGTGGGAGCGGTGTCGACTTCTCCCTCGTTAAGGACTTTCCAGGATCATCAGTGGCGGTAGGACTGCCAGGATCACAACACCCCGCCCCACAGCCACTCATTTTCCTAACACCACCATCCTCATCCCAGTTCATACCACCATCATCAGGCACGCGCAAATGGAAGCCCGAACTAGAGGACCCTGGCTAGCCCCGCTCGAGTTATTTAGTATATGAGGGTTCCTGCACTGCGAATGCATAGGCCTCACGCATGGTTACACTCTCAGTCTTGGTTCAGGAGGTACATAACTCGCACCTAGGCGGCGAGAACGAGACAAAACACCACAACCATCGTGGCCTCTCATCCCCACCTTTAAGCATTTTATTATCCGTCACCACCATTCTCCACCATCATTCTCATTTCACCACCTGTTCCCAACATTTGATAACCATAGTACCACTAGGCAATTACTAAGCATGGCTAAGCATCAACCTAGTATAGTTAAGTATCTCATGGCCAACAATACAAACCTATGGTGTTAGGAGGGAAAACAGGTATTGGCATCGGAAACTTAATGCATTCTATATGATACTCTAACCCAAGCAGAAGTCATTTAGAACCGCATGCAATATTATAGTGGAGAAAATAATTACGGAAAATAGGATAGGATATACTCAGAGGGGGGGTTACGCTTGCCTTGCTCAACGTGCTGGTAGCACTGCTCGGTGGGGTATTGAGGTGGAACCCCGTCTGCTTGACCTATCGAAACATAACGCACGGGAAGCAACAATCAATCACCACACATTTTTAGCGAGTGCAATGCGCAAACACATGATGACATGACATTTTAAATCCCCGAGATGAGGATGATTCCACTAAACAATTTAAACGGAGGTTGGATGCATCACGGTGCATCGCGACTATACCGTGGGGTTTAAGGGTTACAACAACTTTACTAGTTGATCAAGATCGATGAACCCTAGGGTTAACTTGCATATGAATGTCATGCTCACGAGAAGATGCAAGTTTTAAGTTGTGAGGAGACCATGTGCAACTTAGCCAAAATAGGCGAAAAGCTCCCAGAGGCCGGATAATCCGGGTCGTGCCAGACCGGAATATCCGGTCTCAAGGCTTGGCCACACGTGAAAATGGCTAAGGACTCAAGGTGCGAGCCACTAGACTCAGCCGGAATATTCAAGCCGGACATTTGGTCCGGGGCCAGAATATCCGGTTGCTTCCTCCACTAGTCTGGAAATCTGGCTAAGGAAAAATTGTGCACGCCTCTGGTCTAGGCCGGACATTTAGGCCGGAATATTGGGTCCTGGTCCGGAATATCCAGCCTGGATCTGCGAGTTACAGCTGAAATTTCATGGGCTACAGCCAAAACTCGAACTAGAGCAAAAGGGGAGGGAAAGGGGTCAGCAAGGGTATAGTGCTCACCACGAATTCGTGGGGGTGCTCAGCTAGGCCGGGGATGGACGGGAGCAGCGGTAATCGAGCTCGGCGTGCGGCAGAGTTCGTCGGAGAAGAACTCGAATCCCGGGCAATGTGCAGCTTCCCGGCTCGATTCTTGCGGTGAGGACGGAGAGGAGGAGGAGGCTAAGCTTTCTGTGGTCTTGGATTTGCTCGGGGTGACCTCAATCGACAGCGGCGAGTTCGGCCATGGCGACGGCGACGTGGAGCTCGTGGGGAAGAAAAAATGGGGAAGGGAGAGGGCAAGGGGCGAGTGGATAGGGTAGCCAGGGGCCTCGAGGTGCTCCTCTTCTCCTCACGTGCGGCAGGGGCGCGGGGGACCCATGGCGAGCTCGGCGTCGAGCTGGTCCGGCGGGAACGACGCGCGTGGTCGCTACAGGAAGAAGATGACCCCGACTGGATTATCCGTGGTCGTTCGGACCGGATAATCTGGTTCTCCTTTTTCTGTTTTTAACTTTAAAACATGTTTCTTTAATGGTTTTAATTAGGGCACTTGCACTGCTCCAAAACTTATGGAAAAATTTGGGATGCTCCCCTTAACCTGGAGGAACTCCACAAATTTTGATGTCTCAATATAAATTAGTTTGGTCCACATTTGTTCATTGAGTTAGATTGAGGCAACTTTGCTAAGTTTCAAAACTTATAACCCTTTAGAGATTTGTTGAGCAAGTTCAACATGTCCTTGTGCACTCTTGGAACCTCCTTGACAATTATAAGATGTCAAGAAGTTTTGTATTTTTGCGAGTTTGAGTGCACTCGTTGTGGTGAGATTTGATTCAAACAAGTTTGGCATTTTGTTTTCCAATGTTACCAAACCAAGTTAGTGGGTTGTTTAACAATTTCAAGTGGATGCAATGATGCATGTATGGAATGCAAAAAGTGAAAATTTGGTCCATAATTTGCATTACCAAAAGTGGGCTGTTACAATGTAGGCGAATGAGATCACCAGCTAGTCATCAAGTGTGGCGGTACCTCCCGATTGGTCAAGCTAGACTCGGGTGTGGTGCGGCCACCGATTACTGTGAATGGTGCTAGGGTTCCTCTCGTGTCAGGATGAAGATCTGATTAAGGTCTGTTCTCCTTGATCTGGCCGGTGTGGCGAGTTCCGGAAGGCTCCACCGACGAACTTTCATGTGCGTTTTTGCCTAGAGTTTGCTGGATCAGGTGGCATTCGGTCGTGCCCACGATTCTCCGTTAAGGAGCAAGCGGTACGAAGCTCTGCTCTCTGTTGCCATCTTGGATGAAGTCAGAGGCGGAGAATGTCATGAAAGCTGAGATCGGAGGACTAGGAACGATGATTTGGCTCTTGGTGGTGATGAGGAACTTGCTTGGAGCTTCAAGACTCGTATGCAGCGGTATGAAAGTGGGGGCGACAACACAGGTGAAATTCGAAGTTCTACCTTTCAGGGTGAAAATCTAAGGTCTGGTCTTAATTGGTTGTGCCTAGCAATGTCCTTGTTGAAGACATTATTTTGAGAGCGGGGACTATCTCCAGGGTGAAAACCCAAGGTCTCGATCGGGCGACGACGGTGCTTGTGCTCTGTTTCCTTCTTAAAGGCGTTGCTTTTGGAGAGATTGGACATCAGGTGTTGGTTTTGGTGGTGGTTGTGCTGCTGCTATAAGGATTGTAACTCAGTAGCGGGACCTTTTTTTTAGTTTCTTCTTCCTATTGTCTTTCGGCTATGTGCATCCGTAATTCTTTCGGGTATTGTGTTGTTGCAGAGGCTGGGTGTAATTGGTATCTTCTCGATATTAATATATACTCTTTATCTAAAAAACTAAAATAAAAATGTGCAGAAAGTAAAAGATAAAGCTTCTCATTAATATTCCAATAACGGCAAATCACATCAAGCGATACATAGATAACCAACTAAAGGAGAGATATTTCCACCTGCAAGCCATCATATATGATAACTTCTCTCCTCATTAATTACCCGTCACATCAGATTTTTTGTCTACGTGGCACTGATGTTACTCCTTATGTTACTCGCATTGGGAATAGTCTAACTTAGCTAGTAACTTCACACGTTTCAAGACCATTTTGCTTATATGGCATGTAGTTAATGTGGAGAGGTGTTTAGAGTAATTTAGCTAGTTACCGTAACATCACAACAAAATGAGTCTATAGTCCAATAAATAAGATCTTATATGACACCATAATTATGTTACTCCCCATTGTGAAGGTGATAACATAGACAAATAAGATCACCATGTTACTCTATGTTACTCCCATTGTGACTAGTTTTAAGCGGGACGAAATCCTTTTTGATGCAAGTCCATAATGTGAAGTACAATTGCTGTGGCGCCAAAGAATCTGTGTGCGGATCCGCTCGACTGTGGAGGCACGGCACGGCACCGTTGCGGCTGTCGTTCTCGAGGCTCGATCGGCGCCAAAGGTAGCGACAGTATCCAGTCAGCCCGGCATTTAGGTGCGGTCGTGCCCCGCACACTGCACAGCGCGCGCGCTGCCGGCCGGCTGGGTCTCGCCTCGCCTCGCCTAGCTTCTTCCAGTCCCGGGCTGGGTCAAAACCATCAGGATCGCCGGGCATAAAAAAACGTCAAGATTGGCATGGTGCTGGTGCAGTCCCCAGTTTCCCATGCGCGCTCACGTTACCCCCACCCCACCCCAAACACCGAGAACACCAAACCAATAAGATATGTCACCACCACCGCTGCACCCACGACTCTCCCTTTCCCCAGAAAGGAAGAGAGCATGCACTATCACTGTTTGTTTCTCTGTCCCACGCCCGTTTCTGTCTCTGTCTCCCTCCCTCTATCACACGGGGCACAGACCACACACAAAGAGAGAAGAATAGACTGAGAAAAACTTCGTGAACAAAGTTCAGTAGTACGACATTTGCATGACAGAGCGGGAAAGAGAGAGGCAGCTGGGCGCCAAGAACCACAAGTTTACATGCACTCGTGCGCATCGCATGTCGCATACTCGGAGTAGTAGCATTTTCAAGTGTGTGGTTGCCAGGGACGGAGTCAGAAATTGGAGATAGGGGGGCAAGAACTAGAAGCATCAGAGTTCAACACAATCAACACACGCTAGCCTAATGATGGCCCTGTTATAGAAATTTCACCATGACAGGACGATTATGGGAAGGCGACGCACGTTCTTCATTGCATTGCGTCTGAGTTCGCTCTACATAAATTTCGAGTATAAAATTTCAAATCATAGAAGACGTATTTAGCATGAAAAAGTTCTGAGTTGATCCTATTATTATTATCTTCCTTTCAATGTCTATACACAAGCATATATACCTGATAATCGAATATTTATCTTTTTTATATATTTGTAAGTTCTAGGCAATTTGCTCTATAGTTTTGAAGGCTTAAATTGATCCTAATCCTATAGTATGAGATGAGTTATGGACTCAATTACAGGACAATTGGATTTAGAAACACCCGCAAAAACAGATGAGAATTAGAGATCGGAGGAGACTAGCCTTTCCTTGCCTCGTTGCCCGGCGCTCATGGTGGCTGTGCGGCCGGCCGGCCGGCCGTGCGCCCGTGCACTGTTCTTCAATCGATTGAATGCCACACGCTGGACCAGGAACTGACTAATTTTGGTAGACCTAGGCGACAGGCATCGTGTAGAGTACAGGTAGATGCAGGAAAGGAAGACGATCTGCAGCCAATTGCTCTTCTCGTCCTTTTGTCTTCTAAATTACCGCGATGGATTTGGGCTGCTATAGATAAAAAGATGGGCTTAGTGTTAAGCAGTTGGGCTTCATCCTGATTAGGGGGGGCGAGATTACTCATTCACGCACAGAAAGCATGGATTCCTAATCGCTATCGAGCAAAACAACGATTCCTTAGGGGGGCGTCGCCCCGCTCGTCCCCCCTTGAATCCGTCCCTGGTGGTTGCTCACTTGCTCGTCCATGGCCCATGGGGTGCATTTAAAAAAAATTGAGCTTCCCATTTCAACGTGAGAATACCGGCTGGTTCATTTATTGTACTCAATTATTACGGCTAGCTAGCACCGCAATCTGCTGATGTAGCACGATAGAGATTGGTCAAGGTTGCTTAACCTGGGTATCAAACACACGCCATCACACACATTTTTATATCTTACTGGTCAACTCAGAGCATCTTCACCGGCGCACCGAAAAACTGCTCTGCGCTCCAAAAGTGCCCGGTTTGTGAGGTGCCGGACACATGTTGGTATCATCATAGCAAATTTCATAGCAAAAACAAGAAAAAATAATTCTTTCTTAGATTTGAATAAAAATTAAACCCTAAACCTACCCCTCGCCCTTGTTCGCGCAAGCGTCCTAGTCGACGCTCGTCGCGGAAGCGTTCGCAGCACACAAGACAATTGGCCTTCGCATTCAATGGAAGTCGTTGCAACATCGTCATCGTGTCCCACCGCCTGAGTACGGCGAGGATGAAAGACTTGGGGTGGTGGGGGTGGGCGGTACTGGCGAGGCCACCCACACTACCACCCATTCCTTTGACAGCGGGAAGTCCCGCGGAATGAGCTGGTCGTAGCGGTGGAGCTGTCGCGCCTGCTCGAGGGTGAGCCTACGACCTCAGTCTTCTTGCGCTGCTAACGGCCTTGAAGTTGTGCGACGTTTGACACTGTTGTTGGAGCGTGAGGCCGGCGAACTGGGAGCGGGAGAGAGAGAGAGATGTAAGACATAGACAAGGGGCTCTTCCAAACTTAGGGGGTGCCGGACAGTTTTGGGTCGGCCCGGATAAACGGTGCCGGTGAAGATGCTCTCAGACTCTTATACTCCAGCTGCCTTCCTTTATTTTTCTGCCTCGCGTTATGCCTTTCTTGCCCTCATTCACTCCTTCACTAGTCAGTTTCGTGCCCCAGCTTAAGCTGTGCATGCCCATGCCACCAATTGATGCCGCAACAATACATCAGATCATTAATTCACTCTTCTTCGGATTTATTCATAACGGCTCAGGGGTCTAGATGCTCCCACTATGTATTTTATTTTTGGTTTTTTTTCTGAATGTCAAAAAATTCCGAAAAAAAATCCGGATGTAGATTACAACATGATGTGTTCGCACAAAAATTGGCATGGTGAAAAAACTTTTTTAGCAACCTGTACAAAAAAGACAAAATTCTGACGCGTACATATACGTTTTGGTATGTCCGAATTTGTCTTTTTTGCACAGGTTGCAAAAAAAGTTTTTTAACCATGCCAATTTTTGTGCTGACTAGAAATATGTTGGACTACATGCAAAAAATTTTTTTGAATTTTTTGACATTTGGAATTTTTTTTTTTGGGCAGCGGGTGCAGCTGCACCCGTGTCTTCCCCTTCACTGCACTTTAGCTACATGTTACAGTAGTGAACTTGCCACACACCAATCAACAATGGAGGAGTGGCGGAGAGAAGTGGAGTAGCTTAGCCATAACCCTAGCACAAGGGAGGGAGCAACAGGGAGTAGTACAAAAGAAATCTCCCAAGAAGGCAAAAAGAACAGGCCAGGAAAAGAAAGGCAAGCAGCCAGAGAAGAAGATGCCGGCCAAGTACTACTAACTCTAGTCAGTCCTTCAGGCACAGCTCCCTCCTCTCCTGTACTCCCAATCAACGCCCACAGAGGAAAGGTGAGCACGGAAAGCAGCCGCGAGATAGACAGAGAAAGTAGGGAACAGGGAGTAAGAGAGAAAGACCAACTCCACCGAGATGAGATCCCCTCTCTCCTGTTTCTTCTTCACGCGCTAGCTAGACATTGGCGCTCTTCTCTGGAGCTATAGCTAGCTCTAACGGTGCTTGCCCAATAAGTGAGTGAGTGATCGAGGAAGGAGAGCAAGAAGGAGGAGATGGCGTGGTGGACAGGGAGCATGGGCGGCATGGACCTCCGCAACCACCTCGCGCAGTTCGGCGGCCCACCGGGACCCGGCGGCGGTGCCATGGGAGGCGGCGACCAGGCCCCGACCACGCCCAACAGCAGCGGGAGCAACAACCATGATGACTCTTCCGGCGCCGCACAGGACTCCCCCACTGCCGGCGCCGGCGACAACTCTCCTACCCCGGGCGCATCCGGAGGGAGCGGCGGCGGAGGAGGGGGTTCTTCCTCGGGGAGGCGGCCGCGAGGTAGGCCGGCGGGATCCAAGAACAAGCCCAAGCCACCAATCATCATCACCAGGGAGAGCCCCAACACCCTGCGCTCGCATGTTCTGGAGATCGCGAGCGGCGCCGACATCATGGAGGCGGTCGCCACGTTCGCGCGCCGGCGCCAGCGCGGGGTCTCCGTGCTGTCCGGCAGCGGCGTCGTCGGCAACGTCACCCTGCGCCAGCCCGCGGCGCCGCCCGGCTCCGTCGTCACGCTCCACGGCCGCTTCGAGATCCTCTCCCTCTCCGGCGCCTTCCTCCCGTCACCTTGCCCGCCCGGCGCGACCGGCCTTGCCGTCTACCTCGCCGGCGGCCAGGGCCAGGTCGTCGGAGGCACGGTCGTCGGGGAGCTCGTCGCGTCTGGGCCCGTCATGGTCGTCGCGGCTACCTTCTCCAACGCCACCTATGAGCGTCTGCCACTCGCCGACGAAGAGCCTGGCGACGGGGGCACCGCACCCACCGGGTCCGACGGGATGCAGCTGCCGGAGGGACAGCTTCCGGGAGGAAATGGCGGGATGGGTGCGGCGTCCGGAATGCCAGACCCCACGTCAATGCCATTCTACAACTTGCCGCCGAACCTGATGCCCAACGGCGGCGGCGGCGGTCAGATGGCGCCACACGATGTGTTTGGCTCGTTCCGGCCGCCACCGCCGGCCTTCTAGCTAGCTATGTGTCGCTCCTCTTTTGCTTGTTCATTTCTCTTGTTTCCAGCATCACATACCACTGTGATCTCCTTGTTTTAAGTTTTTACTGTTTAATTAGGGAACTTATTTGATTGCTGA
Organism: Poa pratensis; assembly: GCA_947311845.1. NCBI lineage: Eukaryota > Viridiplantae > Streptophyta > Magnoliopsida > Poales > Poaceae > Poa > Poa pratensis. Next base: position 91,949,148 of record CAMZMU010000027.1, read on the forward strand.
AGTGCTTAATTAGGCTTGGATAAAGATGAAACTCCCATTTGATCCCATCATGAGTACACATTTTGTTTCCTTTATGAGCTAATGTGGGTCAGACTGCTATATATTCATCTTTCATGCATGCTTGTATATATGTGCATCTTAATTCTATGTAGGCCCTAATTTTGTGCATCTGCCTGTAGATAGTTAGAGTTACAAAGATATACTGGTCTCTATTTGATCAATATGAGCAACATCGCTGGCTATATAGTATACTCACACAGTTTGTAAATACGTTTAGACATTGACATGGTTTCCAGCATGCATCTGGGACTTGTGCCCATCTATATTTTCTGTATCTACTGTGTTAACAAAGTTTGACTCCACGATTCCTATAAAATCATCTACTTATATGAACGTAACCGTGTGAGTACAAAATTAGGAAGGACATCATGTATCACTAGCTCTAGCTTTTGACATTTTGGATTTTTTGTATATCCTATATGTGTGTATCAGTAACGAATTAACACATTACTCAACGTAAAACAATCCTTGCAAATTTTTAATAAATATGTATGTGATTCTATATTGAGTTTGTTCAAAGATTAATACTCCCTCCATTCACTTTTGTACGGCACACTAGTTATCTTATCCATTTTAACCACATACATACTAAAATGAGTGAATCTATGTACAAACTAATTCTACATTCACTCATATTGATCTGTATTTAAGGATAACTAGTGTGGCTTATAAAAGTGAATGGAGGGAGTAGTGTAAATCAGTTCCTTAACATAAGAACTGCCAAAAACGTCTTGTATTTGATGAACTGTCAAAACGTCTTGTATTCGGGAATGGAGGGAAGTAGTGTTGATAACAATTTAGAAAGAACACAAAACGAGCGTCGTCCTCACCCCTCTCCTCGCTACAGTCCGGAGCGGCGATTTTTTGAGAGTCCACCGTCGAATCCACCTCGCAGCCGGTGGGGCGTGGGTTCCCCCTCTCCGTCGGCCGCTCCGGCGGCGGGAGGGTGGGGGAAGCCCGTTCCACGGCTTGTACATAGGCTAGGGTTTGGTGTGTGTCCGTCCGGCGGCGCCTGGGAGGCGGAGGTGCGGCTGGTGCGGAGTTTGGTGTCGGCGCGGTGCCCCTTTGACGGCGGTGCTCTTTGGAGGACGGCCGCCTCACGCGCGACTTGTGGGAGCCCGGGAATCGGCGGATTGCCTTGGCTCTCTCCACCACGGCCGGATCTAGGAGCGACGGATCCGAAGGTGATCGATCTGGAGGTGAGTGCAGCAGATCTGCGCGGCGGCGCCGGCGGTTGCGATAGTAGCCTCTTCGGAGGCGGTGCGGAAGACTTCCCATCTGCCTGGTGGTGGGCTCCGACGATCCAAGGTTTGGGGAGCTTGGACAGCGGCGCGTAATTTTGCCTTTGTTCTGGGTCTTTCTGTAAGAGTGTGGATCTGATGTAATCTCCTCCTTCCACAAAAAAAAACAATTTAGAAAGAACACGGTTAGGAATTACAAAAATTACTTCTACTGCAATTGTAAGAATGGTGGGAGATGGGAACCTGGTCACTAGATTTGCTATAAACAATATCAAATTTTATATTTTTTACCAACAGATATGATATATGTATAAAATCTAAAGGTCAAAGGTACATACTCGACATCGTGTCAAACTGTTTGACATCTTCCAGAGGCAAGCATTTAAGTTTAAGTGCATGTAGAAAAGAAATCATAATTGGTCAATAGTCCAGGCTCATGCGTGTCATGAATGCTTCCCTTACTTAATTCCGGCCAAGATAATGTATGCACTTGGTCAAATTATGTGCCTGTCAAGTTGTCATCTGCATGATGTCTGGCTTCATAGTTCACATCAGAGTAGACAATTTGCTGCTCTAAGGGTCATTTCCTGCTCTTGCATATGTAGCTCGCTTAACGATCTCACAAGGAAAGTGACCAACTTTATGCTTGAACGAAGGGTTGGCAAGCAATACTATATATGAACATTGGTATCTAGTGGCATCTTATGCATAGGTTACTTCCTCAGTATCCTATATATTGATTTATTTCTTGAAATATTGTTTTGTCGCATAAACATGGTCATTAAGAAACCTGTGGTCGGGGAACTTTAAGTGAGCGGAGACATCTCTGGGAGACATTTGTATCATATTTTCTAACCCTTGGATGGTACTCTATTCACTGCATTATTTGTTAGGAACTGTATATTACCTCCAAACACGGCATGTGTTTTAAGAACTGTATCATTTTTTGTTCTTTTTGGCGAAAAAAGAACTGCATCATTTCAGTCTAATATATTCACCTTTATGTTGGATTAATCCATACCTACCCTTACCAAATTAATCAAGCTAGTTATTTTAATTGGATTATAACGATTACCACGTTACAGTCAAATCTTTTTCTAAAAGGGGAGATGACCTTGCCCTCTGAACTGAGAGATGCACACGATCAAGATAATCAGTTCTTCCACACTGGCAAGGAAAGTCAACATCTCCACAAATCCTACTGCAAATCATACGATACTCCCTCCAGTCTCAAAATAAGTGTCTCAAGTGTCCACAAAATTGGATGTATCTATACGTGTTTCTTGTCTAGATACATTCACTTTTTAACAAATCTAACAAATCTAAGACACAATTATTTTGAATGGAGAGAGTTTAAGTGGCCGAACAAATCAAAGTACACAACTTCTAGACAGTTTTCAAGAAGGGTTGGTCACACGTGCACAAGGCCCGCAAGGCGAACTTTGAGACACTAAGGCCTCCCTTGATTTGGAGAAAATGTAGAGGAATTCTAAAGAAGGAATTCTAAAGGAATAGGAAATTTTCCAAAGTTGCCACTGTTTATGCATTTGATTCAAAGAAAGTGTGGAAAGGAAAAGTACAGGAATTTTTCCTCCAACCTCATTTTGAAGGCAAAACGTACAGGAAGTTAAAATCTACTCAGGCCTCTTTGATTCACAGGGTAGGAAAACCAAAGAATAGGAATTGTGTAGGATTGAGTTGTCATGTCCAGTGAAATCCCATGGACATAGGATCAAGACAAAGGATTTTTTCAATGAGGTCTGAGCTCATGTTTGTTTTCCTTCAAAACTACACTACAAAGCTCCTATGGGAAAATTCCTGCAAGTTACAATCCTATGAACTAAACACATACGGAAGGAAAATATCCATAGGGTCCAAATCCTACAAAATTCCTTTGAAAATCAAAGGAGTCTCAGACCTCATTTTCCATTTCCTATGCACAAGGAACGAGGACATGTTTTCACATGCCATCATTTCCTATCCCTATCCCTTTCCTATTCCTTTGAATTTCTTTTCCTACAAATCAAATAAGCCCTAACTGCATTTAGGACACGACGCACACACGTCAACATTGCTAGATAAAAGATCTGCTCACGTCTGAATTTTGCAAGAGCCGCGAACCGCTTCATGGCTTATTCATATGTCTGAATTTTGTATTGTCATTCTGAGTTGACAATCTACTCTTTAGATGGTGTTTTCACATCTGTTTTCTTTTTTATATCTTTGTGTGAGTGTCCACATACACATTAAAGTGATTGAACATACACGTTTAGACACAATTATGTACATGTGAATGTGGACAAAATCTAAAACATCTTATATTTTGGAACGGAGGGAGTATAACAATTTTATTTATGGATATGGGTACCTGTGAATATCAGGCCCGCTGGACACTTGTATGGAGGGGCTTGTTTCATACATCGATTTCACAGAGCTTGCCGTAACCAAGCAATAGCGTGTTAGATATGCTCCCTCCGTCCCAAAATAATTGTCTCAGATTTGAGAAAAAAGTGGACATATCTAGACATTACGAGTATACATATTTCTACTTTTAAGCAAATCTGAGACCCTTATTTTTAGAGGGAGGGTGTAGATATCCACACTAGTAGGGAAAAGCCTACCCCTGGCGGACGGAATTGGCCTACCGCTGGTGGGCGGGCGCACGCCAACGATCATTGCGCCAGTGGTAATTTATATCGTTGGCGGACGGCCGCCCGCCAGCGGTAAGGCTCGTTACTGCTGGCGGGCACAATTTCTGCCCGCCAGCGCTAGGTTAGACAGCGCTTGCGTGCAGCCGCGGCCGCCAGCGCTAAGCTACCTCTGCCGCCATCGGTACTTCTCGCTGGTTGGAGTTCTGGGAGCGCTGTCCGCCAGCGGTACGCCTCTATGTCTGCCAGCGGTACATTTTCGTGGTATTTTTTTATTTTTTCTAAAATAACGTATCCCAGTAGTATATCAAATATAAATACAGTATATTCAGGTACAGCCGACCAAAATGACAATAACATAGAAAATTCCACATACAAAAGCGTCATAAGTTGTCATACACGAATACATGTCGATAGATTCATACACACGGAAGTTTTCCAAATGAACTAGTGTCATCTAAACCACAATCTTATACAAGAGAATGACAATAATGATGAGTAAGAAGGGGATGACGATGAAGTTGGACTTCATCCGGTTCTTCCTCTCTTCCGCAAGCAGGTGATGCAAGTATCTATATTCTGTCTCCGCTTTACTGTCGTAAATGTTGTGGTTGTTCACGATGATGTTGGACTTCATCCGGTTCTTCTTATCTTCCTCAAGTAGATGATTGGAATACCTAGCTTCCGCCTCGGCTTTAGTCTTGTAGCTTTTGTGGCTGTTACCTTTGAACTCATTCACTTGCTTTTTACAGTCTTCCCACTCTTCATAGACTCCAGGAACATGACCTTTGTACACCACATACCACTTTCCCATTTCTCTGTACACAAGACGCATATAAAAGTATAAGTCAAATAAGAGTTGTAAGAAAAAAAATTGTGTACATAAGAGAGAAGAAAGATTAAAACAAACAAAAAATTAACTAAGCATGCATGCATCTAACGAGTTGTGTACATAGGACAGAATAAAGATTTGTTCCTCGATCACCTTCTCTCCAGTATCTACGGAAACGGTTCACAACCATTTAACGAGTTGAATGGCCTGTGATCACCCGCACGGCTTAAGCGCCTTTCTATATCGGCATTAGATGGTGGTTGAAAGCCGTAGTAGAATTGCCCATCTTCATCTAGGACGTCACACATGATGATTCGCGCGATCATGTTCTGAATGTATCGGAACTCAGCTGTGATAACATAATCAGTGGAGTCCTTTAGTCTATCGACCCATGCGTTGAAATCACGACAAACAAATTGGCCTCGTCGTTGATACTTTAAAAACCACCTCATTTGATAGAGGAGGTACCATGACTCCATGCAACTACTTGAATCCTGCTTGATGCAGGGGAAATACGTTCTATGCGCGAATCTAAACCTTCCATCCTATGTCTTTCCTGTTAGTAAAATCAGGCCACCCTTCATGGCGTAGCCGTTGAGAGCATTATTCAGAACAATCTTGATGTTGGTGTAGTCTCGCTTAGACTCCGCCCTGTCTTCATGGCGATCCCCGCTATCGAGATACAAGGCAGACACGCGTTCCATGTCCAAGTGGATTAGGGTGCCGTGTTAGTTTGTGCGCAAAAAATCACCATTGTAGACGCAAATTAAAAGATGGAAATCTATGGAAGCATGTTATGACAGGTAGGCATGACCTAGTCGGGAAAATAAGGCAAGAGAAATGAGCACTTCCTCGAAGCATTGTCGAGGAAGAGCTTTTGGAGATAACGCATCGCGGATTTCCTACCCTCAAGGTTGTTCATGAACATTTCTTGCATGTAGTAGGGATCAACCATCAAGATGTCGGGGGTATCCTCCATTTTGATTTGGTGCGCCATTTCGAGCGCAACAAGACGGACTATAGATGGGTGGAGCGGAAGCATATGGAACATTGAGAAGATATCATCAAATCTCACAAAGAACAGGTTTGCGCCAGCTTCCCTGATAAAGCCCAACTGTTGTAGGGTTTGTCCCGATCTTCACGAATTTGAAGCGGATTCGGATGAACACACGCAAGAACACGAAGAACATGAAGAACGCGAGGAACACAAGAACACAAACACGATACAAAGACACGTTTCCCTCACCGGTCGGTCCAAGCCGGTCCAATAGAATCCCAAAGGGAGAGATTGGCAAGAAGATACAAGGAGGGATCTTGAATGGTTGTTTCTCCAATGGTCAACCAAACCGATCCAATAGAATCACCCTAAGATGAAAGATTGGCCAGTAGCTACAACTACAAGTAGAGGTCTTGAATCCACAAGAGGGATCTTCTCCACAAGGGGAGGCAACTCCACAAGGGGAGGGGATGAGCACAAGCTCTATCTCTATCTCTAAGCTTGTCTCCTCCTCGTCCACGCGTACGCCTGATTACCCCCAAGAGCAGGGGATCACTGTAGCACCTCTCAATGTGGAAGTAAGGTGTCGATCCGCAGGAGCAAGAAGGAAAAGTTATATATTCCCTACAACTAAAGTGTCACAAGTTTTAGTTGATTATGCACTAAACAAGTTTAAAGAACAAGGTGGTTGATTTGATGGATGAAAGTTTAATGTAACAAAACAAGAATGTAAAAGTGTCCCAATCCTCTTCAATGCAAGAGGACAAGACAAATGTTTTCTCTTATAGGAACAATGGACATGGGTTCATGGGTTCACTTAATCTCTCTCTCTCATCTACGGTGGTTATCATGTTATAGATAAAGTACACACAATTGTCATGTTTTAATGGTAGCTTTTTATGACGGCTATATGTCCTAAAACACATAGTTGAAAGAGGTACTCATTTGTGTTGCTAGGTCACCCTCGTAAGGATAGCGTGGTTGCTGTCACTCCCACATCATATTCTTCCTTTTTACCCCCAGATAAAGGATGTTGGGCGGTACTGTGTCACTCAATACCTCTGCCGTGTCACATCGGCCATCCCGTACCCAAATACATCATACTTCTTAAAGAACAATATTCTATCAAAGTATGAAAAGTCATAAAAGTTCCAACACAACAGTAAATGCATAACAAATCATCTCATACCACAATATCCACCATAAGAATTACATAGATGACCGTAATCATGTTCAGCAGCTCATACGGTACTAATTAGTGAAGCTCAAGAGAGGAGAGATACATAAGTTACCACCACAAACCCATAGTCTAGAGGGTGGACTACTCCCCCTTCATCATGGAGACGGTAGAGAAGTCATTGGAGAAGGTGGAGACCACCCCGGCAGTGCCCCGCCGGAGTTTTCCCCCTCCAATCTGCAGCTCCAGATCTCTCTTTCGGTGTTTCTGTGTTTCGGCGGCGCTTGTTTTCGAGAACGCCGTGGGACTTCTTTTATAGTCGTTTTTAGGTCAAGACGAAGGTGGTGGAGAAAAGATCGACGGCTGTGGAGCCCCGAGGCCCAAGTTGGTGGGCCCCACGCGGCCAGGTACAGTGGCCGCGTGGGCCACCCTCTTTTGGCCCTCCGGCCTCCGTTTGCTTGCTTCCTTCGCTCCCAAGTCTTCCTCCTTCCAAAATATTGACGCCTGTATTTTTCCAGGTCATTTGGACGTCGTTTAGGTCCCTGAAACATAAAAGGAAAGAAATAGGGTTTTCTGCCTGCGCAGGGTTAATTCCATAAAAATAGGAAACAATTATTTATTTCCTAAAATCATTAAATAACAGTGGTATAACCCTTATATGATGCAAATATGATTGGAATATAAGTGATATAGTGCAAAGTTCATGTATGCATTTTACATGCATCAACGCCTTGGATGATCTTGAGTCTCGGACTTCCTTGGCATCGTCCCAGATGTCCGTCCTCGTCGTATGATACCTAGCATAGCCAAGGGGTAGGCGCTCAAGTAGTATACCATTCAAAGGGGCACGAAATAGGTTCTTGTAGAGGAAAGAGTTCACCTTTAAGTTCGATGACGACTTGTCATATGTTGGAGTGCTAGAATGGTGATAGCCGTGGGCTAGGGCTACATCACCAACCCGTCTGGTACCTTTGCAATGAAAAGGGGATATGTTGGAGCTGGTTGGTCGAGAAGTTTTGTCTCCACAACAAGAACAACCTCATGTAGGTCGAACAAATGTCCTCTCAACTTTTCGACACAATCCGCCGACAAGATCGCTTTACCCAAGTGATGGATCTTATGCCAGTTCTTGATGGGTATCCTGTCCACAAACCGGGAATTAGTCCCCTTCTCCGATCGGTTGGCGAAGTGCTCCAATTTTTGTTTCTTGTATCTTTTTCGTGCCTTCTTAGGCTTGTTCACCGGCGCATCTTCTGGCGTCTCTTGATTTGGCAAGATAGGCACCAAATTGGTGATAGAGTCGCCGCACACGTAGCCGATCATGGGGGGAGGCCCTACTTGGCCTCCCTTCATCCAAGTCCCAACAAACTCACAAACGGTAGGAAACATGGATTTGAAGGTATTTGTGAGTTCGTTCTCGATGAACGCCTTCATCGGATCCTCGCCTTCTGTATGAGAACCCCCGGCCTCGTCGTTGTCGGCCATGTTCATACTAACGAGAAAAGTCGAACTTAGTATAACAAGAAAATTCACTTAATTAAATACTACGATACCCTTGAGGCTAAGTTTGCCAGAATGTCCGTCACGGCAAATGCGGGCACTCAAATATGTCCTAATTTTAGAAATAGTCATGCCAAAATTCACGAATTTTTTTGGCATGACCTTTGCTAAAATTAGGAGATATGGAGTACCCGAATTTGCCGGAACGGAAGCTAATCAACGTCCCGGCAATCTCAAGGGACTCAAGGGTACCTACAAACATTTTATATTCATCACAAATATCGATCGCATTCCGACATCATAACCACCACCACAATTACATCACATCACAACCATCACATTCATCAAAAAAGTTTAGGTATTTTACCAAACACGGCTACACGGCTAGGCTTTGACGGGTCGGTTATGAAGAAGCATTGAGACACGTGCTTAGCCAATACCCATGGCTCATTTTGTGCGGTGACGTTCGTGGTTCTTGATGAAGTGCCGGCTTCGGGTAAAACCATGGTGGTGAAGTATTGGTCTTCCTTTTTCACGGTGGATAACCTAGCCCATCTGACACGGAACATCGGCACCTTCTCTCTGATGCGTGTAAACCACACATCATTGGGAGACCCCAAGAGTAAGGTTTGATGAGTGTAGCGGCAGGTCTTCCCTCAGTAAGAAACCGAGGTTATCGAACCTGTAGGAGATGAAGACACTTCTGAAGGTGTCAACGGCGCCAGAAAACTTGCTGCGTTGATGGGGTGGTTCCGGCGGTTGACTTGGAATCTGCACACAAGACAATCACACTACTTTGCCCCAACGAAACGGTGAGGGTGTCAATCCCACCGACTTGCTGAAAACAAAGGATTAGAAGTATAGTGTGGAAAATGATGTTTAATTGCAGAGAATGAAAAAGAACAATGATTGCAGTAGGTTGTATTTCAGATGTAAAAGAATGGACCGGGGTCCACAGTTCACTAGTGGTGTCTCTCCATAATAAATAACTAACATGTTGGGTAAACAAATTACAGCTGGGCAATTGACAATATTGATAAGTGCATAACATGCATGTGCAAGTTGTGGTGTGTACTATGAGATTCATTTGGGCATTACGACAAAGTACACAGATCGCTATCTAGCATGCATCTGTGCCTAAAAAGTCCACCTTCAGGTTAACATCCGTACCCCTTCCGGTATTAAGTTGCAAGCAACAGACAATTGCATTAAGTAAAGTGCATAATGTAAACAACACATTCATCCTTAGACAAAGCATCATTAGGTTACCCCTAGTAGCAACAGTACATCCATAACCTTAGGGGTTGCTGTCACTCCCCCAGATTCAATGGAGACTGAACCCACTATCTAGCATAAATACTCCCTCTTGGAGTCACAAGCATTCACTTAGCCAGAGTTTCAACAAGAAACGGAGAGCATGCAAGATCATAAATAACATAGACATAATATTTCAGTATTCAACTTGACATAATATCAATATTCATCGGATCCCAGCAAACACAACATGTAGCATTACAATAAGATGATCTTGATCATGATAGGCAGCTCACAAGATCTAAACATGATGGCACAAGAGGAGAAGACAACTATCTAGCTACTGTTATGGACCCATAGTCCAAAGATGAACTACTCACACATCACTCCGGAGGCAGGCATGGCGATGTAGAGCCCTCCGATGATGATTCCCCTCTCCGGCAGGGTGCCGGGAAGAGCTTCAGAACACTCCCGAGTTAGGGTTGACGGCGGCGGCAGCGGAACTCTTTCTGGAATATGACTCGGGTCTTTAGGGTTTTCCCGAATAGATGAATATATAGTCGAAGGGCGGCGTCAGTGGAGACACGAGGTGTCCTCACCACGTGGCGGCGCGGCAGGAGGTGGGACCGCGCCACCACCTGGTGAGGGTGGCCCACGGCCCCACTTCGTCTCTCCTTCGGACTTCGTGTACGTGACATAAAAATAGGAGGTTGGGCTTTTGTCTCGTCCAATTCCGAGAATATTTCTAGAACAACTTTTCTGAAACAAAAAACAGCAGAAAACAGGAACTAGCACTGTGGCATCTTGTTAATAGGTTAGTCCCAGAAAATGCATAAAATGATATAAAGTGTATATAAAACATGTAACAATTGGCATAATATAAGCATGGAACATCAGAAATTATAGATACGTTGGAGACGTATCACTCTCCAGAGTAGTTAAGCTCCCAGATATCCTCTATCCTTCCGTAGTACCTGTACTTTTTGTAACCGACGTAAGATAGCATTGTTACCCCTGAGTTTTGATAGTCGGAAGTTTTGTCCTTTGCCTCTGTATAGAAAGTGAACCCGTTGATATCATATGCTTGAAATGTCGCGAGGTTGGGGCAGGGGCACGTGACAAGTCGTATAATAATCTACCTTCTGCATCATCCGTTGGCGGAGTGACAAGCTCATCTTTGAACCAACTCAAGAAAGAGGAGTTGTGCTCTCTGATTATTTCTCCTTCGGTCCTTTGTCTGCCCTGACCAATGTACTTCTGCTTAATCGTCTGTTTGTGCTTTTCCACCCAAGTATCGGCCATTTGAAGGTGTCACATGTAAGTCCCGTGCGCCATTTCTGTGACCTGACCCACCTAACTTGCAGTGCTTGTTAGGGGGCAAACCAACAGGGTTATCAATTATCTCCAAATGATTCGTGCAGAAAAAGATGCACTCTTCAGTGAGAAAGCCTTGAACGATGCTTCCATCCGGACGGGCCCTGTTACGAACAAATCCTTTTATGACCCCATTCATCCTTTTGAACGCCATCATGTTGTGGAGAAACAATGGTCCGCGATGAATGATATCATCCACGATGTGGACCAACAGATGCACGCAAATATCGAAGAATGCGGGCGGGAAGTACATCTCAAGCTCGCATAGTATCCATACAAACACGGGCCACGTGCTGTGTGAACTGCTCTGGTTGCCAAACGGATTGAGACCGTCGGTGCTCACACCCAATCTGATATTTCTTGGCTCGTCTCCAAAGTCTGGATCGTGAGCGTCTAATGCTTTCCACTGGCTTGCATCCGAAGGGTGTGTCAGAATTATCTTTTCACTCCGTTCTGAATCTTCCACCACAGTCGTCCTTCTTTCCACGTGCCAACGCATAAGCTTTGCTTCCTTACGGTCTGCGAAATATCGCTGCAGACGAGTGATGACTCCCAAGTGCAGGAGATCAATTATAGTACCTTTCAATTAGAAAATGTTGTCGAACCCACGAGGAGCTGAAGCTATTGGTTAGCAAGATTGATAAATAAAACAATAAAAGATGCAAGTGTTTTTGGTATTTTTGGTTGTATAGTTGCAATGCGGAAAATAAATAGTAGCAAGTGAAAGCTCTCAATGAGAGAAAGCTCAATCCTCTTATGTGGCAAGAGGACAAGCTCAAGTGATGTGTAACTTATATGTGGAAAACATTCCCGAGGGCGGCATGGATATTGCTAGGCATATATATTTATTAAACAACACGTTGAATATCTTGTCAAGTTTTAATCTTCTTTGGACGGAGCCATAATTCGGTATAGCTAAATAAATAGACTACAGCCCCTTATGATGGATCATGTGGCCAAGTAAATGACTGTACAAGAATTATTAAGACATAATGCCCCACCATAGCATTACACTGTAAGGTCCCCGATACTAATACCCTCACAATATAATTTCATGACTCGGTCTCAGGTTTACTTGTCCTCCCAAGTCTTCCTCGATTCATTATACTACGGTGTTCTCCTATGAGCCCATAAAGGTGAAGTGTTGTGCAGTCGACGTTCGCACAACACCATCATAGAATCACATAAAAGATAAAATCTTCACAAAATACCAACACATGTTATATATAAATCATTGCCAATTCATCCTATGCCCTCAGGAACATACGGGAACTACTCACAACGTGCAAACATGATGATATTCAGTGGCATAAGTGGTACAACACAATCTGAAAATATAACTTCACCCACAAATAATGACAAGTACTCAATCACAAATATGAATAGTAGCACAAGACAAGTATCTAGGGTATAGCAACTCTCAAACTACGAGGAGAACGGAATGGATCACGGTGATGAGGATGGAGATGGTGCTGGTCTTGATGGGGGTGATGATGTAGAGGCCTCCTCCCACGCCAAGGAGGAGAGGTGATGATGATGACGATGATTTCCACCTTCTCCGGAGCTCCAGAGCAGCAGGATATGATCCCCCTCGGAGGGAATCAGGAGTTTCGCCGCCGCCGCGGCCTCGGATGGTTTCGTGAAAATTAGGGCGTAGCTTTTCGGGCGAGACGAAGGCGTCGCTAAAAAGCCCCAGGCGAGGAGGTGCCCGAGGCTCCACTTGGTGGGTCCCACGCAGCCAGGTACATGGGCCGCGTGCGCCCCCTTGTTTTGGGCCTCGTGGCTCTCCTCTCTTCTGTATTCTTCCTACTGCCTTTCTCCTGATGAAAAACTGACGTGGTATTTTTCCTTTTATTATTTGGGTTCCTGTAGCTCCTGAAACAATAAAAACAAGAAAAGGGGGTTTTCTGCCTCCCAGAAATTAAATACCAAAAATAGGGACTTTGTATGAAAGTCCCCTAAATCATCTAAAACATGTAAAAAACAATGATATAATAGTGCAAATAACATTCTAATATGCTACTAAAGGTTGCATAAATGATGATATAAAATGCACGCATCAACTCCCCCAAGCTTAAACCTTTACTGGTCCTCGAGTAAGTAAGGACATAGATCATTACATGCATCAATGGACTTATGGTTGATAAATAAATACGAGCATTGTATCATCATCATATTCAGTTGCAAGATAAGATTAATGAGCTAAAACTCATACACATGAGGGCAACATAAGTAGAAGCTCTAGCAATCACCCTTACTTTTGAAATCAAATAACCATTGTATGTTGGACAATCGAATCATATTGTTTTTCACATGCTTTTGCTCTTTATGGCAAGCATTATAATCTTTTATACTTTGCTAAAATTTAAAGATAAGATAAACTCTCATCGGATGACAAGTTCAAAGAAGACAAATGAAAAGATAGATAGATATAAAAATTGTTTTCAACCTTGCTTCACTAGTAACTAGTGCAAACTTTAGTCATGGATATCTCAATCAAGTTCCTATGCTCTATACCACCTTTATCTTACACTTTCCATGGCTAGCTGAAACTTCAGGTGCCTTCCTTTTCATACACATTCAAGAGCATGAGTATTGACATATCCATGATCATTAATTTGCTCAAAAGATACTAGATTCTAACAAGAGTGTTTTATATCCTTTTCATTATCCCTTCTCAACTTTTTATCCTACAAGACCATATCTTAACTTTAAACTTTTAATTACAAGTCATATTGACTTTTTACTTATTTTATAATGAGATAATTCTACAATTGTCCAACATACTCAAGTTAATTAATTTCAAGGCAAGATGTGATTGAAACTCTAAATATGCCACGCTCATTTGCATGAGTGTTACCCATAAATATCCAAACAAGAGAATCATGGATGACACCATACTTTAATATTCATTGATAAACCATAAGATAGAGATACATGATAATGCTCCATGAGCTCACACACGCCTAAGAGATATTGATAACTAAACGATAAAAGCAAAACACACCATGACTAGATAGATATGATAGATTAATAGAGATAAAGACTAGGGTGAACTCCCCCAAGCTTGACATCTTGCTAGAACTCCCTCTCTTCTTCTTCTTGTCTATATAATAATTTTCTTCAAGACCTCCAATAATGCTCATCATAAGGTTGTAGGCCTTTTCAAACTTGCTTGCAGCTTCTCCCAGTTTTTGCATGAGATTCTTTTCCACCGTCTCCTTGCAAGGCTTCCACTCCGGACTTGGCACCTTCTTGTTGGGGATCTTGCGATCCCATTCACCAGGATAATTCTCTTGGGTGGCACGCCAGAATTTCCTGTCAATAAGAGTAGAAACCACATTTTTGCTTGCAAGTGAGAGCCTTGGAACTTTCCCTCCGGTTTGTATGCGCGTCGTCTGCCTCTTGTTTCCAAGAGAGTGGTTCACCCTCACACCGGCAACAGCAATGGGTGAAGGAGGTGATGTCGCCAGAGGTGCGATGTCGACGGAGGGCTTGTACTCTCCTTCTTCAGCTTCTTCCTTCTCCATCTCCTCCTCGTCAAGCTTGTAGTCTTCATCATCGGAATAGTCCTTCCTCTTCCTCTTCCTCCTCCATATGGACGTGGGGTTGAGGCCCTCGAGTTCATCATCATCGTCGTCCATGGAGGAGCATTGGTAGGATTATCCCGAAGACATGGCTAGAAACCTTCTATTGATTTAGGTGTAACAGCCACACTTTTGGTACTGTAAAATTTGAACCAAATTTTCACTTTTCTGTTCATGCATGCATCATGGCATCATTGGTTCTAGTTCTCAAGTTAAAACAAAGCGTTGAAAACAAATTGGAACAAATGGAAACAAGGGCACCAATTAAATTAGATCCTCGCAATTCCAAATTTGCTTGTTCTTGCCAACACAAATACAAATACAATTTCCTATTTGTCAAGGAAATTCCAAGGGTTCACAAAGAATATTTTGGACTTGCTCAGATAATTCAAAAGGTTTATAAATTTGAGTTATCCAAAAATGGCCATAAGCCACTCCCCATTTTATTCCCCAAGCAAATGGACTCCAAATGCATTCATATTTCTTGGAGTGCTTGCCCAAGGTGCAGGGAGGATACACAAAAATTGGCATAATTTTTGGAAGTGTAAAAGTGCCTCAAATAATTCAAAAACAGCACTGTCTTTTAAAAACAGAACCACAAAGGACTGGAATGTAAATAACCAAACGTTTTCCAGGGGCTTCCTTGCAAAATCGCCGTCTTCTTCTGTAGCGACCGCGCGCGCCGAGCTGCTCCCGCCGCGCCAGCTCGCCGCCGCGCCCTCCACTGCTCCCCTGCTCGACGCCGTCCACCACGAGGGGATAAGAGCACCACCGAGGCCACCCGCTCTCTCTCTCCCCGATATTTTCCCTCACGCGCTCTCTCTCTCTTCTCCGCCATGGCTGTGACCTAGCCGAGGTCGCCGCCGCAAATCGCCGCCATTCCAGGAAGCGCAGAGCAGATCGAAGCACACCGCCGCCTTCGCCGCGTCTCCCTCTCCCTCTCCGTGCAAGGAATCGAGAAGGGAAGCCCGGGATCGCCGCCACATTGCCGTCTTCTTCCTCTCCGGCCGCCGGACGTCGACCAAGCTCGCCGTCGCCTCTGACCTCCTCCTTCTTCGCCGAGCTCACGTACGCGTCAAGGGTGAGCAGAGGCACCTTCTGGACAGCTCTGTTTTCTCTTTCGCGCTCTGGTTCGCCGATTCGCCGTAGCCCGTGCGCAACCGCCGCCGTAGCTCGTCGCCGTGGTCAACTCCGGCGACCAATAGGTAGCGGCGCCGCCGTATTCTTGCTCGCCGTGTCCGTGTGAGTCCGTAGCCACCAGTAGAACGCTCCCTCGTGCTGTTGATCGACGTGTCCGTGCTCGTCGCCGGCGACGGCCGACGCGCGCGTCCGTGACGCCGCGCTCCGGTCAAACCGGCCGCTGGGCCCACGCCTGTCTGTGGCTGTGGCTAGCCCATGGCTGAGTGAGAAACGTTCCCGTGCGATTTTTCTGAGAAATAAAAGAAAAGGCAGAAATGCAAATAAACTTGTAAAATCCATATCTTCTTGAATACTAATCCAAAAATTGCAAATAAGATATCAAAATGTTCAGAAAAATAAATGGAGTCCATTGATATAGCTCACACATCCCACTAAATTCATTTAATTGCTGTTTCATTAAATTGAAGAAAAGGGCAGAAAAGAATTAAGTCTTGGAAAATCAATATCTTTTTATTGATAGATCACAAAAATGCAAACTTGGTCTTTAAATGACCCGGGGAAGAAACTTTACATTTTTCCTGACAATTTCATGTTGAAATGAATACTGGAAATAATTCGTTCTTGCCTTTTTGTAAAATGGCAGAAATGAATTGGATTTTGTGAAATTCATAACCTTATGAAAATTGATCCAAAAATTAAGTGTGGTATACCAAAATGTTCAGCAACAAAAGTACTTCAAGTTTCACTTAATTTTTAATCATGGATAAATAGTTTTGGTGTTGTTTAAAATGAATTACTAAAATGGCAGCCCTAAATCTAGTATTGAGAATGCAATAACTTTTCATTGGATAATCAGAAACATGTGTTTAATATGTCAAAATGCTCATGAAATTATGAACTAACCAGTAACCTCAAATTCATGCATGTTCGCATCATATTTCAGTACTGTACATTTGCAAGAATGTCTAATTCCATTAAGTTTAAATATGGGGATTAATCCAAATAAGGCAATAAATATATTTGGGACCCCATTTAACTTGTTGGTCATGTTTAATACTTCTATGGTGCATTTAAAATGTCATATCATCATGTGCTTGTGCATTGCACTTGTTTTATATGGTGTGGTATTTTGATTGTGTTTTCCGATGTTCTTATACATCGATAGATCAAGCAGTCGGGGTTCCACCGCAATACCCTGACGACCCGTATTACCAGCCTGCTGAACAAGGCAAGCGTAATCCCCCCTCTGAGCATGTCTCCTCCTATGTTTTCCGCAAATATTTTCTCCACTATATTATTGCATGCGGTTCCAAATGTCACTTTGGTAGGATTAGAGTATCCTATAGCTGCATTATGTTTCCGATGCCAATACCTGTTCCCCTCCTAATATCCATAGGATTACTTTGTTGGCCTGAGTTAAGTAACTATGTACTGCATATGCTTAGCCATGCTTAGTTAAATGCTTAGTTGTCTGGTGGATATTTCGTTGTTGGAATTGTTGACGGAAGTCCGGATGATGGTGGAGAAATGTGGATACTATTAATAAACATGCTTAAAGGCGGGGATGAGAGGCCACATGGATGTGGTGGGTTGTCTCGTTCTCGTCGCCTAATTGCGAGTTCTCCCCTTCGAAGCCAAGACCGAGCGTGCAACCATGCGTGGGGCATATGGAGCCCTCGTCGACCGACTAACTTGTGGCGGACTAGCCGAGGGTCCTCTAGTTTGGTTTTCCATTTGCACGTGCGATGAAGATGGTGGCCCAGACTGAGATGAGGATGGTGGCGTCAGGAGAATAAGTGGCCGTGGGACAGGGTGTTGGAGGCACCTCTTGTCCTATCACCACTGATGATCCTGGGTTAGTCTTAAGCGAGGTAAAGGTTGTAGCCGCGCCCACTCAGCCAGCTCTCCCTGGAAGAGAGCAAATGTACAGGCATGTACGGGTAATGAGCCGGACGGTACGCGTGGATAAGAAGCTAGAGCCCCTTCGGGACTCCGGCGACTTTCCCTTTGTACACCCCTGCAGGGTAAATCTTTTCGAAAAGCCGTGTCCACGGTCAAGGACGACTTGGTGCCAGATTCAGAGATCATAGAATAACTTGAACGGAATGATTAAAACCTGAGTACTAAAGGTACTACCAAGAATGCAAGGTTGACTTCCTCGAGGGTGATTCGGGGAGGTGCCTTCGTAGACAGGTACAGTGGTTGATGTTGGTGGTTGTCGAAGATGATCAGAAGAAAAGAGTTTACTTCTTACCCCCTTTGAAAATATTCTGATTAGTCGATGCCATGGAGTTATGTCTTTTATAAAGAAAACTAGCTTTATGCAAAATAGCCATACAACCTTGTAAGCCAATCTTCGAGCTAGTAGCTCTAATAATCTTGCAGAGTTCGTCGAACTCAACGTTGCCTTGTTGATTCTTTCAGAGGAGGACTTCCTCGACCTCGAAGGTGGGTTCTTCGTGGAAGTCGACGAGTAGTCTGGGGTTCCCAGGTGGCAGCTTGGGACATCTCGGAACATCTGGCGCTGGGGATGTTTATCTGTAGGCCTCTTAGGCCATAATTTGGTTCTTGTTGTTAGAACAACTTAATTTGCTTCCGCTTGTTGTACTGTTGGGTCGGTGACCTCTGGTTGTAATATTTGCTATCTTTCTCTATTATAAGAGTTGAACTATAATGCTTTGAGTCGTAGAGTCTGTAATGTGCCAGTTGTTCCACAAGTCTTGATCTTATTATTATGCTTTGATAGTTGTGCCTGTGTTGAGGCATCAATCGGGGTGTTGCGTTGTCTGGAGTGAGGTGTACCCAGCAACGCCTGCCAAAGGTTTTGGCCGGGGATTGGTAAACCCGTAACCTCCGGTTGTATCGCTTAACCGGTGACACACAGCATCACTGTATAGCAGTCGGGTCAGGGCGCCACATTAGGGTTTCTGAAACTACACGGTTTCTCTCAATTACCTCTTCCGGTGTTTGTAAATTCAACTCTTCCACCATTCCGGTGAAGCTCTTTCCTGCAATATAAGGTTTAAGGCGTTGTCCATTGACTACATGAGGTTTACCTTTCATGTCACCGTGAAGACGGATAGCTCCTGAACGGTACACCTCCTGTATCACTAATGGTCCCTGCCACTTTGAACGCAACTTTCCTGCAAAAAACTTAAACGAGAGTTTGATCACCTACTTTGAATTCCTTTTTCTTAATTTTCTTGTCATGCCAAATTTTAACTTTTTCTTTAAACATTGCACTTTCATAAGCTTCATTTCTCCATTCGTCTAGTAGGTTTAAATCAAGAATTCTCTTCTCTCCGCAGTTTTAAAATCAAAGTTCAATTGTTTAATAGCCCATCTAGCTTTATGTTCTAATTCAACAGGTAAATGACAAGCTTTTCCATAAACCATTTTATAAGGAGACATTCCCATAGGATTTTTAAAAGCAGTTCTATAAGCCCATAATGCATCATTAATTTTAGTTGGCCAATCAGACTAGACTTATTCACTGTCTTTTCCAAAATGAGTTTAATTTCCCTATTACTTAATTCAACTTGTCCACTTGTTTGAGGATGATAAGGAGATGCAATTCTATGGTTAACATCATATTTTGCCAAAGTTTTTCTAAGAACACCATGCAAGAAATGAGAACCACCATCAGTAATTAAAAACCTAGGAACACCAAACCTGGGGAAAATGATGTCCTTGAGCATCTTCATTGCTGTGGCATGATCTGCACTTTTGGTTGGAATTGCTTCCACCCACTTTGTAACATAATCAACTGCAACCAAAATGTGAGTATGCTTTGTCTTTGATTCTGGGAAAGGTCCCATAAAGTCAAAACCCCACACATCAAATGGTTCAAGTGGCAAAGAATAATTCATAGGCATTTCATTTCTCCTACCAATATTTCCTACTCTTTGACATTTATCACAAGATTTAACATATTCAGCACAATCCTTAAATAAAGTAGGCCAATAAAACCAGATTGTAATACCTTTGCTCCTGTGCGATCTCCTGCATGATGCCCTCCATAGGGACTGTCATGACAATCTCTTATAATAGCCTGTTGTTCATGCTCAGGTACACAACGTCTAATAATACCATCCACACTTTTCTTATAAAGGAAAGGATCATCCCAAAAATAATGTCTAAGATCATAAAAGAATTTCTTTCTTTGTTGAAAGTGAAGTGTGGAGGTAAAACTTTACCAACAATAAAATTTGCATAGTTGGCAAACCATGGAGATGCAACTTTAGCACTAGAAACATTAACATTGCAAGTTGTTCATTAACAAAGCTATCATTAATAGGAATAGGATCATCAGGTATATTTTCCATTCTAGAAGATGATCAGCTACTTGATTATCTTCCCCTTTCCTATCAACAATGTGTAAATCAAATTCTTGCAATAAAGTACCCATCTTATTAATCTAGGCTTAGCATCTTTCTTATTCATCAAGTATTTAATAGCAGAATGATCAGTATGCATGTGACTTTTGAATCAGTAATATAAGGTCTAAACTTGTCACAAGCAAATAGTACTGCTAAAAATTCTTTTCAGTTGTAGCATAATTCTTTGAGCAGCATCAAGTGTTCTACTAGCATAATAAATAACATTCAGTTTCTTATCAACACGTTGGCCCAAAACAGCCCCAACTGCATAATCACTAGCATCACACATAATTTCAAAAGGCAATTCCAATCAGGAGGTTGAATAATAGGAGCACTTATTAAAGCATTCTTCAAAATATTAAAGGACTCAATGCAATCATCATTAAAAGAGAAAGGAACATCCTTTTGCAAAAGATTGGTTAGAGGTTTTGATATTTTGGAGAAATCTTTAATAAACCTACGGTAAAAACCTGCATGCCCAAGAAAACTTCTTATACCTTTGATGTCCCTTGGGTATGGTAGCTTTTCAATAGCTTCTATCTTTGCTGGATCAACTTCTATTCCTTTCCAGAAATCTTATGCCCAAGAACAATACCTTCAGTAACCATGAAGTGACACTTCTCCCAATTAAGAACTAAGTGTTGGTCTTCACAACGCTGCAAAACTTTGTTAAGGTTGAACAAGCAATTATCGAAGGAAGTACCATACACAGAAAAATCATCCATAAAAACTTTATCTTTTCAATATAATCAGCAAATATAGCATTCATGCATCTTTGAAAAGTAGCAGGAGCATTACATAAACCGAATGGCATTCTCCTATAAGCAAATGTACCATATGGGCAAGTAAAAGTGGTCTTTTCTTGATCATCCTTATGGACAGGAATTTGTGAGAAACCTGAATAACCATCTAGATAGCAAAAGTGAGAGTGTTTAGATAACCTTTCTAACATTTGATCAATAAATGGCAATGGATAATGATCTTTTCGAGTTGCTTTATTTAATTTTCTGAAATCAATACACATCCTATAACCAACAACAGTACGTTGAGCCACAAGTTCATCCTCATCATTTGGAACAACAGTCATTCCACCCTTTTTAGGAACACAATGAACAGGACTAACCCACTTACTATCAGCTATAGGATAAATGATACCAGCTTCAATAAGTCTTATTACCTCTTTCTTACCACTTCTTTCATTTTTGGATGGAGACGGCGTTGATAATCAACAACAGGTTTTGCATCTTCCTCCAAATTAATTTTATGCATACATAGAGCTGGGCTTATACCTTTAAGATCATCAAGAGAGTATCCAATGGCTGGTCGGTGAGCTTTTAGCACATCAAGTAATTTCTCTTCTTCTTCAGCTGAAAGGTTAGCACTAATAATGACAGGATATATGCTCTTCTCATCCAAATATGCATATTTCAGATTTGCAGGCAAAGGTTTAATTCAAAACTAGGATCCCCTTTAGGTGGTGGTAGCACTCCTAAATTATCAGGTGGGATATGCAATTGTAATTGTGGTGGTTGTTGCCATAATATTTGTTCTAAAGCCTCTTTTTCCTCATCATTAAATGGTTCATCTTGATTAAGCATATAACGTTCTACAACATCTGTTGAAGCTACAGCTATATGAGCAAGAGTTTCAATTAAATCTTCAGAAATTGGCTCTTTCAACATGTTTATCAGCAAATTTGGAAAAGTTGAATTCAAGTTTTCACCAGCACATTTAATAAACACTTTCTCTTTAGGCAAATTAATTTCAGCACCAACAGTATGTAAGAAAGGTCTACCAAAAATGATAGGACAAAATGAATCTTGAGGACAACCAAGCACAATAAAATCAGCAGGATATTTTATTTTGCCAACCAATACTTCAACATCTCTAACAATTCCAAATGGACTAATATAATCTTTATTAGCAAGTTGAATTGTCATACCTGTCTCTTCCATAACAATAGGATCAATATCAGGCTTGATTTCAAGATAAAGAGAATATGGAATGACACTAATACTTGCTCCAATATCACATAGACCATGATAACTTGAAGTCCCAATAGAGCATGATATAACAGGTTTCCCAACTTGGCCGAATTACCTTTGATGACTTTAGTAGCATCTTCACATAATAAACATCAACAGGGTCTTCTTCATTTAGTTGCTTGATAACAGAAATTTGAGTGTTGACTTCCACCTGTTCATAAGGCTGAGAACATCTTCTTTACTCTTGTTAGTAACAGCAATAAGTAAATTCTCCTTAACTTTTTGGATATGGAGGTGGTTCAACATACTCCTCAATTGTCACAGATGACACTGGTTCAACCTGTTTAATAACTTTAGGAACAACAATAGATTGTTTAACAGGTTCAACATAAACTTCAAACCACTTTTAGGAACACATATGATCAGCAAAACCTTTAGCTATCTCAATTATAACATAAGGATCAAGACCAAAAGTATCACTCAGATTTTTAAACAAATAGAAGTAGAGAAATTCTCTACACATGAATATCATAATCAAAATAGGCTCATTACCTTTATCAAGATCCCAATGACTAGTATTTTCAGAAATAGTCTCCAATAAATTCCATGCTTCTTCTTCAGTATTATTAGTAAAACTTCCACCAGATGAATTATCCAGAATTCCTTGTGCTTCATAGGTAGCTCACATAAAAGTTTATCAATATAAGTTTCCTTGTAAGATCATGACAAGGATTCTTGCGAAGGAGTTCCTTTAACCTCCCCCAAGCTTGAGTAATACTCTCTCCCAGATGTGGCCAGAAATTGAATATATAGCAGCGGTTATCATAAGCTTCTTTAGGAGTAAAATATTTAAGAAAGAAAACCTTCCTCAAGATACTCCATTCAATCTGACTCTTCATCCAAAGACCTGTACCAATCACGAGCATTACCAGATAAAGACAAATATAATAACTTCCTTTTTACCTGATCTTCAGAAATACCAGGAAGTCTAAATAAGCCACATATGTCTCAATTTTCCATGTTCACGTGCAGACTTAGTTCCATCCCTGTAAATGGATTTTTCATAACTCTTTTAACATGACCAATGGGAATTTTAAATCCCACTTTAGGTATCTCAGCACAGTAGTTTCAACCACTTTAGGAGTAGTGGCATAAGCACTTTCATATAGAGCAAGATGCAGCGAGACGATTCATAAATGCCATAGTAACAATGAGATAAAACAGAAATAAAATTCAGCTTTCAAGTTTCCTTACCAAACTTCTTACCAATAGCGCTACGCTCCCCGGCAACGGCGCCAGAAAAGTATCTTGATGACTCCCAAGTGCAGGAGATCAATTGTAGTACCTTTCAATTAGAAAAGGTTGTCGAACCCACGAGGAGCTGAAGGTATTGGTTAGTAAGATTGATAAATAAAACAATAAAAGATGCAAGTGTTTTTGGTATTTTTGGTTGTATAGTTGCAATGCAGAAAATAAATAGTAGCAAGTGAAAGCTCTCAAAGAGAGAAAGCCCAATCCTCTTATGTGGCAAGAGGACAAGCTCAAGTGATGTGTAACTTATATGTGGAAAACGTTCCCGAGGGCGGCATGGATATGCTAGGCATAGAGATTTATTAAACAACACGTTGAATATCTTGTCAAGTTTTAATCTTCTTTGGACGGAGCCATAATTAGGTATAGCTAAATAAATAAACTACAACCCCTTATGATGGATCATGTGGCCAAGTAAATGACTGCACAAGAATTATTAAGACATAAAGTCCCACCATAGCATTACACTCTAAGGTCCCCGATACTAATACCCTCATAATATAACTTCATGACTCGGTCTCAGGTTTACGTGTCCTCCCAAGTCTCCTCAATTCATTATACTACGGTGTTCTCCTATGAGCCCATATAGGTGAAGTGTTGTGCAGTCGACGTTCGCACAACACCATCATAGAATCACATAAAAGATAAACTCTTGACAAAATACCAACACATGTCATATATAAATCATTGCCAATTCATCCTATGCCCTCAGGAACATACGGGAACTACTCACAACGTGCAAACATGATGATATTCAGTGGCATAAGTGGTACAACACAATCTGAAATATAACTTCACCACCAAATAATGACAAGTACTCAATCACAAACATGAATAGTAGCACAAGACAAGTATCTAGGGTATAGCAACTCTCAAACTACGAGGGGAATGGATCTGGATGGAGATGGTGCTGGTCTTGATGGGGGTGATGATGTAGAGGCCTCCTCCCACGCCAAGGAGGAGAGGTGATGACGATGACGATGATTTCCCCCTTCTCCGGAGCTCCGGAGCAGCAGGATCTGATCCCCCTCGGAGGGAATCAGGAGTTTCGCCGCCGCCGCGGCCTCGGATGGTTGGAAAAATTAGGGCGTACTTTTCGGGGAGACGAAGGCGTCGCTAAAAAGCCCCAGGCGAGGAGGTGCCCGAGGCCCTTGGTGGGTCCCACGCGGCCAGGTACATGGGCCGCGTGGGCCCCCTTTTTTGGCCTCGTGGCTCTCCTCTCTTCGGTCTCTTCCCTCTGTCTTTCTCCCGATGAAAAACTGACGTGGTATTTTTCCTTTTATTATTTGGGTTCCTGTAGCTCCTGAAACAATAAAAACAAGAAAAGGGGTTTTCTGCCTCCCAGAAATTAAATACCAAAAATAGGGACTTTGTATGAAAGTCCCCTAAATCATCTAAAACATGTAAAAACAATGATATAACAGTGCAAATAACATTCTAATATGCTACTAAAAGGTTGCATAAATGATGATATAAAATGCACGTATCAACGAGGAATGAGCGGAAAGTACCACACAACTTTGCGAGGGGCTTTCTTCCCGGTCTTGTATCGATCGGCATTGCACACTGGACATTTGGTCATTCCCTTGTCCTCTTTCCGAAATATGTAGCAATCGAAGATGCACACATGGTACCTCTCGTGCGGTAAATCAAAGGGGCACACGACTTTCTTGGCTTCGTCACAACTTTTAGGACACGTGTTGCCCTTCGGAAGGATACCGTGCAAGTATTCCAGGTTAGCGTCGACGCTTATATCGCTCAATTTGTGTCTTGTCTTCATCTGCAAAAAATCAAGCGATACTTTCAAGCGGGAATCTTCTGGGTCGCAGCCTGGATAAAACGGAGTATTTGAATCTTTCTCCAATTGCGCCAGCTTAGATTCCCTGTTAGCTGTCTTCTGAAGAAACAATTCTGTTAGATGAGGGTCCCGCACGACTGAAGTTAGCGGTGTCCGTGTGTCCTCCTCTTCTGGTACCACATGATCATCATCGTCTTCTCATCATGTTGCACGGGATCCGATCAGGCTCTTCGTCTTCTTGCCCCTCGTCGTTATTGTCTTGCTGCCCTAGATCCTGATTATTTCCTTCCGGCGCACCATCATTTCCATCATGTTCATCATCTGTTAACCGGCGAGTGTGGCCATCCATGAAACCACGGAAGAGCAGGTGTTCCAGCAAATCTCCGGTAAATGGACTGATGCTGACCTCGAGTTTGCATGCGCGACACGGACACTGTATATCTTTGTGTTTATTCTGCAGCATGTCTTTCGTCGCGTGTCTCAAGTATGTATTCACGACACGTTCACTCATAATAACCATTATCACCTGCACGTTGTATAATCAAGACAATAATTAAGCACCATTTAATATTTTATCGGGTTTCACGAAAAAATTCGCCATGACCTTCCTACAAATAGGACTCAAGGAGAGTGCCAAAAGTTGCCGAAACGGAAAATGAATCAACATTCCGGCATGGTATTGGCACCCTCATTAAATTTCACACATCACAATACAAATTTATTCATGACAACTCAATTTCACACATTCCCAGCCATTTTTCATCCAGCATTTCGCATGGTTAAAAGATAAAAGATCACCTTAATAAGTTAAAACACACGTCAAAATAACCGCGGAAGTCGACCGAAAATGAAATCTAGATCTTGAGATATGAGTGACTTGAGTGGATATCTTTGGTCAAAGTAGGATGTGGGAGAGAGATCTAGTGGGATCTATCAACTAAATCACTTTTTGTTGGCTAAAAGTGGTTAATTTCATGGGGGAAAGGAGCCACAAATGGGGGAAACTCGAGCTAAGAGAGAGAAGAGTGAAGTGCAATAAGTGACCAAGGTGGTAGGTGCGACCGTACTTATGTCACTTTCCTAGGTTACCGCTGGCGGACGCTTCAGTGTGCCCGCCAGCGGTACTGAACTTACCGCTGGCGGACGGTGCAGTCGCCCGCCAACGGTACTGCCACCTTTTTTCCCGCTGAGCTCAGCCGACGCAACTACCGCTGGCGGGCCCTATTTATCGTCTGCCAGTGGTATATTTAGTACATCTGACGGGCACGTATGCTGCCCGCCAGCGGTAGTTTGCCCCGCCTCCTCCCTAATTTCTGCGCCTACCGCTGGCGGGCATAGATTGCGTCCGCCAGCGGTACGTCCAGAACCAGTGGCGAACTCGAAAAACCGCCTGCCAGCGGTCGAAGCGCTGGCGGGCGGACACGTCCGCCAGCGGTATGCTGGTGGCTATAAGCCTTTTCCTACTAGTGCCATGGATAGCTGGATATCCAGCCAGTGTGGATACGGACACATATTATACCCATGGATATTAGAGGAGACCAACGGATGAGCATGCACATTTCCATCTTTAGTTCTTTATTATAGAAAAATCGCAGCACGTTAATGATACTAGAAGAAGTTGGTGCGCTTTGCTGCGCGTTCGAGGGATTAGTGTTTGTTATCATTATATGACATTCTAATCTGACTAAAGATTAGTGTCTCATACATGATCATGAAATGAATTCATACCCTTTTCCGGAAAATATTGAGCGTGGTTGTCTAGCACCTGCAATATATATTGTATAGTACAAAAGTAACAACTTTCAATTTGTTAATCTCTTAACGAGACGAGCCCAAAGAAACATGTGCGAGGCGGGGCTAGTCGAGGTGCAGATGAAGGTAGAGCTGCGTGTGTCGCTCATGCCCATGCTTTCATGGAAGGAGGAGGCACGGTGAGGAAGGGGAAGGGAGAAAGGCCACTCAGTTGACTCGTCAGCCGGAGCTACAAACGGGAGTCATTTGGTATCCGTACATGGGAGGAGAGCGACGACAAAGTCAAGGCGTAATTAATCCATGATGCCTTTGAGAAGTGGACGTTGATTCGCGGCCAGATTTGAGGCCGAATCGATGAAAAATAGGTGGCAGTTGGTCACTGGAGGAGAGGCCGGAGGGCGTCATAAAACTTTCGATTGGCAGTTAGCATGCGTGTGTTGACCTTTCTGTAGCAGTATCCCAAGTGTTTTATATTTGCAACACTTTTTTTTACATACTTTTTGGTTTGCAAAATTTACATCAAGGGAATCTGTTGGAGCAAGATTTTTGGCCCAAATGAGCTAAAAAAAAGCTATCCCTAAAATCTGGCACCGTAAATTCATAAGATAAAAAAGTAAGTTTTGTATTCAGCTGAACGAACAGATAATATTGTTTCTAGCTTGATCTGATATAACAATTGAAAGTTATCACTGCACCTGGAGCAACCTGAGAGCTCAATTTTTAGGGAGTTTAGATATTCAAAGGATCTTAATTTTGTCGAAAGCGTTCCCATTGGCCAAGTTTAGATATCACTGCACCTCGATGTAAACAGTCTACTGGATGGTTCCCATTGGCCAAGTTTTGGGTTGTTTTATGTATTGGACCGGTGCAAACCAGCCCATTTATAAGGCAACCAAACATCTCAGATTTGGCCCCCAAAAATCTGTATGGTTCTTCACGGGCAACCAAATACACCCATAGAAACGCAACTGCTCCCAAGTCTTTCCGTTTGTTTCTGCAAAATAGTTACTTCTCCAAGAGAAAAATAGAGTCCTTCTGTAATCAGACTGAACAAGAACTCAAGAAAAATAGGTAAATGAAATGCTCTAATGGGCATCAAAAACTAATGGTCTCTTTGATCAACAGATTATTCATCTGAAAACACGGCATGCTCTTTTCTCGTTGACTGGGAAGAAATATAGTGTATTTTCTCAACCGAGTCATGCTATTCTACCAATGACAATTTGTTAATTTAGCAATGTGGGGAATATCCAAAAGACAGACACCGATTGGGTGTTTGCGGAAAGTGACATTTTCACGACTGGAAGACGTTGCAAGCAGATACGGTTTATAGAAAGGCATCATGGTGGATAGGTTTTATGAGTACGGAGGTGTTTTCAGTTGAAGAAGCGAATACTTTCAGCAAGACGAGAAAACGGAATCATGACAAGTCTCAGACAGAGAGCACTGCGCGGCAGGCTCGGAGTCGGAGGGAGATATCGTTTTTGCTGCGGCTGATGCTATCCCGTATGCCTGCGCAACGTTGCAGGCTGAAGCAGAAGCTTTTTTTTCATACGATTTCGGAAGAAGCCGGGTTCCACCATCAAAGGGTAATAGAACATATGTCTTATCCAAACTATAAGAAACGAAAAACGAAATCAAACTAAAACTGCAAGCCCAAATGATCTACCTCAGCAGGAGGAAGATATAGAGAGCTACTCCTCCGATCCATATAAAGTGTCGGAAGGAATCAACGTACCATGCACAAGCACAATGTCATTCCTATATTAGCGACACTTTTTATGAATCAGAGGGAGTATTAAAGTTCAGACCAAACCTACAAGACCCATGAGGGGAATAACAGACGCCCCGAAAGGATTAAACGACCCCCATGCAAATATATACAAGTTTTGAAGCAGAGGCTTTGGGTGACCCCATTGAAGGTATCAGAATTGGCTAATTTTTTTTAATAATACATTTTTTTAATCAAATTCAAAAATATTACGCAAATGTATGAAATGGCAAAAATAATACGGTCTCACCTGGGCTAAGCCGACAGGGCCCTGTCGGCCTGGGCTGGGCCGATTAGCCCTTATCGGCCTTGGCTAAGCCGACCAGGTGGGAGGGCGGGCCAGGCCTGCGGCCGACAGCGTGCGTGGCCACAAGTCGGCCACGTCGACGCCGACAGGCCTTTCGGCTTAGGCGAGGCCGACTAGTCGCAGAACAAAACGCCACGGACCTTCTTCTTCCTCCTCGCGTCCTCTCTCCTGTTCTTCTCCAAAACGAAAAGCTCCTGCGATTTTTTTCCTCCCAGCGTGATTTGTCCAACCAGCCATCAAATCTGTAGCCTAGAGATGTTAGAGAGTTAAGCCAACTCGGATCTACAAATGGGTTAGGTTTTGGTGTGATTCCGTGGTGTTTGGTTGGAGCAATGGTGGAGTTTGGGTGGAGGTTCATTGGCTGAGCTAGGCGTGGTGGTGGTGCTGCGGTGGTGCATCTGCTGCTCCGGCCGTGGTGGTGGTGGTGGTACTCCGTTGAATCGGCACGCTTCAAGGGTATGATTATTTTGGCTAATTAGGGTTTACAGTAATTACGCATGCATTATTGTTAAATATATAGTTGTTCCGGTAGTAATAATTAAGTATATAGTTGTTCCGGTTATAACAGTAATTTGGTGTCACATTTTTAGGTTGTCGAGATGAGTAATTTAGTGAAATGTTTGTTTTACTACGGTCCTAGCACAGTTGTAGTAAATGAGTTTGGAGCTGATTTGGGCCAGTTTCGATGGTCAGAGTTGGAACTGAGCGACCCACAAACATGATCAATAAGTCAGCTGAAAGATTGGTTGGCAGCATGTTTAGGGCTTAATCCCGAAACAGACACCGTCGGTGTGCATGCACTGTGGACGAAGTCAAGGTCACCGGTGTTTTTTTTATTTGAGGCCGATATATCGGACCTCTCAGATGGTGTGATGGTTGCAAGGCTACGAAAGCATGGGATGTACCCCTATCGCGTTACTGATACCTGTCGCGAAGGAGGTGATTCCGCCTGAAGGCGGGGGAGGTCACGATCCTGGACAGAGTAGTCAGGAGATGCATTTATCTGGTCATGATTATAATCAGGAAGATGTTGGAGGTGGTGGTTATGAATCTGGCCAAAACAGTGAGGCAGAAGTAGCAGATGATGAGGGTGTTGAGGCAGATGCGGATGAGGAATTCCAACAATGATGGAAGAGGAAGATGAAGATGGTGATAGTGCTTATGGTGATGATTCTGACGAGTCGGATGATGAGCATGTCGTGCCCAATCCTGCGTCATGGAGTCATGACTTTACTTCGTCAATGACAGTGAACGATGGTCATGATTCTGCCTGGGAATACCATCAGAACCATGTTGCTGTGGGTGCTCTATATCCCGACAAGCAACATTTGCAAGACGCAATCATTAAGTGGGCAATGTCGACATGCAAGACATTCAAAACCAAGGTGTCAAGTAAAAAATATCTGACAATGGAATGTGAGGTTGCAGGCTGTCCTGGAAGGGTGCACGGTTATCGCACTCAGTTCGCCATAAACTGGAAAGTGAGCGACGTAGTACAGCACACATGTAGAATTGACTGTATTCCTCAAGATCATCGTAACATTTCGTCGACGCTTATAGCTCGGTTGCTGTACTCAGAAACAGTACAGGGCAAAGCTATGGAAGCGAAGGCTATTCAGCATAAGGTGTTCACCAGGTTCAAGTACAAAATATCTTATGGCAAAGCTTGGAGGGCTAAGCAGATGGCACTTGAGAACAGATTCGGATCGTTTCTGGACTCATATGACTCAGTTGTTCGGCTCCTCCACACATTGCAGGCCCGTAATCCAGGCACATATGTTGACATAAAACACTTTTGGATGGCAGAGTTTCCAAACGTAAAGGTGTTGCATCGTTTGTTCTTCTCTTTCGGTGTATGCATAGAAGGTTTCACTCACTGTCGACCAGTGATCTGTGTTGATGGTACTTTTCTTACTGGCAAGTATAGGGGACAGATCTTGACCGCCATTGGTCAGGACGGCAACAATCAGATCGTGCCACTTGCATTTGCTTTTGTGGAGAGCGAGAACACTGAAAGTTGGACTTGGTTCTTCAGACAGCTTAAATAGCAGTAGTGAAAGATAAGCCGAACGTGTGCATCCTTCATGACCGCCATGCTGGTATACTGAACGCCATGAAGGCACTCACAAACCCTGTGGCTGCGGAAGAAACGCCATGGCTAGACCTGCAGAGTCGTTGGTGCATGCGCCATTTGGGGGCCAATTTTTTCTCACAGTTCCGAGATAAGGTTTTGATGAATCTATTCAAAAAACTATGCAAGCAGAACCAATTCTGGAAATACACTTTCATACGTGGTAAGCTTGATGAGTTTACTAACCGGCATGTTAGGCAGAGGAGAGCTGCACGAAATGTTGCAGTAGCAGCACATGTGCAACTTGTGGCGCAACAGCTAGCAACCGGGCGTGGACCACGGACCGAGGGAAAATTGGATGATACAACCTGCTTGGCAGGAGAGGTACGTGTTTAATGTACTTGTCCGTGTCATATATTATCTGTATTAATTTACTTGTCCGCTTTATGTTTATATTTGTTTTCTGAACATGCAGGTTGAAGTGGGCTGGGCTTTTACCTTTCGCGCGTCTAGTTGAGGCCACTCGTGACTCTCCACGCATGCTGCTAGACCACTGTCTTCTCACATGCTTAGTGGACAGATGGAGGCCGAGACCCACACGTTTCACTTTCGATGGGGTGAGATGGCTCCTACTCTCGAGGATGTATCTTTCTTGCTCGGACTGCCGTTGGCGGGTCAGCCCATAGGGCCGTTGCAAGCCCCAGAAAATCTGGAGCACGAGATGTCACTTCGTTTTCAGGGTGTAAACCCCCATGCTGGAGTGTTTATGTCAGAGCATCACGGACCAAAGCTTGAATGGTTGATGGATTTTCAGGTTTGTTCTATTTTCGCACATGTTTTATTTACAGAATTGTTTCCAGCTTATCGTCTAATACAATTTATTTTTTAATGTACAGATACAGAAGTTTCCTGGATTTCCTGACATGCCGCTGAATGCTACACAAATCACTAGAAGCCTGGAAGCATATATCTTGTGGCTACTCGGAAAGGTGATGTTTACCGAGACCCATGTCACCACTATTAGCGCGAGGTACATCCCTATTGCTTTCGAGATTGTGAGTGCTACAGAGCAGGCCCATATCACACAGAGGAGTTGGGGATCTGCTGTATTAGCGGCTACTTATCGGGCTATGTGCAATGCGTGCCAGCTAGTGTCGAGTTCAGCATCCATACTTGGATGTCCTTTGTTGTTGCAGCTTTGGTCATGGGAGAGGTTTCCAGTTGGACGACCAGACATGCGTGCTGGCGAGGCTTACCCAGTGGGTGCGTTTTTTGATGCTGATCACATAGACATGCCTACTTTTGGTTTTCTCTGGACATGCCGTCAGGTATGTAATCTACATATTTATCACAACTGTTACATTTTTATTCGACTTGGGCTAACTTTTGTTTCGTGCAGAGACGCTTTGCTCATTCTAACGTGAAGAACTGCTACTCGGCATTCACCGAGCAGTTCGACTTTCTGAGAGAGGATGCGGTAATATGGGAGCCGTACACGAATGAACAAAAGGAGGCTAAATACCCGGGTGGTATCTCTGACCTCTGCACGAGAGATCGCGCATACTAGATCCGCATGGGAGAGTGAGCAGGAAAGTGGGAGCATCCCTCAAACTCACACACAGCTGGACCATTGGATGGGTATGTACAACACTCCACCACCATAGCCCACACAGGAGACACAACAGGACCACGACGAGTCCCTGGTTCCTGGACGTGACGTTCGGCCACCGCACATGTATGGATGGACGCCGCCGCCTAACGCACCACCTCCGCGTCGTGGCAGACGTCGTGGCTGACACTTCACTCTATTCGTTGAGACTTGTCTATCTATCTATCTACCAGACTTATTTATATCTATGTTGGGACTTGTCTAACTATCTATGTACTAGACTTATTTCGCATTGATATTAGGTGTATGAGACATATCCGTATTTCTATGTATGAGACATATTATTATCTACGCACGAGACATATTATTATTATCTATGTATGAGACATATTTATGTTCGTATGTACGACACATATTATTATCTATGTACGAGACATATTATTATCTATGTACGAAACATTCTACATTGCATAAATTAATTTAACATACAACACTACACGTCCACGTTACAACTTCACTAGTTCTAAACACTGCATAGAACAACTACTGGTACAAATATTACATGCAACTCAACGATAACTAATTCGAATCAACGACTTCACTTCCCTCTGCCACGTGCTCATGTTGGAGGCATGAAGTCGTCATCACTATTTTCATCGACGACAGCCTTGGATGCACCAACACTCTTCAACTTACGTCTAGAGTTGCCTCGTTTAGGAGGCATGAAATCATCATCACTATCATCTTGAACGGCTTTCTTGGATGATCCACCACTCTTCGCCTTTGATATAGCCCTCTTCACTGCTTCAGCGTGAAGGAGATTTCCAGGCCCATCACGACATGCGCCAAAAAGCATTTCCATCCAACCAAAATGAGGGATCTCTTTGTTCACAAACTGTCCATCGGCAGGCCAGTGCTGGACATTCACAAAATCAGGGGAAAACAGTTAGTACGATAACACTAGATTCTAACATAATATAAATTCGGTACTCAGTTACCTTCACGTGAAATGCATAGGCCTCCGACGAAAAATGGATTATCTTTGACTTAGGTGTCATAGGCATGTCCCTAAGCCCGCCTCAATAGCTTTTAGCTCATTAATTCTCTGCCACTTCCACCTCCACCCATCAATTTCATCTGAAATTTCTTCAGGAGTCATCTGGATTTTGTTTTTTGGCTATAATTTCTCCCACCTCACGAATGTTGCCCCACTCACTAACTAGCTCCCTATAACAGCTCTTGGGCCTACCCTCCCTAATATTACCTTCAGTCCATATTGCGGCGTGATACAAAACACACCACGACCTATGCTCCGAACTAGGACCCGAACTACCAGACATCGTTCCTATCCGACTGAGGAAATAACCAAGCACCACACCCCTCCTCCATCACCAAATCTAATGGGGTATATATATAGGCTCACCCAGGAGAAGAAGAGCGGAGAAAAATGGCGGGAGAAAAAAGGCGGGAGGAAAATGGCGGGAAAAAATGGCGCGAGAACTATGGCGGGAGAATTAGGGCGGGAGAAATATGGCGGGAGAAGAAGGGCGGAAAAAATGCCGGGAGCGACAAACGGGAGGGAGAGAAGAAGGCGGGAAAAATAAGGCGGAACGGTGTGTCGCCGGGAAGGGCTGGCGCGAAAAATGCAGACTAATACGGAAACATGCACTGGTCGGCTGGGCCAAGGCCGACAAGACCTAGCCGGCCCAGCCGTGGCCGACAGGGTCTAATCGGCTTAGCCCTGGCCGATTAGGTCTTCTGACACGCGCAGGCGTCGGCCGACTACCTAATCGGCCCAGCCCAGGTCGACAGGGTCCTTTCGGCTTAGCCCAGGCCGAGGCCGTATTATTTTTGCCATTTCGTAGATTTGCGTAATATTTTTCGAATTTGATTAAAAAAATGTATTATTAAAAAAAAATTAGCTCAGAATTGCTGAGAAAATGGCATGGGAGAGTAAGGTTTTGCTACTGATTGCCTAGTCCTTTAACGTGCGTTTACTTGTGCAGTCTATGGTTCACAAGCTAAATCATGTTATGTGTCTGGACATCTACTCCGATGATGTTGTCCGCCTTACAAATTAATGGGTTGAGTGCCACCATTCCCATCAAAAAGCAGTGCGCCGCAGTTACAGACACATGTATTCAAATGTTACTCTTTAAGTTCATCTTTCAAGATACACATCAAGGCCCTTCACAAAACAACAAAGAAAAGAAAGAAAAATTGTGTCCCTGCGATGCTCAGTCCTCGTCCACAAAGATGGTCTCCTGCTTGAATAGTCCCCCGAACACGGGCCTCATCTCCTTGGGAGCCGGCTGCTTTGTTGCCTGCTTCACCTTCTGTGCCACCGGCTTCACGACGGCCCTTTGTGGTGCCAGCTTCTTGGCCCTGGCCTGGCCTCTCACAGTGGCGATCTGGGCTTCCGGTTCCTCGTCGTCCGAGTTCCGTGTGGCAGCAGCGCCTGCCGCTGCTAGCTGCGTGCTGAACTTGTCCCAGGAGAAGTCCGTGCTGAGCTTGAGGCCTTTGGCTCTGCTCAGAAGGTTCTCCAGCGAGGCTTGCGCCTCGTTCACTGGACCTGCACCTGACTCTTCAGAGGTCCCTTCGGCTTTGAGCTTACTGGTGGGTTCTTCTGCATCGCCAGCTCGCTGTGAGGCCAGGGCTTCCTCTGCAGCCTCTGCTTTTGCAGCAGCTTCTTTGTACTCTTTTCTTCTAATGTCCTCAGGAATACCTCTGAAGAATAGATTTTGAAGTATCAGTACAAAGAGTTGAATTCCGTGCATTTGCTGAAGTCATACTTTTGTGAATGAGACTGCTCGTAATGTGCGAAAGGAGTGATCTCAAAAAAAAAAAAAAATGAAAGAAGTGATGATCTGTTTTCATTTTGGCCGATCAGACTTTCAATTTCAAAGGATACAAACACGCAAGCATCATCGGTTATTTTAGACGGGAAAGGGTATGGTTGTACATTTAGCTGCTTTCCAACAGTAATGCAAAAAATGTTTTGCTCTGACTGATCGACTATGTCATTTTAATAAGGAAATGGCTCCTACAATACACATTGCAAAGATAGAGATTTTTGCTAACACAGGAACTAGTCAGGTGCTACTGGAGCAAACAGTGTTCCCGGAGTGGGTTTGCGAAGTGTTTCGTAGTGTTTTTTTTTTTTGGGCGAAGTGTTTCGTAGTGCTATGAGAGCAATTTTTTGTCCACGGCAACACTTTCTACTCATTGTTGCAATTATGACAAGGTTGTCAAAGAGACACGTAAAAACAATCAATATCAAGGAGTCAAAAAATATCTGATGAAAAATAGGTTGCCTACTCACGTTAATGCCTCCACTGTTGGCTTGGATGTGCCCAGTGAGCTAGTTGAAACTTCCACAACCTGGAAATTGAGAATTATTTCGACGAAGTCAAAATTGAGTAAATAAGCACCCATAAGATAAAACTATTTTTTTTGAAAGGAAGATAAAACTATTTTAATTATAGTCTCTTTTGTCATCATAACCATTTTGTACGTAGCATTTAAAGGGTATACACAAACATCACAATATATCTTTTCGTGAGGGATGCACATTCGACGCTAACAAGGCAAAGGTTGTAACTTGTCATACTAGTGAGCCTTACAGGAAAAAACTGAATAGTAAGTTCCGTATTGTCTGTTTATTCTAACATATATATTGTTCTGCTTCTCCGGCACTAACCAGGAACTACATAGTTCTGGAACTACCAGACGGTCCGAAGCAACTTAGGAATCTCTGCAATCCAGACTACTGTCTGAATTGCTGTAAATGTAAATTATACATTTTTAACATACCAATAACGTCTTTCATGAATTCGGTAACAAAATATTCAAAAATCCAATTCTAACTAATTATGGTGCTAGATAGATAGAGTTCCTCATGGACTGGGCAGAACCATGGATTGAATTTGCTATTAGAGTAATAACTAATAGAAGTAATGCATTTCTTGGGGAAACGAAATGAGGACAAGCCTGGCCGATATGCAGATGTGTGTACAGTTTTAATACCTTGTTCTCTGCGATCTCCACGTTGGAGAAAACATCAGCCACAAGAGAAGCAATCTGCGACTTGGACACCTCAAAAACAAACAAATGTATGCATATAAGCAACGACGCAAACCTTCAAGTGGACTGCATTGCATTATCACAGCTGTGAACTACCTTGCCAGTCTCTGTTGAGGAAGTCGTCGAGGAATCCTCTTTCGCCAGGACCAAGCCATATGAGCTCTCAGGGTTGTAGTCGGCGGTGAGTGACGCCTTGACTAATGTGTAGTTCACATCGGTCTCCACCACCTTGGCCAAGAAGTCGCTTACCGACAGAGTCTGCACCCGGAGAACAATTCGAGAAAAAAGATGTGAACCCATTAAGCACACTGTTCGTGGAGGCACCATTCAAGCCACCGGCGCCCTCGTCGTAGACGACCACAACATGTGCCACGCCTGCGAGGTCCGCAGCCTGCACTACCCGGAGTGCATCGTCGGTAGTGACCAGTCCGCCCTCTGGTCCCTTCTCGGCCGGGCCAACCGTGATCACCACCTTGGCCGCTGGGCCGATGGACTTGGCGATCGCCTCAGTGTCATCGAAACCCGACTCGACTGCGTTGAGCCGGCGCGCCTCCACGGGGGAAATGAGCCCTACGCAGCAGCAAGCCGAGCCAACTCCTGTGCAGAGGCGAGTTCCGGAACCCCGGCACGCACGTGAAACCTTGCCGCAGCAGCGTCTGTGCAATGCGGACACCCGTCTGCCCCGTGGCGCCCGCGACGAACACAGTCTGCGGGTCCTTCTTTCCCCGTCCACCGGCAAACAGCGACCCGTTGCCGGCGAAGGGAAGGCCGGTATCAGTGACTTGGCGTCCGTAAACGTGCCGCTGAAGTCGACAAAGAAGTTCTTCTTCTTAGCCTCCTCATCGGCCCCGGCTTGCCGGCGCCGACGCGGCAGAGGAAGGCTGGGGCGCGGCGGCGAAGTGGGGAGGAGAGGGGCCGGAAGGAAGGGGGTTGGAGGTGAGCGCGGGCGCCATGGCGGGCTGGCGTCACGTGGTCGAACAGGTGGTGGGCATGGGCGCCGTGAGATGAGGAAGAGGTGGTGATGGGTGGCGCGCGCGCGGGATGGCATGTCTGGATTGGGGGATGTGGCGGAGGAGCCTATCGGGAGAGGCCAGGTGGGTTGCCGTTTATCTCTTTGCGGGGAATCGTCGGCCGTGGGCTCGCGACACGTCCATCTCCATGGACCCATGGCGAAGATCGTCGTCTCGCTAGTTTCTTCGGATGCGGACGGCGATGTCCCCGTTTTGATATCGTCGGCGTGTGCATATGCACCTGCTTGCACATTCGTAAATTTTTGGCCATTATATTAACAGTTAATATCTCGATTTGCCCAACACGCTTTAGTTCTTTTTGAGAAACACAACTCAGACCCTCACATATACGTACACGCATTCACCCCTATATAAACGCATACACGCACACCTTACCCTATGAGCACCTCCAAAAGACTGAGCCGGCGGGTCTTGAGATTGACGAAGTCACCACAGTCGCCTCGCTGTCGATGAAAACATCGCCTCCCACTGAAGAATATGTCGCTAAATGAAAAACATTGACGAACTCACCACAGTCGCCTCACTGTCGATGGAAACGTCGCCTCCCACTGAAGAATATGTCGCTAAATGAAAAACACCAGTGTCAAATCTAGGATTTGAACTCTGGTTGCCTGAGGATATAACCACCCTGCTAACCATATTGCCACAGGCAAGTATTCTCAACACGCTTTAGTTCAGTTTGCTCTTGTTGAGCCTGTTTTATAGTACCTCAGTCTCAGAGCATCTTCAACTTGAGCTAATTTGACTATATATTTTCACGGACATATGCAGACATGTTTTGTGTCAGTATACAGTGGCCGTCTAATCATGATTTGTCCTACCCAGCAGGCCAGCAACCATACCCACCCCCCTCCACCCCAATCCAAACCCATAAATCCATGCAGACCAAGTCGATGACAGTGCCATTGTAAACTCAAAATAAGTCTCGATTTAACACAGACTAAAATAAAATTTAACAATTCGTACATAAACGATACAAGAAGGAATCAAAGGCCATGTGCATATTAATAAATAAACTGTTTCAAAGTTGCCGGCTGCTTTTTCCCCTCCCTCTCGTGAACAGTGCTGAGAGGCGACAGGAAAGACGACAAGTCCCAGCGCGCCGCCGACGGCCGGATCGCCGGTCTCCTCCCTCTCCGGCTGCCCTTGTGGTGGCGGGAGGGTGGAGGGGCCGTCGATCTGTGCCCGAGGCCTGTAGATAGTAGGTTTAGTGTCCTCTTCGGCGCTGGCAGGGTGGTGGTGGCGGCGGCGGAGTGGAATAAGGTGGCCAGTGCTTCTTCCCCATCACGGCGAGGCCATGGCGGGCGGAGCCGTGAAGCATCTGGCGTTTGGTGCCCCCAGATCCGTCGATCTGGTGGGAGTTGGTGCTCTGGGCGAGGTCGCCGTGGCGGCGGTGGTGGCCTTTCCCCTGAGCTTTTGTCCCCCGTCCTCGTCTTCGTCTTGGTAAGGTGGCTCCTGGCCTTGCTGTGGAGGCGCTGGGGGTGCGGCGGGGAGCTGCTGGCTGGCGCTGGTCTCCTCTTCCGCCTGTACAGGAGGATCTCCTCTGGGATATCGGAGTTCGTCGCCTTCTTTTGCTCTGCTGCTCTGGCTTCGCCGGCTGGCCCTCGTGGCGTGGGTTCGGCTGCTTCTGTCAGCCGGCTCGGTTTCTTCGTCGCCTTGTTCCTCCCTTCTCCGGCCGGCCGTGGTGGCAAGGGGATAAGGGGTGCTCAAGGCTGCCTTCCGGTGGCGTCTCCGGCATGCCGTGTTCGTGCTCAGCGCAGGGTGAGGTGGAAGGATGGTGGTTGCAGGGTGGACGCGCCGTGGCCGTGCTCGTTCAGAGTTCTTCAGTTCCGTCGCCTGCGACGGGCGGCTTCTGCGGTCTTCTTCTCCATGAGTGGGGTGTGTCCTCTCCTGCGGATGGTGGTGGCCTGGGCTCTTCTTCTTCTCCGGCGAAGGTCGGCGACGAATCTCTTCGCCAGGCTCTGCGGCGGTTCAGCGTCGGGCTCTTCGGGCGTCGCTGTTGTGCTGAGTTCTGCGGCGTGTTCGTCTGCGATTTCCTGGTCTTTCACTTGTATTGTGTGTTGATTTCGCAGTGTGTATCCTTTCAAAAAAAAAGGAATCAAAGGCCATCACGGTCGCACTCGTTGGTCTTGTTCTCATGATCAACTCTGCACTCTCATTATCCAATAGGTTAGTGTATTGAAGCATGATCGTCGACTTATCTGTCAATTTAGCAAGACTAACTTTTTCCCTTCTCAATCACAAGGGCATCATTTATTTTCGTCTTTTTCAACTCCATTTTCATTTACTTGTCATGCTTCTCCAATTGCATCCTCCCCCTCTCGATCTCCATTTTCTCTGGGTCAAAATCCATTCTCTCACTTTGAACATCTAAGAAGAGTTTGTACCTCTCATCATTTTTTTCTCTTCTCTTTTCTCATCCAATTGCTTCAAGGTCTAACCATTGATGGAGAAGATATCCATTCATGGCGGACATATTGTTTGTCGCGCCTTCACATGCTGCCTTTCCTTCTCCACCTCCTCTCATCAAATGTCTTGTCCTATTTTGAACGGGTCCTTGTTTGTCCGCCATCGCGTCATCGTCATCTACTCCATTTGATAGATTGAAGCTAGATCCATCTGTGGTCTTCATATTTTTTGTGGATTCCTAAGATCCTCTAAGAGGATGCACAACTTCAGTTTCTCATTCAATTCAATCTAACAAATGGTACAAAGTGAATAGTTTATTTTACTACTTGATAATACAAGTGGCGGCCAACCCCATGTAGCAAACAAGATATATTCAACACAATGCAATGGAAGGCAAGAAAACAACAGAATTGATAACACACCAGCAATACTTACATGGAGTCAATACACGACAAGAATATACAGAAAACAACCCTCTTGACAAATCAATTGTAACTATCATTCCATATTATTTCGGAGTGGCCTCCCCTTTTTATTTTAAGACAACCGCACTATATGTGACAAATGGTTCTAAAACTTATCGGGGACAAACTGCTCAAGCTATATTAACCATGGAGGGTCATCATAGAGGCGGACCACCACTTTGCATTCCTCTTGTAATTCATTTTGTCTGCAATCTTCACAATTTATAAGTTTCTACATACGAAAGTCAACAGAATGTAGGACATTCCACGCTACAATATATCAAATAATAATCAAGTTCACCTCCACTACAACCAAACAGGAAAAAAAATGTGCTAGATACTCAAATAACTGAAATTGTTATATGAATGTCACGACCAAACCAACGCTTTGTTGATCTTTGATCAACATACCTCTATAATTTAAAAAAAATACATATATAATAAAAATGAGATATGAGAACCATGCTATCCTAGGATATTATGATGACCATTATTGGATGGAATGATTCTATCTATAATCACTGTAGGCCTTATCCTTATGACTTATATAGGACATATGTTTTGCATACCAATAATATATGATCTTCATCAAACGAAACAAAGTGAGCTAGAATAAATTTGTTAAATCATTACCATATTTCTCTTATTAGATTGCCCAAAAATATTAAGTACATATCAAATAGGAACCAACCAAGGACACAAGAAAACAAAACACCCCATAAGGCTATGTAGGTCTAACGTATGAAAGCAAAATAAATATTATCTGACTAAACATGTGCCGACACGTCGATGACAATAAGAAAGCATAACACACACATATTAGAAGAACAACTGAGTCTTCTCTCGAGTGAACATATGAGGAGCACAATCAACGATGCATCTTTGCATGAATAGTACCATCATTCGTGATGTTTGTGGCTAGAGGCCCGAGATAGTGCAAAAATACAAAAATCAAGGTAAGAGTGAAAATATGTTTGACATTGTCAAATAAGATAAAAGTGTAGGGAAAGATTAGAGGCTTAACATCGAATAGTCTCATAGCTATAAGAAGGATTGAAGAGATAAGTTGAAGGGTAAGATGATATATAGGATCCATTCCTGCAAATAGTAGAACACGTATCAACAATAGGTTGGAGATAGAGGGAACTAGCAAAATACTATGTGAGTCCAATGGAACAAGTTATTTAAATTGTGCAATCTTATGCATATTTGGGCGATCTAGCCAGCTCAGCCTAACGAATGAGAATTAGGTCGAATATACTTGTTCCAAGCTTCATGCTTAGAAACATGTAATGTAACTAGTATTTGGCCTAATAATTAAGACCACTATATGAAGAATAAATACATGAATCTGAAAATGATGAACTTTTAGGTCGTACTTGTAATTGTGGTAGCGTTTTTAAATCACTTAGGAATGCTTTGATTTGAAGGATTTTGAACACACAGGAACATGAAAGACACATGGATATGATAGAATTGCATGCGAAAAAAGGCGGGGAGGGGGTGTAAATATATAGGAATTTTGCGCTAGTTGGAATTCAAGAGAAAAAACACATAAATCCTAAATGGCATGATCAAACAAGGGTAAACAAATGAATAGTATGAAAACTTGTTTATTTCTTATTTTAAATATTGTAGTTAGCTAAATAGTCTTTTCTCTCGATGTAACAACCAAACAAAATCCATAGCCAACTAGACGTTGCAATATGAATAAGTACTAGCAAATTAATTTAACTTCTAGCTTTGTCCTGGACTTAGGACAAACATGAAACTTAAACTAATTTGAAAAGGGAAAGTATCTGAAATGTACCGCGCTTATTTTGCTAACAATATCAAGACTATCACAAATTCGACATATGAATTTATAGAACAGACTATAAAATGTCCGGATCATATGAATTCTGGCCAAAACATAGTAGCGCGTTGATCTAAAAATAAGACAAGTGTATTCCATGAAGAAAAAGAATCTAAAGTAACTAAAATA
Organism: Poa pratensis; assembly: GCA_947311845.1. Taxonomy (NCBI): domain Eukaryota; kingdom Viridiplantae; phylum Streptophyta; class Magnoliopsida; order Poales; family Poaceae; genus Poa; species Poa pratensis. The sequence goes on from CAMZMU010000027.1 coordinate 91,991,912, forward strand.
CCATATCGCAAAAACCTTCATAAAGACCGGCTTCTATTCGTAGTTTCCAAAATGTACCGCTCTATCTCTAGCAGATACCGAATAAGTCCCTTAGCCCGAAACATTCTGGCCGATATGTGGGGTGGGCCAAATTTCTGGCTCGGCCAGATACCCCATATCGACCCGGTCAAAAAAAATTATCTAGGCCTCCCGATAAGTGGTGTCACGGACACTGTTTAATCACGACGAAGGATTGTTTCTGGTACCATTTCTGCATCCCTCCGCCGCTCTCTGCCTCCCGCCGCCTAAAACCACCCTAGCTCCGGCGAGCGTTTCACCGAGCGTCGCCGCTCCTCTCCCCTCCTCCTCTCCAGATCCACGGTTGTCAGCTCCACGCGCGACTCCGGCGGGCGCGTCGGAGGCGGTTCGCCGCCGGAAGACGAGGAGGCCCGTCGCAAGCGAGGCTCCTACAAGGTCCACCCGTGGGCGGGGCTGCTCGGCCCGGAGAGGGCGAACGACATGGATGCGGGCAGCTCCTCCGGTGACCACATGAGGAAGGCGTCGGGGCCAGAAGAGGACGACGAAGAGGACTAATGCCTGCCTTCGCTGTCGGCGGGCGAGGCAGTCATCACCGTTGGCCAGCGTGGCTTTGGTGGCTGCGACATGGACATCCTTGTTGAGGACGTGCTGCAGACATGTAAGTGCACCGCCGACGCTGACGCTTAGCTCAAGGCCGTCAGGGAGGTGGTATAGGCAGGCGCTCCCGGTGCCACAGATGGCTTGCAAGCGGCGGTGGACGTGCACGAGCTCGGGAGGGCGATGCGCTTCATCGTCGAGAAGTTGGATCTCGACATCGACAAATAGTTCTAGCATCGAAGTATTTTCTGTTCTTGCATCGTATGTAACATCTCACGATATCTCTGGTTTTCAAATTGCGTTCGAATATCCAGTATGTTTCTGTTCTAGCTGAGCTAATCTCATATCGGATAATCAGTATTCGGTTTACCGGATACAATTTATCTGATACAAGATAATCAATTTCCGTTTATCCGTTACGAGTGGGTATCGACACTTCAACTAACTAACTATTTCAAGAAAATCACAAACCACCAAAATAATTTCTAGAGCAGGCCCTAAAACGTCCATATCATATGAATTTTGGCAAATTCACAACAGCACAAGGGGAGCTAAAAAAAAAGACCATTATATTCAGAAATAAAAAGAAGAAAAATCTAAAACAACTAAAATACCATATTGCCACTTAGGAAGGGGCAAGCCGGAAACCGACCTGGAACGAAGATGGGTCCTTTTCGGGAACTCGGCGAGAGGCGGTGTAGTGGCGGAGTCAGTGGCGGAGGAGGGGCTACAAATACCCCGGCCACGTGACGCCACCGGATGCAAACCTATTTATATTTCTACCCTTAATTCCCCATCTGTCTCGTCCGCCTCCTCCTCCCCTCCCCTCCCCTCCCCTCTCTCCCCGACCTCCATCCAACCCGCCTCGCCGTCGCACGCGAACCCTAACCCTAGGCGCCTGCGCCTGCGCCTGCGCCGCCATGGCCAGCAGCAACGTCTCCTCCGTCTACATCTCCGTCATCGAGGACGTCGTCGCTAATGTCCGCGATGACTTCATCACCTACGGCGTCGGCGACGCCGTCCTCAACGAGCTCCAGGCTGTAAGTTCGTTCCCCCGATTCCCCGACCCCCCTCGCGCCACCAATCTCTCGAATTGCCGGTTAATTTCCGCGATTTGACGGTTGCCTTGCCTCTCCGATCCGGCCGGAAACCCTAGCTCTGGGAAATGAAGATGCTCCACTGCGGCGCAATCTCGGGGAACATCGACCGCACCAGGGCTCCCCCCGCGGCCGCTGGAGGCGCCCCCGCTGCCGGCGCGACCCCGCCCGTACACGACCTCAACGTGCCCTACGAGGCCACGTCCGAGGAGTACGCCACCCCAACCGCCGACATGTTGTTCCCACCGGTGAGGCTAAAATCCCCTCGAAATCGGCAGCCCCGACCTCTGTGGTTGACGAGATGCAGGGTTCTCTGCTAATGGGGTATTTTGGTTGCAGACACCCCTGCAGACCCCGATCCAGACACCACTTCCAGGATCAGACACCCCTGCGGGGATGTACAACATACCAACGGGGCCGTCTGATTATGCCCCGTCTCCGATCAGTGACATGAGAAACGGGATGGCCATGAATGGGGTTGATCCAAAGACCGGCCGCCCAAACCCTTTCATGGTAAATTGGAGTTCTTTTGTTCCTGTTCTGTTTTCTGTGCGGAGGGGCTTTTTTCCGTTTAGCTGGGATTCATGTTTGGAAGTATGTTTTGCAGCATTCACCGTCTCCGTGGATGAATCAGAGACCACTAGGGGTTGATGTGAATGTTGGTATGCGCCTATGTTATGTCCCCTTTCTGTTCTTAGCATGGCCTTGGTTTTGACTCTCGGAGGAAAGCAATGATGCCTGGACAATTTTGATTGATGTACAGCTTATGAGGAGAGCCGTGAGGATCCTGACAGGATGGTGCAACCCCAGTCAATGACTCAGGTAAATATGAACTGACAGCACATTTGATTCTCCCGCTGTAATTCACAGGTTAATTCACTGGTAGTTAATATCTGTTCTGTTTCTGGAAATATCGTCCCTGATGCTTACTTTCATTTCTAGATTCCTAAATCACATTGGTTACTGGATATGTATCAACGTATGGGTGATTGTGGCCTAGAAAAGAATAATAGTATAAGACATGCTTATTACTCTCTTCGGACGATATTTAGGATTTCCTGGCTGAGATTACCCTTTCACCCTACATCATGCTCTTGTGTCACGTCAGTGTTTTTGAATTAGTGGAATCATGAAATTATTATTTTCATCTGTAAGCACACTGATAGGGGTAGGGGTGGCACCGATTTAAGAGAAGCTAGTCCAACACCGATTACGGCGAGCATTTATCCAGCAGAGGCCACCAGAAGGGATTCTAAAGGGTAGGGAAATTACTAAGAGAGGCAGAGGGACCAAAGTTAAAATGGGAGGAGGCGGTAAAAAGGGACTTGAGGGATTGAAATGTACCTAGACTTTTGTCTCTTGTTAGGACTGCATGCAAATCAGCAATTCATGCGACAGAATCTTAGTTTACTCGGATTTTTTTGTCTCTCTGTTTTTGGTTTCCATACGTTTCTGTTGAATTTCATATCTAGCCTACCCCAACTTGCTTGGCACAAAAGGCTTTGATGTTGTTTCGTGTTGTTGTTAAGCACAAGATTTTCGTGGTACCATATCCTTTTTATGTTGTGTTGGATGCACTAAGCAAGAACAATCTAATCTAGTTAAGCACCAAATCATCCCTTTGAATTAGTAATATGGATATCGAAGTCATTCCATCGTAAGCACGATGGTTGTTGATGTACGATGACGTCGCCCAGCTGGCCTTTCCGGTGTTGTGTGTGTATGCCTTGTAGTGCTATTGTTGATGTAAAGGTTTTGCTCGGTTTTCCTCTAATAAACTGAGCAGTTCGGGTCTCTGTACCTTCCTCTTCTATCGCAATCAATACAGCAGCTCTCCTGCGGTTATTCTAAAAAAAAATTAGTAATATGGATATAAACATGAAATATACTGAAGGAAGAGAGATCCTATTTTTCCCCTTTAAAAGTTTATTTGCCGTGACCTTTGAGTTGCGATGGACAAATTGAAATCAAGTAGGCTTAGTCTGCATACTAATAAAATGATCAATTAGATTTTGGTGACGTGTTCTGCATTGATGTCGGTCCCGCATGTGCTCATTCGGCAGGGGAATCTTAGTAGTTCTATTTGTGGTAAAGTAAAGTACCAGTTGTTCTGTTTTAGGTTATGTGTTCCCAAATGCACGTTCCCCATACACACTACTTCGCAAATTATAACATTTCCTCAGCATGAATACTGAAGAGATGCTCATGTGGGGATCAACTACCTGTACAGTCACCACCCAAACGTGCAAACAATTTATGCATGGATTTCAGTTCTGGATCATACATTTTATTTTTGTTGGAACAAAAGTTGACTGCACTATCAGCTGCTCACAAGAAGTCATTTTTTATCCTGTTGAGGTTCTTGATTTTCGTTATATTTGTAATGTATTTATACTTGGTTTATTTCATATTGTAGGATTTTCTGATGATGTCTTCTGGAAAGCGCAAGAGGGATGAATATCCTGGTCAGCTCCCTTCTGGTTCTTACATGCCACAACAGGATGGAAGTGCAGACCAGGTTCTCGAATTTGTGGTGTCAAAGGTACTGTTTAAAATCACTTCTAAACCATTTTCTACTTGTATATTGTATGGACACGTTATAACACCTCCTATTGCTAGTTAGAGGTGGGATTATGGATGATATAGAGAAACAATTCTGATCTTCGTTAGCATACATATTAGTTAGTTTAGAACTGTCAAGTGCATGGATCATGTAAAGTATTTAAAACAAGAAAAAGGTTATTGCAACCTTGAGGTTTATATTTTTAATGATATTTTGCCTCTTCTGGTAACTGGAAGATAGTGATGTGAGACTATATTGGTTTTCAAGTTTACTTCCCAAAGTTCTGCTTTCTTAGCGGCTGCCCATTATAAAGAAAATAGGGGCTGTGCAGTGAAGAAGAACATGGATTCACAAATATGGAGGACTGCTTCCATAAAAAAAAGGTTTCAGTCGAAAAGGAATGCTTAAGTCGTGACCTTAGCTGCCACTTAGCTGTTCATAGGCGCATGCTTCATGGATCTTTACACTGAATAATCATATGAGTTCGTGAGGTGACTTGACATTTAGCTATTTTAGTACAAAAGCTAAATTTGAATGCCCCTGTTGTTCTGAAATGTTTTGGAACCTCCTGTAAAAGCTCTTTATTTTGTTATTGCTTATTGTTAACTGGGCGCTGGCATACTGTTAACTAACTTCAGTGAAACCATTATACTAAGTTTTTAACTGTCTGTTCATCAGTTTTTGCCTGGGAAGTTCTCATCGTCCTTTTCTTGACTTTATTTAGGATAACGCACGACAGGTATGGAATTCCATTATGAACAGGCAAGAGTCAGCAACTAGTGCATCTTTGATCAAAGAAACAGCAATGAGTACAGTTCTTCCTCAACGGGATGGGACACAAGATGACTATAATGATGTATAGAATTCTAAACCTCGATCAGTTTATCCTAGATCTTTGAAATCTGTGACTAAATCTCGTCTTTTCTTTAGCAATTTTTCTTCCCAGGAGTTCCAACAGAAGACTATAATACCCCTGGAGAATCTTGTAAGTTTTCTCATAAAGTATGGAGCTGGCACATCATTTCTGTGTGCTGCTGATCCTGGTAATGTTTTGATGTTTTTAGCGGAGTATCGAACTCCCACGCCTGCTGTTGCAACACCAAGACCACCTCCTCTTAATGAGGATGACGATGATGATGAACCTCCTCTTAATGAGGATGACGATGATGATGATGAGACAGATGACTTCCAGGATGATGATGAGCCTAACACACAACACCTTGTCCTCGCACAATTTGACAAGGTAATAGTAAGACATTTCAATGTAATATTGACCAAGCAGAATTTTCTTTTACCTTTAGTTCAGTCTGCATGTCTCATTTCTTAACTGGTTTACATAGGTGACGAGGACAAAGAATCGCTGGAAGTGCACATTGAAGGATGGTATCATGCATTTGAATGGCAGAGATGTTCTATTCAACAAGGTGGGTTTGTTATCTTATGGTCAACCTTCTGAATGTACTCCCTCCGTTCGGATTTAATCTACATTTTGAAAAATTTCAGACAAATTAGACTAGCATTTATTAGTACTCCCTCCGATCCATATTAGTGGCATAGCTTTGTCTAAATTCATATGTATCTAGTTAAGTATTTAGACTAGATACATGTGTATCTAGATAAAGTTGTGCCCACTAATATGGATCGGAGGGAGTACTACTTTTTCACACCCCACAATGCAACACAATTATGGTCCCATGATATATAAACTATCCATTGGTTAAACCAAGTTTAGTTAATGCAATCCATGCATGGGAAATAGCAAACCAGTGCATGCATGGTGTTTGAACCTTCTCCCTCTTAATTAATGGGGTGGGACCCACTCAGAATGTAGATTAATTCCGAACAAATTTTGGGGCTAGAATGTAGATTAAATCCGAACGGAGGAGTATGTCTTACTGACCTTTTGAAACTATTGTGATATAAACATGACTGAGCAATTGAATAGTTTTCTCTAAGCTACTTGATCACCACATATTTCGACTAATTCTTATAGTAAATACCAACTGGAAGTAACATTAACTGGAAATAAAATTATTTCTGAGCTTAAGTTTAAGAACTTAAGGGACAGTAACAAATATACTCTATACGCTGTTAAAGATATACACTGTAGGTATGTAACAGCGGTTTAAACTTGCTGCACTTGTTGGTTGATTAAATTAAACTGTTTACTGGTACTTCCATGAAAGTTGTTGATGTTTGAAAAGCTTGTTGAACCATATAATACTCCCTCCGTCCCAAAATAAGTGTCTCAAAGTTGTCCAAAAGTAAATGTATCTATACTTGTTTCACGTCTAGATACATCCGTTTTTTGACAAATCTAAGACAGTTATTTTGGGACGGAGGGAGTAGTTGAATTTACATGATCTCTGTTTATTCACTTTAATTTTGTGTAACAAATTTGGATTCTTGATTTTTGTTTACTCCCGTGGGAAAGTACTTATGTCCAAAGTATACATCTTTGCTGGTGATTGGAAGATATTTACTATGTTTCACATATGAAGCTCCTGTAACTGACGTTGATGCTACTATGATGTTGCAGGCTTCAGGGGAGTTTGATTTTTGAATTTTGTGGCAAAGATGATATTTTAGGAAATCCTGTATCGACTCTCTATCTTTTAACATAACGGGGAGGTGATAGCTTGTGCGGTGGCGAGTTTGGCACTATGCTAACGTGTCATGTTTTCTTGTTGAGGCTTGCTTCACCCAGTTAGGTTGTTACTGTAACTGCTGTCACTGTAAAAAAATGATACAGTTGGGACTGTGGTGGAGATTTGCTTTAGATGATCTCTTGAAGCTGGTGTGGAACTATTCATATCTGGTATAGATACTCCGTTTCTCGTCAGATTAGATGATAAGAAAACACGCGTGTTGCCGCGTCTATCCTAATACGGACAATGATAGATGAACAAACAGAAATTTAGCGAGACATAAATAAAATTTAGTATCAATGATAGATAGATAAAATAGTATCGCTGGCTCACTATTTTATAACATGATTACTCATACATCCTCACATAAATATTGAGGAGTAGAGAAATGACACATTTATTTTGTTGTAGTAGGATTAGGAGTACACCACCAAACATAAAGTTGTTTTCGGTAGAATACGACTCGAGAGAGACAAAGGGAGAGAAATGGTGTCGCGTGGCACAGGCCGCGCGACGCTATGGTGGACGCCGGCGGCAGAGATAAGAGAGAGCGTTGTCGGTGGCACCAGTAGCTCTGGACTCACCGCATCTCCTTGTAAAAAATCGAAACGACATGTTTAGGTTTCAAGTTTTTGAAACAAAACATACAACAATGTGTGCGTATTGCACACACTCTAGAAGATTTTTTTGTATTTTATTCTACCCAAAACGAGTATTTTGAGGGAAAATAGAGCTATTTTTTTATGACCACAATTTTGTTTTTTTACAGATGGGAATCATTTTATTTCACCAAAAATTTAGCCGATAAGTACAAACATATGTATATATCCAATATTTTTTTCAAACTGAATATATAACTATGAACTATAAATAAATAATGTGAGCTATGTGGGATCTACCATGATGTTGACATGTGGGAGAAGGAGAATGTTCCAATTCTAGGGAGCTTAGTATTTAGAAAGATTAATAACTAGTTTGCCGTACAAAGTTGAGTGAAGTCATTGTCTGCACATTGATTTAATACTATACTTGCAGCATTCGGCTGCATCAATATTCATATGTTGCGCGAACTGAGCCTAGCTCAGCTGGTTTAGTTCCTTGTGGTGGAACCGGCCCACCCAGGTTCAAGTCTTAGACTTGGCATGGGTGCACGCATTTTCCTGGATTTTCCAGGATTTAACCGGCGCTATGCTTTCAGTGGTAGGTGACATGCCCGTCAACAGCGAGGCGCCTGTGGTGACTTCGTCAACCTCAAGATCTGCCGGACCAGTCTCTCGGAGGTGCTCATAGGGGTAGGGTTTACGTGCGTGCGTTCATAGGGGTGTCTGTACGTCCGTGTTTATGAGCGTCTGCGCCTGTACTGTGTTTCTCAAAAAAAAAAAAATTCATATGTTGCACACATTCTATAACCAAATTAGTAAGTCTAGAGCAGAGAAGTAAGATTTTCCACATATATATTAGGTCAGCAAGCCGTCTTATTAAAATCCTGCTAGTTCCTTTCGGTACCCTGGTCAGGTAAAGAATGCATCTAAAACTTGCCGCCTTTAAGCAAGAACATCCGTTACATCGCGTTTTAATCTAAAAGAAACACACGTTGTTGGATAACCCCACAGTACGTAGTTAACATGGATTGTTTTTTGAGGGGACGTAGGTAACATATATAGGCCCATTCCGTGGACAGGCGTTGTGTATATATTCCTTTCCTAAGACGGAAATAGGCCCACTCCTTGGATCAAAAGATAGAAATGGGCCGCCGGTCTTCGCTGCCCCTCTGCTCTGTTTAGGGGGCCGTGAGAACTCTCTTGGTGTCTTGGGGAAACCTTCCAGAGGTCAAATACGCTAGTGAGGTAAAAAAAAAAGCAAGCGAACCAGCTCGGCGTCCTGCTCTAGTATGGGCTATTTTTTTTTAATAATACATTTTTTTATTAAAATTGACAAATAATACATATTTTGAAGAAATTACAAAATAATGTTGCCTCGGCCTAGCCTAAGCCGAAAGGTACCTGTCATCCTAGCTTGAGCCGACAAGCTTGTCGGCTGGCGGTGCTCCGCCTCGGCCAGGCCGATAGGACCTGTCGTCCACGGGTAGGCCGACTGGCGCATGGGCGGCGCGAGGCCTGCCGGCGAGCACGCACGCAGACGCCAGCCACGACCAGCACGCGGGGCGGCCTGCACGGCGGCGACGCACGGCTGCGAGCACGCCAGCCTCACGCGAGGGCCAGCACGCACGGCGGCCAGCACGCCAGCCGCACGCGAGAGCACGCACGGCGGCCTGCACGCCAGCCGCACACACACATTGCCAACACGCACGGGGCCAACCGGCGAGCAAGCACGGCCAGCACGCGCACGGCGGGCACGGCGGCGACGCGCACGGCCAGCAAGCACGCGAGGGCGCGCACGGCCAGCACGCCAGCCACACGCGAGGGCATGCACGGCGGCCACACACGCATGGCCGGCACGCACGACGGCCAACCGGCGAGCAAGCACGGCCAGCACACGCACGGGGATAGCACTCACGGCGGCGAGCACGCACGGCCAGCACGCACGGTGGCCTCCATCTCTGGGCGGCGGCGGCGGCCAGAGACGACGGGCGGCGGCGACCGGAAACGAGGGCGGCTCTGCTCTGGTCGAGTTGACCCAGCACTAATCGGCCACAGCGAAGCCGATGGGGTTGTCGGTGCCCAGCACGCAGGCCCACAGAGACTTATCGGCCCAACGATAGGCCCCTATCGACTTTGGCTGGGCCGACAAGACCCTGTGGGCCACAGCTGGACCGAGGCCGTATTATTTGTGAATTTTTTTTGGCGTACAGTTGTACACATACTTCTTTAGGAAAAAAAGAACCGCTGGGAGCCCGGCCGTACGTGTTGTCCCGCTTAGTACGGAAGATTCTTTTCCTTTTGTTTTTCTCTCAACTGTGTACTCCTAGATATAACAAACCAAGATACTGAAATTCAAAAGTATAATAACACAGAAACCCGAAGTACAAACATATTAGAACTCGAAGTACACGAATTATGAAGTATAAAAATCACGAACTACAAAACTCCTGAATGACAAAACACTAAACCCGAAGTACGAAAATGCTGAAATCCGAAGTTCAAAATACTACAAAGCCGAAGTACGAAAATAGCAAGTACAAGAAAACACGAAGTACAAAACTTTCGAAATACAAAGTACAATAAACCTAAAGTACAAAATCAATGAAACCGAGTACAAAAAAACTGAAACCCGAGGTACAGTTTTTTTTTGAAATCCCAAAGGATAAGTACGCTCAAACACGAAGTACAACTATTCAACTTTCGTAAGTACGAAACAAGTTCGTCAAAACCTATCAGTATGAGATCTAGTTTTCAAGATCTCGACGCGAGGATCTTAAAAGTGAAAACGATTTGTAATTTGGACGAACGGTTCTTAATATATTTTGGCTTGACTTTTCGATTTTGAAAATAAAAGGGAAAAATGCACTCCCACCTCTATGTGCCCATTTTTCACTTGTCCTCATCCCACTTTGCTCTTTCGGCACTTGGCGGACATACAGACACCCAACGGGGGGACCACGCGAAGGAGGACACTTGGTGAGACGACAGGTGGGCGGGATAAACCTTTCCAAAAAATTCCTTTTTCCAACGATTTCTACTCGCTTGCGTCCCACGAGTGAGGTGGCGATGAATGCCGAGCAATAAACACATTCTTTATTTATTTTGCAGGAGTGGTAATGGGCATTCTTTTGCAGGGCGGAACATCTTCATTTTTTACGGTAGGTACGAGACACACACCGCTACATTATTCGTGCCATTTTAAGCACACTTGGAATGACATGATCAACCGACTCGACATCCTTTCCTAGCCGATCTTGGGGATCTTCACGACCTTGTTGGAGGTGTTGACGAAGACTCGGACGCGCTTTGTGTTGAAATCCGTGGTCACCATGGAATCGACGGGCACCACGAACACCAGCATGTCCGGCCGGTCTTCCATGATTCTCTCCGCCGCAGCCTGCTTCCTCGTCAGCTCTGGCCACGACGATTTCGCGTTACACATTTCGCAAAAATGCAGAATACATAACCTGCAATTTTCAGTAAAAATGTAGCCACACCGCTGTGTCAGTGGAGATGGAAATATAAAGAATCATACGCACACAATCTAACGAGGACAGAACTTCCTATTTTTTTTTAGATAAAGAGTTTATATAAATATCGCGGAAATATCAATTACACCTAGACTCTGCAACAACGCAATATCATAAGGTATTACGAATGCACATAGCCAAAAAAATAAGAAGAAGAAAATAAAAGAAAAGTCCCGCTACAGAGTTGCAGTTCTTGCAGCAGTAGCACAACCACCACCTAGACAACACCTGATATCCAATTTCTCCAAAAGCAACGCCTTCAAGAAGGAAACAGTGCACAAGCGCCGTCGTCGCTCGATCGAAGATCTTGGGTTTTCACCCAGGAGATAGTCCCACTCTCAAAACAATGTCTTCAACAAAATCATTGCCAGGCACAACCAATTAAGACCAGACCTTGGATTTTCACCCTGAAAGGTAGGACTTTGAACTTCACATGTGTTGTCGCCCCCACTTATATACCGTTGTTGCGATTCCTGAAGCTCCAAGCAAGTTCCTCATCGCCACAGAGGTTCCAATCACCATTACTAGTACTCCAATCTCGGCTTTCATGACATTCTCCGCCTCTGACTACACCATGGATTTGCCCATGATGGCACACAGGCAAAGCTTCACGCCGCTCCCTCCGGCGCGACCGAATCTCGTCCGATCCAGCAATCTCTAGGGCTTAACGTCCATGCGAGATCACCGATGGGATCTTCCGAAACCAGACACTCCGCCCAGATCAAAGAGAACATGGTCAGACAGATCTTCACCTTGTCGCAAGATGAACCTAGGACCACCGCCTTTATTCAGGCCGAGCCCCCACGCAATTGACCATCCCGGGGTTAGATGTGGGTCACATCCAGATGTGGGTCACATCCAGCCCTGGCAGTCCTTCTTCGACGAAGAAGAAGTCCGCCGCCAGCAACCATGTCCTCGTGCCGGCGTTGGCCGAGCCCAGAGGCTACGTGGTCGAGGGATCGGAGGCAACCGGACGACAGCCCGTCCGCCCCATTGGGTACAGATCAGACGCGTCGCCACCAGGTGCCGCCGTCCTCGCGCAGCCCGTGGCTGCCGTCGTCCCGCGCCGCTGCCAGAGATCGGCCAAGCCAGGGGGCGCCTCCCCTTCAACGCGAATCTGGCCGAGGTAGCTCCGCCGCCGCCGCCACACCACAGGGGCGAAGCCCTGCGAAGCCTCTGGCGACGGCGGCGGAAGGGAAGGCTCGAGTGGGGCGGACCGGAGGCGGCGGCGGGAGACTCCCCGGTGCGGCGCGGCGCCGCCGCACGGGGAGGTTAGGTCACGAGGGGAAGGAGCGAGGTTCTTTTTCACAGAACTTCCTATACACGCGCGTTTGCTACAAGACATGCTAACCTGTATTAGTAGCTGGAACCTGTGGTTCGGGTAGCTGCAGTGTCCAGCTTTGGTTTATGGATAACAGATCCAAATGGGTATGGTATTTATAGGCTAGTCGGGAGTAGATCGGGTGATGCGAATTTGACAATGCGACGCTTTAGCATGTGAGCCTTGGCCACCTTTGCCTAGAAGGTATTGACATTTTGATCGATCAACGCTGTGTTCTCGATATTGCTTGCTCGGGCAGGATCCTTCTCCATGTGCATCCTTGTGGAAGGACGCGCGCGGCCCTCTTGCTTGGACCGAGTGAGCGGAGTTCCGCGCCGATAAAGAAAAGATGAGTCTGCGAGTACTGCTTGTCAACAACGATGGATCAACAGTCCGCAAAATGTCCTACTGGCAGCGGCATGGATTTTCGGCTAGGATCGAGGCATATCCCAGGTTAGATACATGCCGCTGAATTTTGAGGGGGAATTCAGTGGCACAGAAAATGAAAATTTAAGATGGTAATGTCTAGTTTTAGAGTTGGCACTAGTAGGGAAATCCCTACCGCTGGCGACTTTTTTTGCCTACCGCTGGCGAATTCGGATTTGCCAGTACAAAATGGCCAGTGGTAGTTTCTACCGCTGGCCGTCCCCGTGTCGCCAGCGGTACGAAACTGTACCGCTGGCGAACACAACTCCCGACCGCCAGAGGTAGTTCGCGCAGCGCCTCCTATCCCAGAACCGCCGGCCTCGTAGTTGTTGGACATCTTCGATCGCACTATATAAGAAAAATTGTAAATTAATATAACAAATATGCACTTAACTATTAAAAACTCACTAATCTATTTCATAATAATATGTCATATCTTTAGCCAAAGTGATGCCAAAATTCACGGAAAATTTTGGCATGACTTTTGCTAAAAATATGACATATTGAGTACCCGAATTAGCCGGAACGGAAGTTAATCAACGTTCCGGCTATCTCAAGGACCTCTAGGGTACCTGCAAACATTTCACAAATTGACAAGGGCATTAAAACCCTGTCCGGCATATCCGGTCGGCAACCACCACCACCACAAAAACCAGCACCACGATCACAAAACACAAACCACCACAAATTCATACAAAAAACAAAAGATGACCATGAATTGTCATCACACCACCACCACAACACCATCACCACAAAAAATCATCGACGCTTCTCATCATCTCACCTTAAACTGAAAAGAGCAGTAGCGTCGAGGTCCTTCTGAAGTTCCTGCACACGGCAGAAAACAATGCATTAGTTCACCACACTAATTTCTGTATTTCAATTTTGCTAAACATAATAAGTAGCTTATTCAGAAAAACAGTAGCTTTTTTATACAGCTATGCATTTCAATTTTTTCAATCGGACCTAAACCTAACTAATTCCCACTTCACAAAAAAAGTAGCTTTTTAATCAAATTTTGTAAAAACTAAACTAACTAAACCTAAACCATAGCTTTTTTATCAATTCTTCTGGTAATATTGAACTAAGTAATATTTTTTGTATCAAATTATTTTTGGTTAAATTGAACTTACTAAACCTAAATAGAAGCAAACCTACATCTAAATTCAAAACTAAACAATAGCTAAACTAAATCATAAATTTAATTTCATTAAACCTAAACACTACCTAAACCTAAATTTAAAACAGTAGCTTTTTCAAAAAAAAAATGGGCTGGGCATTTGCTCGAGCACCTTCGGTGCGCTAGTAGGGAGAGGAGGGAGGGAGAGGTAGAACATGGCAGTGGGAGGAGGGAGAGAGAGGGAGGGACAGGGGGGCGTACCTTGCTCGACGGCGAGTGTCAGTCAGAGGAGGGGAAGAAGATGGCGGCGGGAGGGGGCGAGCTGCGCTCGATCTCGAGCGGGGCCGGAGCACGCGCGACGGCCGCAGGTTTAGGCGTTGGCGGGGTGCATGGGAGGTCTCTGGCGAGGAGTTGAGGTGGGGCGCGCGCAGGTTTGGGCGGGGGAGGTCGCCGGTGGCGAGTTCGAGCGCGGGAAGTTGGGAAATTTCGGAGAGAGAGGCGGGCGCGGGGGGAGAGAGAGGCCCCGCGCGCTAGGTGTACACGGTCGCAAAGTACCGCTGGCGAAACGCGCCAGATCGCCAGCACAAGGCCAGGCACCGCTGGCGACCCCACGTTTTCGCCAGCGCTAGGCCACGCACCGCTGGCGAACACGGATACGAACTCGCCGGCGCTAGTCTGTCCTGTTCCCCCGCCCCCCGCCCACACGTACCGCTGGCTGCCTGTGATTTTTATTCGCCAGCGGTAGTTGAGGAAGCGCTGGCGAACAGCTTTTCAGATTCGCCAGCGGTATTAACACTGGCGAACACAAACGTGTTCGCCAGTGGTTGGCTGGCGGCTGTAGGGGTTTTCCTACTAGTGTGGTGATAATCGTTGTACTATATTAGAATAGTTTCCATGTTCCAACAAGCTTAAAATTATATCTCGGTGTTTTTTCAGCACGATCCTATAGATGACCTGGGTTTAGGTGAAACACGAGTAAGGACCGGGTTGGTTCAAAAAAAAAAGGATGGAGAAATAATGTAGGAATGGTAAATTTTGCGATGTTGACATTCCTCATGAATTTTGAACAAATTGAGTAAAGGAAAAATGTAGAAAATTTCCTTCATTAAAGGAAAAAACACAGAAATTTTACAATCCACTCTCACCTTTTTATCCTTTCGAAATCCTTTGCACGAAGAACAAGATTAATATATGTACCGGCAATAACATGCTTGTTATTGTTGTAGGCGCCCAATCGATTTATCGAGGAACGAGCAATTGTAGCATGATGTTGATACCAAGATTTGTTAACGCATATTAGTGCTCAGCTTACATCTGCGGGGAATAACTATGGGCGTGTCTTCCCTCTGATAGTGCAACAACTAGCCCTCCTAGACGCCGGCACAAGCCACCGGCTTCCCTGCGTGCCTGTTGACATAAAGTTGTCATGAGTTACATCGTGTGTGTTGTTTTTTGTGTGTCGAATATTATGTACGAGTAGGGTTACATGGACTTGGTGTTGTAGTAGATGTGGATAGGGTACGTGTAGTGTTCTAGTCAAACACGTTGTATCCTAGGGCCTCCCATATAATGAGGAGGCACCACATGTTGTAACCCATGACGACGACTAGGTAGCAATTGGCACGCAGGGGGAGCCGGCGACTTGTGCCGGCACCTAGGGCGGCCGGTGTTGCGGTATCTTGGGGAGGAGCGCCCGTAGTCATGCCCCGCAGATGTAGGCGAGTTCGCCGAACTGCGTTACCAAACATCGTGCCTCGGTGTCGTCTTTGATCTTGCATGGCGTCATTATCGTAACAAGTGGTATCAGAGCCTGATTGAGGCTATGCAGAAGATCATCTGGAGGTGTGAGGATCATGCTCGGCGGGCGCTTGGGAACGTCTGATAGGCGCAAGGTGGAGCATGGTGGCGATCGCGTATGCGGTCGGTGGAGTCGGACACTTCGGGCAGGAGGCCTGGACCATCCGATGAGCTGCAATCGGTAGGGATTGGCTAGACGTGGCAATCGGACCGACATAGTGGCTGGGAAGACGTCGTGGAGGCGGCGCTTCGGCTCGCGATCAGATCGGCGACCAGACGTGGGGGACGACCGAATAGATCGGAGTGGGAGAGCATCGAGACGATGCGCTCGGTGTTGCACAAGGGCGGCGTCGTGACACTGCAGACGGATTGTGTCGACGACGCGGGTGGCCATGGTGCACACGGCTCGTGCACGGATGATGCGCGAGGTGGCGACTGCAGCGGCAGGGTCGGCGTCGGAAGTACGCACGGCAGGGCAGGCGGCAGATTGCTGGCGAGTATCAAGAAACGCAAGAGTTTTTCCGTCGGAATTATCGGCGAAATTTTTCGAGCTGAACGGAATCGAGAAGAGCAGGTGTTTGGTGGCGTACAGCAGTAGATCTCCGTGTTTGTTTGCAACATGTCACAGGGAATCAGAGACAAATACGCATTGGTACGGGAGTCCAGGGTATTACCATACATGCATAAAGATTAAAAAAAAAAGTACCATGTGCGTGCAAGTTGGATTGATCCAGGGGACAGCCATAAATGCGTGAGCGGTTAAGATTTGAAAAGGTGACGTGTGTGCATGTCGTGTCCAATTTGGACTCGATCAGTTGGAGACTATGCAAAGACGTGACAGGCTCAGACTCGGTTTCCGTGTCAGGCAAGGAAAAGAAAAGGGCCGGTGCCTAGTGTATTAAAAGGCGAGGCGACGGAGGCAAGGCAGTGCACAGAAAATCGATCTGCAAGTTCAGGAGAAGGTGGAGCTGGACCTACGTTACGATAAAGAAGTTCCACGACTTCTGGAGGGCGGACAGTGCGGGCTGAGGTTTCTTGATAGATCGTGACAAATCTTTTCGGCGGAAACATCGGATAGTGATACGGCGGCAGTTCATCAAAGAGACGTTGACGATCAGGCAAGCCAAGACATCGGAGGTTGAGCAGAAGTTGTTCTTTACCAGTCAGCGTTCATGGCACCGACTAACAAGTTTGAAGTGCAAAAGTTCGAAGGGACTGGAAACTTCGCGCTATGGCAGACAAGGGTGAAGGATTTGTTGGCGCAACAGGGATGCTTGAAGGCGTTGCGGGATGTCAAGCCAGCTAAGATGGACAATGATGACTGGGAGGAGTTGTAGATGCAAGCAGCCGGGATCATACGGTTGTGTCTTTCAGACCAGGTCATGTATCATGTGATGGATGAAAATGTGTCGAAGAAGATTTGGGAGAAGCTGGAGAGTCAGTTTATGTCCAAGACTGCGACGACCAAGGTGTATTTGAAGTAAAAGTTATATAAACTGTCAATACAGGAGGGGTCGGATCTTGTGGAGCACTTGAATGCCTTTAATCAGATCGTCACGGATCTAGCACGGCTAAGTGTGAAGGTTGACGATGAGGATAGGGCGATTCTTCTTCTTTGTTCGTTGCCACCGTCCTATGAGCATTTGATCACGACTTTGACGTACGGCAAGGAGACTGTCGAGTTTGAGGATATCACTGCGGCCTTATTATCCTATGATATGAGGAAGAAGAAGGTCACGGAGGAAGTCGCTCATGGCATTGGTTTGCTGGTCAAGGGTGAGCTAGGCGGGAAAGGACATGAGGCGGGTAAGAAAAAGAAGAAGGTGCAATGTTACAAGTGTAAGCAGTGGGACATTATAAAATGGACTGTCCAGTTCTCAATGGTGGGTCAAGTGCTAACATTGTAACTCATAGTGGTGACTTGGACGGCGACGTTCTCTTAGTTGCAGGTGGAGTCATGAAGGATGAGGTTACAGGAGTAGCAGCTGTGTTCCACGGAGGCGACGAGTTTGAGGAAGACTCGTCGGGTAGCGAACTATAAGCTACGAAGACGACAACCCAAGTCCGGAGTACATGAAGTTTTGACGCTTGGACAAAACTCAAGTGGTGGAGAATATTCTCCAAGGTGGAGTGTTGTTTTTGGTTTGTCGAATATTATGTACGAGTAGGGTTACATGGACTTGGTGTTGTAGTAGATGTGGATAGGGTACGTGTAGTGTTCTAGTCAAACACGTTGTATCCTTGGGCCTCCCATATAATGAGGAGGCACCACATGTTGTAACCCATGACGACGACTAGGTAGAAATTGGCACGCAGGGGGAGCCGGCGACTTGTGCCGGCACCTAGGGCGGCCGGTGTTGCGGTATCTTGGGAAGGAGCGCCCGTAGTCATGCCCCGCAGATGTAGGCGAGTTCGCCGAACTGTGTTACCAAACATCGTGACTCGGTGTCGTCTTTGATCTTGCATGGCGCCATTATCGTAAAGTGTGACACCCCAATATTATATAGAAGAGTCCGAGTCCAGATGATCATATTAATGAGTAATCCCGCTTTTCCAACATCTATGAAACAAACAACTAATTTCATTTTTCTTATAATTTTCCACATTTTCGTTGTTACTGATCTGTTATTAGAATCTTACGAACCAAATTGGCCGTAAATAACCAATCGATTGTCGAGAGTATTAATCTTTATGTAGCTTTGAGCATTGACCAACTTTAGGAAGCGTGGATTTGTCCAAGGACGCGTTCGATCATGTAATCAGTTCCGAACTACTGGCTCCGTCACATAATACTGTAGTAAACTTTATTCCAATGGCCGGAAAAGACCACATTATTCATGTGACGAGGCGTGGACTCGGCAAATCCCTGGGTTAAGCACCCCGGGTTGATTGAGGGGGAGAGAGATGAACGCTGGTGATCACGACGGCTGACAAGCAAGGCGTTTACCCAGGTTCAGGCTCTCGGAGGATAACACCCTACTTCCTGCTTGTCTGGTTATTGATGGTGAGCTGTGGCTACAATGGCGAGATGGCAATCTCGCTAGGGTTTGTGTGGCGGCTATGAGCGTACCCTAGACGAAGGACCCTCCTAGCCTTTATATGGTAGGCTAGGTCTCAGGTGAACGGTGCCGATGGCGCTTACAAGCATGGCGGGGTCGCATGACCTAGCGTCGACTATCTTGGGCCGCACGTCGTCCTCCTTGGGCCTTCCTTGGGCCCTCGTCATAAGGCTGATGGGCTTGGCGTGACCCAGGTATCCCCACCGTGGGGTAGTCGAAGAGTGATCCCACGACAGGAGCCCCCGAGTGCTTAGTCGAATCGTAGAGTCGGGTAAAGGACTCCTTCCTCCTGGGCACGCCGTCGGGTTCCTGAAAGAGATGAATAAAATTGGTCGACTCCGGCCGTTTAGGGCTTATGGAGGATTCCTTAGTCGAACTGTCACTTCCAGGGTAAAATACCGCGAGTACAACCTTAGTCAGTGATTTTCGACTGCTATTGTTCTGAGTCACTCGGGAGCGCGAACAGTGCTCCCGATGGGAGTAGCCCCCGAGATTAAGCTGAATTGCTTGCAATTGAGGTTAAACTCAATTTTTTTTCAGTCGAAAAGCCCGCTCCCGATGGGAGTAAAGAAGGGACTCGACATGTTGGAATCGCGACTGGCTTTGCGTAAATTACTGTGTATTCGGCCTGTTTAGCTTACTGCACAAGTTTCTTCAGCTCTTGGAGCTTACTGAATCTTCTCGCGCTCGAATGAGCTGTTCGAGTTTATTCGGCTCTTAGAGCTTACTGAACATTTTTGCACTCGAATTAACTGTTCGAGTTCTCGATCAGCCCATTGTCGTACTTGCTACGCCTGCGCAGTTGACGTCAGTGCTGATGTTTTCTGGCTCACTCTGTGTCCGACGGGACGTGACAGTGCGGGCCCACTGTCAGTATTGACTAGAGACAGCGGTTGCCGCTTTTTTGTCTGACCGTTGGGCGCGAAAATTTCGCGGTGTGATGATGGCGCCTTGATTCCCGCGCATAGTGGGCGGCGTGGCCGTCGACGGTTGCTATCTCCGCGCAACACGTGGACGGCCAGATGATGTTGCGGAGAGCGGTTTCAGCAGGGATGGCCAGGATTGACTGACCGCGCGGTATATAATTTTCACCGCGGCGGTGAACAGTTCATCCATCCCCATTCCTTCGTCTCTACTGCTTCTGTTCCGCCATTGTTGTGCTGCGTGCTCTCTGTCAGCTTCTTTTCTCCGCCCTCCATGAGCAAGGCCGCGATGAAGAGGGGGAAGGCTGCTGCTGGCGCCGTCGCCGCCGCCGAGGCGAGCGTGATGAAGAAGCCCGACGACGACTGGGTCAAATCGTCGGTGAAGAAGGCCGACCTCGAGGCCCTCCGTGCGCAGGGGCTGCTGCCGCCGGTAGACCAAGCGACGGTGCGCGCTCCTGGGAAAGAGGTATTTCCCTCCCTCGCGAGGGGGAACGCGTTTGCTTCGTGGACTTCCTTCCGCGGGGTTTCGGGTTCCCCCTCCACGATTTCGTCCGTGGTCTCTTGTATGCTTATGGGATTCAGATCCACGATCTGACTCCCAATAGCGTCTTGAGCATCGCGAGCTATTTCGTGCTCTGCGAGTGCTTCCTGGGAATCGCGCCCAACTGGCTGCTGTGGAAGTCGCTATTCCTCGTGAGGAGGAACGTGGGGAAGAGCAAGCAGGTGTACCCAGTCGGCGGCTTCGGCATCCAGGTGCATGGCGACACCTCCTACTTCCAGATGAAGAAGTCCGACTCCGTCCAGGGCTGGCGGAAGAAGTGGTTCTACATCAGGTGCGACCAAGCAGGGCTTCCCGAATTCGCCGCTGATCGCGAGTTGCGGAAGACGAACGCGTGGGCGCACCCGCTGTCGAAGGAGGACAGGGAGGCAACTCAGCCCTTGTTGACGCTACTTCGTGGCCTTCTGAAGAGTCTCGGGCGCGAGACAGGTGGAATTCACCTCATCGCCACCTTCTTCAGGCTTCGGGTGCAGCCGCTGCGCAGTCGCGTCCACCCGATGTGGGCGCGTGAGGATGCTGGCAATGAGCTTGATGATGATGCGGTCGAGTCGAAGGTGAGGAGCATCACTAGTCTCCGAGCCGCTGACCCGTGCAACGTCAAGTGCCCAGTCGAGCCATACGGGCCTAACAATCCTGTGCCTGAGGTGAGCTTCGTTTGCTTTGTCTTGTATCTTCTTCTGCCGAATCCTTTTGCCTTACTCGAACGCTTTATTTTGCTGACAGGGTCGTTCGAGCTATGTCAGTCTTCCTCCGTTGATGGAGAATGGACCTCATGAAGAGGCGGAGTTCCCTGAAGACGAGGTTGATGACGATGAAGTTCCCTCCGCCACCTCTCCGAGTGAAGAGTTGGAGGAGGATGATGAAGACGAGGAGCCGCTGCGGAAGCGGCAGAGGCGAAAGGCTGGCGACTCTGGTTCTGCCTCGTCGCCTGTGAAGGAGGCGGGTGTGAACGAGGAAGAGACGAGCAAGTCCTCTTCGGGTACTAGGCACCCGAGCGACCTGGCTGAACCTTTGGTCGTGCCTCCACTCGGCTCTGCACCGCCGACCGAGTTCGCGAGGATGGCCTCCGTCTCCCTGGGAAGTGAAGACGATGTTGTCAGGTTAGTCGCATAACCATTGCTTTGTTTTTGTCGAGTGTGCTGTTTCACTTGCGGGTCCTTGAATTGAGTTTTCTTGTCACAGCGACCGTACTGGCGCTGCTGTTTCTTCCCCTCGTGAGATGGAGCACACTTCTGCTCCCATGATCGAGCAGACTGCGAGGACGACCGGAGAGGAGGCTCTGGCGGGTGACGTTTTGGCCTTGAAGGCTTCGACCTCCGCCATGCCAGAGAGGTCTGCTGATGCGACTCCGGTTGACGCTGGGCTGCTTGAGCATGTAAGTGTTCTTCGACTCCTTCTGCAAGATCTGTATCGGGTGCGCGTACAGCGCTCCCGATGGGAGTAGCCCCCGAAGATGTGCGTGACTAGAATAGTCGGGCGTAGATTAATGTCTTGTGTTTCCTGCAGCCATTTTATCGCCAGCAGATGGAGGGAGCCGCAGCCTTCGTTCGCATGGAGCAGGAGAGGGATCAGCTTCGCACTGCTCTGGAGCAAGCGAATGGTAAGTGTGAACCCTTGTGTTCGAGGGGTGCTTCGACTGCCTTTATTGCTAACTTTGCTCCGTTGATCCGTAGGCGAGAAGGAGAGCATGAAGACGCGGGTCGCGGAGCTGGAGAAGTCACTGGGTGAAGCCCAAGAGCGGGAACAAGCTCGGGATGCTCTGGAGAAGACCCAGGTCGACCGCTTGCTCGCACTCGCAGATGTTGTTGGAAGTAAGTTTTTCGGCTCAGTGCCTACTTTGCCTTTCTTCGACTTCTGACGTCTTACGGGTGTTGATTTCTTTTGAACAGAGACTTGCGGAGGTGCTCCTCCAGAAGGGACTTCCAGCGAGAGTGTCGGCTTGGCGGAGGCTGTTGGCTTCGTCGACCGCGTCTGCGCGTATGCATCGGCAGCGCTGCAGCAGTCGACGGCGGCCTGCAGAAGTCGACGGAGGCCTTAGCGACTGTGCACCGGAGTATCTTTCCCAGCAAGCCGCCACCAGCTGCTGTTGACGCACTCGCGGCTCCATTCGAAGGCAATTCGAATGTCCTGGCGGACTTCACGCGCGCGCAGACGGTACGCGGCTCCGAGCTCACTTTCCAGCTACTTCTTGGTCACCAAGTCGTAGGTGATTTTGAGAAGGTTGTCAGCGACTTCCCTCGGAAGCCTGATGGCAGGACCGCGTCCCTTAGCGGTGTGAAGGTGCAGGCGAGCCAGCTAGCTGCGAAGTTGGTCGACACCTTCGAGAAGAGGATTGCCAAAGCTGCAGAGTTGGCTGCTAGGAAGAGCCGTTCCCAGTCGGAGTCTGTAGTGTAGACTTTTTCCTTTTAGGACTATGCTTCTGCTTTTGGGCTTGAGTCTGTAATGCACTTTATATCGTGCGAGTGAACATGCTGATGATGAAATGTGAATTCGCTCCCTCGGGGGTGCAGTCGCCAAGTCTTTTTTGATGTCTTGTTTGGATGAATTATGTTGATTCTTTTCCTGGCTTGACGCTGTCAATTCTTGGCAGTCTGATATGGGCGAAGCTCCTGACGTTGCTGGAACTACTGGCGCGGACGATGAGGAGGACACCACTTCGGCTGCGCCTACTCGTCACCGCCGTCAAGCTCCTCCAGCTCCTGTGCGAAGCGTAAATGACCAGAGAGTGATCACCTTCATGAGGAACAAGGTGGTTGAGCTCGAGTCGAAGCTGAAGAGTGCTGAGTTGGAGCTGGAGCGATTGAGGTCGCGGCCCGTTGCGCCATTCTCCCAGCGTGAGGAGTTTCTGCTTGGCGAGATGGACTTGATCAGTCGACAGCTGCAAGGTTGGCCTTCTAGCATTTTTGCTTCGGCTTCTGTGTCTTCCTGCTATGTTTAATGCTTGGCCTTGATGCAGATGTGAACTCTGACTTGAAGGCTGAGCAGCTTCGAGTGGACGAGCGAGTAGAGAAAGAGGCCGCCGGTGACTCACTCGAAGCGCGCCAGTTTTGGTCGAACAAATCCAGAGGTAGTGTACTGGCACGAATGCTGGATCGCACCTGACGGGCTGCTGTGCTCTTGGAAGGTTGCAGAAAAACCCTCTGGCAGATCAACAAGGTGTACTTTCCTCACAACGAGCAGCCGAATGGACTGACTGCGCTTCTGGAGAGGTTCCGTGAAGGTGGTGCGTTGAAGGAAGTCGTGCACGCTCAACTTGTTGTCGGGGCGAACGTGGCGTTGGCATACGTTCGACTGCACTGGCCTAATCTTCCATTGCACAAGGTGCTTGACGGCTTGCCTGGAGAGGGTGAATATGCCGATACTCTTGCGGCTGCACGCCAGATGATTCAGCAGGTCCAGAACTTTAGCGAGCACCTTGTAGGGCCACTTGATGCGCCAAAGGGCGAGCCTGTAGAATAAGAGCAGTAGAGTGCTGTTGCATAGCGTTAGCTTGTAAAAGAAATTTTTCCAAGTGGAAATATGAGTTTATGTATGTCGAGGTGGGGGTAGCCCCCGAGTTAGTAAATTGTATCTTGTAGACGTCTGTAAACCTGTATGGCGCAGCCCCCGAGCGGATCGGGTGTGGCCTAGGATTTTGAATTAAACCTGTGCGGCGCAGCCCCCGAGTGCTTCGAGTGCGGCCTAGGATTTTGAATTAAACCTGTGCGGCGCAGCCCCCGAGTGCTTCGAGTGCGGCCGAG
The DNA here is from genome assembly GCA_947311845.1 of Poa pratensis. Classification (NCBI taxonomy): domain Eukaryota; kingdom Viridiplantae; phylum Streptophyta; class Magnoliopsida; order Poales; family Poaceae; genus Poa; species Poa pratensis. Next base: position 92,015,912 of record CAMZMU010000027.1, read on the forward strand.
GTGTATCGAGTCAGACTTGTGCGGCGCATCCCCCGAGTGCGTCGGGTGCGGCCTAGTACTTTGACTTGGACCTGTGCGGCGCAGCCCCCGGTGCTTCGGGTGACGGCCGAGGATTTTGCGAGTGACCTGTATGGCGCAGCCCCCGAGTGCGTCGGGTGGCGACCTAGGTTTTCGAGTTGGACCTGTATGGCGCAGCCCCCGAGTGCATCGGGTGCGGCCTAGGTTTGACTTAGACCTGTGTGGCGCAGCCCCCGAGTGCTTCGGGTGACGGCCAAGGATTTTGCGAGTGACCTGTATGGCGCAGCCCCCGAGTGCTTCGGGTGGCGACCTAGGTTTTCGAGTTGGACCTGTATGGCGCAGCCCCGAGTGCGTCGGGTGCGGCCGAGGTTTGACTTAGACCTGTGCGGCGCAGCCCCCGAGTGCTTCGGGTGACGGCCAGGATTTTGCGAGTGACCTGTATGGCGCAGCCCCCGAGTGCTTCGGGTGGGGCCTAGGTTTTCGAGTTGACCTGTATGGCGCAGCCCCCGAGTGCGTCGGGTGCGGCCTAGGTTTGACTTAGACCTGTGCGGCGCAGCCCCCGAGTGCTTCGGGTGCGGCCAAGGATTTTGCGAGTGACCTGTATGGCGCAGCCCCCGAGTGCGTCGGGTGACGGCCTAGGTTTGACTTAGACCTGTGCGGCGCAGCCCCCGAGTGCTTCGGGTGGCGGCCAAGGATTTTGCGAGTGACCTGTATGGCGCAGCCCCCGAGTGCGTCGGGTGACGGCCTAGGCTTGACTTAGACCTGTGCGGCGCAGCCCCCGAGTGCTTCGGGTGGCGGCCTAGGTTTTTGAGTTGAACCTGTATGGCGCAGCCCCCGAGTGCGGGTGACGGCCTAGGTTTATGTTGCTTTTTGACTAAAAAAGTAAAGGGGAGAGCTTGTTCCACAAATCACTTCATTGATTTTTGCGAGCAGGCCGCCTCATTAAAACCCTTCCAGTCCCCTCAGGTACCCTGGTAAGGGAAAGAGTGCGTCTGGAACCTGCCGCTTCTTGAGATAGTACACTTTGTTACAAGGGGGAGTCGATTAGGCGTAGAAGCGGCGCAGTTGCGCCACGTTCCACGGGTTGCTGCAGACTGTCCCTGTCTTCGAGTCCTTCAGGCGGTAAGCTCCGCCGCCAATTGCCTCTGTCACGATGTATGGACCTTCCCACGGGGAGGCTAGTTTGTGCACCTTCTTCTGTTTGAGGCGGAGGACAAGGTCTCCGGGGACGAACGCTCTGGGCCGCAGTCGCCGTCCGTGATAGTTGCGTAAGTCTTGCTGATACACGGCTGTGCGGGTAAGGGCGATGTCGCGTGCTTCGTCCAGGGTATCCATGTCATCCTCGAGTGCTTCTTCTGCCTCGGACTCGTCGTAGGCCACCACTCGGGGTGCATCGAACTTGATGTCGCATGGCATGACTGCTTCTGCGCCGTAGACCATGAAGAATGGCGTGTACTGAGTGGATCTGTTTGGCGTAGTGCGCAGGCTCCACAGCACAGACGGCAGCTCCTCAACCCAGGCGCCTGCGGCGCGCTTCAATGGTACTCGCAGGCGCTTCTTGATGCCCTTGCAGACTAAACCATTGGACTTTTCGACTTGCCCGTTGGACTGCGGGTGCGAGACAGATGCGTAGTTGAGTTGATGCCTTGCTCGGAGCAGAAGTCCTTGAACTCTTCGGCTGTGAAGTTCGTGCCGTTGTCGGTGATGATGCTGTGTGCACCCGAACCTGAAGATGATCGACCTGATGAAGTTAACTGCGAGGAGGCAGTCGAACTTGTGATAGGCACGGCTTCGATCCACTTCGTGAACTTGTCGACTGCCACCAGGAGATGCGTGTGTCCTCCTGGCGAGGACTTCTTGAGTGGACCCACCATGTCGAGCCCCCATTGAGCGAAGGGCCAGGCAAGTGGGATGGTCTTTAGTGCTGAAGCTGGTGCGTGCGGCTTGTTGGCGAACTCCTGGCAGCCGAGACATTTCCTCACGAGTTCTTCTGCGTCTTGCATTGCGGTGGGCCAGTAGAATCCGGCTCGTAAAGCTTTGGCCACTAAGGCTCGACTGCTGGCGTGGTGCCCGCAGTGCCAGCGTGGATCTCGAGTAAGATGGCTTGACCGTCGACTGGGTCGACGCACCTTTGGAGTACTCCTGAGATGCTTCGCTTGTATAGCTCCCCCTTGATGATGGTGAAGCCTTTCGAACGGCGAATAATGCGCTTGGCTTCGACTGAGTTGACTGGCAGTCTCTGGTGCAGCATGTACGCCAGATATGGGCTCGTCCAGGTGGGCTCGATGAGCAGAACCTCCATTGGCTCCTTCTCTTTGCCTGGCGGGTCGGCGGTGCTCGTTGATGGTGTGGAGGATCCGGGCGTGGGTCGAAGTTTGACAGACCGCTGCGTGATGCGCTCAAGGAAGACGCCGGGTGGCACCTGCGCCTTGTCTGAGCCCAGGTTGGCGAGGGCGTCGGCTTCCTCGTTGCTTTCGCGGCCGATGTGCCGCAACTCGCAGCCGTCGAAGGTGCCCTCCAGCTGGTTGTACAGGTCTCTGTAGGCGATCATGTTGTCGGCGATGGCGTCACAGGCTTTCATGGTTTGCTGCACGACGAGGTAGGAGTCGCCGTAGATCATGAGGTGAGTGGCGCCGCAGTTCTTGGCCATTCGCATGCCATGGATTAGGGCTTCGTACTCAGCCTCGTTGTTGGAGGGTGTTGGGAAGTCCATCTGTAGCACGTACTTCAGCTTGTCGCCTTTGGGGGAGATGAGGATGACTCCTGCCCCGGCTGATCTGAACTTTTTGGAGCCGTCGAAGTACATTGTCCATGCGTTGGACAGGTCGGGGACATCTGGCAGCTGGGCTTCTATCCACTCGGTGGTGAATTCTGGGAGCACTTGGGCCTTGATTGACTTCGGGTGAGCGTATTTCAGCCCCCAGGGTCCTAGCTCGACGACCCACTTAGCGACTCGTCCTGTCGCGCATTGGTTGGTCAGGATGTCGGAGAGCCCGGAGGAGCTTACCACCGTGATCGGGTGCTCGGAGAAGTAATGGATTACTTTCCTTGAAGTCATGAAAACTCCGTAGGCCAGCTTCTGGTAGTGCGGGTAGCGCTGCTTGGACAGGGTCAACACCTCGCTAAGGTAGTAGACGGGTCGCTGAACAGGGTGACTGTGTCCTTCTTCTTCTCGTTCGACTACGAGTACCGTGCTGACCACCCTGTTTGTGGCTGACACGTAGAGGTATAGCGGCTCGTTCTCCAGTGGAGCCACCAGTACTGGGGAAGTCGTGAGTGTTTTCTTGAGTTGGTCGAACGCGACTTGCGCTTCTTCTGTCCACTCGAACTTGTCTGTCTTTTTCATCAGTTGGTAGAAAGGCAGGGCCTTTTCTCCCAACTTACTTATGAACCGGCTGAGAGCTGCGACTCGGCCGGCTAGGCGTTGCACCTCGTGAAGCTTGGTCGGTGCTGGCATTGCGAGTATGTTTTGCACCTTCTCAGGGTTGGCTTCGATTCCTCTTGCAGAGACGAGGTACCCAAGCAGTTCTCCGGCTGGCACGCCGAAGACACACTTGTCTGGGTTCAGCTTGATCTGATACTCGTCGAGGGCGGCGAAGACCTTGCGGAGGTCGGCGATGAGGGTGTCCTCCTTGCGGGTGGTGACGACGATGTCGTCGACGTAGACTTGGACGATCTGCCCGATGAGCCCTTTGAGGCATGCTTGCATTGTGCGCTGGTACGTGGCACCAGCGTTCTTCAACCCGAAGGGCATCGTCTGGTAGCAGAAAACGCCGTCGGGTGTGATGAATGCTGTCTTCTCCTCATCGTCGACGTTCAGTCTGATCTGCTGGTAACCTGAGTAGGCGTCCAGGAAGGACAGGCGTTCGCAGCCTGCAGTCGAGTCGATGATCTGATCTATCCGCGGGAGCGGGAAATGGTCCTTGGGGCAGCATTTGTTGAGGGCGGTGAAGTCGACGCACATGCGGAGTTTCTTCGTCTTCTTCTTCTCCACTAGGACGGGTTGGCGACCCAGTCCGAGTCCTTGATCTCTCGGATGAACTTGGCATTCAGCAGTCGATCGATTTCTCTGCTGATTTCGTCTCGCTTGGGCCCGGAAAAGCGTCGCATGGCCTGTTTGACGGGTCTGGCGTCCTTGTGGACCTTTAAGGAGTGCTCGGCGAGGTTCCTGGGTATTCCTGGCATGTCAGAGGGTTGCCATGCGAAGATTCTCCAGTTCTCACGTAGAAACTCGACGAGCGCGCCTTCCTATGCGGGAGTCAGACTCGACGATACTTTGACCGTCTTGCTGGCGTCAGTCGGGTGGACCTGATGGGTCGTTGTGTCGTCAGCCGCGTTGAAGGCAGCGTCCTTGGCTGGTTTCTTGCGGGCTGGGAAGATGGTCTTGTCGTTGTCGACTGCCATTGCCTCGAAGTGCTCTTCGACTCCGAAGAATTCGGAGATCTTGCTGAACTCGCGGTCGCAGCTGTTGGAGCGGTCGAAGTCGCCGTGCACCGTGATGACGCCCTTGGGTCCAGGCATCTTGAGCATGAGGTAGGCGTAGTGAGGTATCGCCATGAATCTGGCGAAGGTTGGGCGCCCGAGTATCGCGTGGTACTGCGACTTCCAGTCGACTACCTCGAAGTCGATCGACTCCCTCTTGAAGTTTTCGGGTGTGCCGAAGATGACATCGAGTGTGATCGTTCCCATGGGCGTGACTGCTTGCCCTGGTACTATGCCATGGAAGGTGGTCTCTGATGCGCCAAGTCCGTCGTTGGCCTGTTTATCCTTCTGAGGGTGTCGGCAAAGATGATGTTAATGCCACTGCCTCCGTCCATGAACACCTTTTTCAGGGTGTAATCTCCGATCAGAGCTTCGACTACCAGAGCGGCGTGCCCGGGTCGTGGTACTGCAGGCGGGTGATCTGCTCTGGAGAAGTGATTGGTGTCTCTGACCCTCTCAGGTAGTCGGTACTGCGGTGGACAGGTGATGGCTTGGAAACTTGGCGGTGATGATCTTCTGGTCCTGTTTGAGGGGCGCCCTTCTGTATCATGTTGAGTTGTCCGCGTGCCGCTGGATATGCGTCCTGGATCACCGGTGGGGCATCTTGCTGCGGCTGCTGCTGCTGCTGCAGAAAGGCTCCCGCCGCCTGTGCTGGATTGGCGACTGCGGGTGCTGCCTGGATGGCAGCTGCGCGGCTGGCTGCGCTGCGGGTGCTGGAGTGACTATCTTCTGCATGGCTTCGTATATTTTGCGTGCCTTTCGACAGTCCTTCAACAGGTGGTTGGATCCCCACTTGCCCGTTTCCGGGTTCCTGAACATGTGGTGCCTGCAGGGTTGTTCCAGCTCTTCGCTGGGCTTAGAGTGCGTTTCTGCCACTCGCGTTTATGGCCTCCGTCGCTGCGGTAGCTGCTGCCGCCGCTTCGGTTGTACTGCCCCTGGCTGTATTGGCGACTCTGGTCACCGCCGCTTCGACTGTACTGTGCATGGCTGTATTGGCGACTGCTGTCGCGCGCTTCATCCTCACGGGGGGTTTGGAATCCCGCCGCTACTAGCTCGATTGAGTCGTTGCCGTTGTAACGCGGCTTCTTCTTGTGGCGCCTTCTCGCCAGTTGCTTGGTCCGGCTTCGTCCTTCGGGGAGTAGTGTGAACTATTGCGGACCGAGTCCTCTCCGTCTGCCCACTGGTTTGCTATCTTCATGACCTCGATCATGTTTTTCGGCCGGAGCCTACCAAACTCCTCGCGGAGGTCGCGGCGGGAGACGCCGTGCATGAAGGCATCCATCACTCGGTCCTCCGAGGCGGTCTCCATGGTGTTGCGGAGCAGGGTCCAACGCTGGATGTATGACCGGAGCGGCTCGTCTCGTCCTTGCTTGCATGCTTGTAGTTCGACGAACGTCGTCGGTCTCGAGTACGTCCCCAGGAAGGATTTAACGAAGGCCTCCGCGAACTCGTCCCACGTCCTGAAGGCGTTCTTGGGTTGAGTGTTGAGCCACCCGCGTGCAGAGCCCGTGAGCATCAGCTGGATGTACTGCATGGCCGTAGTCGAAGTACCGCCCTGGCAGCTGCAGGCTATGAGGTAGTCTTCTAGCCAGAGTCTCGGGTCCTGCTTCCCGTCGTACTTGACTGCTTCTGCCGTGAGCTTGAAGCCCTTGGGCATTCTTGTGTCGCGTATGTTGAAGCTGAAGCATGCGGCGCCGCACGGCTCGTAGTCGCCGTCGTTGCGGTCGTAGTCGAGTTGGACGTGCTGGTCGGCCGCTGGATGCGGCTGCGGTCTACCGTCCTTTGTGTGATGACGTTGCGGAGGTCTTCACCTGGCTGCGGTTGTCGCAGTTGTCTTGTCGCCGGGGCTGCGAGTGCTGCGGGCTCGTGGTCGCGGCGATCTCGATCTTCTCGCGCTTTTTCTGTCGGCGCCTTGTTTACCAGTGCGTCTTCGAGTGCCTTGATAGACATGATCTGCTGCTTGTGGAGGAGAGCGCGCGAGTCGCCCTCAGGCGGCTGTGTCAGCCGCAGGTATGTTTCGACTGCCATGAGTGCGGCTCCGGGTGTCTTGGGGACGGGTATTCCGTCTGCGTCTTCTATGTATGATGACTCGAGGTTGCGGGTGACTCTAGCGCGGTCGACCTCCGTCATCAGGGGCACGCGGGCTCTGTGGCGCCTTGCTCCTTGCGAGACCTCTGTTGAGGCAGTGAACGAGTAAGCGGCCCTCCTGGCGCTCGACGCGTCGGCCTCCTCCTTGCGTCGGAGGAGCTCGGCCTTCTCTGCGCGGAGTCGTTCGCCTTCCTTCCGCAGCAGGTACTGGACCGCCATAAGGTCCTCCCGGGGTGCATCCGGTGGGGGGTATGTGCCGTCCTCGACGTGCTTCAGGGCTTTGATTGCCATGTCGCGGGTGATGGTGAGTCGCGTCACCTGGTCCGGCATGACCACCTCCAGTGGGTATGCGGGTTCGTCGTCGTTGCCCTGCGGCCTCTGGCCGATCATGAAGACTTGCGCGGGGTAGATCTGGGCAGTGGGACGGGTGCTGCCACTGCTGCTTCCTTCGTCCGAGCCGTGCTCGGAGCTGAAAATGGGTGCGACGTGGTGGACACCACAGTCGCCGCCGAGGCTCCTTCCCTGGAGTTTCGCGATCTTCGCCGCGGTCGTGAGGAGTGATGTCGCTGTTGTCGACGTGGGCGCGATTGGCTTGTTGACGATCTTGTAAGTCGATGGAGACGCGAGTGGTGGTATAGAACGACGCGACCTCGTTGCGCGCGAGGGTGTGGTCGACGTAGTCGAAGTTGACGTAGATCTTGGCCTTGCCAGCGACGCGATCGAGGTAGTCGAAGTAGACTCGATCCGCGCGGTGGTCGACGAGGTGGTCGACGTAGTCGTAGCAGATGCGATCTCCGTGGTAGCCGGAGACGCTGATGGCGCGGCCGCGTTGGGCGCGATCTCTGCCGCAGCGGAGGCGGTCGGAGTAGTCGAGGCGGACGCGATCTTCTCAGCAGTCGAAGATGCTGCCGCCGCAGTCGCAGCAGATGCGATCTCCGCAGCAGGTGGGGGCGTGGTTGGCGGCCGCGGCAGATGCGGGTGCCACCCCGCGGGCGGTGCGATCGCCGTGGATCTGAGTACTCCACAGCTGTCTACGAAGTAGTGCATGGTACCGAAGGTGAGGCACATACCTACGTGCAGATCGGCGTACACCGAGCGGTGGGCCGGCGGGTGGAAGGTGTACTCGAAGGAGCCGAAGCAGATTGGCTCCTTGGTGATGCAGACGTCGGTCTTCAAAGTTGATGGAGCCGGTGCGACCATGGTTCCAGCGCTCGTTCTTTCCCACAGACGGCGCCAATTGACGAGGTGGACTCGGCAAATCCCTGGGTTAGCACCCCGGGTTGATTGAGGGGGAGAGAGATGAGCGCTGGTGATCACGACGGCTGACAAGCAAGGCGTTTACCCAGGTTCAGGCTCCCGGAGGATAACACCCTACTTCCTGCTTGTCTGGTTATTGATGGTGAGTTGTGGCTACAATGGCGAGATGGCAATCTCGCTAGGGTTTGTGTGGCGGCTATGAGCGTACCCTAGACGAAGGACCCTCCTAGCCTTTATATGGTAGGCTAGGTCTCAGGTGAACGGTGCCGATGGCGCTTACAAGCATGGCGGGGTCGCATGACCTAGCGTCGACTATCTTGGGCCGCACGTCGTCCTCCTTGGGCCTTCCTTGGGCCCTCGTCATAAGGCTGATGGGCTTGGCGTGACCCAGGTATCCCCACCGTGGGGTAGTCGAAGAGTGATCCCACGACATCATGTATTGATACATACGCACATAATATCCTTCGATAACACACATGATGGAGCTTGCTGGCCCTAGCCGATGGTGGGCACCTCGGCGACATCGCCGTAAGAGTTGACGAAGACGCGGACGCGCTTGTTGTTGAACTCGGTGGTGACGAAGGAGCCGACGGGCAGCACGATCACACTCATGTCCGGCCGGTCACCGAGGATCTTCTCCTTCGCCGCGTCGGACGGCGCCCCTACCAGCTCCGGCCACGAGGATTTCGCATAGCCCATCTTCGCGCTTAGCGTAGAGATCTGCAGCTAAAACAGTTCGATCTCAGCGAGACCCATAGAAAACGCATGTATACAAATCTAAATACATAGCAAATATGTAGAGTGTATATACGTTGGTTGCAAGTGCTCACCTGAATTAATGTTCCGTCAAAGACGAACCTTGGACCGTCCCCTCTCCCCATCCACTGTAGCAGAGGCGACTTTTGGATCTCAGCAGCGCGCACCACCCCCTCGCCGTCGATCCGGTCGATTCCACGGCCTCCGGCGTCGCTCCGGCGGCGGGAGGACGGGGAATCGCCGGATCCGTGTACATAGGTAAGGTAGGCGTGCGTTGCGTTGCTGCCGGAGGCGCCATGGAGGAGGAGGCGTGTCGGGCAGTTCTTTTGCAGGTGGGATCCTTCCTATGCGGTGGCGGAGCTCCGTGGAGCTCAGGCGCCGCTCTCCTACCGCTCCCGTGCTCGCAGGCCTGTGGTGCTACTGTGCATGGTCTCCCCTTCGCCGCAAGCCGTGGGATGGCGGCTCCGGCGTCGACGCTTTTCGTGCAGAAGGCTGGCGAGGTCCAGATCGACGACGACGACAACCGATGGTGTAGGTCCTCTGCGGCCGGCGTTCGGCGACTTCCCGTCTGCTCGGGGGTGCTCTTGATCCAAGGCTTGAAGAGCATGAGCGGCGGCGCGCCACCGACGGCGCCGAGGTTGAAGACGAAGTCGAACTTCTCCAGGGTTTGGTTTGTATTTCGTTTCTTTATGTGGACCTTGTTGTAAGTTCTGGATTTTCGTCCAGCCCCTGTACTCGCAAAAAAAAAAAAGTGCTCACCTGAATTAGAAGGTAGAATCTGTGGTTTGGTTTGCGGATCGTGCTTTTTGTTTCAGGACTTGCTCGATGGACATGCATGGTATTTATAGTACGTCTAGGTTGGGGCTTGGGGAAGGGTAGATGTGAACCTAGCAGTACGGATTAGGCATATCTTTGACAATGCGATGCTTCAACATTTGACATTTGGGGTTTTTTCAAACTTTGCCTACGACTGCCACGCATACTGTTCCAGCGGGAATTTTGTTCTCTTGCTTACTCTGCAAAATAGGAGATAGACACAGAAAATAGTACAATTATTCCTGCCTCAGGAGGTTTGGTCTGGGTTTTTTTTTTGCGAAACACAGTACAACGCTGACGCTCACATACACGCGCATACACTCACCCCTATGAACACACACACGCACTCTACCCCTATGAGCACCTCCGAGATACTGAGCCGGCGGTTGGATCTTGAGATTGACGAAGTCACCACGGGCGCCTCGTTGTCGACGGGAACATCGCCTCCCACTGAAGAATATTCCGTTCATTAGAAACACTAGTGTCAAACCTGGGGGTTTGAACTCTGGTGGGTTGGGGGTACAACCACCTTACTAACCATCTTGCAACATGCAAGTTCTAAGGTTTGGTCCAGCTTCACATCTTTATCTTGATCTTCATCTTTTTTGGACTGTTTTTCGATCCATCGCCGCCCCCTTTTCTCAAGGAATCGTAGAAATCGGCCCACTTTGGACATCCTTAATCATTTCCCAACAATAGGGCAAGGTGAACTTGGACTCTTGTACACCTACTTGTGGTATTGCAATGCTTGGAGAACAAGGTCCCCACCCCAATGCCACTCAACCGCCAGGCCTTGACATGATCATGGGTGGATTGGAACTTTCTAAACTCGTATTGTATGTGTAAACACCTCTTGCTAAGAGAGATATCATTGCGATCACTCTCTCTTGATCGAGGCAACTTTTTTGCTCATGGAATGTTTACACGCCCTCTTCCAAAACACGGTGCCTTTTTGTTGAGCACCATTGGTTGCGCATTGCCCACATGTCATCCAAGTATCACAAAGAATTTGGTCATCCTTGTCCGTGTACGAGGTCGTCCATTGGTTCTTTGTGGTGAGTCAGACTCGTCGAACTCTAGTGGCTCTTCATCAATGGAGACCACATCGGGTTGTGTCTCGCCATGAGTCTCGGCACCAACCATGATGGCGGCCTCTTCTTGAGTCTCGACGTCTTCGTTGTTGTAGGTTCCACCCTCGAAGACCTTCATGACACCGTCGGCGTCGAAATAGTTCGGGTTGTCCGCGGTCATGGGCAGCATCTCCTTGAAATCGAGTGCACGAGGTTAAGGCATGCTCCCCGAGGCCGACTACTGTGCCTTCGCCTTGCCATGCATCGGGACGCCGCCGACACTCGACGTCACGTTGAGGTTGATGGGTGGGACCACATGGACACACTAGTACAGAACGACACATCGGATACCCCTCTATGGAAACGGCAGGCGTTAGGCGACGGAGAATCGCGCTTTCCGCGCGGCCAGTGCGTACAAACCTGACCTGAGCCGTGGCTGGCCCGTCAACATAACTAACGGAGAAAGTATTAACTCCGTTACCCATAGTATTGGCAACGGTCTTACTTCTGGCTCCGTTTCCGATATGTGCCTCTATAGCAACGGAGACTTTTGGGTGTCCGTTTCCAATGTGGACATGTTCCATCTTCTTGGAATTCGAAGCGAGGTGGAGTAACTGCTATGGCATAGTGGCGCCGCGGCACCGCCCACTACTTAAAAACCCACGATCTCCCTGCTATCTCAATACGCCACTTCGCCGCAGCCATGGATACTCCTAGCAACTCCTCGGGCGTTCGCCGCAGCAGTTTCCTGCTTTCGCTGAATTGGAACCGCGTCGTCGTGTCGGAGGCCGTCGCGCAGAGGCACTGGCAATATAGGAGGCCAGTGCCCCGGTCAAATGTTAGCCTCCCCGCTGGCTGGCGCGTCAATGACAGGAGGGTGCCTAGGCCGCCGGAAGAGGACGCGGGATCCTCGGGCGCCCACGACCGCAGCCGCTCGCCGCGGCGGAGAGACGCTCGTCCGCGGTCGCCTGGATGGAACCGCGTCATCGTCGGGCAGGCCGTCGCAGAGCGGCACTGGCAATATAGGAGGCCAGTGCCATGGTCAAAGGTTCGGCTACCCGGTGGCTGGCACCTCAACCGCGCGTCGGTGCCTATGCCGCCGGAAAGAGTTGAGCTGCTTCAGAGCCGCCGGCTCCTCCTCCCGCCGGAGCTGCGCGACGATCCTGCCTACGACGACGATGAGATGTGGGAGGGGCGCACGGGCGGCGATGACATCGTCGGCGAGGAGCCGCGCGACAACACGGACGACTACGCGGCTCTCCTCGCATACGAGCAGGAGAAGACGGAGGCCGAGGAGTAGTTATAGTTATTTATTTTTATGTTCTTCAACTTCAATACTAGTAGAGATTAGTATAAGCCCAGTGTGTCAGTGAAAAAATCAAAGGAAACGGTTGTGTATACCCTCCGTTTCCGATGTTCTACTTTGCTATAAATGCGCCCTTCACACAGCACTAAACTCTATCGCTCACTCTCAGCCTCACTCTCAAAGTGTGGCGGCGCCTCCACGCAGCAACAGATCTTAGCTCCACCGTGGCAGCGCGCATCTCCCTCCCTCCGACCGTGGCGGCGCGCATCTCCCTCCCTTCGACCGTGGCGGCGCGCATCTTCCTCTCCTCCGACCGTGGCGGCGCGCATCTCCCTCCCTCCGACCGTGGCGGCGCGCATCTTCTTCTCCTCTGACCGTGTCGGCGCGCATCTTCCTCTCCTCCGACCGTGGCAGCGCGTACCTGTTCTTTGCTCCACCCGGGCAGATCTCATCGCCTGATCTGTAGCTGGAGGGCGCATGGCGTGTCGATCCGAGGACGACGAGGACGAGTACGTACTCCCGCCGCCAGATCCAAAGGTAATACATCTATTTGTGACCGGCCGTCGTGCCGACGAACTAGGGTTGTTGTCATTGTTCTGCTTAGGTTTTCTTCCATAGGACACTCATGAACAGAACTAGAACTAGGGTTGTAATACATCCGAGGACGATGAGGACGACTACGTAGTGTCGCTCGAAAATAACATAACTAGCACAAATCGGTAGTGTATGAAACTCATGGCTGACTTTTCTCCTTTGCAAAATAGATGTACATTTCGGTGACACTGTATAAAAAGCCGGGTCCTTAGCCAAGGTGTGCTTGTCGTCCGGCATAATTGTTGGTACACAACAACTATGCAATGGATTTGTAAGTTTGTTATTCTGTCTTATGCATCCTTTTGTGTTGTATGTCCTTTATGCTAGATGTATATTGAGCTAACATGGAGTCATATATTCTCTCTTTGCATTTCAGTGATCACTTTACAAAAGAGGCACTTTCAGTACATCAACACTCGCTTATTGCACTATGTGCAGAGCATGGTGCTGATCCATTTAGCTCATTTAAATGAGCTAACTACAAGGTCGGGGACAAAGCGGCGAGTTGATTATATTTTGAAGACACCGTCCAAGAAGAAGATTCAATTCATGAACTCTAACAGCAAGTCATGAAGATAAATTAAGTTGGAAATGACAAGGATAAGTTTAGAGAGGCATGACATAGATAGATTTAGCTAGACATGTCAATGATAGATTTAGAGAGGCATGACAATGAAGATAAGTAATTGGTTGTCTTGTGATGCAATGTATCGGTGACATTTGTTATACCTTATGAATGAATTTGTTAGCATTTTTGTGCTTCTGCTGTGAAATTTTAAATGTCCAGTGCCAAATCTATTCCTGCTCTAGGCTTATGAAGAAACCTCAATGCAAACGAGCAGAAACAGAATCTCCATTTCTGATGTCCAGATACATCGGCAACGGAGACTGGATGGCAACCGTAGCCAAAATCAAGCCTCATCGGTGATGGTTTTTCTTGTCCGTTGCCGATGAGAGCCTTCACATCAGTGACAGGGTCGGGGACACGGACCCTTTTTCCGTTTCCGATGGGCTTTTTGGCCCGTTTCCGATGTGTCGTTCTATACTAGTGACAATCATAACCAAAGAAATCTCCGGTGACGCCTCTCACCAAGCCACAATGGTGCGCCCGCGGGCTGGTGATACCCACAAGTATAGGGGATCGTTGAAATCTTCAATGTGTAAGTATAGTATCGATCCCACGAGGAGTAGGAGGTATAAGTATTTATCCTCTCAAATAAGAGTGTCACTTCTCTTAATATCTATGCACTAGACAAACTAAAATGATTAAATGATGCAAGTGTTTTGGGGTTTTTGGCGTAGAGTTTGCAATAAAGTAAAAAAGCTGAAAATAAAATATGACAAGTGAAATCTCTCAAAGAGAGAAAGCCCAATCCTCTATGCACCAAGAGGACAAGCTCAAGTGTGTGTTTCTTATAAGTGGAGAACGTTCCCAAGGGCTACCTAGATTTCATGGCATAAATATTTCTAGAACAACATGGTAAGTATTTTGTCAAGTTTTAATCATCTTTTGGACGGACCATAATAAGGGAAAGCTAAATAAATAAACTAAACCCCCTTATGATGGTTCTTATGGCCAAGTAAATGACTGCACAAGAGTTATTAAGACATAGAGTCTCACCATAGCCTTAAACTCTAAGGTCCCCGATACTAATACCCTCATAATGCAAGTTCATGACTCGGTCTCAGGTTTACATGTCCTCCCAAGTCTCCCTCACTCCATTACACTACGGTGTTCTCCTATGAGCCCATATAGGTGAAGTGATGTGCAGTCGACATTCGCACAACACCATCATAGAATTACATAAAAAGATAAACAGTAGACAAAATACCAGCATATGTCATATATAAATCATTGCGAACCCATCCTATGCCCCCAGGAACATGAGAGAACTACTCACAACGCGAAGAAATGATATGATTCAATGGCATAAGTGATACAACACAATCTGAAAATATAATCTCCCCACAAAATAATGACAAGTAGCTAATCATACACAAGTAGAATAACACTTATACAATTATCTAGGGTTCAACAATCTCAAACTATGAGGGGGATGAAGTGGATCACGAAGATGGTGATGGAGATGGTGCTGGTCTTGACGGTGGTGTTGATGGAGACTCCGGAGGGGGATGGAGGAGCCTTCTGGAGGTGATTCCGGCGGCGTTTCCCCCCCCCCCTCTGCTCTTCTCCGACGGCAGCCTTATGTCTCCTGTTTCTTGGTTTTGTGTTTCTCCGCCGCCTCCTTGCAAAACTCATTGGGGGAATATTTTTATAGACGTTTTTAGGTCAAGACGAAGCCACGGAGACGAAAACGGACGACATCGGAGCCACGAGGAATAAAAGAGGTGGTCCCACACGGCCAAGGAATCTGGCCGTGTGGGAACATCTATTTTCCTCCTCGGACTTCCTTTTTCGCGGATCCTTGGCTCGTACGTCTTCTTATTTCCAAATATTGGGCCCCGTAAAATATTAGGTCATTTGGACGTGGTTTGGTCCCTGAAAGTCAAAAACATGGAAAAAGGGGTTTTCTGGTTCTGCAGGGTTAATTCCAAATAAATGGGAAAACTGTGAATTATCCCTAAAATCATTATAAAACATAAATATAACTCATATATGATGCAAATAAGTTGGACTATCAAGTAGTAAAATGAAAAGTTTATGTATGCGTTTTACATGCATCAACATCCCCTAGCTTAACCTATACTCGTCCTCGAGTATGAAGGTGATAAAACTAAACATGGACTTCGCATTTTAATACTCTCAATGGATATCAAAGATGATTACTATTGCTACATAGAGTCAAATGCTTCATTCTTCAAAGGAGTAGCAATATACAAGATAAATTATGAAGTGATATCAAATATTCAATGTAAGGATGTTCAAAGATAATTCACAAAGTGTATCATAGAAGAAAGTACTATGGACCAAATGTATGCATAATGAAAAGTAAAAACATCCTACAATGGTCATGGAGTATTCTTTTAAATCTGAATATAAAAGGTGGACACTTTGGAAAGATAGATAAATAAGTAGAGGTAAACCATGAATAAGTTTCATCTAGCTTCCATATGCTTCTACTTAAGTTAATGTTTGCAATGTGGTATCCATTGGTGTTGAGCTCTCATTACCCTATCATAGCATCTTGAATGGTTAAAGTTTAAAGTGAAAGCAAATATGAGTAGTGTGCTTGACAAAGTATGGGTTAAATGCCTCATGCCCCTTGAATACAAGTACCTCTCCAACTGGCTACTCAACTCGGGTCACAAAGCAAGTTCAAGTTAAAGTCATTGCAAGTAATAATAACATCATTAAGAGTTGCTCCCGGGGTACCTCTTGTCCCAGGACATGGAACAAGCCCATGTCAAAATGACAAGACAAACAAATAAAATGGACAATCTCAGCACTCTTTTATTTACTATTGTTATAGCTTTTTATTGTGAAGTGCCTCACTAAAGGTCCACCGTGATATGTAAGTAAATTTTCACCATGAATGATGCATGGCTTGGGTTAGCCGCCCAGTGAGTCTCTCTAGCCATTTATACTTACTCCTCAAACTTAGCAAGTTTCTACTTTTATTTCACACAATGTTAGGTATCCATAAACAAAAGTACATTATATCAACTAAATATAATTAAGAGCACTGTTGAAAGCTTGCCATGTGACAGCACATATGAGCTAACTCCTAACCAAGACTCTTGTCAAGCACACAAATTCATAATTTTAATCACAATGAATCATGTTTATTAAGTGCAATAAAAGTAAAGTGTGCATCAAGTTCGTGAGAGCTTTTTAACCAACTTTTCCCATAACAATCAATAACATAAACATTTTAATTCGGAAGCATAGATAATACAATATAACATGATAAACATACTTGGAATAGCATTAAGATAATAGGTAGATATGGTGGACTCACTGGAAAAACTTAGGTTGAAGGTGTTGGAAAACAAGTTTTTACTTGTTGAAATTTTTGGGCTAGCAAGAAGGAGAAACTTGACCGTCTAAATGAATGCATAAGTGTCCATAGAACTAATCAATCCATGTTAAACAAATTAAATTAACATTCAGCATCAAAACATGAATAAAAGATAGCTCTTCATAAAACACTTGCAAATTAATACTTATTAAAAAGCACATGAATCATGCAACTATATGTATCTTCTTAAATCAACTCAAACATCCCTTTCCCAATCTTTTTAATAGCATACAACTTAATTCAACCCAAATTTCCAGTTGATCTCTTATGACATAAATGATAGTGGTGGTCTCAAGACAAACATAAACCGAAATAACAAAAATAAAAGACGCTCCAAGTTTATGCGATAAAGTGCATTGATCGAAAAACAGAAGTTAGACGTGTGCAAACCGAGAGTGTGTTTGTCCAATGGGGTTGTATTCACATTCCCAAGCTTATGTTCTTCACCATGCTTGGATAGCTCTTGGTGCATCTCCTCTAATCCCTATGAAAAAACTTCAAAACACCGTTTCTCCCTTTTTTTCCTCTGTGGGGTGACATTAGTTTTGATAGACAAATGAATTGCTTGCTGCATAAAATCCTTAAACAAAAATTCATATGAATGTCCAGAAATTGTATAATGTTGTATGCCTACTTATAAACTCAATTGGATACAAAAGATTCAAGTTATAAGTTCAAAGAATGCATCAAATAAAATGTGATAGAATCTATCCAGAAAAACAGCAGCAACAAAACGCATTTTTCTACCCTGCTTAAATATGTCGAAAAAATCTGAACAAATTCATGCTTACAGAAAATGAAAAGTTGCAGCTACAGTTCAAATATCAGCTCATTCGGAGTTACAGAATAGGATTGAAAAATCATATCGTGCACATATTTGTGCTGAAATAAAATCTCCGAAAACAATAAGCAACCTTTTCAATCCAAAATGGGTAAAACTTGGCACTTTATTAAAAATTCCAGAAACAGAACTAAAAACTAAGTCTCTTGTTACAGCAAGAGGACACAAAGAAAATAAAAAATAAAAACAACCGGGTTGCCTCCCGTAAAACGCTTTCTTTATAGCCATATAGCTAGACTTACTTACTTGTTATCAAGATGGTTGGAGTGAGGTGGCTTGGCATCCCCAAGCTTGAATTCTTGTACTTATTTGATATATGTTGGGTGAGTCTAGGGGTAACATACCCAAGCTTGAGTTTTTGTCCCTCTTGATCTTGTTCATCACCCTCAACTCTTCCACCTTAAAATTATCTTTACACAAAACTCATCATAAAACATGATTAGAGGGGTTAGTGTCTCCATAAATTAAATCCACATAGGTATAGCAAAGACATATCATGAGTTGATTCTAAACATTAACTATTGTTACTATGGTTGCATATTGCTCATTGATCAAAAGAACCACACAAAACACGAGTAATGAGGCTAATGCAAAATAAAGACAAAATCTGTAAAAAACGGAACAACCCGCAAAGAGTTAATTTCCAGAGACACTTACGTTGCTCAAATCAGAAAACGTTTAACTAATAAAATGTGTAATAATACCTGAATATTGCTGTCATAAAATTTCAGGTCAAAATTCCTCTTCTATGATTATTAACATTTTTTGCAGTGAAGCTTAGGAATCTGTTTTCTAGACAACAAATCACTATTATTTGATCCTACCTCTCAAAAGTGGTTATTCTTTCCATAAAGATGAAAAATAAGATAAAAAAGTGATGTTACAGTAGTAAACAAGCACCTTGACTCAAAAACCAAAAATCAAACTGAAGAAATAAAAAAGAAGCAAAAAGAACCAAGAAAGATTCAAGAGAAACAAACAAAGAAGAAGGAAAATATTTTTGTTGTTTTTGATTTAGCAAAAAGGCAATAGAGGAGCAAATATATACAACATAAAATACTCTTTTTGTTTGGTTTTAGCTTTGGAAAAAGTTTTAATGATAGAGACTTTACAACGGTTCCATTGGCATGAACAACACATGTTCAAGGTCAACCCCAACTTTTCCATTACTCATCCTTCTCATATACTTTCCCAAATTTTGTATAAAATGAAAATCTAAAACTAATTGTCACAAAACAGTAGGTAAAGATATTTTACATGTTGTAAAGATATAAAGGTGTTCTCAAACCGAATAGGAAATTAAAGCATAAGGAACACTCCACAGAATATTGAACAATTTACTTTTAAGTTTAACTCTCTTCCTATGCATTGGAATTTTATATATGAATAAATAACAACAATTTTGAGGTAACCAATGCATATAATAATCAATAGCTTGCATTTTAAATAACATAGAAACATAAAGGGGATTCTTATCTCTTCCTATCTCATAATAGTTGCAAGCATTAAAAACAAATTCAACCATATAACCATAAGAATCATTCAACTTAGATAATTTAGGCAAATAAAGAGGATCATTAAATTTATTTTGGAATTCATTAGCATGCTTCCCTCTTTCAAAATAGTTATTAAGATCAATATCAAGTTTAATATCATGGTTGCAACAAAGATTTTGAACTAAAGATAATTACAAACCACATAAGTATTTCTCAACATAAGCAAATTTCTCCTCTATGGTGTGAGTAGGAGAGTTCAAAAATAAAGTAGGACTCTCATAAGTAAGAGTATTGTCACAAGCAACAGGAATATCATTTTTATCCTCACATAAAGTAGTAACAAGTTCTAAACATGGAGGATCATCAAGCAAAATAGGATCATCATCTAGAGTACTATCATAAAACATTTCTAAACCATACTCCTCATCATCTTTAAATTATTATCAATAATGTTCTCATTAGGCATAGGTTGATAGTCCTCCTCATCATCAGAATCATAAAAGCAAAGTTTATCATCAACAAAATATTGAGTGTTACCCTCATCTATAGGTGGTGAAGGTGGAAGTTTCCTCTCTTCTTTCTCTAGGTGTTCATCATTTTCATCATCTTCTTGGGGTTGCATGGGCATCCCAAAGCTTAGGTTTTTATCCTCCTCTTCCTGCAAAATATTAGTACTTTCCGTGGCAGCAAGAATTCTTTATTTAACATAAACATTATCACTAAATTCCTTTTTGCAAAGTTGGAGAATAATAGAAACTTGTCCTTTCATTACACGAGCTTCATGACTAGTTGCAAGAAATTTATTAATAAGAGAGTCTATCTCATGGGCTCCAACATAAGAAATATATTTCTCAACTTGTTCTATATCAGGGAATAAAAATTTATCTTCACGATAACAGCCAATTAAAGGATCACTGTTATGCTTACATTGATAGTGGGAATATTTAATAGATCTTCTAGTGCAACAAGTTATGTCATGTAACTCACAAAACTGAGAAGAGCTATTTTATGAAGAGCTTCAAGCAATTTACCCATTCTATTTCCCTCTTCGGTTGATTGATATTCAGAGTAGGCGTCTGTGAAATCTTGGCTCAGGGCTTAACAGGATTGATAGAATACTCATATCAACAAGTTGCAACTTCTTTTCCGGAAGCTCATCTGGAAGGAACTCCGAGGTTAAGCGTGCTTGGCCCGGAGCACTCCAAGGATGGGTGACCGACCGGGAACTGGTTCCCGAGTGCGCACGAGTGAGGACAAAGTGCGCAGAAAAGACTAGTGTTGATCTGTGGGGCCAGTCTGGAGATCCTAGAGAGCTGCCAGGGGTGACAGGCCCGGCCCGGGGGTGGCCGGGGTGTTACAATTTGGTATCAGAGCCGACCCTCGCGGCAACACGGGCGTGTGCGGGTCAGGGGCGCGGACATGTGGAGCATGTGCCGGCACTGGGCGCACAGACGTGTACCAAGAGGGGAAGTTCCTGGACTGGGGGCTGACCGACGAGGGCATCGGTCTTCTAAGGGGGGAAGGATGTGAGATCTTGGCTCAGGGCTTAACATGATTGATAGAATACTCATATCAACAAGTTGCAACTTCTTTTCCGGAAGCTCATCTGGAAGGAACTCCGAGGTTAAGCGTGCTTGGCCCGGAGCACTCCAAGGATGGGTGACCGACCGGGAACTGGTTCCCGGGTGCGCACGAGTGAGGACAAAGTGCGCAGAAAAGACTAGTGTTGATCTGTGGGGCCAGTCTGGAGATCCTAGAGAGCTGCCAGGGGTGACAGGCCCGGCCCGGGGGTGGCCGGGGTGTTACAGCGTCCATACCATTAAAATAATCATTAGCCATAGACATTCCAAAAAGTTTCTCAATTTTTTTGATTTTTTGTGTTTTGATATATAAAACTGAAAATAAAACTAAACTAAATGCAAAAGTGAAAGTAAACTAGAGTATATGCAAAACTGAAAATAAATATCTAGTGCAAACAAGAATAAAAACTTAAGCGCTACACTCCCCAACAACGGCGCCAGAAAATCTCTTGATACCCACAAGTATGGGGGATCGTTGAAATCTTCAATGTGTAAGTATAGTATTGATCCCACGAGGAGTAGAAGGTATAAGTATTTATCCTCTCAAATAAGAGTGTCACTTCTCTTATTATCTATGCACTAAACAAACTAAAATGATTAAATGATGCAAGTGTTTTGGGGTTTTTGGCGTAGAGTTTGCAATAAAGTAAAAAGCTGAAAATAAAATATGACAAGTGAAAGCTCTCAAAGAGAGAAAGACCAATCCTCTATGCAGCAAGAGGACAAGCTCAAGTGTGTGTTTCTTATAAGTGGAGAACATTCCCAAGGGCTACCTAGACTTCATGGCATAAATATTTCTAGAACAACAAGGTAAGTATTTTGTCAAGTTTTAATCTTCTTTTGGACGGAGCCATAATTAGGGAAAGCTAAATAAATAAACTAAACCCCCTTATGATGGTTCTTATGGCCAAGTAAATGACTGCACAAGAGTTATTAAGACATAGAGTCCCACCATAGCCATAAACTCTAAGGTCCCCGATACTAATACCCTCATAATGCAACTTCATGACTCGGTCTCAGCTTTACATGTCCTCCCAAGTTTCCCTCACTCCATTACACTACGGTGTTCTCCTATGAGCTCATATAGGTGAAGTGATGCAGTCGACGTTCGCACAATACCATCATAGAATTACATAAAAAAGATAAACACTAGACAAAATACCAACACATATCATATATAAATCATTGCCAATCCATCCTCTGCCCCCAGGAACATGAGAGAACTACTCACAGCACGAAGGCATGATATGATTCAATGGCATAAGTGATACAACACAATCTGAAAATATATTCTCCCACGAAACAATGACAAGTAGCTAATCATACACAGGTAGAATAGAACTTAAACAATTATCTAGGGTTCCACAATCTCAAACTATCAGCGGGATGAAGTGGATCACGAAGATGGTGATGTAGATGGTTCTGGTCTTGACGGTGGTGTTGATGGAGACTCCGAAGGGGGGGATGGAGGAGCCTTCCAGATGTGATTCCGATGGCGTTTCCCCCCTCCGATCTTCTCTGGCGGCAGCCTTCTGTCTCATGTTTCTTGGTTTTGTGTTTGTCCACCGCCTCCTTGCGAAACTCCTCGGGGGACTATTTTGATAGACGTTTTTACGTCAAGACGAAGCCACGGAGAAGAAAACGGACGGCATCGGAGCCACGGGGAATGAAAGAGGTGGTCCCGCATGGCCAAGGAATCTGGCCGCGTGGGACCATCTATTTTCTTCCTCAGACTTACTTTTTCGTGGATCCTTGGCTCGTACATCTTTTTATTTTCAAATATTGGGCCCCGTAAAATATTAGGTCATTTGGACGTCCTTTGGTCCCTGAAAGTCAAAAAAACATGGAAAAAGGGGTTTTCTGGTTCTGCAGGGTTAATTCCAAATAAATGAGGAACCTGTGAATTATCCCCTAGAATAATTATAAAACATAAATATAACGCATATATGATGCAAATAAGTTGGAATATCAAGTAATAAAATGTAAAGTTCATTTATGCATTTTACATGCATCAGCTGGATGTCGGCTGGTGGTGCTGTCAAGAGGGCGGGCAAGGAGTACTGTGGCGGCTTCCCTTCAACGGATGAGACCGAGCTCGCCGTCGACGCCACCACATCGGGGTAAAGTTGACACCCGCAAACACATCGTCAAGGACCTCGCCCTTGAGGAGAAGCACAACACGGGCGACGACATGGGTGGCAATGATGTCTGTGCTGGCACGGGCCTGGATGGCGGCGAGCCTTTCCTCTCATTCATCGTGGCCTTGGCGTCTTTCAGATCGGCCCCGCGCTGACTTGTCCTTCCCTCCGGGCTGCCCTCTTGTCGGACTCAGGGAGCCGCTCCTTCTTCGGCTTCAACAGGGCGGGCGGCGGTGGCCATAGAGTTGGCAGGTCCTGGTCCTCCATCGGTGGTGGGGGCAACCGTGGCGACGGGTCGTGGGGGGGGGGGGGGGGGGGGGTTTGGGGAATAGAGGGGTTGGAGAGGGCAAGGCATGTATGGCCGGCAAATGGGTCCAATGCGTACTACAGTGGACAAAGGGCAGACGGGGACGCTGTCCATTTTGCCCAAATGTGGACCAAACTTTAGCCTGGTTTGGGTGAAACGGACATGTCTGTCCTTACCGGTTCGTTTGTGGTGAGCCGTTGGAGCATGCCCCTTATCTGTTCAGATATAATGAGAAGTGGTACGTAAGTATCGTTTTTTAAAAGCTTAACATACATAGCAACTCAATAAAAATGAACAACACACATACGATAAAAAATAAGGTCATGCCAAAATTAATGAACAAATAACAATACCGGCATTAGCAAAAAACATCATATGATCTGTTTGAGAAGATACATGTCAATATACCGGCACTTCATTTGAAAAACTCTAGTTAAATAAACTGGATTTTCAATATCCATCGTGTGACAAGCTTGATGAACTTAAAGGAAGATTTTTTGTTGATAAAGAGCATATATTAATACCGCAAAGATACCAATTACCCCCGGCCTTTGCAACAACGCATTGCCCTAGCGGCATTACATATGCACGCAACCAAAAAAAGGAACAAGAATAAAAAAGAAGAAGAATTCCGCTACAGTGATATACTCCTTAGCTTGTAACAACAACACTAACACCACTAAGACAACACCATAAGTTTCGCCTCTCCAAAAGCAACGCTTCCAAGAAGGAGCAGTGCGCAAGCGTCGATGTTGCCCGATCATAAATCTTAACTTTTCATCCTGGATAAAGTCCTCGCTCTTAAAACAATGCCTTCAACAAGGCCATTACCAGTCACAACCAATTAATGCTAGACATTGGATTTTCACCCTTAAAAGAATGACTTTGAATTTCTCATGTGTCGTCGCCCCCACTTGCAAGCCGCTTCTCCAAGTCACGAATCACGAAGCCAATTTCTCATCGCCACAAAGAGTCGAATCACCATTGCTAGTCCCCAGATCTCGACATCCATGACATTCTTCGCCAGCTGACTTGACCCAGGAGTGAGAAAGCGTGCCCCATGATGGTAACAACTAGCAGAGCCTCACAACGCTCCCTCCGAAACCAAACGGTCAGCATGGGTGCGCATGACCGAATCCCTTCCGAACTAGCAATATCCAGGCATGGTGCGTCTAGTGGAACTCACCGGCGGAGCCTTTCGGAACACGACACTTTAGCCATAACGATGGGGACATGCATCCGACTCATCTTCATCTTGGCGCGAAAATGAATTCTAGGACCACCACCTTTATTCATACCAAGCTATTAGAGGAGATGACATCCTAGAGCACCGCTTCAGAAAGACACCAGTGTGATCAAGCCACCATCTAAAACTCCCCCATCCCGTCCTGACTGAGCCACTATTGCCCAGATCGTGGCCAGCGGGCCAGATCCCCGCCTAGTGCATCGCAACGATGGATGACATCCACCTTATCATCGTCGCTCTGCAATGGTGCACCCACCTAGCGAACCGGCCGCGCCGCCCCAAGACAAGACGGTGGGCCTAGGCAAGGAACCAAGACCACGACTTGCCTCCACCACCCACACCTGAAGATCTAGGGTAAATGCAGTTGCGGCCTAGACGAGATCGCCGCCCTGACCACCACCTTTGACCATCTCCGACGATGCCGCCCCTTCAGAAAGAGTCGCCGCTACCTCCACCCCAACACCTTAGGCACCAGGGGCCACCACCGCGGCTGATGCCGGCGGCAGCAGCGGAAGGGATGTCGATCGAGTAAGGGGAGTTGGCGGCGAGATCTGACGCACCCTCCGGCTCCGCCTTGGGGTGCGCCACCGGAGGGGAGGGGAGTCGGTACCCGCACTACACAAATTTACACAACCAAAGAAAAATAGTAGTTAGATATCCATTGTGGGACCGGATGGGAGGGGTGTAGCATTGTAGATCGAGTGTTCTATACGCGTGGTAGGAGACGGTCGAGATAGTACAATGTCTTCTTTAGTCTGCTGGTGTGGAATATGGGGGAGCTCAACTATCTCTAGACTGTGATGCTATCTATCAAATTGTGGCTATGTCTGATGAGTCTCATTTGTTTTCAATAAACTAAGATGGAAGTTGTTTCGTATGAGTCGGTGTCTCGATACTTAGGCCTTGAGTTTGACAAATTATTTTACCTGCAACAATAGGAACCAGGGGTGGTATCCTAGTTGCGTGGAGGGGGTGATGTTCTAGTGTTATCGTCTTCATGGTGGCGATCCCCTGGCTAGAACCGAAGACCTTGATTTGGTGGTGAGAGTCCTCCCATCAGGTTGTTTCGGCAATCCTAGGGTCGGTCAGGTGAGGGTCCGAGCGAAACCTCCGCAATATGGTGTTGATGGCAGCGACGCTTACGATTGTCTTCTTCTTCCTGTGGATTGCAGTTGTGGACCCTCTCCGTGCGACGCATCGTTACCCTTTTGGGATGTTTTTGTGGAGCCCATGTTTCTCTTGATCGCATATACGAGTGTGGCTTGACTGTCGTGTAGTTACTTCGACTTCTTTGGTAGTCTAGGTGGCTTGGTACTATTTGTTTTGTCGTTTTGTTGGCTTGTTTTGGGAGAGGTTTTCCCTCCATATTGTATCGGTTCGGCCGTTGGGTTTTATTTATAAAATGGGGTGAGAACCAATTTTGAGAGTTTAGAAATAAAACGATGAACGTATGAAATGCTACGAAAGTAAAAATAATAATATTTTATGATGAATCTAATGATACAGATTTGATTTGTAAATCTAACAATATTTCCTATAAATTTGGTTTGAAATCATCTCGTTTGTCTTTTGAAAAACTAATAATCTTATCTTTATAAAATGGAACGGAGGGAGTAGAACTCAAATCAATGATTAATTATCAGGCAGTGAAAACAATTACGTTGATAGCAAATTAATGATGCCAAACTCATTATACAAACAATGTGATAACATTGCGGATGCTAAAACTGAGTAGAGACTGAAGGTAATAACCACCTTGATGAATGTTCGATTGGTCGTTCTTGTAGCGGTCTGCTGTCTTGCTAGATGTACGATCCGTGGATAAAGCTGACCTGTATTTATAAGTCAATGCAAGGCGATTGCTAGCTAAGAAAATTGCGACGTTCCAAAGGCGTGTGCGGGTAAACCTCTCACCGCAACCACTCCTTCGTGCGCATGCGGCGGAGTTGCTAATTTGAATATTTGCTGGACGTGGAAATGCACGTTGGTGCGTTGAAAGATATGAGTTTGACGACGAACCTTAGGGCATGTACATTGCATAGCCCTTGTCCAAACGCTTACAAAGTCAGATCCTGGCTATTCACTGGCGTCGGCGCTAGGAGCAGCTATTTTGCGTACGATTTCTAACCGTCGGACGCTTCTCCATGCATCGGTGCCAAGTAAAGAGCCAGGAAATTCGTCATAAATGCCAAAACTTGTGTGATTTTTCCTCTAGCGCCTCAGCTTAGCGCCGAATTTCCTAAGAAAAACGCGTCGGACGCTACCAGAGAAGAATGCTGGCCCTCCGCGCCATGGTCGAGGCGAGCAGGTTGAGTTCGAAGAGGCAGCGGCGCAGCTATGGAGGGCAGCGGTGCTCCCCCACGTACGCGGCGGTGCTCCCGTAGGCCAACGGCAGTGTTGTGGGAGCAAAAATTCGATGATTTTGTGTATATTAAATTAGGAGCTTCCCGTTCCCCTTTCCCCTCTACAGTAAACCGAGGAGGAGAACAGGCGACCCAAGTCTTCGCCGGCGAATCCGCCGCTTCCCTCCGCCTCCGGCGCCGCTCCGGCGTCGCGAGGTGGGGGGAAGCTCCGGATCTCGTTCGTGTGAGTAGTTAGGTGTAGTTTAGGTCTTCCCGGTGGCGGCGGTGGGGTGGAGACGGCGTCATGGTCGTGGAATAATGGTGCGGGTCCTCGATCTCCACCTCGGCGGCGCTCTGCGGGGCGGCGTCGACGAGGGCCTGGTTTTGTTACCTCCTGGATCGTCGGATCTGGTGGGGGTAGGTGCTCGGAGGGCAGCTGTCGTGATGGAGGTGATGGCCGGCTTTTTGAGCTTTTGTCCCTCGCCCTCTTCTCCGTCTTGGCGTGGATCTTCCTGGACATGCCATGGAGGTGCTGGGGGTGCTGCGGCGGGGTGCTGGTGCTTCCCGCTGGTATTCTCCTCCGCCTGTACAGGAGAAAATCTTCCGGGATCTCGGTGTTCTTCGCTGGCCTTTGGCGTGGGGCTCAGGCTTCTTCCGGCGACCATGGTGGCGTGGGGAGATCTGCTTCGGGCTTCGCGTTCTGCTTCAACTTGCTTCGTTCTTCCCCAACTCCGGCCGGCCGTGGTGGCGAGGGGAGTTGGGGTGGTCAAGGCGTGCTTCTGGCGGTGACTCCGGCAAGCCGTTTCGTGCTCTGTGCAGGTATGTTGGTTTGGCAGGTGGTTCTGGGGAGGAGGTGCCATGGCCGTGTGCTTTCAGCGAGGTTTCGATCCCCTCGCTTGCGGCGGGTGGCTTCTGCGGCTTCTACAATGTGTGGGGTGCTCCCTGTCCCGGTGATGGCGGCGGCCTGGTGTCCTTCTCTCCGGCATTGCGGCGACGGAGCTTGGCGTCAGGCTTGGAGGTGGTTCAGCGGTTTGCTTCCTTCGTGCTGCTGTTGTGCGGAGCTTCGTTGGCTTGTTCTTCTGCGTGTTCTTGCTTCTTCTTTGTAATTCTGTTGTAACACGCAGTGTGGATCCTCTCAAAAAAAAATTCGATGATTTTTGTGTTCTTCTTCCCTTCATGTGGTGCAAATTTCTCGAAACTTTGCAGCAACATTCTTTATCTTATGCAAATCCATGGAACAATTACATAAGGTTTGTCTTTGATATATATTTTTCTTACTGTGTGGTGCAAATGTTTTGAAGTTATGGAGCAATATTTTTTCAGTTTTGTTGCAAATCTGTAGATCTGTTGTAGCATCGAAGTTATGGAACATAAATTGTGGATTTGCACCAAAAATCAAGTAAAAAAGTATCAAAACAAAAAAAATGCTACAAATGATTTGCAGATTTGCATCAAAGGGAACAAAATTTGCTACAATTTTTTTTAGGATTTACACCTCTTCAAAGATCAAATTGCATCTTATAAATGCTACAACAGATCTACGGATTTGCAACAAAACTGAAAAAAATATTGCTCCATAACTTCAAAACATTTGCGGGGCCTAAGAGAGATGATTTTGTTCAGTGGCTGTAGAATCTTCAAATCCCTCAAATGACAATTGGCTCTTGTTGGGCGATTTTAATTTCATTCGATCTCAAGAGAATAGAAATAGACCTGGAGGAACTGTTGGGGACATGTTCCTATTTAATGAAATAATTGGACACTTGGATCTGGTTGAGCTTTCCTTCAAGGGGAGATCCTACACATGGTCTAATATGCAGGCTAAACCATTGATGGAGCAGTTGGATTGGTTCTTTACGAGTTCTAATTGGATCTTGGATTTCCCAAACACAATGGTACTGCCTCTAGCCAGACCTGCTTCGGATCATATTCCTTGTGTGGTCAATATTGATACGGTCATCCCTAAAGCTTCCATTTTCCGTTTTGAGAGTTTCTGGGTGGACATGCCATGGTTTATGTTGTGAAAGAGGCTTGGGAAAAACCATCTAGGAAATCTTCGCTGGATCAACTTCTATTCCTTTTCCAGAAATCTTATGCCCAAGAACAATACCTTCAATAACCATGAAGTGACACTTCTCCCAATTCAGAACTAAGTGTTGGTCTTCACAACGCTGCAAAACTTTGTTAAGGTTGAACAAGCAATTATCAAAGGAAGTACCATACAGAAAAATCATCCATAAAGACTTCCATTATCTTTTCAATATAATCAGCAAATATGGCATTCATGCATCTTTGAAAAGTAGCAGGAGCATTACATAAACCGAATGGCATTCTCCTATAATCAAATGTACCATATGGGCAAGTAAAAGTGGTCTTTTCTGATCATCCTTATGGACAGGAATTTGTGAGAAACCTGAATAACCATCTAGATAACAAAAGTGAGAGTGTTTAGATAACCTTTCTAACATTTGATCAATAAATGGCAATGGATAATGATCTTTTCGAGTTGCTTTATTTAATTTTTCGAAATCAATACACATCCTATAACCAACAACAGTTCGTTGAGCCACAATTTCATCCTCATCATTTGCAACAACAGTCATTCCACCTTTTTTAGGAACACAATGAACAGGTCTAACCCACTTACTATCAGCTATAGGATAAATGATACCAGCTTCAATAAGTCTTATTACCTCTTTTCTTACCACTTCTTTCATTTTTTGGATGGAGACGGTGTTGATAATCAACAACAGGTTTTGCATCTTCCTCCAAATTAATTTTATGCATACATAGAGCTGGGCTTATACCTTTAAGATCATCAAGAGAGTATCCAATAGCTGGTCGGTGAGCTTTCAACACATCAAGTAATTTCTCTTCCTCTTCAGCTAATAGGTTAGCACTAATAATGACATGATATATGCTCTTCTCATCCAAACATGCATATTTCAGATTTGTAGGCAAAGGTTTTAATCCAAAACTAGGATCTTCTTTAGGTGGTGGTAACACTCCTAAATTATCAGGTGGGATATGCAATTGTAATTGTGGTGGTTGTTTCCATAATATTTGTTCTAAAGCCTCTTTTTCCTCATCATTAAATGGTTCATCTTGATTAAGCATATAACGTTCTACAACATCTGTTGAAGCTACAGCTATATGAGCAAGAGTTTCAATTCAATCTTCAGAAATTGGCTCTTTAACAACATGTTTATCAGCAAATTTAGAAAAGTTGAATTCAAGTTTTTCACCAGCACATTTAATAAACACTTTCTCTTTAAGCAAATTAATTTCAGCTCCAACAGTATGTAAGAAAGGTCTACCAAAAATGATAGGACAAAATGAATCTTGAGGACTACCAAGCACAATAAAATCAGCAGGATATTTTATTTTGCCAACCAATACTTCAACATCTCTAACAATTCCAAATGGACTAATATAATCTTTATTAGCAAGTTGAATTGTCATACTTGTCTCTTCCATAACAATAGGATCAATATCATGCTTGATCTCAAGATAAAGAGAATATGGAATGACACTAATACTTGCTCCAATGTCACATAGACCATGATAACTTGAAGTTCCAATAGAGCATGATATAAAAGGTTTCCCTACCTTGGCTGAATTATCTTTGATGACTTTAGTAGCATCTTCACATAAATAAACATCAACAGGATCTTCTTCATTTAGTTGCTTGATAACAGAAATATGAGTGTTGACTTCCACCTGTTCATAAGGCTGAGAACATCTTCTATTACTTTTGTTAGTAACAGCAATAAGTAAGTTCTCCTTAATTTTGTTTGGATATGGGGGTGGTTCAACATACTCCTCAATGGTCACAGAGGACACTGGTTCAGCCTGTTTAATAACTTTAGGAACAATAATAAAATGTTTAACAGGTTCAACATAAACTTCAAAACCACTTTTAGGAACACACATATGAGTAGCAAAACCTTTAGCTATGTCAATAATAACATAAGGATCAAGACCAAAAGTGTCACTAAGATTTTTAAACAAGATAGAAGTAGAGAAGTTCTCCACACATGAATATTCATAATCAAAATAGGGCTCATTACCTTTATCAAGATCCCAATGACTAGTATTTTCAGAAATAGTCTCCAATAAATTCCATGCTTCTTCTGTGGGGACCCCGGACTAGCTGTCCGAAATACCCGATTATGTTTAACACAACGATCCCGTGATCAGTCTGTCGTTGCACATAATCCGAATTGGATACCAAAGTTTACATCCATTACAGTACCGAATAAAAAGTCTTACATAAATGGTCATTTAGACCAAGTTCTTACATAGGTGCCTTCAAGGGCCAAACCAAAATATCAGCGGAAGCTACGGCGTAGTAGACATCATATTCTAACGATGACGACCCGACAGGCAGCTGACTTGTGGAGATCCTCAGTTCGCGTAGAAGTCACCATACTCCTGCTCGGCGTAGTGCTCCTCCTCGTAGTCTGGCTAGGACAATAGCCAGGGACGAAACCAATATGAGTACATTTGAATGTACTCGCAAACTACCCCAACATGAGTATGCACTAACTTTATTTTAACTTACCACTTTTAATTGTTTTAAAACATCTCTATATCTTTATTGAAAAAGGTAAGAAGAGTTTTATAACTGTTTTTAAAAGAAATCACCATCTCCTTTGTTTCTCCAAACCCTTTCTTTTCTGGACCAGGGCTCACCATGGTCCAATTAGTCCCACAACTCATACCACTCCATTTGGTATAGCTATATCATGCCATCACCAATTCATTTTATTTTAAACTTAAAAGCTTTTCCAAAAATTTGCACAAGATCTTAGGACAGTCTCCCAATTGTCCATATCCGGGGACCCGGCTATTCGAATAGTTTTGACCCTCTGCAGAGGTAGCACGCTTTTTATCCCACACCCATCCGGTAACTCATCGTGTCAGCCACGTCCCGCCATACAAGGTGTATGCGAAGTTGAGCCACCGACCCTAGCCTCTCCTTTGCTCATGCTAGTATAGGATCCTACCCATATGATAATTCCCACCAACACTCAGTCCGGTCCCCGTCGGCAACCCTAAGTGTGAGGACTCATATGTTTTTCCCGGCGACCACATTTATGAAGTCTTCAATCCTCCTCCTTATCTTTCCATAGAGTTTGAGCGAGGACCCAGGTCAGGGGAGTTCATAAACCATCCCCTCATGCATAACGGAGTCATCTCCGTCGATGAGGTATCCCATACTAATAAGAGCAAATTATATGACTAAGCCCCGTTCCCATATGGGGGTAAGTGTGGTCGCACAGATTAAGATTGGTTGTCATAGTACTAGGATACTGTGCATTTTTCATAAACATTCCCATTTTTCCATTTCTCCACTTTAACACCGACATCTCGGCATTCCATAACCACACAAGTATTTCCAAAGGAGTTTGAATAAACAACATTGTTTTCCATCCTAAAGTTTCATAACTTCTACATAGGGTGGCAAAATAATTTCCATACACTTTTGGAAAAGGTTTTGTAAACCATTGGTTTTAAGAGTAAATCATTTGATCAAAGTAGATGCATATATATTTAGGTGCAAGCTCGGAGAGTAGCTTGCCTTGCTCGGCAAAGGGGACTTGATCTTGATCTTCTGGTTCAACAAATTCCCCCTCCTCGATATCTCCGGCAACGTTCTCGTCTAATCGATAAACAACAAACACAAGCAATCACTAAAACTACTCAAACAACATCCATCACCACAGTATCACAATCCTAAATGCTCTAAATAGCCACTGGATACAACAAACAATACAATTTAATTTCAAACAATTGAATTAAACATTAATTGTTTAAGTCCAAATTATGGCAGAAACTTGTTAAACATGTTTAATTCCACAACTTGAGTTCTGTTGGTCACAAAAATACAAACTAAATTTCTATAGAAAGCTACTGATGTGTAGAAGACAACCCAATTTGAATTGGATCATTTGGAGTTACCAAACTCCCTACACATTGGTTTGAATCCAGTACCTTAATAATCAAGTTTTGGTTACCAAATATGTTCTGTTGTTCCAAAAATTAAATCCTTTTAGGGGTAAGTAAACATTGCTATATGTGAGTTAACAAAATTGGTCCTAACTCATTTGGATCAACCAATAAACATATTTGTTTGTTTTTGTCCAGAAGGGTTTATCTTAAAGTCAATAATTAATATTGCTTAAATAATTCTACCAAAATTAGGGGAGCTAATACAAGGCAGTACTAAGCTAGCAAAATTGGTTTGGAATTATTTGGACTAGCAGAGTATCAGAAACAAACAAGTTTAGATTTTGAACCTTCTGTGGCATTTTCAATAATTCTTTTTAACTATTTATTTAAATGACATGAGACCAATTGGGTTGGTTAAACAATTTCATAAGCTTTCCAGAACAATTGAGTTTGATTTGTTTGGATTCCTAAATCTCAAGTTATTGATTTTACAAATTGGGTCCAGTACTGAAATTCTTCTGAAATTAAAAATAGAAAAGGTGTTCAGTGTGGATAATGTTGAGAAATCTGACTAGTGGGGCCCTTCTGTCAGTGACTCAGTGAACGGTTGGAAATTAATAAAATGCTGACGGGTGGGGCCAGCCCGTCAGCCGCTCATCTAAATGAAGCGTTACGCGGCCGTTGGATCTAGATCCAACGGCGCACGTTCAAAGGCCACGGCGGCGACCATAAAATGGCGGCGCCGCCGCGCCGGCGGCACGGTGGTAGACGGTTCCTCACCTAGAGGGCTCGGGAGGACTCGGTGATGATGCGAGACGACGGCGGAGGCTCGGGCGAACGTCCTGGCTGAGTCCTACTTGCTGGGACGGCGTGAAACGTCGACGGCGAGCCGCTGAACTTCCACGGCCACGGCAGCGGTCTCCGGCGGTGTCCTGGCGGCGTCTCTGTGCACAAAACAGAGGGGCAAAAGGCTCGGGTGAGTGCGGGGAGTACGGGGATCAAGGTGGTGTGGTCAGTGGAGGAAGGGGAGCAGCAGCACGGCACAGCCGTGTCGTCGCCTACCTCGGGCGGTCGAGCACGGGCACGAGCAGCAGCGAGCTCGCAGCAGCGGCTCCGCCCTCGTGGTGGTGCACGGGCGAGTGGTGGGGAGTGTGGTGCAGCAAGGGAGAGGCAGTGGGGCGTGGGGAAAATGCGAGGTGCGGCTCGAGTTTAAATAGGCGCGACGGCGGCGCACGGTGGTCGCGGTCCAGCGGCGTCCAGAGGGCGGGAGAGGTTGGCGCTCGGTGTCTGGGGGGTCCGGGCGTGGGCTAGGGTGCGCGTCGTAGCGGATCGCGTGGCGAGGTGCGGTGAGCTGGGCCAATTTTGGCCGGCGCCGTCCAACTCCTCCGCGGCGTGCTTCGGGGGACAACGGCGTTAAGGCGAGGGGAGAGGGTCTCCTCTGCCCGCAGAGGTCGCAGTGGCTCGGGGGCGAGGGAGAGCGCGGGCAAGGGGGCCCTGGGGGGCCTGGGAACGGCGACGTCGAGCATGGCGCCACGACGACGGCGACAGTGAGCTAGGGGGAGGTAGACGATGATGGTTTTGCAAAAACCCCCCTGGCTCCTGTGCACTGCTTCTTTTCCTTCTTCTTCTTTCTCTTATTTACGTTTCAGTCCTTCTGTTTAATTGCAGTAGCATTTCTTGATTTATTTGAGGCACTAAATCAATTTATAAAAATTTGGCAAAATTTGTGGAGCCTTCCCATAAGGTGCAGAAGCTCCACAAAAATTGGCATAAAATAATAAAATGTTTTAAACATTTTCTTTTATAGTGTTTTAATTAAGGCATTTTAATTTATTTTTACTTTGTTTACTTTTGAATTTTTAAAACTAATTTGAAAATACTATTTGAGAGAGATAAGTAGTAAGAATGAAATGGGAGGGTTTGCAATACCACTCCACTAAATTTTGTTGGAAACAAAATGAGATCCTCACTTGGAGAATTTGTGTGGCACTTGCCACATTTATTTTTCTTGT
Source organism: Poa pratensis (assembly GCA_947311845.1). Classification (NCBI taxonomy): domain Eukaryota; kingdom Viridiplantae; phylum Streptophyta; class Magnoliopsida; order Poales; family Poaceae; genus Poa; species Poa pratensis. The sequence goes on from CAMZMU010000027.1 coordinate 92,050,196, forward strand.
TTTGCTTTTAATTTAATCCTCTTCTTTTCTTCATGTTCTCAAAATAAAGCAAGCAACACACAACAAGAGGAAATAAGCAACACAAGCAAGAATAAGAGATCAACACATATAATTTAACAAAAGTTTTTGTTGGCTCCCATTTTTGGAATTAATAATACTTGTTAATAATTTTTGGGATGTTACAATCCTTCCCTCCTTAAAATAAATCTCGTCCCGAGATTTGCTAGGCTTAGGTACTAAAGAGGCCTGGGAATTCGCTCCTAAGATAATCTTCACGTTCCCAAGTTGCTTCTTCTTCGGAGTGGTTAGTCCACTGGACTTTGTAAAACTTGATCGCACGCCTTCGGGTAACACGAACATCTTCTTCGAGAATCTTGAGGGGCCTCTCGCGATAAGTCAAATCTTGGTTCAGGTCGATGGAGAGGTGGTCGATGTTTTTGAAAACATCAGGCTGGTCAGGAACTTCAAGACACTTCCGGAGCAAGGAAATGTGGAAGACATCATGATAATCTCCTAACTCCGGTGGCAATTCCAGCTGATAGGATACTTCTCCTCGACGAGCGATGATTTGAAGGGTCCAATATACCTTGGCGCTAACTTTCCCTTGACATGGAAACGTTGCATTCCTTTGAGGGGTGTCACCCGGAGATAAACATAATCTCCAATACTGAAAGTGAGGTCACGGCGCTTGGTGTCAGCGTAACTCTTCTGACGGGATTGGGCAGTTTTGAGGCGCTCACGAATAAGCTGAACTTGCTCTTCAGCTTCACGGAGGGTATCTGGACCGAACAATTTGCTTTCTCCGGTATCAGACCAATTCAGGGGTGTACGACACTTCTTGCCGTAAAGGGCTTCAAAAGGGGCCATTTGCAGACTGGACTGATAACTATTGTTGTACGAGAACTCTGCAAACGGGAGACAATCTTCCCACTTGGAACCATAGGATAGGACACATGCACGAAGCATGTCCTCCAATATCTGGTTCACTCGCTCAGTTTGGCCATCGGTCTGGGGATGATAAGCTGTGCTAAATGCTAACTTGGTTCCGAGGGCTTCATGAAGGGATTTCCAGAATCTTGAGGTGAATTGCGTACCTCTATCAGATACAATCTTCTTAGGCACACCATGCAGGCTTACTATTCTGGAAATATACAAGTCTGCTAACTGAGCTCCAGTATAAGTAGTCTTGACAGGTACAAAATGAGCAACCTTGGTCAATCGATCAACGATGACCCAGATTGAATCATGGCCTCGGTTGGATCTTGGAAGTCCGGTAATAAAATCCATTCCAATCTCATCCCACTTCCACTCGGGAACTTTCAAAGGTTGAAGCAATCCAGCGGGCCGCTGATGTTCAGCCTTGACTCGCTGACAGATGTCACATTTGGCTACAAAAGAACCAATCTCTCGCTTCATTCCATGCCACCAAAATCTTTCTCGAAGGTCTTGGTACATCTTGGTTCCCCCAGGGTGGATTGAATAAGGGGTCTCATGGGCTTCCTTCAGGATTAACTCCTTAAGTTCCGTGACATTGGGCACACAGATACGATCATTGAATTTCAGCACTCCTTCAGCATCCTCGGTAAAACCGGGTGCTTTGCTGAGGGAGATCTTCTTCCTAATTCCTTCAATGCTTTCATGACCTTTTTGGGCTTCTTTGATTTGATCCATCAGGGTTGGGGCTAACTCCAAATGGGCGAGATACCCATGGCTAACAAGTTCTAGTCCAAAATTTTCGAACTCTTTGAACAAGGCTGGTTGTTCGGCTTGGATTAAGGCATTCAGGGTACAGGGTTTGCGACTGAGGGCATCGGCAACTACATTAGCCTTCCCGGGGTGATAGTGGATTCCAATATCATAATCCTTGATTAATTCCATCCATCTCCTCTGTCGCAGGTTCAACTCCTTCTGGGTGAAAATATACTTCAGGCTCTTATGATCCGTATAGATCTCACAGCGATGTCCCGCAAGGTAGGGACGCCACTTTTTAAGAGCAAGGACCACAGCAGCTAATTCCAGGTCATGGGTTGGGTAATTCTCTTCATGCGGTCGCAACTGCCGGGACAGGTACGACACAACTTTGCCTTCTTGCATCAGAACGCAACCAAGTCCGAGGCGGGATGCATCGCAATACACGTCGAAACTCTGGGTGACGTCTGGCATAACCAGGATTGGGGTGGAGGTTAGTCTCTTCTTCAACTCTTGGAAACTATCTTCGCACTTCTGAGTCCACTCAAATTTCTTGTCCTTCTTCAACAGTTGGGTCAAGGGCTTGGCTATACTGGAAAATCCCTCAACGAACTTGCGGTAATAACCGGCGAGTCCGAGAAAGCTTCGGATTTCAGTCACACTGGTCGGGGATAACCAGTCAATAATGGCTTGGATCTTCTCTGGGTCAACAGAAATTCCTCCAGCAGATACTATATGTCCGAGAAACGCCACTTCATTGAGCCAAAACTCACACTTGCTAAGCTTGGCATACAGCTGGTGCTCTCGGAGGGTCTCCAAAACTAGACGCAGGTGTTCAGCATGCTCTTCTTCGGTTTTGGAATAAATAAGGATGTCATCAAGGAATACTACCACGAACTTGTCGAGGTACTCCATGAAAATCTTGTTCATGAGATTCATGAAATAGGCTGGGGCATTGGTCAGACCAAAGGACATCACCGTGTATTCAAACAAACCGTAACGGGTGGTGAAGGCGGTCTTGGGAATGTCTGTCTCTCTGATCTTCAACTGATGGTAACCTGTCCGAAGATCGATCTTTGAAAAGACTCGGGCTCCGTTCATCTGATCGAACAGATCCTCGATCTTGGGAAGGGGATACTTGTTTTTAATGGTCACGTCATTTAGCCTGCGATAATCCACACACAGTCGTGTGGTACCGTCTCTCTTGTCCACAAAAATAATAGGTGATCCCCAGGGTGAAGCACTTGGACGAACAAGTCCTTTGCTAAGCATATCTGCCAACTGCTTCTTCAACTCAACCAGTTCTTCCGGATTCATCCGATAAGGTCTTTGGGATATTGGGGCTGTTCCTGGGATAAGCTCAATTATGAACTCAATTTCCCGGTCTGGCGGCATACCAGGTAATTCCTCAGGAAAAACATCTCGGAATAGGTGAACAACACGGATCTCATCTAGGGTGGGTCGAGCTATGCCCTCGTGGCAGCCTGGTTGGGGGTGATTGGGTTCAGACACAAACTCCACTTCTACTTCTTTGTCGGTGGTGATGGATACAGCTCTTCTGGCACAGTCTATTCGACCATGGTACTTGGCTAGCCAATTCATACCGAGTATGACATCTATGCCTTGGGTTCCTAAAACAATTAGGTCGGCTGCAAATTTCTTGCCTGAAATCTCTATGGCAGTATTTGGACAAAATCTCTTGGTTTCTAGGGTGGAACCAGGGATTTGTATACTCAAGGTTTTAGTTAGGAAGCCTTCTACTAAACCTCCCTTAGCAACAAACTCCTCGGTAACAAATGAATGTGTTGCACCAGAATCAAACAGAACAGTTGCAGGTACTGAGTTGACAAGGAACGTACCCAGCACGACATCCGGCGCATCTTGAGCTTCTTCAGCATTGATGTGGTGCAGACGACCCTTGACAACAGCAGTATTTCCGCGGGTGCGGCATTCTTGCCATTACCATTTCCATTGCGGCCTTGACCATTGTTCGGTGCCGGGGCATTGGGGCTCTGAACATTCCTCTTGGGATTGGGGCATTCCTTGGAGTAGTGACCTTTGTTGCCACATTCAAAGCAGACAACATTGGCATTGGGGTTGAAGTTGTTGAAGTTTCCTCTGGGACGGTTATTGTCATTGGGGCGGTTGAAGTTGTTTGGGCGGTTGAAGTTGTTTGGGCGGTTAGGGAAATTGGGGCGTGGAGCTTGGGGTGGTCGATAGGCAGGTTTGGGGTTTTGCTGAAAGATACGAGGCTTCTGACTGCTCGAACCTTCCTGAGCATTCATCCTCCTCTTGCGACCTTCATACATAGACTTGCGCTTGGTCTCCAGCTGGATGGCTTTGTCCACAAGTGACTCCAGATCACGGAAGTCATGGACAACCAAAGCACACTGCAGTTCATCATGCAGCCCATTCAGGAAACGTTCCATCTTCTTCTCCTCCTTGTCGGTGTCCTCGGGAGCATACCGAGATAAGTCGGTAAACTCATCAAGATAGCCAACTACATCTCTACTTCCCTGCCTCAACTTGCGGAATTCATCCCTCTTCCTATCAATGAGTCCACCAGAAATGTGCTTCCTGCGAAACTTCTCCTTGAACTCATCCCAGTTGATGACGTGGTCAGCCTGCTGGAGAGCTTTGGTAGCTTCCCACCAAGCTCGTGCAGGTCCAGCAAGATAGTGGGTTGCATACAGCACCTTTTCATTGTCTCCTACAGCAGCAACTTGCAGATTGTTCCCAATGGTAAGAAGCCAATCATCGGCTTCCAGTGGGTGAAGTCCCCTGGAGAAGGTAGGCGGGTTGGTTTTCTGGAAATCGCCTAAGGTGGATCGCGGGTTCTCATTGCCATTGCCATTACCACCATTGTTGTTGTTGTTGTTGTTGTTGTAAGCGGCTGCGAGTTGTTGCAGGGCAGTGAGATGAGCCTGGCGCTCCTGCCGGGCATTTTCACGTTCCTCCATGATAAGCGCGAGAAGTTGAGCGGGGGTTGGGTCTGGTGGTGGTGGTGCTGATCCTGATCCTCCCGTATTGTCACGACGGGGCGGCATCCTGAAGCACACCGGGTATAAGAGGCAAGGCAGAAAAGTTCGACTAAGTGGAAAGACGATTTCGCAAGTGGTTGTTTAATTTAAGGATTATATGAAAATATTTCACACAGATTTAAACAAGACAAACATACTTATATTTCACAAACAACACATCAAGGAGTTCACATCAACTTCAAGCTTACAACATCACCTTACATCTAAGACACATAGCATCTGGTTTCCAAAAGAACCACTACTCCGACTCGACTAGCGATAGGGGTCAACCTAATCCTGCGGTAGTGATCAAGTCACTCGCCTACTGAGGTGGAACCTCCAGCTCTAACACGTCAGCATCTGACTGGTAGGCTGGCTCCTCGGGATCCTCCTCCTCGTCCTCGAGAACAGCCTCGAGGGGCTCCTCCTCCTCGTCAACTAACTCCTCCTCATCATCCTCCTCCTCACAGTCCATCTCCTCCTCAAAGTCACCATCGTCACTGAGGAAAGCGTTGTTCTCCTTGCGGAGATCCTCGCCCTCCTCCTCCATCTCGTCAGTATGGTGCTCTAGATCCTCGATCATCTGGTCTTGCTCTGCCACCTTCTTGCGGAGCTTCACGATGGTCCTCCTCAGCTGGGCCCTCTTTCCGAGAAGAGCGACCTTATCCTCCAGCAGCTTCTCCTCATTCTCGCGAAGCTCAACGAGCGACTCGCGGTCAAAGCGAAGCTGAATCCTAGTGCGCATCAGATCATCCTGGGTGTGCTGAAGTAAGAGCTCCATGTCCATGATGTAGCTCCCAAACATCGGGTGGCAAGGGGAAGGAGTAGGGTGTCCGTCGCAGTTGCGCCTCCCGTAGAACCGGAAACGGGAGTCTACTAACTCCTCCTTGTGCTCCTCACAAAGTCGGGCTATCATCCTCTGTGTAGCAGTACAGAGACCGTCAACCCAGGTGGCCTCCTTGGTGGTGAAGACGAGCGTCCTGGAACTGGGAGACTTGATGTTCCGGCGAACTGACGACCTGATGAGCCAGCTCAGCCTTCCGACACCGTGAACATCAATCTGGGCTCCCTCAAACTCTGGAGCGGGGCGACCTAGCAGCTTGCTCAACTCGAACAAGTCATTCTCGAACGTCAGCTTGCTATCCTTCTCCAGCTGAACGAACTCGGTCCAGTGGAGTGCCATCTACAAATTTTTAAGCAAAATTTTAAGTTAGTGGGATGATAAGTGCACAAAATTTTAAGGATACTAAGGAAATTGTAATGTTTAATGAGAATGAATTTTTGCATAAGTAAGAGGATTGGAGATAAGCGGTTTTCAAAAAAAATACTTCACTCCTTTCTTTTAGAAATTACTCTTTTTGATAACACTTGTTTGACGACCATGCTAACTAAGGTTTCCTAAAGTCAGGATGGCTCTGATACCAAGTCTGTGGGGACCCCGGACTAGCTGTCCGAAATACCCGATTATGTTTAACACAACGATCCCGTGATCAGTCTGTCGTTGCACATAATCCGAATTGGATACCAAAGTTTACATCCATTACAGTACCGAATAAAAAGTCTTACATAAATGGTCATTTAGACCAAGTTCTTACATAGGTGCCTTCAAGGGCCAAACCAAAATATCAGCGGAAGCTACGGCGTAGTAGACATCATATTCTAACGATGACGACCCGACAGGCAGCTGACTTGTGGAGATCCTCAGTTCGCGTAGAAGTCACCATACTCCTGCTCGGCGTAGTGCTCCTCCTCGTAGTCTGGCTAGGACAATAGCCAGGGACGAAACCAATATGAGTACATTTGAATGTACTCGCAAACTACCCCAACATGAGTATGCACTAACTTTATTTTAACTTACCACTTTTAATTGTTTTAAAACATCTCTATATCTTTATTGAAAAAGGTAAGAAGAGTTTTATAACTGTTTTTAAAAGAAATCACCATCTCCTTTGTTTCTCCAAACCCTTTCTTTTCTGGACCAGGGCTCACCATGGTCCAATTAGTCCCACAACTCATACCACTCCATTTGGTATAGTATATCATGCCATCACCAATTCATTTTATTTTAAACTTAAAAGCTTTTCCAAAAATTTGCACAAGATCTTAGGACAGTCTCCCAATTGTCCATATCCGGGGACCCGGCTATTCGAATAGTTTTGACCCTCTGCAGAGGTAGCACGCTTTTTATCCCACACCCATCCGGTAACTCATCGTGTCAGCCACGTCCCGCCATACAAGGTGTATGCGAAGTTGAGCCACCGACCCTAGCCTCTCCTTTGCTCATGCTAGTATAGGATCCTACCCATATGATAATTCCCACCAACACTCAGTCCGGTCCCCGTCGGCAACCCTAAGTGTGAGGACTCATATGTTTTTCCCGGCGACCACATTTATGAAGTCTTCAATCCTCCTCCTTATCTTTCCATAGAGTTTGAGCGAGGACCCAGGTCAGGGGAGTTCATAAACCATCCCCTCATGCATAACGGAGTCATCTCCGTCGATGAGGTATCCCATACTAATAAGAGCAAATTATATGACTAAGCCCCGTTCCCATATGGGGGTAAGTGTGGTCGCACAGATTAAGATTGGTTGTCATAGTACTAGGATACTGTGCATTTTTCATAAACATTCCCATTTTTCCATTTCTCCACTTTAACACCGACATCTCGGCATTCCATAACCACACAAGTATTTCCAAAGGAGTTTGAATAAACAACATTGTTTTCCATCCTAAAGTTTCATAACTTCTACATAGGGTGGCAAAATAATTTCCATACACTTTTGGAAAAGGTTTTGTAAACCATTGGTTTTAAGAGTAAATCATTTGATCAAAGTAGATGCATATATATTTAGGTGCAAGCTCGGAGAGTAGCTTGCCTTGCTCGGCAAAGGGGACTTGATCTTGATCTTCTGGTTCAACAAATTCCCCCTCCTCGATATCTCCGGCAACGTTCTCGTCTAATCGATAAACAACAAACACAAGCAATCACTAAAACTACTCAAACAACATCCATCACCACAGTATCACAATCCTAAATGCTCTAAATAGCCACTGGATACAACAAACAATACAATTTAATTTCAAACAATTGAATTAAACATTAATTGTTTAAGTCCAAATTATGGCAGAAACTTGTTAAACATGTTTAATTCCACAACTTGAGTTCTGTTGGTCACAAAAATACAAACTAAATTTCTATAGAAAGCTACTGATGTGTAGAAGACAACCCAATTTGAATTGGATCATTTGGAGTTACCAAACTCCCTACACATTGGTTTGAATCCAGTACCTTAATAATCAAGTTTTGGTTACCAAATATGTTCTGTTGTTCCAAAAATTAAATCCTTTTAGGGGTAAGTAAACATTGCTATATGTGAGTTAACAAAATTGGTCCTAACTCATTTGGATCAACCAATAAACATATTTGTTTGTTTTTGTCCAGAAGGGTTTATCTTAAAGTCAATAATTAATATTGCTTAAATAATTCTACCAAAATTAGGGGAGCTAATACAAGGCAGTACTAAGCTAGCAAAATTGGTTTGGAATTATTTGGACTAGCAGAGTATCAGAAACAAACAAGTTTAGATTTTGAACCTTCTGTGGCATTTTCAATAATTCTTTTTAACTATTTATTTAAATGACATGAGACCAATTGGGTTGGTTAAACAATTTCATAAGCTTTCCAGAACAATTGAGTTTGATTTGTTTGGATTCCTAAATCTCAAGTTATTGATTTTACAAATTGGGTCCAGTACTGAAATTCTTCTGAAATTAAAAATAGAAAAGGTGTTCAGTGTGGATAATGTTGAGAAATCTGACTAGTGGGGCCCTTCTGTCAGTGACTCAGTGAACGGTTGGAAATTAATAAAATGCTGACGGGTGGGGCCAGCCCGTCAGCCGCTCATCTAAATGAAGCGTTACGCGGCCGTTGGATCTAGATCCAACGGCGCACGTTCAAAGGCCACGGCGGCGACCATAAAATGGCGGCGCCGCCGCGCCGGCGGCACGGTGGTAGACGGTTCCTCACCTAGAGGGCTCGGGAGGACTCGGTGATGATGCGAGACGACGGCGGAGGCTCGGGCGAACGTCCTGGCTGAGTCCTACTTGCTGGGACGGCGTGAAACGTCGACGGCGAGCCGCTGAACTTCCACGGCCACGGCAGCGGTCTCCGGCGGTGTCCTGGCGGCGTCTCTGTGCACAAAACAGAGGGGCAAAAGGCTCGGGTGAGTGCGGGGAGTACGGGGATCAAGGTGGTGTGGTCAGTGGAGGAAGGGGAGCAGCAGCACGGCACAGCCGTGTCGTCGCCTACCTCGGGCGGTCGAGCACGGGCACGAGCAGCAGCGAGCTCGCAGCAGCGGCTCCGCCCTCGTGGTGGTGCACGGGCGAGTGGTGGGGAGTGTGGTGCAGCAAGGGAGAGGCAGTGGGGCGTGGGGAAAATGCGAGGTGCGGCTCGAGTTTAAATAGGCGCGACGGCGGCGCACGGTGGTCGCGGTCCAGCGGCGTCCAGAGGGCGGGAGAGGTTGGCGCTCGGTGTCTGGGGGGTCCGGGCGTGGGCTAGGGTGCGCGTCGTAGCGGATCGCGTGGCGAGGTGCGGTGAGCTGGGCCAATTTTGGCCGGCGCCGTCCAACTCCTCCGCGGCGTGCTTCGGGGGACAACGGCGTTAAGGCGAGGGGAGAGGGTCTCCTCTGCCCGCAGAGGTCGCAGTGGCTCGGGGGCGAGGGAGAGCGCGGGCAAGGGGGCCCTGGGGGGCCTGGGAACGGCGACGTCGAGCATGGCGCCACGACGACGGCGACAGTGAGCTAGGGGGAGGTAGACGATGATGGTTTTGCAAAAACCCCCCTGGCTCCTGTGCACTGCTTCTTTTCCTTCTTCTTCTTTCTCTTATTTACGTTTCAGTCCTTCTGTTTAATTGCAGTAGCATTTCTTGATTTTATTTGAGGCACTAAATCAATTTATAAAAATTTGGCAAAATTTGTGGAGCCTTCCCATAAGGTGCAGAAGCTCCACAAAAATTGGCATAAAATAATAAAATGTTTTAAAACATTTTCTTTTATAGTGTTTTAATTAAGGCATTTTAATTTATTTTTACTTTGTTTACTTTTGAATTTTTAAAACTAATTTGAAAATACTATTTGAGAGAGATAAGTAGTAAGAATGAAATGGGAGGGTTTGCAATACCACTCCACTAAATTTTGTTGGAAACAAAATGAGATCCTCACTTGGAGAATTTGTGTGGCACTTGCCACATTTATTTTTCTTGTTTTGCTTTTAATTTAATCCTCTTCTTTTCTTCATGTTCTCAAAATAAAGCAAGCAACACACAACAAGAGGAAATAAGCAACACAAGCAAGAATAAGAGATCAACACATATAATTTAACAAAAGTTTTTGTTGGCTCCCATTTTTGGAATTAATAATACTTGTTAATAATTTTTGGGATGTTACATCTTCTTCGTCAGTATTATTGGTAAAACTTCCACCAGATGAATTATCCAAAGTTTCCTTGTGCTTCATAGGTAGCCTCACATAAAAGTTGATCAATATAAGTTTCCTTGTAAGATCATGACAAGGATTTTTGCGAAGGAGTTCCTTTAACCTCCCCCAAGCTTGAGTAATACTCTCTCCCAGATGTGGCCAGAAATTAAATATATAGCAGTGGTTGTCATAAGCTTCTTTTGGAGTAAAATATTTAAGAAAGAAAACCTTCCGCAAGATACTCCATTCAATAGCGACTTGTTCATCCAAAGACCTGTACCAATCACGAGCATTACCAGATAAAGACAAATACAATAGCTTTCTTTTTTCCTGATCCTCAGAAATACCAAGAAGTCTAAATAAGCCACATATGTCCTCAATTCTCTCCACGTGTTCACGTGCAGACTTAGTTCCATCCCCTGCAAATGGATCTTTCATAACTCTTTTAACATGACCAATGGGAATTTAATTTGTATCCCACTTTAGGTATCTCAGACACAGTAGTTTCTACCACTTTAGGAGCAGTGGCATAAGCACTTTCATATAGAGCAAGGTGCAGCGAGGCATGATTCATAAATGACATAGTATCAATGAGATAAAACAACAAATAAAATTTAGCTTTCAAGTTTCCTTACCAAACTTCTTACCAATAGCGCAATGCTCCCCGGCAACGGTGCCAGAAAAGTATCTTGATGACTCCCAAGTGCAGGAGATCAATTGTAGTACCTTTCGATTAGAAAAGGTTGTCGAACCCACGAGGAGCTGAAGGTATTGGTTAGCAAGATTAATAAGAAAAACAATAAAAGATGCAAGTGTTTTTGGTATTTTTGGTTGTATAGTTGCAATGCAGAAAATAAATAGTAGCAGGTGAAAGCTCTCAATGAGAGAAAGCCCAATCCTCTTATGTGGCAAGAGGACAAGCTCAAGTGATGTGTAACTTATATGTGGAAAATGTTCCTAAGGGCGGCATGGATATTGCTAGGCATAGAGATTTATTAAACAACATGGTGCATATCTTGTCAAGTTTTAATCTTCTTTGGACGGAGCCATAATTCGGTATAGCTAAATAAATAAACTACAACCCCTTATGATGGATCATGTGGCCAAGTAAATGACTACACAAGAATTATTAAGACATAAAGTCCCACCATAGCATTACACTCTAAGGTCCCCGATATTAATACCCTTATAACATAACTTCATGATTCGGTCTCAGGTTTACATGTCCTCCCAAGTCTCCCTCAATTCATTACACTACGATGTTCTCCTATGAGCCCATATAGGCGAAGTGTTGTGCAGTCGACGCTCGCACAACACCATCATAGAATCGCATAAAAGATAAACACTAGAAAAAATACCAACACATGTCATATATAAATCATTGCCAATTCATCCTATGCCCTCAGGAACATATGGGAATTACTCACAACGTGCAAACATGATGATATTCAGTGGCATAAGTGGTACAACAAAATCTGAAAATATAACTTCACCACCAAATAATGACAAGTACTCAATCACAAACATGAATAGTAGGACAAGACAAGTATGTAGCGTATAGCAACTCTCAAACTACGAGGGGAACGGAGTGGATCACGAAGATGATGATGGAGATGGTGCTGGTCTTGATGGGGTTATGATGTAGAGGCCTCCTCCCACGCCAAGGAGGAGAGGTGATGACGGTGACGATGATTTCCCCCTTCTCCAGAGCTCCGGAGCATTTCGCCGCCGCGGCCTCGGATGGTTTCTGGAAAATTAGGGCATAACTTTTCGGGCGAGACGAAGGCGTCGCTAAAAAGCCCCGAGCGAGGAGGTGCCCGAGGCTCCTTTTAGTTGGCCCCACGCGGCCAAGGAATCTGGCTGCGTGGGCCCACCTCTTTTGGGCCTCATGGCTTTCCTCTCTTCGATCTTCTTCCCTCTGCCATTCTTCCGATGAAAAACCAGCTGTGCAATTTTCCTTTTATTTTTGGGTCCCTATAGCTCCCGAAACATTAAAAATAAGAAAAAGGAGGTTTTCTGCCTCCCAGAAATTAAATACGAAAAATAGGGACTTTGTATGAAAGTCCCATAAATCATCTAAAACATGTAAAAACAATAATATAACAATGCAAATAACATTCTAATATGATAATAAAAGTTGTATAAATGATGATATAAAATGCACGTATCAACTCCCCCAAGCTTAAACCTTTACTCGTGCTCGAGTAAGTAAGGACCTAGATCATTACATGCATCAATGGACTTATGGTTGATAAATAAATACGAGCATTGTATCATCATCATATTCAGTTGCAATGTAAGATTAATGAACTAAAGCTCATACATATGAGGGCAACATAAGTAGAAGCTCTAGCAATCACCTCTTACTTTTGAAAGCAAATAACCATTATATGTTGGACAATCGAATCATATTATTTTTCCCATGCTTTTGCTCTTTATGGCAAGCATTATAATATTTTATACTTTGCTGCAATTTAAAGACAAGATAACCTCTCATTGGATAACAAGTTCAAAGAAGACAAATGAAAAGATAGATATGAAAATTGTCTTGAACCTTGCTTCACTAGTAACGGCTTAGCCGTAATGAACTAACACTGCCGAAGTGTATGAGACCCACACGATGAGGGAAAATATGAAGGGCATGGTACAGAAGGAGGAGTTGTCCTCTTCCAAGGGTGATGCTTTGGAGGTCCGAGGCAGGCCTCACCCACATTAATAGAGACAAGAGCGGCAAGGGCGATAAAGGTCACTCAAAGGCTAAAGGTTGTGATAAGTTCTGCAGGCATTGTAAGAAGAGTAATCACAACATCGATGATTGCAGGAAACTGCAGATCAAGGAGAAAAGAATAGGTACTTACTAACCAAATAAAGATGAAGGTAATGATTGATACGTCTCCAACGTATCTATAATTTCTGATGTTCCATGCTTATATTATACCAATTGCTACATGTTTTATATGCACTTTACATCATTTTTATGCATTTTCTGGGACTAACCTATTAACAAGATGCCACAGTGCCAGTTCATGTTTTCTGCTGTTTTTGGTTTCAGAAAAGTTGTTCTGGAAATATTCTCGGAATTGGATGAAACAAAAGCCAAAGTCCCTATTTTTCTGACATGTACACGGAGTCCGAACGAGAGACGAAGGGGGGCCATGGGCCGTCCTCACCATATGGTGGCGCGGTCCCACCTCCTGCCGCGCTGCCACGTGGTGAGGAGGCCTCGGGCCTCCTCCGACGCCGCCCCTTCGCCTATATATTCATCTATTCGGGAAAACCCTAAACACCCGAGTCAAAAACCACGAAAAGTTCCAAAGCCGCCGCCGTCAACCCTAACTTGGGAGGGTTCTGAAACTCTTCCCGGCACCCTGCCGAGAGGAGAATCATCACCGGAGAGCTCTACATCGCCATGCATGCCTCCGGAGTGATGTGTGAGTAGTTCATCCTTGGACTATGGGTCCATAGCAGTAGCTAGATGGTTGTCTTCTCCTCTTGTGCCATCATGTTTAGATCTTGTGAGCTGCCTATCATGATCAAGATCACCTTATTGTAATGCTACATGTTGTGTTTTCTGGGATCCGATGAATGTTGATACTATGTCAAGTTGAATACTGAAATATCTTGTCTATGTTATTTATGATCTTGCATGCTTTCCGTTACTTGTTGATACTCTGGCCAAGTGGATGTTTGTGACTCCAAGAGGGAGTATTTATGGTAGATAGTGGGTTCAGTCTCCATTTAATCTGGGGGAGCGACAACAACTCTAAGGTTGTGGATGTGCTGTTGCCACTAGGGGTAACCTAATGATGCTTTGTCTAAGGATGAATGTGTTGTTTACCTTATGCACTTTACTTAATGCAATTGTCTGTTGCTTGCAACTTAATACTGGAAGGGGTGCGGATGCTAACCTGAAGGTGGATTATTTAGGCACAGATGCATGCTGGATAGCGGTCTGTGTACTTTGTCGTAATGCCCAAATGAATCTCATAGTAGACACCACAACTTGCACATGCATATTATGCACTTTTCAATATTGTCAATTGCCCAGCTGTAATTTGTTTACCCAGCATGTTATTTATCTTTATGGAGAGACACCACTAGTGAACTGTGGACCCTGGTCCATTCTTTTACATCTGAAATACAACCTACTGCAATCATTGTTCTCTTTCATTCTCTGCAATTAAACATCATTTTCCACACCATACTTTTAATCCTTTGTTTTCAGCCAGCCGGTGAGATTGACACCCTCACTGATTCGTTGGGACAAAGTAGTTTGATTGTCTCGTGTGCAGGTTTCACGTTGGCACCAGAATCCCTGGTGTTGCGCCGCGCCACATTTCGCCACCAACAACCTTCAGAAGTGGCTTTGATCTCCTACTGGTCCGATTAAACCTTGGTTTCATACTGAGGGAAAACTTGCTGCTGCACTCATCATACCTTCCTCTTGGGGTTCCCAACGAACGTGTGACTTTCACGTCATCAATAATACCGGTGAGGCTGTTGTTGTTGATGGTAGTTCTTATGGCGAATGCCTAGCTGTTTTAGCTGCATGTGTTTCTCATCAAGATGAATGGATTCTAGATAATTCATGTTATTTTCATATTTGCTGTAACAAAGATTGGTTCAGTTCTTATGAGTTAGTGCAGATTGGAGATTTCGTGCGTGTGGGGAACGACAAGCAATGCACCATCCCTGGTGTTGGATCTGTTCAGATCAAGACACATGACGGCATGACACACACGTTGACGGGCGTGAAACACATACCAACCATGGCACGAATTTTGATCTCGCTCAATACCCTTGATTGTGAAGTGTACAATTATACCGGCTAGAACAGACTCCTGAAGGTATCAAAAAGTTCTCTTACTATCATGGTTGGTGATATGAATTCTGATAAGTTATATGTTCTTAGAGGTAGCACTTTATCGTGTACTACTGCTGCTGTTTCTCATGATGATTCAAGTAAAACTAACATTTGGCATAAGCGTCATGGACACATGAGCATCACGTATGGCAAAATTGATCAAGAGAGAGTTGTTGCATGGCTGCAGTTTGGAAAAGATGCAATTATGTGAACATTGCATATTCGGCAAGCACACGAGATTTATGTTCAATGCTTCCGTTCATACCACCAAAGGTACACTTGATTATGGATTATGTACATGCTGATGTTTGGGGGCTGTCACATAAGCCCTCTTATGGTGGTGCTCGTTATATGCTTACTATTATTGACGATTACTCTAGAAGAGTTTGTCCTTATTTCATGAAAAATAAGGATGATTCGTTTGTTGCTTTTAAGGAGTGGAAAGCTATGATAGAAAGGCAAACATAGAGGAAGGTTAAAATACTACGTATTGACAATGGTGGCAAAAAATTTTCTAATGCTTTTAATGATTTTTGTAGAACAGAAGGAATTTTCAGGCACCTCACCATCTAAACGCCCCAGCAGAATGGTGTAACGGAGCGGATGAATAGGACCATCATCTCCAAGAGTCGTTGCATGATTTCCAACGCTCACATGAGTAAGCGTTTCTGGGCTGAGGCGACAACCACCGCTTGTTACTTGATAAACAGATCACCATCTATTCTCTTCGACAAGAAAACCCCTATGGATGTTTGGTCAGGTACTCTTGTTGATTATTCACGGCTTAAATTTTCGGTTGCACTGCTTATGCTCATATTGATAATGGGAAATTAGAGCCGAGAGTTGTTAAGTATGTTTTTATTGGTTATGGTTCGGGTGTAAAAGGATATAAGTTGTGGAATCCTGATACTAACAAGGCATTCATGAGTAGGAGTGTTGTTTTCAATTAATCTGTTATGTACTTGTCACAGCAGTGGAAGACGGGGTTCCCCTAGTGCTGCCAAAGTGGATCCACCGCATGTGGGCCCAGCACGAAGATGAACAAGACCAAGACACGACGCAAAGCTCGCGGGCACCCCGCGTGCCAGCCAAGTCTGTCGGGTGCGAAGGACCCCGGGGTCCCTCGCACCCTGGAAGAGCAAGAGGACCCCGAGAGCCCGAGACCCCGGCAGAGCCGAACTCTCTCTCGGGTATCAGGTTGTACCCGACGAAGTTAGGGCTTCCACTGCCCTCCGAAAGATGGTAGAAGAGCCCAGAAGACTTGGGAAGCAAGGCGCAGGCAGGGGACACCACCTGCGGTGTGCCAGCCCTTTTCCCACCTCGCTTCCCCCTAAAGGGCGGGGATCTCACCAAACCGGCGGAAGATACTTGGAGGAGGAGAGGCCACATCTCCACCTCAACCACGGAGAGGGGGAACTTCCCGCCAAGACCCCCTCACGCTCCTCGCATAACCTATGTGGCATCCCCTTGTCTATAAAAGGAGGACAAAGTCATAGCGAGGAGGGGAGGACGAATCCAAGGCAGAACCCAAGCAAGAGCAGAGCAAGAGCTAGCTAGGGCAGAGAAGAGAAGGGAGGTGATCTCCTCCGGGCTAGGATCTGCCCTCTCTCCTTCCTCTCGCCAAAACCCTTTCCGGGGCACCTCGCCGGCGACACCATTGTAGCCACACCATGATGCTTCCATCTATCCAAACATGCAGGAGTAGGGCTGTTAGCCTTCGGGCGGCCTGAACCTGGGTAGATCGCTGTGTCCTTTGCTTGCTTGCCATCCACGCAGAGAGAGAGAGAGAGAGAGAGAGAGTGCTTGTGGGCGGTACTTCTCTAGGAGACGTCTTCCAGACTCCATCGCGCCCCTACAGAATCTACAAAGGGGGTGTCCTTCATCCCCGGTGTCCATCCTTCATGACACGACATCTGGCGCGCCAGGTAGGGGGCGCAAGTGCTGATCTCGTCTTCTTCAGCTCGAAGATCTTCGTCAAGCTCTTCATCAAGCATGCCAACCAAGAAGAAGCCCGAGGCAGCGGCCTCCAAGGCCGCCTCTCCCTCGCGCACTCGGGCCTCTGCTGAGCACCGCGCTGCGAGCGCACGCCGAGAAGGTACGCCACCTGTGCAACCTGCGGAGAAGATGGTGCCAGACGGCGCAGATGGGCCCAGCCACGAACATGGCGGCAGATCCAAGGAGGCCTCACTTCCACGCGCTTCCTTCCGGCCACCTCCTCCTCCCTCTAGAGAGAAGAGCGTCGGCAACGGAGCTGCCAAGGACCAGACGGCTGGAGTTGCTCAACCATCCAAGAGCAAGTCCTCCACGCACACGCCTCCAGACGCTCAAGCTCGCCACGATGCCCTGGTGGCTGCCAAGGCTCTGATGCAGTTCCCACCAAGCACCACCGATCCCAAGGTGTACCAGGCATGGAGGGCTCGCGTGGAGAAGCTCCTCGACTACGCCGACGGCGGCCCGATGTCGGCGGCCACGCATGCTACCACCATCGACAACCCAGGAATCACGACAGGCCAGACGCGCGAACCACGGGCTCGTCCCCGAGCCGAACGCCACGCGGAGACAGAGCCACCACGAGCCACTCCGCCCATGGCCAACCAGCGACGTCAAGGCCGAGACAAGACCATCTCCGTTGGGTCTTCAACTTCAGATTATCATGACCTTCGCGACGACCTCGACAATCGTCGGCGCGAGGACATGCGCACCCGCATCGAACGCCGCCGAGAACGTCACCGTCGTGAAGATCGCGATGATGACGTCGCAGAAGGCTGTAACGCCCTCGCCCCCGAGATTCGCCGCTTCGACTGGCCAAAGAAGTTCAAAATCGACGTCCTTCGCTTCGACGGCACCAGCAACCCCCGGGACTTCCTGCAGATCTACTCTCTGGCTGCGATGGTCGCCAGGGCTGACGAGATCATGATGGCCAACTGGTTCCCGCTAGCCCTGAAGGGAGAAGCCCAGACTTGGCTCCTCAACCTTCCCAAGAGCTCCATCCGATCCTGGCGAGCATTGAAGGAGCAGTTCCTGGGGCTTTCCAAGGAGGGTACGAGCCTTCGGGTACCCCCAGGGACCTGTACGACTTCAAGCAACTACCGGGCGAAACTCTCCGCAAGTACATCCAGCGCTTCACCCACAAGATGAACACCATCCCCTGCATCAAAGAAGAGGTAGTCATTCAGTGCTTCAGCGCCAACGTCCGCAATCCTCGGATGCAGGAGAAGCTGAGCATTCATCGCGTGGAAACTACCCGCAAGCTTTGGGAGCTTGCGGACCGCTGCGCGCGGGCAGAAGAAGGTGTGAGGGAAGATGAGCCTGAAGACAAGGCCACTACTGCCAGGATCAAGAAGCGGGATGCTGGTGCCGACAAGCGCGTCTTCGTCACCGAGCCGCTCGCGAAGAAGGTCAAGCCTGTCATCACCGAGGAAGAAGAAACCGATCCATGGTGCCACATCCACCCAGAAGGCAACCATGCGCTCAAGGACTGCCGCGCGCTACGGTACCTCACCGAGCGTGAGCAGCGTCGAACTGGAGGAGCCGGACACGACGACTGCTACAACTGCGGCCTTGCCGGGCACATCGCTCGAGATTGCCCCACAGGTCGCCAAGGCAGAGGCGGCCATGGCTGGAATCAGGGCGGTGGCCGCAGAGGCCGAGGAGGAGGGCGCGGCGGACAAGGAGGACGTGAGCAAAACAATCAGGCGGCTGCCCCGACCAACAATGGGGAAGCTCCCGCCGTACAAGGAGGAAACGGTGGCCAGTTCCAGGAAGTCAATGGCGTCGTTGGGTGCATCCATGGGGGCTCTTCGCTCCCCTCGTCCAACGGCGCGGGCAAGAGGCTAGTCCGAGAGCTCAATGCGGTCGCTTTCGGGCCAACGAAGCCCCTGGACTGGTCTAACTAGGTCATCACCTTCGACCCAGAGGACCTCCCGTCCAACACTGCCGGGGTCGGAACTTTGCCACTAATCGTATCGCCGGTCATCCACAACTTCAAGGTCACCAAGATGCTGGTCGACGGAGGCTCCAGCCTCAACCTCCTGACGGCCAAGGTGCTGAGCGTGCTGCAAATCCCTTTCTCTCGCCTCAAGGACACTGGCGTATTCCAAGGCGTGAACGGGAGCGTGACGCGGCCCCTTGGAAAGATCACTCTGCCGGTCACCTTTGGCGATCACAGGAACTTCCGCACCGAGGATGCCATCTTCGACATCGCCGACACTCCGCTTCCATACAATGGCATACTTGGCCGACCTGCCCTGGCCAAGTTCATGGCCGTCTCTCATTTTGCCTACAACGTGCTGAAGAACCCTGCGCCATTGGGAGTGATCAAAATCAAGGCCGACATCGATGACGCCATCTTTTGTGTTCACAAGCTGAACCAGACCGTGGCGGCGACGGCGGATGTCCCACAAGTTGTGATGGAAGACGATGTTGATGCACTCCCCGGGGAAGGAGCTGACCCTGGGGGCTCGACGTCGGCTCCCGTCAAGAAGGCGCGTTCCAGGGCGACCCGCGGCTGACCAAGAAGGTGGCACTGACCAGTGATGGAGTTCGCTCTATCACCATCGGCGCCCATCTTACTGGCAAATAGGAAGGCGTGCTCGTCGCCTTCCTTCGGGAAAACTCTGATGTCTTCTCTTGGGATGCATCGGAGCTACCCGGCGTACCAAGGGAGGTGGTCGAGCACAAACTGATGGTCAATGTGGGTGCGCGACCGGTGAAGCAAGTTCCTCAGAGTCAGAGCAAAGAAAAGTTGGAGTTCATCATCACCAAGGTCGACAAGTTGGTAGAAGCTGGAATCATCCGGGCGGTTCTTCACCCTTTATGGGTTGCAAACCCGGTAGTAACTCCGGGCCCTTTACCGTTCAAGTGGCGCCTTCGCATCGACTTCACCGACTTAAGCAAGACCTATCACAAGGATCCTTTCCCCCTGCCGCGCTTTGATCAGATTGGGAGTTTCACGGCAGGGTGCGAGTTGCTATGTTTCCTGGATGCTTTCTTTGGGTACCATCAGATCGCAATGTCCAACGAAGATCAAGAGAAGACGGCCTTCTTCACCCCCAAGGGCTGCTACTGCTTCACTCGAATGCCTTTTGGTCTCCGAAACACCGGCGTTACCTTCCAGCGCGCAATACATGCCTGCTTTGGACCACAGCTGGACCACAATGCTGAAGCACACATCAACGACATCACACTCAAGGCGCAGCACCAGGATTCGCTCATCCAGGACCTGCGCGAGACATTCGAAAATCTCCGCCGGGTCAACTTCAAACTCAACCCCGAGAAGTGCGTGTTTGGGATATCATCAGGCAAGATGCTGGAAGGCGTACCATCCATTTCCTGGAAGAAGCAAGATGTCGAGCATCCCTGCGATCCGCTTGATACCAACAAGCGCTCAGGCGATATCATGGCCGCCATGTGCGAGCGCGAGCATTGGAGCCAGGAGACCTGGTCCTCCGGAAAAAGCAAAACCTTGATGGCATGAACAAGATGTCATCTAAGTGGGAAGGCCTGTATCAGGTGACGCTTACCCTGAGGCCTAGAGTAGTCTATCTGGAGGATGAGAAGGGCAGACCTCAGGGCAACGCCTGGAATATCGAGAACCTCCGCAAATTCTACCCTTGATTACGAACACGAATCAGAGATAGTTGTATCGACTAAGCACGCCTGAGGCGCTAGTGTTCTGTAATAAGGTGTAAGAATCGTCGCCAAGGAAAAAATATAAGTTTTCAATCCCGTGAGCCTCAATTTCAGTCGTAAAATTGATTACCCTTAGCAACCCCCAAGCAGGAGGCTGATATGTGCCGGTGCCTGACGGGTGAACGCGAGCACGCCTACCAGTAGGAGCTGCCTCCCGATCATGCTGTACTTTCGCAAAGAGGGAGATTTGGGCAGTGCTTTAAAACACGTAAGCACAGAAATGCACAGTCAGCCTTGCTTGTGGTTTGCTTCGGGTAAACATTTTCACGACACGAAGAGAGGGTCCTTTCTTTTCCTACTGAAAGTTTGTTGTGTGCAGCGCCTTCCCGGGACAGAAACTCGCAAAGGACGGAGGTCTGAGGAGCTGGATACCCGGGAAAGGCCTAGCAGATCAGGAGCGGCAGAAAAACAGCTAAGTTCTTGCATTTGCATACTAGGCATATCATCTCGCTCAGAGTCAATACACTTTCAACCTTAGCATGCTTGACAGTCTATGAGAACCTTGGCGGGGGATGAGGCGTCCTTCCCGGTGAATGGTCCATTTCCCTCTGGCCTAGTAACTGAGGCAGTGGAGTGAGTCCCCGGAAGGTATAGTGCTCCTGGGGGTATTACTGTTGCAGCAGACAACATGGTACTTGGCAAACCGGGAAATCTCCTCATAAACTAAACGGCGCGTTAGTGCAAGGGAAGATTTGAAATGACTCCGGGAGTTGAGATCAGGATTGCATTCATGTTTAACATTTGAAGTTACATTCATGCATTACATTCGTAAGAAGCAGCCTATGCGCATATCTAGCCTGTGCTACTAATGCCAGCCCAAGCGCACGGGCTGCGCAGATCTGTCTGCTGTTTATTCGCCTCCCGGGTACGCTTCCCTATCTTCCGGGGACGCCTGGGGGAGAAAGAGGTGTGCCCGCGCAGAATCTTCAGGGGCTTCAAAGATCTGAGCGCCCCCCGGGAAACCTCAGAGCATCCTGGCAGCAGAGGGTGTGGACGCAATCCAGGAACCTTTCCATCACAGTCTCCTCTTCCTGGAGCAGAGAGAAAAACGATGAGGCCCCGAGGCGATTCCCTCTGCCAGGGTCAAACAAGGCTAAAAAGGGCCTAACCTTGAAGACTTCGTCGAGATCTCGAAGGAGTTCGAGCAGCCTCGGGTTGTGCGTATCCTCTCCCACAGCTTTGCCAAGATGTCGTCCTTTCGGACTGCTACGGCCATGGCCACAGGTCCGGCAATTTTCCCTACCGCGGGAAAGACAAGAGACTGCCGAGGGAGAAGGGCAAGATCTACTCCTCCGCGGAAGGCCGACTCCACCGTCGAAGTCTCAGACGCCGCCTCCGCGCCACCAGACATCATCGACAGCAGTTCGCGCTTCGCAGAAAGGAGGAGTGGAGTCGAGCGAGGTAGAGGAGGGAAGTGTGCGGAGAGGGCTGGGGGCTGAGGAGTTTTTATAGGCTCTCCTCCCCCCACCTACCTCTTGGTGTTTCGGGAACAGCAGTAATGGGGACGCGTTTTATAAAAAACCCGTTCTCGTTCTCTCAAAGTACAAGTTGAAGCATGCAGAACAAGTGCGGGCTCTTCTTCGACAAATACAAGGACTACATCGGGAGCCTACTTTTTTACAACAAAAGGTTCTGCTCCCGAGGAACCAGGAGCACTACCATACAATGGAAGGCGCTACTTCCAGAAGTACATCGACGAGGCGGCCAAGAAGGAGGTGAAGGACATCTTCGGTCTCTTCTGCCCGTCCTCCCGCACCTTTGGGCCGCCAAGAAGAAGGCCAAGGAGATCTTCAGCGTCTCCTTCCGGCCCACCTGCATCTTCAAGGAGAAGAGCTCTCCTCCGCCTTGATGCTAGATGAGTTTTCCTCATCTTCATCCTCGTCGAAGGAGCTGGAGCTGCCGCTGCTGCTCTCCCTGCAGCACTCTGCGCGTCCTCCGGCAGCGTGGAAGATTCTCAAGGAGAGCGTTGCGTCTCCATCGTACTGGAACATCACGCTCTGCCCCCGGGTTAACTTCCGGGAGCGAGCGAACAACTTCCATCCATGGCCCAGGAGCATGGAGTCGTCGGCGTTGTACTCAGCCTAGACCCAGGAGGGGCCGTTCAAGCAGCCTTCAACCTGCAGCCAGAAGCCAGCCGGCTTGTCCTCCGGCAGCGCCGTCGTGAATGAGTCCGGAAGGTACAGGCGGTTGCGGGGCCGACAGACCATATCTACCATGAACTCGAATGGCGCGAAGCTCGTGTGGACCACGCTCCTCGGAGGAGAAGAAGCGAACCACGGCCGCCGCGGCCTCCACGACTGCCGCGGCCCCTTCTCCTTCGACTACGGGACGCGCCGTGACCACGGCAGGAGGTCCGTCTTCCGCCGCGGCCGGGGAAGCTCGAGGACGCCCCCTGCCTCTCTTCGCCGGCGCCATTGTCTGCAGTGGCTCTGGATGGATTGAGGAACGAGAAGATGGAGAAGGTGACCAAGGAGCCAGGGGATGCGCCCTGCTATTATAGCACGAGCTCCTCCCTCAAGTGGTGGTCGCCTCGTTTCTTCCGTTACCAGGAATCGAGGAGGCCAGGGCAGTTATTCCCCCGAGCGGAGTAACTCCAAGGAAAAGACCAGGCGTCGGGACCCACTTTGACCTCTTTTTGGTCATGGCCCCGGCAACCGCTGAAGCAAAGCCGACGGGACCATGCCCGGGGGCTACTGTCTTATGCTCATGTTGATAATGGGAAATTAGAGCCGAGAGTTGTTAAGTATGTTTTCATTGGTTATGGTTCGGGTGTAAAAGGATATAAGTTGTGGAATCCTGATACTAACAAGGCATTCATGAGTAGGAGTGTTGTTTTCAATTAATCTGTTATGTACTTGTCGCTGCAGTGGAACACGGGGTTCCCCTAGTGCTGCCAAAGTGGATCCACCGCTTGTGGGCCCAGCACGAAGATGGACAAGACCAAGACACGACGCAAAGGTGGCGGGCACCCCGCGTGCCAGCCAAGTCTGCCGGGTGCGGAGGACCCCGGGGTCCCTCGCACCCCGGAAGAGCAAGAGGACCCCGAGAGCCCGAGACCCCGGCAGAGCCGAACTCTCTCTCGGGTATGAGGTTGTACCCGACGAAGTTAGGGCTTCCACCGCCCTCCAGAAGATGGTAGAAGAGCCCAGAAGACTTGGGAAGCAAGGTGCAGGCAGGGGACACCACCTGCGGTGTGCCAGCCCTTTTCCCACCTCGCTTTCCCCTAAAGGGCGGGGATCTCACCAAACCGGCGGTAGATACTTGGAGGAGGAGAGGCCACGTCTCCACCTCGACCATGGAGAGGGGGAACTTCCCGGCAAGATCCCCTCACGCTCCTCGCATGACCTCTGTGGCATCCCTTGTCTATAAAAGGAGGACCAAGTCATGGCGAGGAGGGGAGGACGAATCCAAGGCAGAACCCAAGCAAGAGCAGAGCAAGAGCTAGCTAGGGCAGAGAAGAGAAGGGAGGTGATCTCCTCCGGGCTAGGATCTGCCCTCTCTCCTTCCTCTCGCCAAAACCCTTTCCGGGGCACCTCGCCGGAGACACCATTGTAGCCACACCATGATGCTTCCATCTATCCAGACATGCAGGAGTAGGGCTGTTAGCCTTCGGGCGGCCTGAACCTGGGTAGATCGTTGTGTCCTTTGCTTGCTTGCCATCCACGCGGAGAGAGAGAGAGAGAGACGGAGAGCTTGCCGACGGTAATTCTCCGGGAAACGTCTTCCAGCCTCCTTCGCGCCCCTACCGAATCTACAAAGGGGGTGTCCTTCATCCCCAGTGTCCGTCCTTGGTGACACGACAGTACTTTTATAAGTTGTCCTCAGATGTCTCAGATAGTACTGATGAGGAACAGGTTCGTGTCGAGGTGGATCACTCCATTGAAAACAAAATTGTCACTCAAGACAATGATGGTGCTACGTCAGATGACTCTTGAGTCTGATAATGATAATATGCCTGATTCACCCCTGTTATGCAGCAACAAAATTAGTCTATCGCTGCTGGTAGACAAAAGATAAATTGTGGTCCTCGACCACGTTTAATTGAGGAGTGTAATATTGTTAATTATGTTGTGAGTTGTGCAGAACAGGTGGAGCATGGACATGATCCGTCCACATACACTGAAGCTATTGATACAAGTGATCGTGAGAAGTGGAACTCCGCTATGCAATAAGAGATGCACTCACTTGAGAAGAGTGACACATGGGATATTGTGCGCTTGAGCAAAAGAAGGTTGTCCGCTGTAAGTGGATCTTCAAGAGAAAGGAGGGTTTTTCTCCAAGTGAGCCGCCGAGTTTTAAGGCAAGGTTAGTTGCAAAAGGCTTTAGTTAAATCCTAGGTATTGACTATAATGATGTTTTCTCTCCGGTTGTCAAGCATATAGTTCTATTCGGAATTTTTTCTCCATTGTTGCTATGCGTGATCTTGAGCTTGAGTAGTTAGATGTTAAAACTGCGTTTCTGCATGGAGATTTGGAGGAGGAGATATACATGGACCAACCTGAAGGGGTCATAGTGCCGAGTAAGCAGGATCTTGTTTGTAGTAAAAAAGGTCATTATACGGTTTGAAACAATCTCCTCGTCGGTGGTATTAAAGGTTTTATGCGTTTATGTTGTCACATGACTTTAAGAGGTCTGAATTTGATAGTTGTGTGTACATTAAGTTTGTTGATGGATCGCCTATATACTTTCTATTATATGTTGATGATATGTTGATTGCTGCCAAGAGCATGAAAGATGTCGCTGCTCTCAAGTCAGAGTTGAGTAGCGAATTTGAGATGAAATATCTTGGTACTGCTAAGAAAATCCTAGGTATGGAAATTACACATGACAGAAAGTATAGGTTCTTATTTCTTAGTCAGCAAAGTTACATTACGAAAGTTCTTCATCATTTTAACATGCATGATGCAAAGTCTGTTAGTACTCCTATTGCTTCTCATTTTAAGTTGTCATCTACACAATGTCCTACTACTGATGATGATTTGGAGTATATGTCTCGAGTTCCACATTTAGTGACGTTGGTTCCTTAATGTATGCTATGGTCTGTGCACGTCCTGATTTGTCATATGCTATGAGCTTGGCGAGTAGATACATGGCTACTCCTGGTAAAGAACATTGGAAAGTTGTTCAATGGATTTTCAGGTATACCTTCCATGGCACGTCTGATGCTTGCCTGAAGTTTGGTAGACCTGGTGAGGGACTCGTAGTCTATGTGGATTCATATTTTGCTCCCGGTTTGGATAAGAGGAGGTCTCTCATTGGTTATGTGTTCACCACTGGTGGTTGTGATGTTAGTTGGAAGGCAACACTTCAGCTGGTTGTTGCCCAATCCATCACGGAGGCTGAATACATGGCTATTGCAGAAGCAGTTAAAGAAACTATTTGGTAGAAAGGTTTTTTCGCTGAGCTTTGTGGAGATGATGCTTGCATTAACCTATTTTGTGAAAGTCAGATTGTTGTTTACCTTACAAAGGATCAGATGTTACATGAGAGAACAAAGCACATTGATGCCAAGTACCATTGTGTGTGTGATGTTGTTGAACAAGGTAAGATGAAGGTATGCAAGATTAGTACTCATGATAATCCGGTTGATATGATGACAAAGCCAGTTCTTGTTGCTAAGTTTGAGCTATCACTACGTTTTTGCGGCGACGTTCTGATAACGTCGTGTGTTTCCGTCGTGGTGGGTCGAAAAGCTGATTTTGCTCGCGACGTTTTGGTTCTTTCAGCCATCGGCCTTTTGCTCGTGACGTTTCACGTATTTTACATCGTGGATTTTCGTCCCCGGCCCATTATGCAAACTTGAGCCCAGTTTCCTACGACGAAGCAGGTCTTAGTCATGTAGAAAGTCTCAAATTTTCATCGCTCGCCAGGTGGTGACCTTATATGACTCGTTGACTAGCAACGAGCATGACAGTTAGATCCTGGACCCTACCTGTCATACACTGTTGTAATTTATGACCTTGTTTGCGTAAGAGGGCTGTTTCTACATGTTTTGTCCATTCCCATCTGAAATTTATTTGGTGTCATGTGGTGCCCGGTTCAAGTACGTTTCTGATGCCCAAGGAATCTGAGATGTTTGCTGACCGAAATGATCAGAGGGAGTAGAAGAAGTGAACGAAATGATCAGGGTGAGTAGAATAAGTATCCCTGTAAAACTTTCATTATGTCAAAATATGAACATAAAACAAAATCGAGACTAATTAAGTTTTTAGACTACTAGCACCAATCACGAGTTCCATTCAACGGAGCAGTACTTCCACATTACAGTTCCACATCAAAAGACAAAGAAACTAATCATAAGTTAGTTGCTCTGCCTCATAAGGTAGCTCTACATAAGTTTAACAGCAAATGTCAGCAAACTGTGATACATCTCCAGGTGGCCGGCAGGACAATCTCAGTCCAACTGAGATTCCTCAGCAACTTCCGCACCACCCAGGAGATCCCTCTGCAAACTGTGATACATCTCCAGGTGGCCGGCAGGACCATCTCGGTCCAACTGAGATTCCTCAGCAACTTCCGCACCACCCAAGAAATCTTCATGGTAGCAGTGACATGTTTTATAGCCTCCTGGCACTGTTATTCCTTCCAAAGCGCTCACATATGGATAATCAGTGATACTGCACAGAAGAGCACCATGTTTGGCAAGCACATCTTGATTAAGGACACCCTGCAACCGTAGATTTTCGCAAGCACGACAGATGCGTTTAGAACCTGACTTCAACCTTTGGAGAACGTATCTGATTTTCGCATCCATGGACTCCGCGTCATGCTGGAGCTGGACGCCCTCATCATCTTCCTGCAAATTTCGAGCACACATTGGAATGTGACCATGAAAATTACAGATGCTCTAAATCCTACCAAAATTAGCAACAAAAAAAGTGCTCTGTTTAGGGAAGCCACTGCTCAAGCCGTTGATAAGATTTGTTTAGGGAAGCACCTTGGAATACTCCACCTGACCCGTAGTGGTACTGCACCGCAGCGGTGACAGGCGAAGGAGGCGCGGCGATGAAATCCATAGCCGCGACTAAGGCATCTGAAGCCGCTGCTATGGCATCGAAAGCCGTGGGAAGGGCAACCGATGCCGCGGCGAATGCATCCGAAGCCGCGGCAATGGCATCCGAAGCCGCTTTCGCAGATGCATGGACGACGGCTGGCGTCACAGTGTTGTCCTTTAGCTGCATCAAATCTGCCATCCCTTTCTTCTTAGCGGCTCGTGTGCGCGGCGGCAGAGAGATTTCGAGTCCTGGCTGGAAGAGTGGCGGAGGGAGGAAAATTGCGGCCAGAGCAGAGTAGGGTTTTCACAGTGCGATTTGGGGAAAGAGGTGCGGAAGAGAGGTGGCAGAAAGAGTGGTGTGAGGGGTGAGTTTACGGACTCACCTGTCAGCAGGTAAGGGTCAAATGCTTTGACCGTCACTTGACCTGACTCGTGGGGTCTGTTGGAATCGCATCCAGTGGGGCCGAGGAATTTGTATAATCAAGGGATACCGCCGCGTGGTCTTTCACCACTGTTTTAAATTAACGCATGTCACCTGACTTGTGGGGTCGGTTGGAGTCGATGCCCTTATGTGTTTAGGAATGTGGATAGCCCGTTTGTTGTGTGCATGTGTGCTGAACAGAGTAATAGATCTGTTAGTTGGAAATGTTTAACGAGCCAGCTGACATTTTGTTCCACGATTTGATGCTTTCCACGATAACTGGGTAATATATATTAGCAACGTACGAAAGACCACACACAGACACACCAAAAACAACATCAGTTCAACACGAGCATGCACACAGCGAATGGACATCAGTTCTACAAAAGCATGCACACAGAGCATGCAGATTAGTTCAACACAAGCATGCAAACAGGCATGCACATCAGTTCTACAAAAGCATGCACACAGAGCATGCGCATCAGTTCAACACACGCATGAAAACAGGCATGCACTTGAGTTATACAAAAGCATGCACACAGAGCATGCACATCAGTTCAAGACAACCATGCACACAGACATGCAACACTAGTCTGCATCGGAATCATCTGCTAATACCATGTCACTGTCATAGTACTCCCTATTGTCTCGTCCGGTGGTTCAACCTCAGTTTCTTCTTCTTCATCTACATTCCCCTTTCCAGCAGCCGTTTCCTTTCGATTCTTGATATGATCCCAAAGTTCCTTAACTTCAGCTGAAGTCATGGGACGGGGAGTGTTGTCATATCGGTCCAGACTAAGCGGAGGTGGTGGAAAATCTATCAGGTCATCAGTTTCATCCTCATGGTCAGACACTGTGCCATCTTGATGTGCTGCATCAGTAGGCTCGTCCTCAATATTAAGGTCAGGCTCCGTATTAGGGTCATGTTCCTTACTGATGTTCATCTTACCATATTCAGACACGTTGAAGGTCCGCCTATGCTCAAAATTTTGAACTATCTGCCAGTTTGGTCCCAGCAATTGGTCTGCCACATAAAACACTTTTTTTGCATGTGTTGAAAAGATATACTGATCATCCTGGTACCATAAACTGGAAACGTTGATGCTTCTGAAGCGTCCATCATACTTTTGCAGCTTAATCCTGAGGTCATCTTCATGTTCAAGACGATACTAGTCACAGGCAAACAGAACAACTGTCTGTTTATGTTTCTCGCCAGAGTTATAAGTGAGCTCTTTGATTCCCTTGAGGACACCATAAAAATGTGTCCTAGCCTCTTCATGATCTCCACCAGTTGAGACTCCGCTGTTTTGCGTTTTCTTGTCACTTTCACGGTCAATGGTGACAAACCAAACCAAGTTCACAGCACACACTGAATATATCTTAACTTCGTTGTGTGGGCCACATGACAACGCAAAGAGCTCTTCTTTAAAATCTTGTCCTCCCTCCCGTGCCTTGCTCATCATCTGTGTACCACAACAAAAAAAGAAAAACAACATGGTTAAAATCATGCAATGAAAATGCTACATATATAGGACAGAGACAAATGCAAAAGGAAACTTACATGCTCCTTGAACCATTCTGGAAATTCCTCAACCCTAAGATCGACATCGGGCATCCCATCTTCTTCCCCATCTTCTTTCAGCTCTGCTTTGAACAACCTGCAAACCAGAGAGTTTAATCGTGACACACAGCTACAATGTTATCTATAACATAGAAATCAGTACTAGGGAAGCGAGAACATACTCGATGTATGGCTTGACCTCATCGCAATTGTTTAGGACGTACCAAGCCACACTAGTAGGAAAAGGCTTATAGCCACCAGCATACCGCTGGCGGACGCCGTTTCCGTCCGCCAGCGCTTCGACCGCTGGCGGGCGGTTTTTCGCGTCCGCCACTGGTTCTGGACGTACCGCTGGCGGACGCCCGCTCTGCCCGCCAGCGGTAGGAGCAGAAATTTGGGAGGAGGCGGGGCAAACCACTGCTGGCGGACAGAATACGTGCCCGCTAACGGTACTGAATGTACCGCTGGCGGACGCTAAATAGGGCCCGCCAGCGGTAGTTGCGTCAGCTGAGCTCCGCGGGAAAAAAGGTGACAATACCACTGGCGGGCGGATTATGTCGTCCGCCAGCGGTCAGTTCAGTACCGCTGGCGGGCACACTAAAGCATCCGCCAGCGCTAACTTAGCCTGTAATCCAATTAACTACGAAAATGCTATTTATAGCAATAATCTGTAGATTCCCTTCGGAACCATTGCTTCCTATATCAAGACACACCTATGTGTCGAATATGAGCACTTTATCACAAACTATGCGTTGAGACTTGACATAACTTGGTACGTTGATTCGATAGAATTGAAACCTTTGTAGGTTGTTTCTACATGATAGTACTTTTTGTGAAGAATGTTTATGAAACTTTCGTCAAAAATCAAGTTTATCATTTCACATAGCAACTAGTACACATAAAAAGATTCTATGCAAGAGGATAATATATTTTTGAGTGTTTTTTTTCACTCTATTTACTTTTTTACGAAAAATCTGTCGATCGATCGACGACAGCCGGCCCAACAGGACGACTATTCACACCGAAATGGATCAAATATAAAACAGTGTTTGCATTGCAGAATAATTCAATGTAGGGAACATTATTTTCCTCAGTTTACAAAAGCAAAATTGATCAAATTAATATGCAAAAAGTATCACGCTTACATCTTTATTTAATCCAGTTACAGCTGGAGTCCATGCCATTTTTATTTAACTAACTTCTGCCTCATCCTAAGCCGCAGGGTCCATCACGGGGAGCGCTCCTCACCCAAAGAGTAGGAACCATCACAGGGTCAATACTCACATGATAAGAATCCTTTGCATTACCTGCCATGTGTTAGTATACACCGTATCCAACATATACATGTAGCGACGGACGTGCTCATCCCCCGCCATTATACGGCGACATACCACCTCCTCGGGGGCCGGCTCCCTCTGGAACCTCCCTGGCCCACGCGACCTCCACCAAAGAAGATCCGGGTCAACGACGGCGTCCGGATTTCTCACCAAGCTACGCGTTCCGGAAGATA
The DNA here is from genome assembly GCA_947311845.1 of Poa pratensis. NCBI lineage: Eukaryota > Viridiplantae > Streptophyta > Magnoliopsida > Poales > Poaceae > Poa > Poa pratensis. Next base: position 92,081,421 of record CAMZMU010000027.1, read on the forward strand.
ACACCTCCCAGTGCCAGCCCGGCGGAGCCCAATCCCGCACAGGGCCGTTATTGTCCAACAGGTGTCCGGCCGCGGCCATCGCCGACGTATATGCTCGAGATCTGAAAAAATAATGGGGAATTTGATCAAACACCTAAGGTGCATGCAACCTACGTATGGGAGAGGAGGGGATCAGGGAGAAAGGGTAGCGTACATTGGCATGGGGACGGACTAGGGAGGTCCACGTCGGTGTGGAGGGGCACCGGCGGAGGCCACGGGCGCGGAGAGGTCGTCGAGCGGCGCGGATAAGGGCGGCGGCGGCGCGGTGGTGGCGCGGTGATGGCAAATCTGGTCTGCCTCTGGCCCTTTATATAAGGGTAAAAAAAACCCTAGAAGTTACCGCTGGCGGACCGCACACGCTGTCCGCCAGCGGTAACCCTCGCACGCACGCGGGCCCACCGTGCATTACGCTTATCCACTCGCTGCCCCCCACCTAACCCTATCCACCTGCTGCCCCCACCCATCCCTATCCACCCACTGCCGCCCACCAACCGCGTCGCCGCCCCCTGCCCCCCACCAACTGCGCCGCCCCTGCCCCCGCACCCGCGACCTCTCCCCCACCAACCTCGCCACTCCCCCACTCGTCGCGTCGCCGCCCCCGCGTCGCCCCGCCGCACATGCGCCGTCCACCGCACCCGCGCCGCCGCTCCCCACGCCGTCCCCACACCCACGCCGTCCCTGCACCCGCGACACACCATGCCCCACCGCCACCGATGCCCGCACCCGCGCTACTGTCGCCGGCCCCGAGCTGCCTCGCCGCTGAAGCCGACGACCACGCCGCCGCCCCGAGCCCGCCCACGCCTCGGAAGCCGACGACCACGCCGCCTCCCTGAGCCCGCCCACGCCGCGGATCCTCCTGCCTCGTCCTCGTTCCCTCCCGATCTGAGGTACCGGATCTGTCTGTTTTAGTTTTGTCTGTACCGTTCCGTCGATCCGCGCGATGGATCTCAACGTTTAGGTTGGAATAATATAGGTATGATAACACAACATAGTAGAGATGTGCTTGTGTGGAATAATATAGTTATGAAATGTTTGCAGGTACCTGTAGAGACCCTTGAGATTGTCGGAATGTTGATTAACTTCCATTCCGGCAAATTCGGGTACTCATATGTCATATTTTTTGCCAAAGTCATGCCAAAATTTCTCGTGAATTTTGGCATGACTTTGGCCGAACTGTTGTTATGTTTTGTATTCTTATTAGCTTGTCGATGATTAAAATGTTGTTATGTTTCATCTTATTACAATTTCTATACTGAAATTTGTTGTTTAACATTTTTTATTTGCCTTGTATGCAGTGAATGACGCCGCGCCGCCACTCCATGAGCGGGTTCATTGGCGTCCGTCACCGCCCATCTGGCCGCTGGTCCGCGGAGATCACCGTAGACGGCCACCGTTGGTACTTGGGGACTTTCGACAAGGTGGAGCTTGCCGCGTGTGCATTCGATGCGGCAGCCTGGAGGTTTGGACGGCCGCGTGCTAAGCTCAACTTCCCCGACATTCCGAACCGGGAGGAGGCTGTGTTCCTCGCGCCGCCGATGGAGATCGTCGACGTAGACGAGGTGCGGCGTAACCGCCGCCAGGGGATAGCTCGCTGCGCTGCCCAGATCGACGAGTGGCGGATGGACGCGTTGCGCCAGAACCGCCCCGATATGGTGCAGGCGGAGCTCGACTTCTACGCCTCGAGGAACAAGAAGAGGCAGGTGAGCTCCGACGTCGCCGGACCCTCCAGTGCAGCGCCGCCGTGCAAGAAGACCGGCGACATGATTCTGATTCGAGCTTCTGGGATGATCTCGATGGGTCGTCGGACGACTCATCCGACATAAGTTCATGCTGGGGTCATCTCGATGAGTAGTTTTAGGTTAAATTTCAAGTTAGGTTAAGTGATGAACTAATGCATGTTGTTTACCTTATCGAACTTTGGCTTAAGTACTCTGTCGTGTTAGGTTAATTTGTAATGCATGTGTGATGAACTAATTAAGGTATCTATGTATGGCACTTTGATCATTTGTATGTGGTCGTCTATATTTTGTTGTTTGTTTGACGCCTGTATTTGAATTTACTGTACTGTAGATACTGCTGGAATACGATTTTCCGAAAAAAAAATTCAAAAAAATGTACCGCTGGCGGCCATAGCTGCACGCCAGCGCTGTATAACCTAGCGCTGGCGGGCAGAAATTGTGCCCGCCATCGGTAACGAGCCTTACCGCTAGCGGAAGGCCGCCCGCCAGCGGTATAAATTTACCACTGGCGTAATGATCGCTGGCGTGCGCCCGCCCGCCAGCGGTAGGCCAATTCCGTCCCCCAGCGGTAGGCTTTTCCCTACTAGTGCCATTCTCTGAAGGTCTGTTTTCAGGGCCTCATTGCCTACATGACGGATCGTTTTAAATGCTCCCATTAAACGCACATTATGGCCAAACACACTACAAGCTGACTCATGCTCTTCAACGGCATATCTCTATGGCCGGTTTTGCCTTGTCTCAATACCATGAAGGTATCTAGAGCAAAATGTCAGGCACTCGGAGGCAATGTAGGCCTCTGCAACTGAACCTTCTGGTTGTGCCATGTTCCTCACAAATCTCTTCAAAGTACACAACAGCCTCTCATTTGGATACATCACCCATAGTTCACAGGGCCTTGGAGCAACGCCTCGTCAGGTAAATGCACAGCCAGGTGGAGCATAACATCAAAGAACGACGGCGAGAAGATGTTTTCAAGCCTCGTCAGAATTACTAGGATTCCGCTCTCAATCGATGCAGATCAGCGACCTCCAAAGTTTTACTGCACAAATCCTTGAAAAAGTTTCCTAGGTCAGCAACAGCCTGATAGATATCTGTAGCCACAAGTCCTCGCAGGCTAGCAGGAAGTATTGTCTGCAACAGGATGTGGCAGTCATGGGTTTTCAGTCCCGAGACCTTCTGTGTCTCTACGTTGACACATTTGGACATGCTGGAACAAAAACCATCTGGATATTTGATGTCAGCTAGAAATTGACATAACTTTGTCTTGCCCAGTTTTGGCAAACAATACCGTGCATGTTTCCATTTCTTGCCCGGTTCCAGATGCAAGGATTTTCTAACACCTAGTACTTGCAAAGCAAGCCTGTCATTGACGGTATCCTTATTCCTCCGTTCGAGCTCAAGGAGTGTGCCACAGATGTTTTCAAAGATGTTCTTTTCAATGTGCATCACGTCGAGATTATGCCGAACTTTCAACGATGGCCAGTACTCTAAGTCCCAGAAATCCATGCGACACTTCCAGATCACTCGCGGGTCATCTTTCTTCCTCTTTCGTGTTTGTGAAGCCTCTCCAATTCCTGGTTTTACACATCTAACCTCCTCCAGTGCAGCTTCTAACTCAGCTGCAGTTAATGATTCGGGCTTGCTCGTACTTTTATGAACACCGCCAAGGTCTGTCTGTAGACGCCGGTCATCGTCTTCTTCAAGGAAACGATGATGCCAAATGAAGCAAATTTTTTCCTTCATGGAATGGGATAGAGGATCTTTGTCACAATGTATGCATGCTTGATAGCCTGAAGTGACGTGCCCAGACATAGTGCCACAGGCTGGGTAGTCATGTATGGACCAAAGTACAGCAGCACGAAGATCAAACGACCTATTTTGAAATGAATCAAAAGTCGAAACGCCCTTCCAAAGCTCTTGCAAATCCTCAATCAACGGCTGAATAAAAAGATTAAAGTCTTTTCCAGGACTTGATTTGCTAGGGATTATCAAGCAAAACATGTAGTATGATGGATCAATGCACTCCTGTGGTGAATGGTTGTACGACACGGCAAACACATGCCACATATTGTAGCTTTGGCTCATGGCTCCATAGGGATTGAAGCCATCAGAGGCAAGGCCGAGCCTTAATTTTCTAGGGTCAGCTGCAAATTCTGGCCAACATTTGTCGAAATCCTTCCATGCCTCACCATCAGCCGGATGACTCAATACGCCCGCTTTGGGCAATCTCTTTAACTGGTGCCACCTCATGTTCTCCGCTGTTTTCCTTGAAGAGAACAATCTCTGCAGCCTCGGTATCAAAGGAAAATACCGCAACATTTCACAGGACATGCCTGTCTCTCTGGATACTTCCACCTCCAGGCATCACAGTTGGGGCACTTGTCTTTATCGGCATGCTCCTTTCTGAAAATTTGCACTACTGATGGCCTTTGACGTAGTTATCTGCGTCAAAAGAATATGGTTAGGTTGAGACTCCAAGTGCAGAGTGTATAGTATAGGAAAGACAGTTTTCCACGAGGGGTGACTCGAGGGTTTAATTTGAACTCTTGGGGAATCAGTAGTGAAAGATTTATCTTCTTATCCTTCTCTTGAAAACCTACAAAACAAAGTAAATAGTTTTGTGCCCTCAACCTCACCAAGTGGTTGTCAAGCACAAGGTGTGAGAATGATATGAAAAGATAATGAATGCAAAACAGTAAATAAATATGCAATGATGATAAATAAATAGATATGCAAGGATGGTGGAAACAATGATGGATGGTATTTTTGGGTTTTGTATTGTGAATGCAAGATATAAAAGTGTTTGTGTATTTTCGGATTTTTAAATGGCAGAAAATGGAAAATGGATAAAAGTTGTTGGAAAGGTGTTTCTTATGATTAAAAATGGACCGGGGTTCATGGTTTCAGAAATGCACTCTCTCTTTAATAAAGTGGTAGATAATGGAACTCTAGAATTGACATATTAGATTGCAACAAAAATGTTTCATGACAAGTTAATAATTATGTGGGCATCACGTCCTAACATAGAGCTCTTTTGTATATTAATCTCTCTTATACTCCACCAAGATGTGAACTAAATCTTAGCACCTTAGTAATTAAGATAAATCATAGTATAGCTTTAAGTTCTATGACATGAAGTTAAAATAAGAAGATGCTAGATCTAGTCATGGAGAAGTGGCAATGATCACACCCACATCTCCGGTAGAAAGGTATTTTTCTTTATCCCTAGTGAGGCAACAAAGTAAGGTAAAATACCCAAGTGGATCGCGGAACTTCTCTCACTTTACTCACTAGCCACCCCCGTTACTCCAACTAATGCACACATCACCCCTCACACGCTTTCATAAACATGCTTGATCAAAACAAGTACACAAGAACAGGGTACATAATATGCATCTACTTTCATAACTGAAACAAAACTATTGCAATCTCAAACATATATTAACTCATAAAAAGATCCACCACAAAGGTATTACATAGATGACCGTAATCATGTTCAGCAGCTCATACGGTGCTAATTAGTGAAGCTCAAAGAGAGGAGAGATACATAAGTTACTTCCACAAACCCATAGTCTAGGGGTGGACTACTCCCTCTTCATCATGGAGACGGTGGAAACGTCGTTGGAGAAGATGGAGACCACGCCGGCAGCGCCCCACCGAGTTTTCCCCCTCCAATCTGCAACTCCATGTCTCTCTTTCGGGTTTCTGTGTTTCGGCAGCGCTCTCTTCCGAAACCCGTCGGGGGACTATTTTTATAGTCGGTTTAGGTTAAGACGGATGCTCGGAAAAAAAGATCGACGGCATCGGAGGCTCGAGGCCCGCGATAGTGGGCCCCATGTGGCCAAGGAATTGGCCGCGTGGGCCCACCTATCTTGGCCCTCGGGTCTCCGTTTGTTCACTTCCTTCGCTTCTACGCTTCGTTCCTTCCAAAAACTGATGCCCGTAAAATATTAGGTCATTTAGACGTCGTTTGGGTCCCTCAAACTCAAAATATAGAAAATTGGGTTTTCTGCCAGTACAGTGTTAATTCCAGAAAAATAGGGAAACTGTGAAATATTCCCAAAATCAATATAAAATAATGATATAACCCTTATATGATGCAAATATGATTGAAATATAAGTAATACAATGCAAAGTTCATGTATGCATTTTACATGCATCAACTACTTCTATAGGATTTGCACTACGCCTATAGGAATTAATAATTCCTATGGGATTGAATCCTATGAATCAAACAAGCTCAATAGGAAAATTTCCTATAGGAATCAATCCTTCAAAAATCCTACCATATTCCTTTGAATCAAACGGGAAACTTTCTAGGTACGACTCGCGGTTCGTATATGACACTAATTATCACACACTATACACATCTCTCAACTCACCGCTTATGGTGCATCAGATGGAATCATATGTGATCACTTGGGCTCAATGTTAGTCTTAAATGTTGCTATGAGACAGCAGCGGACGCATGAAAAAATTGGAGGGTGGGCACACTCCACAAAAAGTTGGCAAATGACAATATAAACAACAAAGTGATTCATGCCAATGTAGATTAATACATATTTCTCAAAGTTGTGGGATTCCAATGCAAAATAGTTCGAACACATACATAAAGTATTACATGATAAAAGATAGCACAAATAGAAGATTACATCACTATGATTTTTTTGTAACTCTACGTTCTCGCATTGCCATGAAAGTTTCAACAATCACATCTTAACTTACTTTCAAGAACATTTCTCGCTCAACAAATGTCACTAAGCAATGGTTCAAGAGCTTATCACCAATGCTATTTCTCATCTTATTCTTCACAAAACTCATGGAAGAAAATATCCTTTCAACAAACGCCGTTGCCACCGATAAGATCAATATCAAATTGAGATGTAAGTAGACCAAATCATAAACAAGATGCTTTTTGATTTCAACAAGCATAGTAGAGAGCTCACCAAGATGATTCACACATTTGAACCTATCATCTTTTCTCATATCATCAATAAAGGTTTCAAGTTGGAACTCAAGTCTTATCAACTCCACACTTGATATGTCATTGGGATAGAATTGGGCAAGCCGCATTACCTTTTGTGCATCATAAGAAGCAAATGAATTTGATGGATTCATAGCCGACATGCAAATAAGCAACTCCATATTAACCTCATCAAACCGATTGTCAAGCTCTTGAATAATTTAATCAAGGACACCAAGAAATACTTCTCTTCTATAACGATCATCATTTGTTTGTTTTTCATAATACCGATGTGATCTTCCATGAGCCACATATTGATCATCCGGTGATGGAACTTCAATGCATGTTTGTTGCAAAACAATGTCACCTTTGCAAGAAATCCTTCCATCCATGAGACCTCATACGACGAAGTGTATTCTTTGCCAACGCAACAAGAGCCATTGCATTAACAATATCTTGATCCTTCTTTTGCAAAGCTTGAGACAAATCATTTGTGTACCCAAGAATAACAAGCATCAGTTAAGATTCAAAACAAAGTCAAATGATTCAAATGCTTGAGCCACTCCACATATTCTTGTCCACTCACCCTTTTGTGATGGATCTTTTCCAATCCTCACAAGTACTTCAACAATTGTGGGGTACATATCAACAATGTTGCAAATAGTTCTAAAATGAGAGCCCCATCGAGTATCACCGGGTCTAGATAAACCCATTTCTTGATTCAATCCACTTCCACTTTCAATTTCACCCATTTCAAGTGCTTCCAAGAGTTTTTGAGCTCTCACATCTCGAAGCATATCATGACGCTTGCAAGAAACTCCAATAATGTTGAACAAGTAAGAAACATGATCAAAAAACCATATACAAGCTTCATTATCCTTTGCCACGGCAATAAGAACCAATTGAAGTTGATGTGCAAAGCAATGGACATAATAAGCACATGGTGACTCTTTCATGATCAATGTTTTCAATCCCTTAATCTCCCCTTTCATGTTGCTAGCCCCATCATATCCTTGCCATGAATTTGAGTGGGAGTCAAACCATTATCTTTTAGCAAGGCTAGAATTGCAACCTTAAGTGACATAGAAGTAGTATCGGAAACATGCACTACTCCAAGAAACCTCTCACACACTCTTCCAAATTTATCAACATAACGAACACAAAGAGCAAGTTGTTCTTTGTGAGACATATCACTTGACTCATCGCTAGAATTGCATAGTGGTCCATGCCAATATCTTCAATAATTAATTTAGTAGTTTCTTCCGCACAACATTTAATAATGTCACGTTGTATCCTAGGACTATTCAAGATGCAATTTCCGGGAGCATTCTTCAAAACAACCTTATCAACCTCTTCATTATTTATAGCAAGCCATTGTAGAAGCTCAAGAAAGTCACCCTTATTGGTTGATTCTTCACTCTCATCATGTCCACGGAATGCCAATCCTTGATTTAAAAGATACCTCAAGCATCGAAGGGAATAAGTGAGCCTTTTCTTGTAAAGAAGTAGATCCTTCTTACACACCTTCACAATAACATTATCAATCTTGGTGTTTGGTGTGACAAATAAGTTGTACTTCTCTTGAGCTTGGTTGTGAATGCTAGAGACACCACCCACATGTTTCTTAAATGTTTCGGGTATTTTCCAATCTCTATAACCATTGGCAACAAAGACATCTCCTCCGGGACCCCCATTAGTTCTTCCTTTGAACAAATAACACACAAAGCAAAAAGCCGCATCCTTTCCGGTACTATATTCTAGCCAATAGTACTTCATAAACAAAGCACATGTGAAGGATCGGTTTCTACCATATATATCATGTGAAGGAAAAGCATGCTCATATGGTTGGCATGGACCTTTTAGGATATATCCTCTTCGAACATCATCTTGATCATTCACATCATATCTTGATGTAGGAATTCTTTCACCCGGATCATGTGGAAGGAAGTGAGAATCATATGTCCTTGTAGACGGTTGTTGGGGTGATGGTGGATTTGATGTAGTCTCTTCCATCTCCGTTTCACTCTCAATCTCGGAATCGGATTGGATCGGAGGTGCGGAATCAATACACACCAACGCAAGCCAACTATCTTCGGTGTGTGAATTATCCACCACCATCTTCTTTGCTTCATGTTTCTTAAAAAGAGACGCAATAGTGCTATCCCTCTTCTTCATGATGAATTCTACAATTAGAAGCAAATTGAATAAATAACACATACAATCAATAGTTTGCTAGTGCCTAGTTGGAGACAACAAAATTGTTAATTTACACAATATATAGCAAATTATGGTTATCAATTTACACAATATACAACATATTGTCAATTTACACAATATATATCTATTAGCAAAAATGATGTTAATTTGCTAGCAAAAAACAACATATACAATAAATAGCAAGGCAATTTACATATATACAGTAAATAAATCTACAAGCAAAACCGCCGCAATGCATCACTGTGGCGCCCCGACCCGACTGCTATACAGTGATACTGTGTCCCCGGTTATCCAATACCACCAGACACACTATCGAAGCATAACAGAGAGATCAAGACTTGTGGAACAACTGGCACATCACAGACTCTACGACCCAAATCATTATAGTCAACTCTTATAATAGAGAAAGATAGCAAATGACAACCAGAGGTCACAGACCCAACATTACAACAAGCGGAAGCGAATTAAGTTGTTCTAAACAACAAGATCCAAATATGGCCTAAGAGGCCTACAGATAAACATCCAGCGCCAGCTGTTCCGGGATGTCCCAAGCTGCCACCTGGGAACCCAGACTACACGTCGACGTCCACACAGAACCCACCTTCGAGGTCGGTGAAGTCCTCCTCTGAAACAAAACAAACGACGTTGAGTTCGATGAACTCGCAAGATTATATATAGAGCTTTAGCTCGATGAGGCTTTCAAGGTTTTATGGCTGTTTTGCATAAAGCTGATTTTATTTATCAAAACATAACTCAAAGGCATCGACTATTCAGAGTATTTTGAAAAGGGGTAAGAAGTAACTCTTTTCTTTCATCACCTTTCTCATCATCAACCACCATCATCATCCTTGTACCTGTTCTACAGAGGCACCTCCCCGAATCACCCTCGAGGAAGTCAACCTTGCATTTCTTGAGTGGTACCTCTAGTACCCAGCTTTTAATCATTCCGTTAAAGTTGTTCTATGATCTTAACTTCACTTCCCAAGTTTGTCCATAACCGCGGACACGGCTTTTCGAAAAGATTTACCCTGCAGGGGTGTACAAATGTTTGCCACGCGTACCGTCCGGCCCATTACCTGATCATTAGCTCTCTTCCGTGGAAAGCCGGCTGGGTGGGAGCGGTGTCGACTTCTCCCTCATTAAGGACTTTCCAGGATCATCAGTGGCGGCAGGGCTGTCAGTGCCTGCAACACCCGCCCCACGGCCACTTATTTTCCTAACACCACCATCCTCATCCCAGTTCATACCACCATCATCACGCACGCGCAAATGGGAGCCCGAACTAGAGGACCCTGGCTAGCCCCGCCCGAGTTATTTAGTCTATGAAGGTTCCTGCAACTGCATAGGCCTCACGCATGGTTGCACGCTCAGTCTTGGTTCAAGAGGTATAGAACTCGCACCTAGGCGGCGAGAACGAGACAAAGCACCACAACCACAGTGGCCTCTCATCCCCACCTTTAAGCATTTTATTATCCGTCACCACAATTTCTCCACCATCATTCTCATCTCATCACCTGTTTCCAACATGAACCATCCATCGTATAGCTATGCAATTAACTAAGCATGGCTAAGCATCAACGTAGCATAGTAAGTATCTCAGGCCAACAAAACAACCTATGGATAATAGGAGAGAAAACAGGTATTGGCATCGGAAACTTAATGCAACTATAGGATACTCTAATCCAATAAAATTGACATTTAGAACCGCATGCAATATTATAGTGGAGAAAATATTTGCGGAAACATAGGATAAGATATGGTCAGAGGGGGGATTACGCTTGCCTTGTTGAACGGGGGAGTCAAACTGCTCGTCGGAGTAATGATGCTCAACTCCGAACTCGTGATCTACCGGAGAGCAAACAACACCAGAAAGCAGAAACAACGATCAACGCATGGCAATTGTGCAATGCATACAGAAATGATGATATGACATTTTAATGCACCGCCTTATTATTAATAGCTCCCTAGCAATTTAAATGGGGTGCGGGAATAAATACTTCAACGAGATAGGCAGTCACCCCATATTTATCTTAATGATTCTCCTCGCGTCTAAGAGTGCATTATTGTCACGGTGATCAAAGATGCATGACAAATATTTTAATAGTTAGTTCATTATTTTCCGGGCATTTGGGTATCTCGAACACATTTTATGATGTCCCGATAAAAAATTGTTACACTTTTAAATTCCTCTTTAAATTATGCCCTGGTTATGAGGTATTCTAAACAACACTGGAATTTCTTAACCAAAGTAGAAAGAAATAACGATATATAGTAATATTTTTGGTACTGGGCACCTTCGAAAATTCCGATTGTATTGCATCCGAAATATCCGATCAATACAAGGTCTCACGTTCTCGCTAAGGACTGGAGCAACTTCGTACTGCCGAAGTTCGGAAAATCCGAATTCCCTCTACATCGGATTATCTGATCGAGTGCAAACAGCAGGGCTCGTCGTACTGCTGGTAACCGGAAATTCCAAATCTTCTCCAGCTCGGAAAAATCCGACGCGGGGTCAACACGCAAAGCGACGGCGGCGAGTTCAAGCGAACTCGAGCCACAGCTCGCGAGCGATGAAAAGAGAGGCACGGGGATGGGCAGCAGCTCACCAGGGACACGCTCGAGCAAAGGGCGAGGTCGGAGATGGTCCGCGGCGGTGGAAATCGTGCGGCGGAACGGCGGCGGTGGTCGGCGAAGAAATGGATGGCACGGGTGATTGCAAGCTTCCCCGCTCGATTCCTTTGGCAGGGACGACGAGCACGGCACGGCGGAGCTGTGGGTGGTCTTCACGCGGGTTGGGGCGGCCGGACACGGCGGCGATGCGTCAGCGATGGCGGCTCGGTCTGCGAGCTTGTGGGGAGGAAGATGGGGAGCAGAGGGAGCAGGAACGAGTGGATAGGGAGCAGCGTGGACTCGTGGGGCGTGCTCTACTTGCAGGGAGAGGGCAGAGGGGGCCCAGCGCACGGCGAGCTCGAGCTGGTCCGGCGGCAGCGACGCGCACGGTCGCTACAGCACGAAGAAGACGGCAGTTTTCCGAAAAACCCTGGAACTTTTGTTCCTCTCACAGATAGGTCCTTTTTCCTATTTAAAATAAAACCTTTTAAAACCAGCACTGTATTTGATCTAACTGGGGCACTTAAACATTTTATAAAATTACGAAATAATTTGTGTGGCCTTTTTATATCAGGTGGAAGCTCCACAAAAATTGGCGTCTCAAAATAAAATGTTTTGAACCACTTTTGTTTAGAAAGGTTGGATATGGCATTTTGCTAAATTTCAAAAGTGTTGCTCCTTAATATTTTGGAACAAGTTCAAAATATTATTTTGGAACTCTTGAAACTTCCTTGACAATTATACGATGTCAAAGTATTTTTGTTTTGCAAGTTTGAGTGCCTTCACTGTTTTGAAATTTGTTGAATCAAATTTAGCATCTTGTTTTTAAATGGTGCCACACCACCATAATTCCCTAGCAACCACAACAATTCCCTAGCAACAATTCCCTAGCAACAACATGATGCATGGATGCCATGATGCAATGTACACAAAAGCGGAAAAATTACACGGGTTTTTAGGTTTTTAAACTCCGGGTTGTTACAATCACTCGTCACTGACCACAGTCCACAGACCTCTACGTCGTCCGGCGGCCGGCGCCGGTGGGGGGCGGGGCAGGGAGGGGCCGAGGGGGCGCGTGTGGCGGCAGCAGCTGCAGATCGAGGCGGGCGAGGGCCGAGGGGCGAGGGATCGACGTTGAGGGCGAGGGGCACGGCCGGCGGCACAAGCTGCAGATCGAGGTCAAGGGTGCCGTCCGGCGGCGGGGGAGCCAACTGCCAAGGCGGAGGCGCGGCCGGTAGCGGAGAAGGCCAGCAGCAGTCGGCGGACAGGCGGAGAACTGCTAGGTCGAGGTCGAGGTCGTCTTTTGCGGCTCTGCCTGGTCGTGGTCGACTGGTCGTGGACTCGTGGACGACGGAAATATGCGGGGGGGGGGGGGTCCAAAAAATTCCCAAATTCTGGGTGGGCAACGGCCCACCCGGCCCACCCGCTGCGTCCGCCACTGCTATGAGATACCCAGACACAAACTAATAAGGACAAAATTCCACTTGCCACCCCTATTTTTACGCCGGTAAAAAATGGGCAGACGGCATGGTTCATCACAGGGTCAACTGCTTAATTAATCAGGGTTTCGATGAAAATGGAGCGTCGAAGCATCGGAGTCCCACCAAACCCTAGCTAGGTAGGGACTTAATATATTTATAATATATAGTGTCATGGTACATCCGAACAGCCAACGTAAAACTCATATTTCTGACCCACTTCACATACGGCGATCGACACTTATTCCGCACACACAAGGGTTCTGCAATATATATATACATACATTGTTGAACTCTCACTTTGGTGCACCTTATATGGAATCATGTGATAACACATGGGGTCAAATTCTATACCCATAAAACACTACAAAGGAGAAAAGTCCAGTGGGCTATACCCCCTTTTCGACAGCGGTCGGTCAAGGGGGCGTAATCATGTGATTAAGGTTTTCACTCTTGAATGGAGCGATGGAGTGTCTTAATCCTACCAAACCATGTGTAGGGCCTTAATACATGTATAAGAGGGTCGTGGTACATTAAAGGCCAACATCAAAGTCGTAGGTTCGACCCGCGCTTCAGATACAACACTTTTCTCGCAGTCTTTACACAGTTTCTACTCCCAATTCTGGTGCACCATATGGAATCATGTGATAACATGTGATCAAAGTTGGTTTTAAATGTTCATATGAACACCATAACAAAAAGGAGCAAAGTCCACTAGGCTCTACCACCTTTCGACGCCGGTCAAAGGTGTAGCAGACGACATGCTGATTAACCACGGGGACAACTTCTTAATTAGGGTTTCGATGAAAACGGAGTGTCAGAGCGTAGAAATATCACGCAATTGTAGGTAGGCCCCTAATATATATATATATATATATATATATATATATATATATATATTCCAGCTATTCTACAACCACTTGTAGAATAACTATTCTACAACCCCTTGTGAACTTCGGCAAAACACTTATGTTAACTTCGGGTTTTTTTAAGTGAACTTCACAAAAATTTCATAAAATGAATTTTTTGGCTGACAATTTTTTTTCCTGAACTTCACCCGTCCGATGTGAACTTCGGAACTTCACGTAAGTGAACTTCGGGTTTTTCAAGTGAACTTCAGAAAATTTTTACAAATGAATTTTTTGGCTGACAATTTTTTTTTCAGAACTTCGCCCGTCCAGTGTGAACTTCGGAACTTCACATAAGTGAACTTCGGGTTTTTTCAAGTGAACTTCAGAAATTTTTTACAAATGAATTTTTTGGCTGACAATTTTTTTCCTGAACTTCGTCCGTCCAGTGTGAACTTCGGAACTTCAAGTAAGTGAACTTCAGGGTTTTTTTTCATAAATGGATTGCACGTCACATAAGTTAACTTCACGTTGTCGTAGTAATTTCGCGTTGTCTTTAACTTCTCTAGATTGAGAGATAAACTTCACAGTAATTTCGCGAATGAACTCATTTGAAGTTAACTTCACAACTCATTTGAAGTTAACTTCACAAGACAAGCAACTAAACTTCACAAAAAAAATCAACTAAACTTCACACGGTGAACTCCGGGGCAGGATCCAGTATCCGGGGCAGTCCATCAGAGCAGTGTGCTCTCTGCCGCGGTGGACTTCTGGAAATTTTGAAATTAACTCACGCATAGAAGCAAAATTCGTGTGGCAAAAAAGTGAACAACTCTTGGTGGACTGGTTAACTCCTGCACGCTCCGTTGGAAGACTCCCTGCAGCAGCGTCGCTGAACTCCGTTGGCAGTACCAAGTCAACTCCTGTACACGACCTCCATCCCCGGCGAGAAGGTCCACGAGCTATTCCACGGTGGAGCAGGACAAAGAGAGGGAGGTCGAGCAGGGGGTTGGGAGGAGTTGCGTGCTCGGCCGGAGTCCAGCCAGATGGGAGGGCCGAGCCGTGGTGTGGGGGTCGCGGAAGGCGCACCGTGGTAGGTCGCCGGGCGCATGGGTCGAGGTCGCTGGATCACGACAGGAGCTCGGGAGTCCATTACCGGCTCGCCGCGAAGTCTACAGCGGCCCAGCCCGGAGTCCCTGGCCGGCGGGAGGTGGATCGGGGGCGGCTCGTCGAGGAGGAGAACGTGCGGCTCGCCGGGAAGGCAAACGGGTGGGGCGCGGGGGCGGGGATGAGAAGGGGCGACTCGCCGGGGAGGGGAGGAGCAGGGGCGGCGCGCGGGGCCGACTCGCCATCATCGGGGAGGAGGCGCGCGGGGGCGGGAAGGAGCAGGGGCGGCGCGCGGGGCCGACTCGCCGTCGTCGGGGAGGAGGCGCACGGGGGCGGGAGGTGGGGAGGAGGCGTGCGGGGGCGAATCGCCGTCGCCGGGGAGGAGCAGGGGCGGCACGTGGGGCGACTCGCCGTCGCCGAGAAGGAGCAGCGGCAGTTCGCGAGGGTGCGGGGAGGTTCGGCGGAGCGAGGTAGGGGATTACGCCGTCGGTTGACTGAGTGGGTAGTTGGGCTGTGTGGTGGGTGGTGGGTCGGGTGGGATGTGCGGTTCGTAGTTTTTTTCCCGAGTTGGTTCGGTTTATGATTATACCGGTGGGTTGTAGAATAGTTATTCTACAACTCTTAAGAGAGGGGTTGTAGAATAGTCCCACCCTATATATATATATATATATATATATACTCCCTCCGTTCCACAATACATGATGTTTTAGGTGGTACACATGTTGTCTAAATTCAGGCTAAAAAGGTGGACCTATATATATCCATTGAAATGTGTCTAAATACATATGTATACATGTGCATGTAGTATGGATAAAACATCTTATATCGTGGAACAGATGAGTATATGCCTAAGAGTGTCCTGGTGCATTAAAAGAACCATATGGCTTGTTTGATTCATAGGATAGGAAAAGTGTAGGAATACGAAACCTAAGAGGCCCTTTGATTTGAAGGAAATGGGGAGGAAAAGTAGAGGGTTAGGAAATTTCCATATATGACACTATTCACTTGTTTGTTTCAAAGAAACTAGCTGGGTGGCCCGCGCAATTGCGCGGCCAGATGAAACAGTTTCACATGTTATAAATGCAAAACGTGAGTATGTGAATTGTTTAGGCCTGAAAGTTCTACTATGTTGTACTATAGCTTTCAGTTTGTATTTTTCTTCCTTAAGCTGCAGCATTTGTTTGTAACTCCTCGCTCTTAAGAATTATTTTGCCATCAACAGGAACATTATCAAACATGAGTGATGTACTCGATCATGTGAATTATAATACCTCTAGTAGATTCAAATAATCTATATTTACTATAAAAAATCTATATTGTTACGGTAAGAACCTTAAAATGAAGCAATATATTACGTGTTAGGGGCCATGCCGGACTCTCTTTTGATGTATCTATAGCGGGATATAGCAAATAGCAACTTTCCCTCAAAAAGATTTATAGCGGGGCTAAATCTGAGCTAAATGGGCTATAACGGAAAAATGTATATGGATTCATTCATATGGTCATCTTCTTGCAACATGCTCAAAAAACTATAGCTCTACAACATGCTCCCAAAATTATAGCGGAACTACATCGGGCTATTGACAACTATGGTTATATGGTCACATTCATGAGCATATGACAGGCCAAAAAAATCCGATTATATACATAGCAAGAATAATAAATCAAATCATGGTAGACATGCAAGCAACTAATCAAACAAATAAATGACGAAACAAGAAATCACTTGCTTGTTCGTCCCTTCCTTCGTGTTCAGAGTCCTTCGTTTGGTTTTTGATCTTCGGCTGCATCCAAGCCCGCAGCAATATGGATCAACGATAACACTGGTTGGTTTCCTACATGCATGGCAGGAGGGTATGTAAGATAATGTATTGACTGTGATGAGTGCTCTATCAAAAGCTAAAAACAATATATATGGTCACTAAATGTACTTAAACTTTTTTCAGATGAAATGAATTATGAGCGTTTAATAGAGCAGCACATATACTGTTGGTCAAATCATTGCGTTAAGGGGAATACGATCTAAAAGAATGGCAGAAAGACTGGCCATGCAAGAAACATAGCATCGATCAATGCAAAATATTCTTATGTGATTGTAGGAGCATTACCAAATTCATCCAGGTGTATCTTTATACAATAGTTTGAATCCAAAAGGATTTTGATGTCTTTCAACTTCGAGGATTCAACAAAATGTTATGCATACCTCACTCGAATACTGCTATAATGGAAATGCCGTCGATGACATAATGGAAATGCCATGTCCCGAAAATCCGATCATATTTATGGACACCAACAGACGAATCCGTAACCTTACACTCATTCTGCACAGATTTCTCGGTCTTCCAGATTTCTTGGTCCAATTTTCCATAATAAATAAATAAGATTAAGCGTAACATCAGAGAGATAAAGGATTAAGCACCACTGTTTTTTCACACATGCGTACATTTTCCAAATGTATGCAAGATATCCCGACTCTATCACTACATCTACGATTAGTGGATTTCTCTAGCACCGTCTCATTTACAATGGCCAAAGTACATGGAGAAATAAGCTGATCAGCGATATTCTAGAAGATTGTATTGCATCATTCACTGGTCAACTGATTTTAATAAATACCTGATTCTAGAAGCACCAACAGATCCTCGTTGTATCTGAGGCTTTGACCTGTAGGCCCTGTCCCCATTTTGTTCCCAAGTAGAGATGACGCCAAAATCATAGCTATTCTAGAAGCACACCACGCAAACCTGATTTGCCCTGAAAATAAAATTGCCATAAGCTGTATTTCAGGTTAGAATTAATTAATACCGCGGTGAAGAAATCCAATTATTTAGCGTCCCTTACAGCTAATGTAATTAAAGCAACTCACTTGTCCCTTGATTCCTCCATATAACTTAAGAAAGGGAAGACATGAACAGTGTATAAGATACACTTCGGCATGTCATTAATTTGCTGCACTATCGTAACCCATCTCAATGATGCTATACAAAAAGGGTTAGTTGTCAGCTTTCTCCCACAAACCTGCAATATTCAGTGCTTCTGAAAAATATTGATGGTTGACATTTAAAATCAAAAAGTAGGATAAACAACGTAGTTAGCCAAATTAGATACTTCAAGAACTTCATAGGTTTTGGAAATACTTCATTGTTAGTTATCCTGTTAGGTACCCTATTTAATTTCAAGAGGGAACGTTCATCTCTAGCTGAAAAGTTCACCCATATACATGAAGCAAAAAATGCCGATCAAATCTTATAAAGGAAGAGACATCCCCTTTTAAGTTCAGCTACATCAAGAAATCTCTTTGTTTCATTATATTATTATTGCAATAAACATTAGCAACGAATAGATGAAGGTTATAAAATTGTTCGTAGGCACACCAGCCACATCAGTGTATAAACCCATATATCAACAACTGTTCTCTTGTTAATTTCCACTTCTTTTCCGATGAACTAGCTGGGTGGCCCGCGCAATTGCGCGGCTAGATTTTTCATTAACTTTTACCTTGAGAAGCATTTTCCAGCTACATGACCTTAATACACCCATTGTTTTATTTTAATTCAACACTAATGCATGTCATATAAATAGATTGAAGGGGATATGATGTATTTATAAACCAACACATGTTACTGATTTGGTCTAAAGAACTACCATGGTAGGTATCAAATTCATTTTGCAATCATAGTTCTGCAAGAGAATAATAAAGAATTAAGTCAATCTTAACTAATTTATGTATTTTCAACAGAAAGTGGACTATTATTTGATTCTGAAAAGTGATCTGAGCTATGTTATTTATCACTATTCCATCCCCTTTATATTCTTGAGCAATTATTTGTTTGAACCTAATGAACACCGTCTCTCCCTTGAGATCTTTCTTACAAATACATCTGGTTCATTATGCTTCCAATATAACCTTTCTTTCGGCATGAACATAATAATAATATGTTTTCCTGTAAGCAAATGAAATTAACGGTCAATGGTTAGTTTTTTATTAACAAAAAATGTTAAATCTTATGCACCAAAAGCGTTAACGAATGAACTATAAGAACATTTTGGCCTATCATGATTTCAGTCTAACTGATATACAGAGGAATGATGACTTTGAGCAGGGAATAATCTGTGTGTAGAAAAAAACATTGTGTTAAGATAACATTCCTCTGCACCCTGCATCGTATATTTATGTAAGATAGTGTCTTCAACACATGGCTGAGGTTTTGCACGATTTAAAAATATAAAAGTGTCTTTCAGAGGTATAACTGAGATCAAGCAAATTCTTAGGTGGACTACATGCAGTGTACTATATTTTGAAACCGACCAATCAAGTAATAACATATAGTGTGGGAAGTAGATGTAGCACCATACCTGAGTTTTGCACAGGCAGAATACTAAAGTCTTGAAGTAGCACCACACATCTACTCACAAAAGGTCTCCATTTTTATTGTGATCACTGTAAAATCTGAAGTATATTTCGTTCTATCTTGAAAGGATTTGGCATGGACATAGGAGATCAGAAATTTGAATACATTATAATTGGCCACAAATAGTAAACCAAGTTAGAATATGAAATACATGAAGGCAAAAGAGGAGACTTACGTACTGTGTTGAAAAATAATCTAGTGTCTCTTGAAGGATGTAGCTTCATGAGCTGGTCGAATCCAGCAAATTACATCTATGTGCAGCAATTATAATATTAACTTGGATACAACTGAACTGCTGAAGGAATATGAACCTACCCAAATTTCTAGGAAATTCTTTTGAGACATAGTTTAGTTTCTAAAGTGGTTCAGTTCCTCCATCCAAATTGTGTCGTTGTATATTGCATAAGAAATAATAAGAGTGATTGTATGCTTGATAACCTCAGTTGACCAAACTCTTAATAAACAAACTATAAGTAAGGACAGTACAAAATTATTTATTTGTGGTTGTACAAACGTAGGCCAGAATTAAATGTGTATAGGATAAAAAAAATCACCAGTTGCATAGGAGTCAAATAAGAACGTTTAGATAAATGTATAGATTTAACGCACCTTACAAAATAGCATCGGAAATATGTCCCGGGTAATCTACTCCAGCCTCCAGCGACGCGATACAGTACCCCTGAAACACTCATACGACTGAACACAAATTAAACACTGCTGCTTCGCTGGTACTTTGCTTGTCATCGCCGCCGGCGTCCAGCCATCAAACACGCCTTCATGCTAGACATGATTGTCGATAAACACTTGGTTTGCTCTCGGTTAGATTTTGCGGTGGATATGAACTTCACATACGTGCGTGGCCAATATTTTTTCTTTCACACGATGCGTCGATCCCTTGCAAGAAGTCCTCATCCCATACGAATAGAGACTACAACAAAAAAGGTCAGGTAAGGTGTGTTATCTGAACTCGAAACGGAGAATCGAGATTTACATCTCCACGGTTGACATGTCATTACTTCATATTTGATCAATTTCCACGTTGCTTGCTTCTGTTTTCTTGCCATCCCCCAACATGATGCTCACGTACTGTTACTTCTGATTGCACACGGTTCTATACCTGTAACAAAGACATCAAAACGAATTAGTGGCTCCATTATTGGTGCAGCATCAAGGATGCAATGCATGTGCATAAATTCTCATCCAAATCCACCTTGTATCTCTAGGACGACAGAAGAAGAAAAAAATTCTGTATCCCCTTGCATCTCTGTTACAAATTACTGGGCTCCATATAATTTGTGCAACGTCAAGGATGCAATGTAGGTGCATAAATTCTCATCCAAATCCACCTTGTACCTTGTATCCCTGGTACAAATTAGTGGGCTCCATATAATTTGTGGCTATTTCATCAACCACCTACAGAACCAAATAAGACTGAAACTTGAGAACACCCATGCGATCAACTCCCAAAGGTATCCGACCATTCATATAAAAGGGATCCGACCGACCATTCAAATATAAATTGCTTGTGTAAAGAACATGATTCTGGTTACAGAGCCGAGTAAAGGGCGTTGGCTATCTCCGGTGGTCGGATGTAGAAACTTGGCGCCAGCAAGATTGCAAAGTTCCGCCAAACTATGGGAAGAGAGTCTACACTACGGGGAGGAAGATACTCTTTTCTTTACCTCATACCTACTGATCCAATCGAAAAATTGGAAGCAGCTAAGCGAATCAATTCAGGTCAAAACAGGTCAATAGATCGGAAGGGCAGCTGGTTTCGCCAAGACAATACATCAAGAACGATCTGTGACACTCATGTACGCTCCTGGCCGAGTACTTTCTGGCGATGATTTGAAATTTCGATGCAAAGGTAGCTGCAAACTCAATGTGAATCTTCTCCGGGCGACCTATGTCAAATGATCACGTACCTCACATGCATGCATAGAGATCGTGATTTGTGATCTGGGCTGAGAAAGTGCACGCCAATGGTAACGATCGCGTCGTGGCTTGCGCAACTACACGTCCGGAAGGCGATAGTTGAGTCTCACTGCGACCACTCCGAGCAAAGCTTCTCTCCGTAATCTTGATTCTCCATTGGACGTCGTGTATCTATGTGGTGTATGTCGTCGAGACTGCAGTTCGCCGGATGTCGGCTGTCGGCGTGTACGGATCATCTCCGGCCTGTACTGGATATGTGTTGTCTTGAGACTAAAGATTCGCCGAACGTCGCCGAGGTATCGCTGGCGCGTATAGATGTTTGTGCCATTATTTACCCTATATGAAGTTGCATATCCTCGTCATACTCCGCTTGGCTATGCGCACTGTTGCCGGAATAATTAGGGAAATTTAGCAAACGTGATCAATTGGCATAGGTGTTACGTAAGGAAAGCAATAAATCGTAGACCAGGCTGACTCCTGCATGCTAATCTGGATCTGATCGACTCGGATCAAATACAATGATTAATCTGTATCGTTGATATTTCTTAACGTGAAGGTGATTAATCCTAGGCGTTCATTGTCTTGTGTTTTAATTATATAATAGATTTATTCTGTAAAATAACTTTGATTCTCGATATGAATTCACTCTGAAACTGCTAATTAATTTCACATGGTGCTATTCCGAATTTTGAGTAATTTAGACCGGTGTTTAGTCCATCAAGAGTACATATTACAGGGAGTGAGCCTAGATCACTTTATTGGGGAACATGATGTCCAATGACATTTTTTTTGTTATTTAGGTCCTTAGTTCACCACCATATTAGCACTGATACATAAGTAATAGGTCAACAACCATGTAGGAATAAAAATATGCTACAAAATAATATAGAAAACATCATGCCATTTATCTGATGACTTTTTTACCGAATCATATACGATTAACCGGTCTTCATAGTTCTAGCAAAAAAAAATTGAGCTCATGATGCACTGAACTTTTTTTTATAATAGATCATTAACTGATATCTATGAAAAACCTACCTACTATTTTGAGGAAACAGAAACGAATGGCAATAAGTAAAAGATACCCGACATCCACAAAAACAAATATACCGATAATCTTGTCGTGTATCCCACAAATTATTAACCAATAGGATCTGACACTGCAAAAAATGAAACATAGATAAGAATACATAAACAAAAAAATGTCTTTGAGATCTTAATTAGGCCGTAAGCATGTTTCGATCATAGATAGCAAGCTGAAATGGCAGGAAAAATTATCTGCTCTCAATTGGTAGTAGTTGTATTTCAGCCATATTTAAGGGATTTTCCTGTACAGTATAGAGCATACACAATTATTAAAAAAAAGGAATCATTAAGGGGAGGGATTTTGATAGCTAAGAACGTGCACCATTTACACTTTCCAAATTTACGGAACTTAATGCTTACATTGCACCCCAAGAATAGGACAATGTAGAAAACTGGCCGATAGAAATAAATAATAGGTATTTACCGCAATTTATAAATTCAACTGTGTAAGGATGAATCATCATTCCCGCAAGAAAACTGTACCAGAACATGGTTTTTGCCTATTTCTTTGAAACCTGATAGATTCTAGCAGATCCAGTGTGACATCCTTGTTTAAGAAAATCAGCTGATCATTGTACTTCACCTAGGCTCCAGTCTATCACATCTCGTAGAGTCTGAAGATTCTGCTACCAAATTTGTTGCCCCGACTCAGAGTGCAATTGATGGTGACAATTGCTATCTTCCACACACTTTGAAGAAGGGTAATCTTTTTCTATCGTTGTGCTCTCTCTCTGATCCTCGCACCATGATTTCACCACTTAATTAATTAGCTGGAATCCATCGTTGCATCATGCATACGAACAGTCGGAATACTAATTCCCGAGTTTGCAAAAGTAC
The DNA here is from genome assembly GCA_947311845.1 of Poa pratensis. NCBI lineage: Eukaryota > Viridiplantae > Streptophyta > Magnoliopsida > Poales > Poaceae > Poa > Poa pratensis. Next base: position 92,104,692 of record CAMZMU010000027.1, read on the forward strand.
TTCAGTTCATCTGCACACACATGGCTCTACCTGCTTTCATCTTGCATGATCAAAATTTCTATATACGTTAGAAACAGCATTGCGCATATCAGAACATTACATACCTCAACATATGGACATGCACGTATCCTGATTTCCTGGCCAGCCAGTTAAAGTGGACCAAGGCAGATCATGTCCTCGCCGACGTCGCGGCTTGTTCAGCAACCCAACATCGACCAGGTCCCTGTCTTTTGATGTGTAGCACGTGATGTCTTAACGGCCATGGAGTCAAGAACTCCGGTGGTATTGCTTGGTGCGGCCTAATGCTTCGTCTCACGATGGCCGGCCGCGGGCATGTTTTTTCTCTCTGCCGCGTATGATCAATCACAGAATCAATATTCCGAGTACCCATATATACATACTCCATATATACATACTCCGTTGATTAATCATGCTGTGCCGCCGGCGGTTGACCTCATCTTGTCGATCTGCATCCGCCCGGGCAGGCCGTGGTGCTGCTCACCACGCTTTCCATCGTGGCCTGCAACTGCATCCACCAAGTAAACGGCAGATCGATCAATTGAGGTGCATGCCGCTTGCTTAGCTTAGTACGTGCGTCCAACTAAAAGGCAGATCGATCCATTGAGGTGGCTTGTTCGAGGGAACTATGGAGCTGTGTGATCGGCGCGCATGGTCGCTGGATTCTTCGGCTGTACGGCCACGGGTTGTTTGATCCGCCATGTCCCGCATCGGACCATTGTGTGAGGCTTCGCGGCGTCGTTCGACCGGAATATCATCTAGACGTCATGGTGCCTTCAATCCGCCGACGATCATCTAGACGTGATGGTGTCTTCAATCCGTCGTGCCTTGGATTGGATCCATCAGGTGTTCAATTGTCGTGTGCTTGTTTGCATCTTGTTTTTTATCCATCCACGGAGACATACGACATATCTGCTACGGGCAATCGTAGAGTCCATGAGTAACACGAACAGATAGCTTAGCTTTTCCGATTAGATCTTCGACGATTAATCTGGACCATCGATATGTTGTAACAATAAATTGTTTAATCCTAACCGTTGTTTGTCTTGTGTTTTAATTATATAATAGATTATACGCCAAAATAAACTTGAGTCCTAATCTGTCAAAAACCGATTAGTACTGTCGAGCAGCATCATCACGCAATATGCACTCTATAAAGTTAGAGAACTACGTATATATAAGAATCAGAATAAATCTAAATATTGCAACCAATTAATACTGTCGAGCAGCAACATCAAGCAATTTGTGTTCTATATAGTTGCAGACCTGCGTAAAAGCATCAGAATAAATCTGAATACTCAAGAACTGTAATAAACAGGTCCACAGCAAGCATGTTCTTACAAACATGGTAGCCTATCTGCAGGTAATTCCATGTGTTAGATACATATCCATGTTTTAGTGAGCAAGATTTCGGTGATGGCCTTCGTGGCTACACAAATATTCATAGCAAATCCAGAAAACATACTATCAACGCAAATACCTCCCAAACTTTTTGGTTTCCAACCCCGAACAGTAGCTATGGGGAAAATCATGAAGGGGAGGGAAGCAACAGGTCGGCTGTTTATCCCTGGCTAGCTGTTAGATTCAGTATGAATATATAGAAGCTCTACTAATCAGTCTATTATAATGAAAATCACACCTTTGCTGGTAGTACAGACCACGTCCTTGTACGCTTTGACCAACGGCTGCAGCTGCAAGGGAACATAACGTGAAGCCATGAGGTCAAACGATGCGTCAATGCTTACTCCTAGGGTTGGATGGCCTCGGGCAGGACAGCGCTGGTGGACAGCGCCTGATCTCAGCTGCTACAACGGCACCTGACGCCACCGTCGACTCAATCATTGGTGGACAGCGGCGTTGGCCGGGGAAAAGCGGCGGCGCTGCCCAAAGAACCTAGGACGCAGCGACTATTGATTGCTATCAATCTAGGTTTGTTTTGCAATCTACGTCGTTTTTTTAGAGTATGGCCTACGTTGTTGAATAGGAGACCTGGTATAATCTAAAATTTGATTAGACTAATCCTCATCGTCTATTGTTTGTTGTTTTAATAATATAATAGATGGCAGAAGGGAAAATCATTGGATTTTTTCCTATGGATCTTGGTTTCCATGCAAACTGTACAGGAAAATAAAATCCACTCATACTTCATGCTTGTAATCCTATGCACAAGGAACCAGGCAAGGTTTACACATGACATCCTTTTCCTATTCCTTGCTCTTCCCTATTCCTTTCATTTCCCAATCCTGAGAATCAAATAAGCCCTAAAGGATTAAGATCAGTGGCATTTCTAACAGAAGCCTATAGGAATAGAGGTTGTGTGTTGATTGTGTGAAGGAAATTTTTCAAGAGGTTGGAGCTCATGTTTTTTTCCTATAAGATTTGCACTACTCCTATAAGAATTAATAATTCCTATGGGATTGAATGCTATGAATCAAACAAGCTCAATAGGAAAATTTCCTCTAGCAATCAATCCTTCAAAAATCCTACCATATTCCTTTGAATCAAACGGGAAACTTCCTAGGTGCGACTCGCGGTTCGTATATGACACTAATTATAACACACTATACACATCTCTCAACTAACCGCCTATGGTGCATCAGATGGAATCATATGTGATCACATGGGCTCAATGTTAGTTTTAAATGTTGCTATGAGATACCCAGACACAAACAAATAAGGATAAAATTCTACTGGGCCACCCCTATTTCGATCACGATCAAATGGTCAGAGGGCATGGTTCACCACCTCACCTCACTGTGGGGACCCCGGACTAGCTGTCCGAAATACCCGATTATGCTTAACACAACGATCCCGTGATCAGTCTGTCGTTGCACATAATCCGAATTGGATACCAAAGTTTACATCCATTACAGTACCGAATAGAAAGTCTTACATAAATGGTCATTTAGACCAAGTTCTTACATAGGTGCCTTCATGGGCCAAACCAGATATATCAGCGGAAGCTACGGCGTAGTAGACATCATATTCTAACGATGACAACCCGACAGGCAGCTGACTTGTGGAGATCCTTAGTTGGCGTAGAAGTCGCCATATTCCTGCTCTGCGTAGTGTTCCTCCTCGTAGTCTGGCTAGGACAATAGCCAGGGACGAAACCAATATGAGTACATTTGAATGTACTCGCAAACTACCCCAACATGAGTATGCACCAGTTTTATTTTAGTTGACAACTTTTCTTATTTAAAACATCTCTATATCTTTATTGAAAAAGGTAAGAAGAGTTTTATAACTATTTTTAAAGAAGTCACCGTTTTCATCTGTTTTTCCAAAACTCCTCCTTTTTCCGACCATAGCCCGTCATGGTCCACTTTCATCCAACCACCTCATACCGATCCGTTGGTATAGGTGTAGGAAACAATCTCCACTTCATTTTTCTTTTAAAACTCAAAGTCTTTTTTTTTTAAACTTGCACAAGGTCTTAGGACAGTCTCCCAATTGTCCATATCCGAGGACTCGGCTATTCGAATAGTTTTAAACACTCTGCAGAGGTAGCACGCTTTTAAACCCACATCCATCCAGCAACTCATCGTGTCTGCCACGTCTCGCCATACCAGGGGTATGCGAAGTAAGCCGCTGGCCATAGCCTCTTATTTGCTCATGCTAGTATAGGATCCTTCCCATATGACACTTTCCATCGACACCCAGTCCGGTTTCCCGTCAGAAACCCTAAGTGTGAGGACTCATAGTTTTGTCCGGCGGTTTATGGTGGAACCTTCTATCCTCCCCACCAACTTGTGTGAGGACCCGGGTCAGGGGGTAGATCCTCGGACCATCCCCTCATGCATAACGGAGTCATCTCCGTCGATGAGGTATCCCATACTAATAAGAGCAAACTACATGACTACGCCTTTTCCCATATGTGGTAAATGTGGTCGCACAGGGTAGGATTGGTTTCCATAGTACTAGGACACTGTGCATTTTTCATAAACATCACCATTTTTCCACTTTTCCACTCCAACACATCTCGGTATTTCATAAACTCATAAGAAATTTCAAAGGAGTTTTGAATAAACAACATTGTTTTCCCATCCTAAAGTTTTATATAAACTACTACATAGGGTGGCAAAATAATATCCATATATTTTTGAAATGGGTTTTGTAAATCTTGCTTTGAGAGTAAACATGTTATGAAAGTAGATGCATATGTTGGTAGTGCAAGCTCAGAGAATAGCTTGCCTTGCTTGGCAAAGTGATCTTGCTCTTGTTCTTCAAATTCAGCAAACTCTCCTTCCTCGATATATCCGACAACGTTCTCGTCTAATTAACAAACAAACAATGCAAACAATCACTAAGCTATACAAGCAATCAACTCAACATAACCATCATCAACATCACAATTAGCTACTGCACACATCAAACCACACAATTTGATTTTCAAACAAAATTGAATTAAACACTTTTTAATTACTTCTAAATTATGGCAGAACTAGTTATTCATGTTTAATTCCACAACTTGAGTTCTGTTGGTCACAAAAATACAAACTAAAATTCTATGGAAAGCCACTGATGTGTAGAATACAACCCAATTTGAATTGGATCATTTGGAGTTACCAAACTCCCTACACATTGGATTGAATCCAGTAGCTTAATAATCAAGTTTTAGCTACCATTTAAATTCTATTGTTCCAAAAATTAAACCCTTTTAGGGGTAACTAAACATGGCTATATGTGAGCTAACAAAATTGGTCCTAACTCATTTGGATCAACCAATAAACATATTTGTTTGTTTTAGTCCAGAAGGGTTTATCTTAAAGTCAACAATTCATACTACTTAATTAATTCTACCAAAATTAGGGGAGCTAACACAAGGCAGTACTAAGCTAGAAAATTGGTTTGGAATTATTTGGACTCACAGAGCATCAGAAACAAACAAGTTTAGGATTTAAACCTTCTGTACTATTTTTAATAATACTTTTTAAATATTTAATTAAATGAGTTGAACCAATTTTGTTGGTTTAACAATTTCATAAGCTTTCCAGAACATTTGAGTTTGATTTATTTGGATTCCTAAATCTCGAGATATTGAATTTCAAAGTTGATGCCAGTACTGTTTTTCCAGAGAAAAATTAATTAGAAATTCCTTCTCCTCTGGATAATGTTGAAAGTTATGACAGGTGGGGCCTACTGGTCAGCGTCACAGTGTGTGCGTGGAAATGATTAAAAGACTGACGGGTGGGGTCCACTTGTCTGTCTAACATCTACAGCGAAGCGGTACGTTGCCGTTGGATCTAGATCCAACGGCTCTCAGAGCCCGCGAACGGCGACGACCATTTCTGGGCGGCGCCGCCGCGCCGGCGGCACGGTGATGATCGGAGACTCACCTAGGGGCCCCGGGAAAGCTCGGCGAAGGCGTGGATCGACGGCGGAGACTCGGGGAAGGCGATGGGGCGAGTAGCAGTTGCTGGGGAAGCTTCTGTCGACGGCGGCGATGTCGCGCACTTCCTCGGCGACGGGCAGCAACTCCGGCGGAGCTTCGGGGTCGCGTCCGTGCACTAAAAAGAGGGAAAAGAGGCTCGGGTGAGTGCTGTGTCCACAAGGAAGAGTGTAGAGGCCAGAGAGGAGAAAATGGAAGGGTGTGGTGTTGCGGCGATGCTCGACCTCAACGGCGGCGACGGGTGCGGCAGTGCACTGCCCTCTGGCGGTGCACAGACCAAATCGAAGCGAGGGAGAGATCGAGGGAGGGGTGTGGAGTTTCAGTGAGGTCTCGGGGTGGCTTTATAGGCTCGGGGCGGTCCATGGTGGTCGAGGTCCACGGCGGCGGCCATGGCGCGTCTACGGCGACCAATTCCTCGATTACGCGGCGAGGGTGCAGGGGCTCGTGGCGGCTTGGTGCTTAACGGGGTCCGGTAACGTTCTAGAACCATCTAGATAAGCGGTGCGTGTCGGGGAGCAGAGAGGGGGGCCAATTTGCTCGGCGCCGTCCAAGTCCTCCGCGGCGGCCGTCGGGGAACCGCGGCGTAACTGCGACGGGAGAGGGCTCCGTTTTTCTTCCCTGCGGTGCAGAGGCGCAGAGGCACGGCGAGCGCTGCAGGGGGGTCCGGGCGGCGAAGAAAACGGCGAGGACGGTGGTGGCGACACGGCGGCACGTCGGGGCGAGGGAGAGAGGTAGGGGATGACGTTTTTGCAGAAAACCCCCTGCCTCCTCTCTGCCTCTTTTTTTATTTCTGTTTTAGTCCTTCTGTTAAATCCAGAAGGTTTTCTAGGATTTAATTAGTGCATTTAAACATTTTAGAAAAATTTGCAAAAATTTGTGGGGCCTTCCCATAATGTACAGAAGCTCCACAAAAATTGGCATAAAATAATAAAATGTTTTGAAACATTTTCTTTTATAGTACTTTGTTTATGTTATTTTAATTTATTTCAATTTGTTTTTATTTTAGAATTTCAAAACTAGTTCAAAAATAATATTTGAGAGGGGAAAGTGGTAGGAACAAAATGGGGAGTGTTTACATTACAACTCCACTGACTTTGGTTTGAAATTAATTGGGTTTGTCACTTGAAGATTTTCATGTGACAACTTGTCACTTTTATTTTTCTTGTTTTGATTTTACATTTTGTTTTCTTTCTTTCTTACTAGTGTTCACTAGAGCAAACACTCACACAAACAGCAAGAACAACATCTCAAGTAACAAAAGCAATTAACATACAATAAACAACAAAAGTTTTTGTTGGCTCTCATTTTTGGAATATAATCCTGATAATAATTTTGGGATGTTACACTCACTCTTGATTTCATACAACAAAGTGTGAGATATCACATTGGTAATGTGCATTTCTTCGTTTGAATATATGCTGACCTTCTTTATCAACTTTAATGGTTAGTATATGTCATGGATTGAATCCTATGAATCAAACAAGCTCAATAGGAAAATTTCCTATAGGAATCAATCCTTCAAATTAAAATCCTACCATATTCCTTTGAATCAAACGGGAAACTTCCTAGGTGCGACTCGCGGTTCGTATATGACACTAATTATCACACACTATACACATCTCTCAACTCACTGCTTATGGTGCATCAGATGGAATCATATGTGATCACATGGGCTCAATGTTAGTTTTAAATGTTACTATGAGATACCCAGACACAAACAAATAAGCATAAATTCCACTGGGCCACCCCCATTTCGACGCCGACCAGATGGTCAGACGGCATGGTTCACCACCTCACCTCACTCTTGATTTCATACGACAAAGTATGAGATATCACATTGGTTATGTGCATTTCTTCGTTTGAATATATGGTGACCTTCTTTATCAACTTTAATGATTAGTATATGTCTTATGAACACTATGTGCGCTGGTTTTTTCATTTTTTTGATTTTTTTTAATTTTACATGCTAATTTAAAATTTGGTCAAACCTTCTAGAAGGAATCTGCATGCACCGTCCGATCTAACCCAAGCCTTCTAGAAGGAAACTGCAGCCGTCCGATTCAACATTCTAGAAGGAATCTGCGTGATCCGCGAGTGGCCTGATACTGCAATCTGATTGGTTGTACTATTTTTTTCTGAACACGGATTGGCACGCTATATGGACTGTAGGGACGTGTCAATTCCGAGTGGGCCCGGGATGCGAGCACGTTGGCATGCATACGCGGGAAACGACAGATTTTCCATGCATGTGCGCCTCTTTGACTCGCCACACCAATTTAGATGAACAACTTGATTCAGAGCCATTAAACACGCTTGATTCAGTCGTCGTAGTGATTCAGATGCGACGCCTCCTCGTTGCAAGGTGAAACAGCAACAGATACACGCCCTGGATACCTTAAGCACCGTTCTAGTCTATTTAAGCACAACACACACCCATCTTCCTCTCCCACCCAAGCCAGAGCCACACCACGCGCATCCAAGCGAGCTCAACACCCTCTTCCTCTCCCATCGAAGACGCAGTTCAACGGACCAACCTTCGAGTGGCCGCCTACCGTGGCGGAGCGGCGCCACCCACCGGGCGTCCGCGTCGAGAGCATGCTCCGTGTGTGGACGCAGTCCAGGTTCAGGGGGCCCAAATGTTCACGCGCGACTTCCTCGGCGCCGGCTTTTCCATCTCCCACCGGGCTCGCCGGTGATGTACGAGCTCGACATCACTATGGACGACTTCGCCATCAAGATGATCACGGTCACCTTCACCAACCCATTCGACGCGCAACATCTCCTCGGCCGGCCAAGTTTTTTGGTGCGGCTGCGAGTCAATCTTCTTCACCGTCTGGAACGTCTTTATCAGCTTCGAGAGCATCTTCCCCCACCCAAACCATATGTGCACTCCTCCCCTACGAGGATGACTGAAGTTGAAGACGGTGGTGAAGAGGCAGCCAAGATGGAAGAAAGTTCAAGATGATGTTCATGTGAAGCGAGCCCGACCGAAGATAAGTTGTTTATTTTGTTTTAGTTCTATGTAGTTTATTTTGTTTTCTGTGTTTTTATGTGTCGTGTCCTCTACTGATGTGGATAAGTTGGACGATTAAATGTTTAGGGTTTCAATGAAAATGGAGCACCAGAGCGTCGGAGTCCCACCAAGCCAAAACTATATAGGGCCTTAATGTATTTATAGTATATAGTGTACTGGTACATACGAAGAGCCAGCATAAACTTTTTATTTGTGACCCGCTTCACATTAATTGTCCTTTATAATAACGAATTTCATAAATGGTCAGTTTGTCTAAGCCATCCATCATGCATCCAACGACCAGCAACGTTTCCTTCCCACCTACAAAAAATTCGCGCGCGCAGGCAAACTGGTGCCGCCCCCAAATTTATCGTTCAAACTCTAGCGCTTCCCGCATAAAATTTCGGACCTTCCTCTACACCTACCCATATGGACATTTTCCCTCCTCTCGTCCCAAATTTTCGCTCCCTTTTCATAACCCTATGTCGCCCTCCCGGTCTTCCACCTCGCTGTCCCGGACACCCACCTCGCCTTGTAGCTCCGTCCCATTCGAGCAGCTCGCCGTCCCGATCTAACACCCGACGTGTAGCTCGCCGCCCGGCCTTCCACCTCGCCTTCCAGGTCTTCCACCTCGCCATCGAGGTAGCCGTGCAGATCTGCCACCTCGCCGTCCAGATCTGCCACCTTGCCGTCAAGATCTGCCACATCGCCGTCCAGGACGCCGACCAGCTCGTAGGTGTCCGGCTCGTCACCAACCTCTCCCTACGTCTAGTTCTGCCACACCGCCCCACTAACCTCACGGCAACTTCGTCGTGAAGGTCTGCCACCTCGTCACTAACCTCCATTCCCCGAGAGATGGTTTCCGCTGCGACGAATAAGAAAAATGGCACTAAATCCCCGACAATTTTTTGTGAGTTATTTTAGTCTGTTCGATGCTTGTTTCCTGCACACGTTTTTTTAATTGTCTATTTTGCCTTCTATATGTTTGATCAGTTCCTATGGTTAAAGTTTGCTTGTTTTCCAACTTGTATTAGGCTTAAGATCACTTTTCTTGCGATCCTATCAGTCTAACAAATGAAATTACTCATATCGTGTTGTTACATCGTTAGTAGTACAAAACAATCAATACCAGCACTATATGTTAGAACAGCACCACATGAAGAAAACCGAAGTTAGTAGCTAACTTTAATAGGTTCTTATCAAGTGCTATGATTGTAGCTTACGTTGAGCTCTTTATTCATGTTAGAACCACAAACATAACCCATGGAGGATACACGGCTCAAAAATATCATGAGAAACCATCCACGACTGGGTAGGTCTGTAGCATCTCTTGTTTCAATGCCCACCATACTCTCCCCTAAAAAGATCAATAAGAAACTTTACAATGAAGGAGACATGCCAATGGAATCACTTGTGAGCTGCAGGCTGAACCCTTACCTGCTAGCTCAACATCCTTGCATGATAGCTCAACAGTGCAGGTGCTGATTACTTATCTTGTGTAGAACTGCTAGTTTAATTACTGTTGTCCCATATACCTTGTGGCTTTCTGCTACTATAACAAATGATTGGTGCATATGAATTGTGCAGTTTAGGTGTTGGAAAGTCAAGGTGACATCCGGTAGGGCACAAATGCCTCCTGGTAAGCGCGTCAGCGCAGATGCAGTTGACAACAAAAGAACATCTGAGACTAGGAGATCCAATAAAAAGGCCAAACTGAATGTCGAAGAATAAACTACACCACTACGGCGTACAAGACATAGTGGTAGCAATGCTGATAGCATTGCGACACCTATCAAGCCCAAGAAGCCATCTGACAACAACAAGGGGTCAGCTGAAAAGCACAAGAAGGCAGCCTCCCCACGCGGGCTGACAGCTCCCCAAGGCCAGCAGAAGGTTGCCCAAGGTGAGCACGAAGCTGCTCTGGACCACCTGGAAACTACCCAAGAGGCAGCTGCCCACTGCGAGGAGACACCCACCCCAAACAAGCAGGTAGATGCCCCGCAAAAGGAGGCACCTGCCCACTGCGAGGAGACACCCACCCTAAACAAGCAGGCAGCTGGCCCACAAAAGGACGGAGCTGTCCGCTGCGAGGAGGCGCCCACCCCACACATCGAGGCAACTGGTTGCCACGAGAAGATACCCGTCCAACACGAGCCTTCACCTACCCAGGGCCAACTGATACTCCAACCCAAAGGGCCAGGTCCCCAAGTCCAGTCGCAAGGTGCTGACGACCAGAATCTTCCCCAATTGAGAGATAGTCATACTGACTTTAGCCTCCATAGAGATGCAGGTAACATGTTACATAGATTGAATGCTCTGACTCTACACTATTTACTTATGGAATCAAATCCAATATGCAGAACACTAAATCTAGCAGGGCCACGATTTTGTAGTTGCACGAGGGATGGCTATAGCTGTCGGGGCGAAAAAGGGAATGAACATGGGAAAGGATCTGGACAGGAAGTCTAGAGGACATAGGTTCAGAATTTTAATTACTCTGGGGACGACAAGGCCATCTGACCCTGTTCTTGCTAGCATGTATGCTACTGCATGTTCAATAGCTATCAAGGAGGTTGTCCCTATTTTTACTGTGGTGCCCCGACCCGACTGCTATACAGTGAGGCTGTGTGTCTCCGGTTAAGCGATACAACCGGAGGTTACGGGTTTACCAATCCCGGCCAAAACCTTTGGCAGGTGTTGCTCGGGATTGATCATCGGCAACGCAACACCCCGATTGATGCCTTAACACAGGCACAACTATCAATGCATAATAGAGAGATCAAGACTTGTGGAACAACTGGCACATCACAGACTCTACGACACAAAGCATTATAGTTCAACTCTTATAATAGAGAAAGATAGCAAATTACAACCAGAGGTCACAGACCCAACAGTACATCATGCGGAAGCAAATTAAGTTGTTCTAAACAACAAGAACCAAATTATGGCCTAAGAGGCCTACAGATAAACATTTAAGCGCCAGCTGTTCCGGGATGTCCCAAGCTGCCACCTGGGAACCCCAGACTACTCGTCGACGTCCACAAAGAACCCACCTTCGAGGTCGGTGAAGTCCTCCTCTGAAACAAAACAAACGACGTTGAGTTCGACGAACTCGCAAGATTATAAATAGAGCTTTAGCTCGATGAGGCTTCCAACGTTTTATGGCTATTTTGCATAAAGCTGATTTTATTTATGAAAACAGAACTCAATGGCATCGGCTAATCAGAATAGTTTTCAAAAGGGGTAAGAAGTGACTCTTTTCTTGTGATCACCTTTCTCACCATCACCATCATCAACCACATCACCTATTCTACAAAGGCACCTCCCCGAATCACCCTCGAGGAAGTCAACCTTGCATTCTTGAGTGGTACCTTTAGTACCCAGCTTTTAATCATTCCGTTCATGTTATTCTATGATCTTATCGTCCTTTCCCAAGTTGTCCGTAACCGTGGACACGGCTTTTCGAAAAGATTTAACCCTACAGGGGTGCACTGTGTTTACCTTCGGTACCGCCCGGCTCATTACCTACGCTTAGCTCTCTTCCGGGGAAAGCCGACTGAGTGGGAGCGGTTACAACCTTTACCTTGCTTGTGACTAACCCAGGATCATCAGTGGCGGTAGGACAGGTTCAGTGCCTCCAACACCCTGTCCCGCGGCCACTTATTTTCCTGACACCACCATCCTCATCTCAGTCTTGGCCACCATCCCAACGCACGCGCATATGGAAGCCCGAACTAGAGGACCCTCGGCTAGCCCTTCACAAGTTAGTCGGTCGACGAGGGCTCCATATACCCCACCGAATGGAAGCGCGCTCATTCTTGGTTCAAGAGTTAAAGAACTCGCACCTAGGCGGCGAGAGTGAGACAAAGCACCACAACCACAGTGGCCTCTCATCCCCACCTTTAAGCATTTTATTTCCTGTCTCAACAATTTCTCCACCATCAACCATTTATCTCGTCACCAGTTTCCAACATGAACCATCCATCGTGCAACTCGGCATTTACTAAGCATGGCTAAGCAACAACCTAGCATAGTTAAGTATCTCAGGCCAACAATACAAACCTATGGATAATAGGAGGGGAAACAGGTATTGGCATCGGAAACTTAATGCAACTATAGGATACTCTAATCCAACAAAATTGACATTTGGAACCGCATGCAATATTATAGTGGAGAAAATATTTGCGGAAAAATAGGATAAGACATGCTCAGAGGGGGGATTACGCTTGCCTGGCTCAATGTGCTAGTAGTACGGGTCATCAGGGTATTACGGTGTAACCCCGGCTGCTTGATCTATCGAAGCATAACAACGGAAGAACAATCAATCACCACACAAGCTTTAACGAATGCAATGCGCAAACACATGATGAAATGACATTTTAAATCCCCGGGATGAGGATGATTCAATCTATTCAACTTAAACGGATGTGAAAAGGGACACATCTCGAGTACACCGTGGAGTTAGGTGAAGTAGCATCTCTACTTGTTAATTGGAATAGATGAACCTGTTGTTAACTTGCATATGAATGACATGATCATGTTAAGATGCAGTGTTTGGGTGATTAAACTCATTAGTGCAATCCAAATTAGAAAGGACCTGAGTTTATTTGCCTTAGGGTTGAAACAGGTTCAAATGGAGTATCCGGATTGAAGTCTGGAAAATTCCGGGTCTGGTACCGGGAGCAATCCGGTTTCATGTCCGGATAATTCCGGGTTTGGCACCGGAGAAAATAAATCCGGAATTATTTCCGGGCCAATTCCGGGTGTATACCAGGCGAAACTGGGTGAGTCAAGTAGCCATTTCCTTAATCCGGAATAGAATCCGGAAAATTCTAGGAATTGCACCGGATTTTCCAGTTCGATGGAGAGCTACGGCGATTCGACGAACTAGCGAGAGAGGGAGGGAACGGAGGCAGTGGGGAGGTTCGTGGGCTCACCCTAAGCACGTAGGAGATGACGGCGAGGTTGGGGAACCAGCAACGGCAGCAAATTTATCCGCGGCGTCCGCGGTCGGAGCGCGGGAAGAAGGGGACCTCGGCGTCGATTGCGGGCTCTCCGGCTTGATTCCTTCGGCGGAGTGGTAGCAGGCGTCACGGCGGAGCTTTCAGCGGTCTTGGACTTGCTCGGGGAAGCTTCAATCAGCAGCGATGACGACGGCCATGGCGGCTCGGGTGGTGAGCTCGCGGGGAGAAGAGACGAAGAGGAGAGGGAGCAGGTGAGCGAGTGAGTGGAGCAGGTGAGGCTCGGTGGCGTGCTCTCCTCGCAGAGGAGGGCAGAGCAGGGGGGCCCGGCGCAGCGTGTCGTGCAAGCGCGGCACGGCGGCATGGCGCCAGTGCGAAGGTGAGAGACGACGGCATTTTGTGAAAACCCCCTGGCAGTTTTCTTCCATCACAGATAGGTCCTTTTCAGTTTTAAATTTGAAAACCTGTGACTTTAGTCATTTAATTGAGGCACTTAAACATCTCCAAAAATTATGAAAAAATTTGGGGAGGCTCCCCTTAAGATTTTGAAGCTCCACAAATTTTGGTGTCTCAAAGTAAAATGTTTTGAACCCCTTTTGTTAAGAAGGGTTGGATATGGCATTTTTGCTAAAACCAAAATGTTAGTGCTTTGGAATTTTTAAAGCAAGTGCAAAATATTATTTTGAACTCTTGGAACTTGACAAATATAAGAGGTCAAAGTAATTTTGTTTTGCAAGTTTGAGTGCCTTCATCGTTTTGAGATTTTGTTTAAGCAAGTTTGACATTTGGTTTCTCAATGTTGCCCAAACCAATTAGGGTGGTGTTTAGCAAATGAATAAGTATGCCATGATGCAAAGAAACACAAAAGCGAAAATTTTACTCAGGTTTTTAGGTTCTCAACTTTGGGCTGTTACAAATCTACCCCCCTTACAGGAATCTCGTCCCGAGATTCTAAGATTGCGGAAAGAAGTCGGGATACTCATCACGAAGACTAGACTCTCGTTCCCACGTTGCTTCCTCCTCGGAATGGTGAGACCACTGAACTTTGAGGAATTTGGTAGTCTTGTTACGGGTCTTCCTTTCGGCTTCATCCAGGACACGGATAGGATGCTCGCGATAAGTGAGATCTTCCTGGAGATCCAGCTCCTCATGATTGACTCCATGGATAGGATCTTTGAAACACCGGCGAAGTTGGGAGACATGAAACACATCATGTACATGCGGGAAGATGACCGGTAACTCCAATTGATACGAAACATCTCCTCGCTTGGCAAGAACGGTGAAAGGGCCAACATAGCGAGGGGCCAATTTCCCTTTGATACCGAAGCGGCGAATGCCACGAAGGGGAGAGACACGAAGATAAGCTTTATCACCAATTTCATAGTGAATTTCCTGATGGTGCTTATCATAGTAGCTCTTCTGCCTAGACTGAGCAATCTTCAGATTCTCTCGTATGATTTTGACCTTCTCCTCAGCTTCATTGATCACATCCGGACCAAAGAGTGCTCTCTCTCTCCGGTTTTGGACCAATTTAGAGGAGTGCGGCATTTTCTTCCATACAGAACCTCGAATGGAGCCATACCCAGACTAGCTTGATAGCTGTTGTTGTAAGAGAACTCCGCGAAAGGGAGATACTTTTCCCAATCCTTGCCAAAAGAGATTACACATGCCCGAAGCATGTCTTCCAAAACATGGTTCACTCTTTCAGTCTGACCATCCGTTTGGGGGTGGTAGGCGGTACTGAAATTGAGACGGGACCCCATCACAGTTTGGAAACTTTGCCAGAATTTGGAGACAAAGATACTTCCACGGTCCGATATGATCCTCAGAGGGACCCCATGCAATGGAACAATACGAGCCATATATAAGTCAGCAAGTTGGCTTGCACGTATATCATCACGGACTGGTAGGAAGTGAGCAACCTTGGACAGTCGATCAATGATTACCCAGATTGCATTGTTGCCCTTTTGAGATCTGGGGAACCCGGTGATGAAGTCCATACCAATTTCATCCCATTTCCACTCGGGGACTGCAATAGGGCGGAGAGTGCCGGGAGGCCTTTGATGTTCAGCCTTTTCCCGTCGACAGGTGTCACATTCAGCAACAAATTTGGCGATTTCCCGTTTCATCCGAGTCCACCAGAATTGTGGTCGGAGGTCTTGGTACATTTTGGTACTACCGGAATGGAGGAGATCCATGAGCTTCTTGTAGGATCAGCTCCCTTAAATTCTGGTTCTAATCTCAAAAAAAAAAATCTGGTTCTTTGGCACTACCAAACGGTCACCAGAGTAAACGGCTCCGGATTCATCTTCTGAGAAACATTTGGCCTTGCCACTAGCAATGTTCTTCTTGATATTCAGGATACCCTCATATAGCTTCTGAGCATCCTTAATCTGGTCTACAAGAGTAGATTTTATCTCTAGATTTGCAAGGTATCCAGAGGGAACAATTTCCAGGTTCAAACGGGAGAACTCTTCATGAAGAGCGGGTTGAGCCTTCTCAATCATCATATTGTTGCAATAGGACTTCTGACTTAGCGCGTCAGCCACGACGTTTGCTTTGCCGGGTTGATAGTTGAGACTCACATCATAGTCCTTGATTAACTCCAACCAATGCCTTTGTCTGAGATTTAAATCCGGCTGGGTGAAGAGGTACTTCAGACTCTTGTGATCCGAGAAAATCTCGCAACGGTTACCAAACAGGTAGTGTCTCCATTGCTTCAAAGCATAGACCACCGCGGCAAGTTCTAGATCACAAGTTGGGTAGTTGTGCTCATGCAGCTTCAATTGGCGAGAGGCATATGCCACCACATGGCCATCTTGCATTAGCACACAGCCCAAGCCTTGCAGAGAGGCGTCACAGAAGACTGCGAAATCCTTGCTGATGTCCGGCAGGACAAGCAAGGAGCGGTCATGAGTTTGTGTCGGGGGAATACTTTCTGGATTAACCCGCAGCCCAGTGTGACTTACTTTACTCGCACAGACAAAAGCCCACATGGGATCAAGCCCAACATCGAACCGCCACAAGGAGAAGGATCTAGAAGACATATCCTGGAGAACGTGAGGAGGAGTTAGTCTCCGAGTAGGTTTCAGTTGATATATTCCTTGTGGAGGAAGTTTCCTTTGTAACCTAGCGAACCTCTGTGTATATAAGAGGACTCGCAGGACTTAGACGGGGTCAAGCTATCAAGCCCTAAAACCCTAGCTCATACGGCGAGTACCAGATCGGATCGCCTCCATTGTAACACCTCGATTATCATATCAATACCAATCTAGGATAGGCAGGAAGTAGGTCTTTTACCTCACATTGAATGGGCCGAACCTAGGTAAATCTGTGTTGATCTTTGTTCCTGCGATCCCAAGCTCGGAGATGCTTGACTCGTGTAATCCCACACCTACGAAGTCATCTATGACACCTGACGTGACAAACCCACGACAGTTGGCGCCCACCGTGGGGCCTGCGGTCAAGAGCGTCACATTCCGCGCAGGATCCATGAAGGGACCTGAAGATCTCGCCATTGGCCGTATCATTACGGTTGATGGCACACCTCTCATTGACGATTCAAGTTGGGGGCCACAAGAAGATTACTTAGAGACTGGCCACTTCATCCTGTTTGGATCCATCAACGTCTTCGTTGGCTTCATCGGTGGCAGGTCCATTAGCTCGGTCCAAGAAGGTGACTCAGTAGAAGAAGTCACCGATGATGGGGAGGAATCCATGGAAGGCATGGACTCGCAAGAATTTGGGTCCATTGTACCTGCCTTTGAAGAAAGTTGCTGGGGCTGCCCACCAGAAATCGCATTATCACCAGATCGAGAGACGGCGCAAGTCACGGTTTACACGACCGGAGGAGCAGGTGCATCAGGAACCGCTGGAGAAGCCGAAGCATCAGCACCCCCGAGCAACCCACTTCTTGTCCCTGTGTCAGCCACAAATGCCGCCCTCCGTGTCATGGGTTTGTCACGTCAGGTGTCATAGATGACTTCGTAGGTGTGGGATTATGCGAGTCAAGCATCTCCGAGCTTGGGATCGCAGGAACAAAGATCAACACAGATTTACCCAGGTTCGGCCCCCTCAATGTGAGGTAAAAGACCTACTTCCTGCCTACCCTAGATTGGTATTGATATGATAATCGAGGTGTTACAATGGAGGCGATCCGATCTGCTACTGCCGTATGAGCTAGGGTTTAGGGCTTGATAGCTCGACCCGCTCTAAGTCCTGCGAGTCCTCTTTATTACACAGAGTCTCGCTAGGTTTACAAAAGGAAACTTCCCCCATAAGGAATACATCGATAGAGGCCTACTCGGGTTAACTCCCCTTATGGCGGTTCAATATTGGGCTTGCTCCCAAGTGGGCCTTCATCCGTGCGAGTAAGTTAAGTCGCACTGGGCCGCGGGTTAATCCAGAAAGTATTCCCCCGACATTAGCCCCCAAGCGTGGCCTGAACTTCATAGTATTTCTTGATCTTGAATGCTTAGGCCGCGCTTTTCCTTGTTTCGCGACTTATAATTGTGCAAGTTTGGCCTTGACTCGCACCTGGAAGATCATCTGACTTCGTGAGCTTCTTTTAGAGTATCCTGATAGCTTCAGAACTTGATGACGATCTATCTTCAAATTTTTGATGATAATATGATATAGCCCCCAAGGATTGAGAGGATGTTATGTGGTAATCATCTCAATTCTTCTCAGAGAACTCTGAAGGTCATCACCTGTAACTTGATATCATGAATAAAACAATTGTTAAGTTACAAGTAATTGTAATTGGTGTTGCCGTACTATAAGCAGTACATCGACCTCTAGTTAGGCCATCTGAATCCTTAAGTGGGCACTCGCGCGACTCAGTATTTCCTAGGAATATGTGTGTTCAGGGTCGAGAGCGGCCATGATAGGCAATCAAGCTCGATTGACGCCACACCCCAGTACTTTGGCCACATAATGCGAGTAGCAATCCAACTTAAGGTAAATTTGATAATTGCCAATAAATCGGCTGTTTCAGGGTAACAAAGACCCCAAGAAACATAATGATATTGCCATGATAGGCTAAGCTATGATAAGCTTTGATTATGATGACACATAAGGTCGCGCCTAGGTGGCAACCGAGTGTTATACATAGGGTTGGATCGCGCGTAGGTGGCGATCCATGGGGTCGGTCGCGCCTAGGTGGCGACCAGAGATGATACAAAGTTTACGGCCGCGCCTAGGTGGCAGCCGGTTTCTGATACAAGGGTCGATCGCGCCTGGGTGGCGATCAGATGTTGCATAGGTCGCGCCTAGGTGGCGACCAAAGTTGAAGTTCTAGCCCTGAGTGGCTGTGATGATACTCAGCTATAAAGCTGGAAAGGATGATGCTTGGCTCTGATTAGCCTTTTCTTATGTATAGTACGGTCGCAGGTGTGCGACGTTCCAAGGGCGAGGTGCCTCGAGACGATCCTCGAAATCATGGCGTTCGCTGCTTTCTTCCCTTACATCCAGCAGGTAGTACGACCCATTGTTTAGCTTCTTGCTGATGATGTAGGGTCCTTCCCATGGAGAGGACAGCTTATGCATTCCCTTGTGATCTTGTTTAAGTCGCAGTACTAGGTCGCCTTCTTGAAAGGTGCGGGTTTTGATGCGTCTGGCATGATAGCGTCGCAAGTCTTGTTGATATACTGCTGACCTTGATGCTGCCAAGTCTCTAACCTCTTCTAATGTGTCCACCGAGTCTTGCCGAGCTATCTCATTATCTGTCTCGATGTAAGCCGCAACTCTTGGTGAATCATGTATGATATCGCTGGGCATGACTGCTTCTGCTCCATAGACCATGAAATATGGTGTAAATCCTGTGGATCTGTTAGGGGTTGTTCTCAAGCTCCACAGTACTGCTGGCAGTTCTTCCACCCAACATCCTGGAGATGCTTCGACCTTTTCAATAAGGCGCGGCTTAATTCCATGGAGAATTTCCTGGTTAGCTCGCTCAGCTTGTCCATTGCTCTGCGGGTGTGCTACTGACGTGAGGTCCAATCTTATCCCATTGTCTGCGCAAAATATCTGTGTAGCCCCTTCAGAGGTGTTGCTCCCATTGTCTGTAATGATACTATGGGGGTAACCGAAGCGGAATATGACCTTCTTCAAGAACTTGACTGCTGTTTCAGCCTCGCAATCTCCCACAGGTTCTGCTTCTATCCACTTTGTGAATTTGTCCACCATGACTAAGAGGTGAGTTTTTCCGTTTGAAGACCGTCTGAAAGGCCCTACCATGTCAAAACCCCATACGGCAAAAGGCCATGTGATGGGTATTGTGCGAAGTGCTTGGGCTGGCATATGATCTTGCCTAGCGTATCTTTGACATCCATCGCACACTCTGACAATTTGCTCTGCGTCTGCTAATGCTGTTAACCAGAAGAATCCATGTCGGAACGCCTTTGCCACCAAAGATCTTGACGAAGCATGATGGCCACAATCGCCTGAATGAATTTCGTGCAAGATTTTTCGTCCCTCTTCTGGTGAGACACATCTTTGAATGCTCCTGATACGCTGCGCTTGTATAATTCGTTGTTGATGATTGTATAGGCCTTTGATCGTCGTATGATTTTGCGCGCCTCAATTTCATCGTCCGGCAGCACTCCGCGACTTAAATATGCCATGTATGGCTCTGTCCATCCTGGCTGTTCATGCAGGGCTGCGACTAAAGTTGAATCATCCTCTGGCTCTGCAATGTCAATCTCTGCTGGAGGTTTGACTGATGGATTGTGCAGTTCATCCAGGAAAACATTGGGTGGGACTGACTGTCTATTGGATCCAAGCCGAGACAGGGCATCCGCAGCTTCATTTTGTCTCCGATCAATATGTTCAACTTGGTATCCAGTGAAATGTCCAGCAATTCTGTCCACCTCTCTCCTATATGCAGCCATGTTCGCATCCTTGCTGTCCCACGTTCCGGAGACCTGCTGTGCCACCAAGTCTGAATCGCCAAAACAGCGTATGCGACTGATGTTCATCTCCTTTGCTATACGTAGACCATGAAGCAGTGCCTCGTACTCCGCCACGTTATTTGTGCAGTTGAAGTGTATCTGTAACACATACCGCAGCTTGTCTCCCTTGGGAGATGTCAGAACAACTCCAGCCCCCGAGCCTTGCAACTGTCTTGACCCATCAAAATGCATGGTCCAGTATTTGGTTTCTGCCATGCTAGGAGCAACTTGGATTTCTGTCCAATCGTTAATAAAATCTGCAAGGGCTTGCGACTTAATTGATGTGCGCGGCTCGTAACTGATGTGATGTGGTCCCAACTCGATCGCCCACTTAGCGACTCTTCCAGTAGCTTCTCGATTACGAATGATATCTGCCAATGGTGCTGAACTCACCACAGTTATTGGATGCTCTTGGAAGTAGTGCTTCAGCTTGCGACTCGCCATGAACACTCCAAACACCAACTTCTGCCACTGTGGGTAACGCTGTTTGGAAGCTGTGAGGACTTCGCTCACGTAGTATACTGGTCTCTGGACAGGGTATTCCTTTCCGTTTCTTGTCTCTCCACAACCATGACAGCACTCACAGCGCGGGAATTTGCCGCTATGTATAGTAGCATTGGCTCTTTATCTTTTGGAGCCGCCAGAACTGGAGCATTGTCAATTGATGTTTCAAGGCTGTCAGAGCTTCGTCGGCCTCTGCGTCCCAAACGAAGGTGTCTGATTTTTTCAACAGTCTGTACAAAGGTAGTGCTTTTCTCCCAATCTTGATATAAAGCGACTCAAAGCTGCTACGCAACCAGTAAGCCGCTGTACATCTTTTATCTTTTCTGGCTTTTGGAGATCCATCACGGCCTTTATCTTGTCAGGATTGGCCTCAATGCCTCTTTCTGATACTATGAATCCCAATAGCTTTCCTGCTGGTACTCCGAAAACGCACTTTGTGGGGTTGAGCTTCATGTTGTATTTTCTGAGATTTGTGAATGTCTCTGCCAGATCACCAATAAGATCCTGGCTAACTTGCGATTTAATCACAATATCATCCACGTAGGCATGAACGTTGCGACCTATTTGCTCATGTAGGCAATTCTGAATGCATCTTTGGTAAGTCGCACCTGCGTTCTTCAACCCAAAGGGCATGCTGACGTAACAAAAAGCTCCGAAGGGTGTGATGAAGGACGTCTTTTCTTGGTCCTCCTCTTCATCTTGATTTGATGGTAGCCTGAATAGGCGTCCAAAAAGCATAACAGCTCGCACCCAGCAGTTGAATCAATTACTTGGTCGATTCTTGGCAAAGCAAATGGATCCTTTGGACAAGCTTTGTTAAGACTGGTGTAATCAACGCACATTCGCCACGTACCGTTCTTTTTCATAACCAATACTGGATTTGCCACCCATTCCGGATGGTATACCTCTGTGATGAATCCTGCAGCCAGCAAGCGAGCTATTTCCTCTCCTATTGCCTTTCTCCTGTCATCATGAAAACGCCGTAGTGGCTGCTTCACTGGTTTAGCCGCAGGGTTCACTTTGAGGCTATGTTCTGCTAATTCTCTTGGTACCCCTGGCATATCTGACGGCTTCCATGCGAAGATGTCTTTATTTTCCTGGAGAAAAGCGACGAGGGCCTTCTCCTGCTCTTCTTCCATGTGTGCTCCAATGCTAGTTTGCTTGGATGAGTCGCCAGGAACAAGATTTATCTGCTTAGTGTCCTGGGCCGCTTTGAATTTCATTGGTGGCTCGGCAGATGGCGTGGTAACCACACTCATATCGTTTGGGTCCACCTGCGACTTATAACCTTTTAGTTCTTCCGCGGCACAGGCGGATTCTGCGAAAGCCGCATCTCCTTTCTCACATTCTATTGCTTTTTCTCTATCTCCGTACACTGTGATGACCCCTTTTGGTCCTGGTATCTTCAACTGTAGGTACACGTAGCATGGCCTGGCCATAAACTTAGCAAAGGCCGTTCTTCCAAACAAGGCGTGATATGGGCTTTGGAATTTTACCACTTCGAAGCTTAGGAATTCACTTCTAAAGTTCTCTTCTGTTCCAAAAGTTACCCCTAGGGTTATTTTCCCCACTGGTCGTGCGGACCTTCCTGGGACAATGCCGTGAAATACTGTTGACGTGGGCTGCAGGCTGGAATCCTTGAGTCCTAGACGCTGGAAAGTATCGTAGTACAAGATATTAATGCTGCTTCCTCCATCCATAAGCACTTTGGTCAGCTTGTATCCTGCAACGTATGGTGCCACAACCAGTGCCAACTTGCCAGGTTCCCGTACCTGTGGCGGGTGGTCGTCGCGACTCCAGGTTACCGCGTATTCTGACCACCTTAACCAAGCGGGTGTTGCTGGTATCACGGCGTTCTCCGGCTCAATTTCTCTTCTCTTTTGGAGGTATCGATAACTATTGTGTGATACTGCCCCGTCTGCCTGGGGTTACTCGCGCCGTGCTGCCCAATGTTTGTGTTATGAGCCGCACTAGGGTTTCCTTCATGGGAATTCCCCCCGTTGTGTTGGCTCTCTTCTTTCCACTTTTTGTAATAATGGCATTGCGCCTTGGTATGGTCCGCTGGCCGTCCATCACCTGTCGCATGAAGGTCGCATGGCCGGTTGAAAACTTCTTGCATATTGATTGGACGGGAGCCGTATCCTCGACCCCTTCCACGCTGGCCTCTGAATCCTCCACGCGTATTGGCGACGAGCCCTGAGTGACCATCTTCGCTTTTGCGTTTGTTTTGACTCGTGTTGTTGTGGCTCGTTTGCTGCTGCTGGGGCTTGTTGGAGTTTTTCTTTCCTTTTGCAGCAACCTCCTCTTCTTCTGACGCGTCTCTGGTTTTGTCTGAGCTGGCATATTTGTTAGCCGCAGCCATCACCTCGCTGAGGCTCTTGACTTTATCCTTCATGCGACCCAGCTTATGAATCAGCGGCTCAAACTTGCAGTTTTTCTCCATCACCAGGACGGCTGAGCTTGGTGGTATATTATCTGAGGAGTGTATTATTTCTGCCACCCTTTTCATCCAATGGCGACTTGACTCGCCTTCCTTCTGGACACAACGCTCTAAATCTTCTATATTGCAGAGTCGCTTGCAAGTTCCTTGGAAGTTTTAATGAAGGCATCCTTCAGTTCCTCCCAAGTATTTATAGAGTTGGGAGGCAAATTTTGCAGCCATATGTGCGCTGCTCCTTCTAGCATCATTTAGGTAGCGTGCGCAGATCTCTTCAGATGCGTTTAGGATGCTCATGCCCATCTCGTAATTGTTGAGCCAAGTGGTTGGATCCATGCTGGCGTTATAGTTTGCCACCTTGCGTGGCCCTTTGAAATCTTCAGGAAAAGGTTCCGATCTGATCCTCTCAGTGAAACACGCCGGTCCCTTGAGTCGCGAGGACAGGGCTGTGGGCGCGCCTGCGGGGTTATCTGCGGGCGCTTTTGCATCAATGGTGCATTCGCCTGCGCTTCTGCGACTTGCTCCTGCTGCCTCTGTGCGACTCCTGACACGTCCTCTGGTGGCCTGCTCTGGACGCTTCTTTCTGCTGTAATCCTGTGATTGGCTGGTACGAGGGGCAGCTGTGCTTCGGCTTCCGCCCTATTGGCTTGTTGCAGGACTGCCGTACTTAGCATCTGAATCGCGCGCCGCGCCTCAGCATTGACCGGGTCATCGCCTGTTGGTACCATCTGAGTCAAGATATTAGCCGCAGCATACATATTATCGACAGGGTTCTGGTAATGGCCCTGTGGGGTGTGAAACCTCCTTGGTTGTTGCTGGGTCTCTTGATTTGTTGGTACCCTTCCTTCCGCAATCGTCTGGATTCCCGTCCCGCGGCTGGAGTGAGCGGGATTTCCACTGTTGGTTGAGTCGCGCGCAGCTGTGTTTGCGGGTCAACCTTTGTTGAGTCACAGCCAGCGCGGCTACTCTCTGCCGCTCCTGTTGGATTCCTCGGTTGCTTGAGGGTGCCGATGCCTCGGTTTCTCCAGCAGTTCCTGATGCACCTGCTCCTCCGGCCATGTAAACCGCGACTTGTGCCATCTCTTGATCTGGTGATGATGTGATTTCTGGCGGGTAACCCCAGCAACTTTCTTCAAAGGCAGGTATGATGGACCCAAACTCTTGTGAGTCCATGCTTTCCACGGATTCTTCCCCGTCATCGGCGACTTCTTCTACTGGATCGCCTTCTTGGACCGATCTAACGGACCTGCCACCGATGAAGCCGACGAAGACGTTGATGGATCCGAACGGGATGACGTGGCCGGTCTCCAAATAATCTGCTTCCGGCCCCCAGCTTGAATCGTCGATGAGGGGTGTGCCATTGACCGTGATGATACGGCCAACAACAAGATCTTCAACTCCCTTCATGGATCCTGCGCGGAACATGACGCTCTTGACCGCAGGCCCCACGGTGGGCGCCAACTGTCGTGGGTTTGTCACGTCAGGTGTCATAGATGACTTCGTAGGTGTGGGATTATGCGAGTCAAGCATCTCCGAGCTTGGGATCGCAGGAACAAAGATCAACACAGATTTACCCAGGTTCGGCCCCCTCAATGTGAGGTAAAAGACCTACTTCCTGCCTACCCTAGATTGGTATTGATATGATAATCGAGGTGTTACAATGGAGGCGATCCGATCTGGTACTCGCCGTATGAGCTAGGGTTTAGGGCTTGATAGCTCGACCCGCTCTAAGTCCTGCGAGTCCTCTTTATATACACAGAGGCTCACTAGGTTTACAAAAGGAAACTTCCGCCATAAGGAATACATCCATAGAGGCCTACTCAGAGACTACTTGGTCTTCACGTCCTCCGGGATATATCTTCTAGATCTTTCCCCTTATGGCGGTTCAATATTGGGCTTGCTCCCAAGTGGGCCTTCGTCCGTGCGAGTAAGTCAAGTCGCACTGGGCCGCGGGTTAACCCAGAAAGTATTCCCCCGACACTCCGGGCAACAGAAATTGAGGCCGCCAGGGCCAAGCTCTTGTATGAGGTTCGAAGGATGGAAGAAGAGCGCCGCAGGCTTGATCAGATAAACCAAGGAATCCAACAGGAGCGGCAAAGAGTAGCCGCAATGGCTGCGACTCAACGACAGGTTGACTCGCAAGCACAACTGCGCGTGACTCAACCAACAGTGGAAATCCCGCTTACTCCAGCCGCAGGAGCGAGAATCCAGACAGTTGCGGAAGGATGGGGACGAACGAATCATGAGACCCAGCAACAACCAAGGAGGTTTCACACCCCGCAGGGCCATTACCAAAACCCTGTCGATAATATGTATGCTGCGGCTAATATCTTGACTCAGATGGTACCAACAGGCGATGACCCGGCCAATGCTGAGGCACGGCGTGCGATTCAGATGCTAAGTATAGCAGTCCTGCAACAAGCCAATAGGGCAGAAGCCGGAGGACAGCTGCCTCTCATACCAGCCAATCATAGGATTGCAGCAGAAAGAAGCGTCCAAAGCAGGCCACCAGAGAACATATCAGGAGTCACACAGAGGCAGCAGGAGCAAGTCGCAGAAGTGCAGGCGAGTATGCCAGTGACGCAGGCACGGCCTGCAGAAGTCAACAATCCAACGGGCACATCCACAACCCTGTCCTCGCGGCTCAAGGGCCCATCATGTTTTACTGAAAGGATCAGATTGGAACCTTTTCCTGAAGATTTCAAAGGGCCACGCAAGGTGGCAAACTACAACGCCAGCATGGATCCAACCACCTGGCTGAACAATTACGAGATGGGGATGAGCATTTTGAACGCCTCAGAGGAAATATGTGCAAGGTACCTCAACATGATGCTAGAAGGTGCAGCGCACATATGGCTGCAAAATTTGCCTCCCAACTCTATAAATACTTGGGAGGAACTGAAGGATGCTTTCGTTAAGAACTTCCAAGGAACTTGCAAACGACTCTGCAATATAGAAGATCTCGAGCGTTGTGTCCAGAAGGAAGGCGAGTCAAGTCGCCATTGGATGAAAAGGGTGGCAGAAATAATACACTCCTCAGATAATATACCACCAAGCTCAGCCGTCCTGGTAATGGAGAAAAACTGCAAGTTTGAGCCGCTGATTCATAAGCTGGGTCGCATGAAAGATAAAGTCAAGAGCCTCAGCGAGGTAATGGCTGCGGCTAACAAATATGCCGGCTCGGATAAAACCAGAGACGCGTCAGACGGAGAAGAAGAGGAGGTTGCTGCCAAAGGAAAGAAAAACTCCAACAAGCCCCAGCAGCAGCAAACAAGCCACAACAACGCGAATCAAAACAAACGCAAAAACGAAGATGGTCACTCAGGGCTCGTCGCCAATACGCGTGGAGGATTCAGAGGCCAGCGGGAAGGGGCCGAGGATACGGCTCCCGTCCAATCAATATGGAAGAAGTTTTTAATCGGCCGTGCGACCTTCATGCGACAGGTGATGGACGGCCAGCGGACCATACCAAGGCACAATGCAGCTATTACAAGAAGTGGAAAGAAGAAAGCCAGCACAGCAGGGGAAATTCCCACGAAGGAAACCCGGTACGGCTCATGACGCAAAGGTTGGGCAGCACAACACGAGCAACCCCAGGCAAACGGGGCAGTATCACACAATAGTTATCGACACCTCCAAAAGGGAAGAGAAATTGAGTCGCAGGAGTCAACAGGTGAACGCCGTGATACCAGCAACGCCCAATTGGCTAAGGTGGTCCGAGCACACAGTAACTTGGAGTCGCGACGATCACCCGCCACAAGTACGGGAACCTGGCAAGTTGGCACTGGTTGTGGCACCATACGTAGCAGGATACAAGCTGACCAAAGTGCTTATGGATGGAGGAAGCAGCATTAATATCTTGTACTACGATACGTTCCAGCGTCTAGGACTCAAGGATTCCAGCCTGCAGCCCACGTCAACGTGTTTCACGGCATTGTCCCAGGAAGGTCCGCACAGCCGGGGGGAAAATAACCCTAGGGGTAACTTTTGGGACAGAAGAGAACTTCAGAAGCGAGTTCCTATGTTTCGAAGTGGTAAAATTCCAAAGCCCATATCACGCCTTGTTTGGAAGAAGAGCTTTTGCTAAGTTTATGGCCAGGCCATGCTACGTGTACCTACAGTTGAAGATACCAGGACCAAAAGGGGTCATCACAGTGTACGGAGATAGAGAAAAAGCGATAGAATGTGAAGAAGGAGATGCGGCCTTCGCAGAATCTGCCTGTGCCGCGGAAGAGCTAAAAGGTTATAAGTCGCAGGTGGACCCAAATGACATGAGTAGTTACCACGCCGTCTGCCGAGCCACCAATGAAATTCAAAGCGGCCCAGGACACCAAGCAGATAAATCTTGTTCCTGGCGACTCATCCAAGCAAACCAGCATTGGAGCACACATGGAAGAAGAGCAGGAGAAGGCTCTCGTCGCTTTCCTTCAGGAAAATAAGGACATCTTCGCATGGAAACCGTCAGATATGCCAGGGGTACCAAGAGAATTAGCAGAACATAGCCTCAAAGTGAACCCTGCGGCTAAACCAGTGAAGCAGCCACTACGGCGTTTCCACGATGATAGAAGAAAGGCAATAGGGAGGAAATAGCTCGCTTACTGGCTGCAGGATTCATCACGGAGGTATACCATCCGGAGTGGGTGGCAAACCCAGTATTGGTTATGAAAAAGAACGGTACGTGGCGAATGTGCGTTGATTACACCAGTCTTAACAAAGCTTGTCCAAAGGATCCATTTGCTTTGCCGCGAATCGACCAAGTGATTGATTCAACTGCTGGGTGCGAGCTGTTATGCTTTTTGGATGCCTATTCAGGCTACCATCAAATCAAGATGAAGAGGGAGGACCAAGAAAAGACGTCCTTCATCACACCCTTTGGAGCTTTTTGTTATGTCAGCATGCCCTTTGGGTTGAAGAACGCAGGTGCGACTTACCAAAGATGCATTCAGAATTGTCTACATGAGCAAATAGGTCGCAACGTTCACGCCTACGTGGATGATATTGTGGTTAAGTCGCAAGTTGGCCAGGATCTTATTAGTGACCTGGCAGAGACATTCACAAATCTCAGAAAATACAACATGAAGCTCAACCCCACAAAGTGCGTCTTTGGAGTACCAGCAGGAAAGCTATTGGGATTCATAGTATCAGAAAGAGGCATTGAGGCCAACCCTGACAAGATAAAGGCCGTGATGGATCTCCAAAACCAGAAAAGATAAAAGATGTGCAGCGACTTACCGGTTGCGTAGCAGCTTTGAGTCGCTTTATATCAAGATTGGGAGAGAAAGCACTACCTTTGTACAGACTGTTGAAAAAATCAGACACCTTCGTTTGGGATGCAGAGGCCGACGAAGCTCTGACAGCCTTGAAACATCAATTGACAAATGCTCCAGTTCTGGCGGCTCCAAAGGATAAAGAGCCATGCTACTATACATAGCGGCAAATTCCCGTGCTGTGAGCGCTGTCATGGTTGTGGAGAGACAAGAACGGAAAGGAATACCCTGTCCAGAGACCAGTATATTACGTGAGCGAAGTCCTCACAGCTTCCAAACAGCGTTACCCACAGTGGCAGAAGTTGGTGTTTGGAGTGTTCATGGCGAGTCGCAAGCTGAAGCACTACTTCCAAGAACATCCAATAACTGTGGTTAGTTCAGCACCATTGGCAGATATCATCCGTAATCGAGAAGCTACTGGAAGAGTCGCTAAGTGGGCGATCGAGTTGGGACCACATCATCAGTTACGAGCCGCGCACATCAATTAAGTCGCAAGCCCTTGCAGATTTTATTAACGATTGGACAGAAATCCAAGTCGCTCCTAGCATGGCAGAAACCAAATACTGGACCATGCATTTTGATGGGTCAAGACAGTTGCAAGGCTCGGGGGCTGGAGTTGTTCTAACATCCCCAAGGGAGACAAGCTGCGGTATGTGCTACAGATACACTTCAACTGCACAAATAACGTGGCAGAGTACGAGGCACTGCTTCATGGTCTACGTATAGCAAAGGAGATGAACATCAGTCGCATACGCTGTTTTGGCGATTCAGACTTGGTGGCACAGCAGGTCTCTGGAACGTGGGACAGCAAGGATGCGAACATGGCTGCATATAGAAGAGAGGTGGACAGAATTGCTGGACATTTCACTGGATACCAAGTTGAACATATTGATCGGAGACAAAACGAAGCTGCAGATGCCCTGTCTCGGCTTGGATCCAATAGACAGTCAGTCCCACCCAATGTTTTCCTGGATGAACTGCACAATCCATCAGTCAAACCTCCAGCAGAGATTGACATTGCAGAGCCAGAGGACGATTCAACTTTAGTCGCAGCCCTGCATGAACAGCCAGGATGGACAGAGCCATACATGGCATATTTAAGTCGCGGAGTGCTGCCAGACGATGAGATTGAGGCGCGCAAAATCATACGCGATCAAAGGCCTATACAATCATCAACAACGAATTATACAAGCGCAGCGTGTCAGGAGCATTCCAAAGATGTGTCTCACCAGAAGAGGGACGAAAAATCTTGCACGAAATTCATTCAGGCGATTGTGGCCATCATGCTTCGTCAAGATCTTTGGTGGCAAAGGCGTTCCGACATGGATTCTTCTGGTTAACAGCATTAGCAGATGCAGAGCAAATTGTCAGAGTGTGCGATGGATGTCAAAGATACGCTAGGCAAGATCATATGCCAGCTCAAGCACTTCGCACAATACCCATCACATGGCCTTTTGCCGTATGGGGTTTTGACATGGTAGGGCCTTCAGACGGTCTTCAAACGGAAAAACTCACCTCCTGGTCATGGTGGACAAATTCACAAAGTGGATAGAAGCAGAACCTGTGGGAGATTGCGAGGCTGAAACAGCAGTCAAGTTCTTGAAGAAGGTCATATTCCGCTTTGGGTACCCCCATAGTATCATTACAGACAATGGGAGCAACACCTCTGAAGGGGCTACACAGATATTTTGCGCAGACAATGGGATAAGATTGGACCTCACGTCAGTAGCACACCCGCAGAGCAATGGACAAGCTGAGCGAGCTAACCAGGAAATTCTCCATGGAATTAAGCCGCGCCTTATTGAAAAGGTCGAAGCATCTCCAGGATGTTGGGTGGAAGAATTGCCAGCAGTACTGTGGAGCTTAAGAACAACCCCTAACAGATCCACAGGATTTACACCATATTTCATGGTCTATGGAGCAGAAGCAGTCATGCCCAGCGACATCATACATGATTCACCAAGAGTTGCGGCTTACATCGAGACAGATAATGAGATAGCTCGGCAAGACTCGGTGGACACATTAGAAGAGGTTAGAGACTTGGCAGCATCAAGGTCAGGTATATCAACAAGACTTGCGACGCTATCATGCCAGACGCATCAAAACCCGCACCTTTCAAGAAGGCGACCTAGTACTGCGACTTAAACAAGATCACAAGGGAATGCATAAGCTGTCCTCTCCATGGGAAGGACCCTACATCATCAGCAAGAAGCTAAACAATGGGTCGTACTACCTGCTGGATGTAAGGGAAGAAAGCAGCGAACGCCATGATTTCGAGGATCGTCTCGAGGCACCTCGCCCTTGGAACGTCGCACACCTGCGACCGTACTATACATAAGAAAAGGCTAATCAGAGCCAAGCATCATCCTTTCCAGCTTTATAGCTGAGTATCATCACAGCCACTCAGGGCTAGAACTTCAACTTTGGTCGCCACCTAGGCGCGACCTATGCAACATCTGATCGCCACCCAGGCGCGATCGACCCTTGTATCAGAAACCGGCTGCCACCTAGGCGCGGCCGTAAACTTTGTATCATCTCTGGTCGCCACCTAGGCGCGACCGACCCCATGTATCACCATGGATCGCCACCTACGCGCGATCCAACCCTATGTATAACACTCGGTTGCCACCTAGGCGCGACCTTATGTGTCATCATAATCAAAGCTTATCATAGCTTAGCCTATCATGGCAATATCATTATGTTTCTTGGGGTCTTTGTTACCCTGAAACAGCCAATTTATTGGCAATTATCAAATTTACCTTAAGTTGGATTGCTACTCGCATTATGTGGCCAAAGTACTGGGGTGTGGCGTCAATCGAGCTTGATTGCCTATCATGGCCGCTCTCGACCCTGAACACACATGTTCCTAGGAAATACTGAGTCGCGCGAGTGCCCACTTAAGGATTCAGATGGCCTAACTAGAGGTCGATGTACTGCTTATAGTACGGCAACACCAATTACAATTACTTGTATCTTAACAATTGTTTTATTCATGATATCAAGTTACAGGTGATGACCTTCAAGTTCTCTGAGAAGAATTGAGATGATTACCACATACATCCTCTCAATCCTTGGGGGCTACATCATATTATCATCAAAAATTTGAAGATGGATCGTCATCAAGTTTGAAGCTATCAGGCTACTCTAACAAAGAAGCTCACGAAGTCAGATGATCTTCCAGGTGCGAGTCAAGGCCAATCCAGCACAATTATAAGTCGCGAAAAAGGAAAAGCGCGGCCTAAACATTCAAGATCAAGAAATACTATGAAGTTCAGGCCACGCTTGGGGGCTAATGTCGGGGGAATACTTTCTGGATTAACCCGCGGCCCAGTGCGACTTACTTACTCGCACGGACAAAGGCCCACTTGGGAGCAAGCCCAATATTGAACCGCCATAAGGAAAGATCTAGAAGACATATCCCGGAGGACGTGAAGAAGTAGTCTCCGAGTAGGTTCTTGGATATATTCCTTGTGGGGAAGTTTCCTTTGTAACCTAGCGAGCCTCTGTGTATATAAAGAGGACTCGCAGGACTTAGAGGGGTCAAGCTATCAAGCCCTAAACCCTAGCTCATACGGCGAGTACCAGATCGGATCGCCTCCATTGTAACACCTCGATTATCATATCAATACCAATCTAGGGTAGGCAGGAAGTAGGTCTTTTACCTCACATTGAGGGGGCCGAACCTGGGTAAATCTGTGTTGATCTTTGTTCCTGCGATCCCAAGCTCGGAGATGCTTGACTCGCGTAATCCCACACCTACGAAGTCATCTATGACACCTGACGTGACAAACCCACGACAGTTTGGCTTTCAATGTCTTGAAGCTCTCTTCAGCTTCGGCCGTCCATATGAACTTTCTGTCCTTCTTGAGAAGGTCAGTCAGAGTCTTAGCTATCTTGGAGAAACCTTCGATGAATCGGCGGTAGTAACCGCCAATCCGAGAAAGCTACGGATGTCCTTGACTGAAATTGGAGTTTTCCAATCCAAAATGGACTGAATCTTGTCGGGAATGATAGCCACACCATTAGCGGATATCACATGACCAAGGAAGATAAGATTATCCAACCAAAACTCACACTTAGAGAACTTGGCATAGAGGCGGTGTTCTCGAAGTCGTGTCAGAACAAAACGAAGATGTTCGACATGCTCTTCATCGGTTTTGGAATAAATGAGGATGTCATCGATATAAATGACGACAAACTTGTCGAGGTAATCCATGAAGATGGAGTTCATAAGCCTCATGAAAGTAGCTGCAGCGTTGGTGAGACCAAAGGACATGACGGTATACTCATATGAGCCATAGCGAGTAACAAATGCCCTCTTTGGGATATCCTCCTTTCTGATCTTGATCTGATGGTATCCGGACCTCAGATCCATCTTGGAGAATACCGTTGCACCAGCTAACTGATCCAACAGATCATTGATATGGGGAATAGGATACTTGTTCTTGATGGTCACCGCATTCAACGGTCTATAGTCAGAGACTAGACGAGGCACGGTAGAATCCCTCTTCTTGACAAAGAGTACCGGACAACCCCAAGGTGAATTGCTAGGCTGGATGAAATCCTTTGCTAACAGCTGATCAATTTGCTCTTTCAATAGAGCCAACTCTTCCACCGGCATACAGTAGGGATTCTTGGAAATCGGAGCTGTACCGGGGAGTAGATCTATGACAAACTCCACACTTCGGTCAGGAGGCATGCCAGGCAATTCTTCCGGAAACACATCCGGGAAGTCACACACCACGTGTATGTCCTAGATTTCAGGAGGGTTTTCGCCTTCCATAAAGCAAAGGAGGATCTCGGGTGAGTTGGGTATGATGGAGGACGGAGGTCTTGAGAGTGCGGACCAATACTCCACAATGTCACTGGAAGAAGTGGTCACGGTAATGGTCTTGGCAGCACAGTCGAGATTAGCCCGGTATTTTACTAACCAGTCCATGCCTAGTATGACATCAATGCCACTTGACCTCAGAGCTACCAAAGCAAAAGGAAAGGACGAGTAACCGATACTAATCTGGACTTCAGGAGTAACCCCATCGGTTTGCCATTTGGAGCCAGGAGTGGAGATCACCAAGGGACGGCTCATTTTCTCAAACGGTATTTTGTGGTCTTTTGCAAAAGCTATGGATATGAATGAATGCGATGCTCCAGAGTCAAACAAAACTGTAGCAAGATTGTTGTTGATTCGAAACTCACCCATAAGAACGCCGGGGTCCTCTTCAGCTTGCTCAGCAGAGACGTGGTTCAGGCGACCACGCACAATAGGTCCAGCCTTACCAGCTGGAGTGGCAGGGTCTCGTGCAGGTGTTCCTGTGATAGGTGCCTTCTGGGGGCACTCCCTGGAGTAGTGGCCAGCCTGGCCACAGGTGTAGCAGGTGAGTCCAGGTGGAGCAGGTAGCATAGGACGGTACCCACTCCCGCCTACCCCAAGTGTCGAAGTAGTGGGGCGCGGAGGTGGTGGCCTATATCCCGCGGCCCTCGGCATGAATGGAGCACGCGGCACATCGCTGTAGGGGACAAACACCCTGTGCTTCTTGCTCTCAGAACCCGAGGAACTCTAGTGGTCCCCGTGTGCTGGCCTCTTGGAAGCCTTAAGTTCCTTTCTTCCCTGCTCAAGAGTAAGAGCCTGGTTGTACAGCTCCTGGTAGGTATGGAACTTGAAGGGCAGCAACTCATAGCGGAGCTGCAGCGTGAGACCCTTGCGGAACAGCTCTTGCTTGTCAGCATCAGTGGTCACGTCCCTTGGGGCGTAACGAGAGAGATGGTTGAACTCACAACCATAGGCGCGGAGGTCCATACGTCCCTGTTGCAGATCCAGGAACTCCCTCCTCTTCAAATCCATGATCGGCTGAGGGATGTAGGCCGCACGGAAGGCAGTGCGGAAATCTGCCCAAGTGAAGACATGGTTGGCTGGAAACAAAGCCACATGACTTTCCCACCAATAGCCCGCTGCACCAACCAAAAGGTAGGTGGCGAAGTTGACTTGTTCAGCCACTGGGACATGCAGCGCGGAGAACTTGCGCTCCAGTGCACGAAGCCAATCATCAGCTTTCAGTGGATCCTTAGCATCAGCAACGGTGGGTGGCTGCGAACGCAGGAACTCGGTGAGAGTGTTGCAGCCATTCCTCTATGCATTCTGCTGCACCAACTGCTCGAGCAAACGCTCATTGCGCCCACGGTTCTCCTCAATGGACATCAAGACCTGAGCCATCGAGGGTGGTGGCGGCAGATCATCCTCATCATTGTTGTGGTTACCACGACCTCCGCGGCCTCCTCGAGCCATTCTGGAGATTTGACAATGACACAGTTAGTATCTTCCTCCGAATGGGTGAAACAATAGCATTAGCGTCTACCCAAGTACACAGACTAGGGACGATAATACTTTGTGTAACAACTAACAAGGGATCTACAAGATAGAACTTGGGTCAAAGATCAGCATCATGTACTACTAGCGTGGGATGCAATGGTTAAGGAACCATATGATTCAACACACTCTAGTTGGCACAATCCGGGTCCTCTTGTTCAAGTCCTTGGGTTAAAACCCAACAAAGAAACAAGTGATTAGACTTGGTAGAAACATCTGAGTTGATTTAGGATTGCAATGCAGCGGGAGCAACTGGACACATAACACTAAAGGTCGAGCCCACCCACGTGATCCTAAAGTTTTGAGGTAACAGATGAGAAGTAAAACTTTTAAGTCCAAATCGAGGTAAGATTGCTCCGAGATTAGAGTGTAACCAGGTAAGGAGTAAAAAGAATCCTAAGATGATTTTAACAACTCATTTTTAAGTTAAAATATTTTCACAAACACTAGACTCAACGTCGACCAGTAGAAGGGTTTCCTACAGGCAGTACTGCTCTGATACCAACATGTGGTGCCCCGACCGACTACTATACAGTGATGTTGTGTGTCTCCGGTTAAGCGATACAATCGGAGGTTACGGGTTTACCAATCCCCGGCCAAAACCTTTGGCAGGCATTGCTCGGGATTGATCATCGGCAACGCAACACCCCGATTGATGCCTTAACACAGGCACAACTATCAATGCATAATAGAGAGATCAAGACTTGTGAAACAACTGGCACATCACAGACTCTACGACACAAAGCATTATAGTTCAACTCTTATAATAGAGAAAGATAGCAAATTACAACCAGAGGTCACAGACCCAACAGTACATCATGCAGAAGCAAATTAAGTTGTTCTAAACAACAAGAACCAAATTATGGCCTAAGAGGCCTACATATAAACATTTAAGCGCCAGTTGTTCCGGGATGTTCCAAGCTGCCACCTGGGAACCCCAGACTACTCGTCGACGTCCACAAAGAACCCACCTTCGAGGTCGGTGAAGTCCTCCTCTGAAACAAAACAAACGATGTTGAGTTCGACGAACTCGCAAGATTATAAATAGAGCTTTAGCTCGATGAGGCTTCCAACGTTTTATGGCTATTTTGCATAAAGCTAATTTTATTTATGAAAACAGAACTCAATGGCATCGGCTAATCAGATAGTTTTCAAAAGGGGTAAGAAGTGACTCTTTTCTTGTGATCACCTTTCTCACCATCACCATCATCAACCACATCACCTGTTCTACAAAGGCACCTCCCGAATCACCCTCGAGGAAGTCAACCTTGCATTCTTGAGTGGTACCTTTAGTACCCAGCTTTTAATCATTCCGTTCATGTTATTCTATGATCTTATCGTCCTTTCCCAAGTTGTCCGTAACCGTGGACACGGCTTTTCGAAAAGATTTAACCCTGCAGGGGTGCACTGTGTTTACCTTCGGTACTGCCCGGCTCATTACCTACGCTTAGCTCTCTTCCGGGGAAAGCCGGCTGAGTGGGAACGGTTACAACCTTTACCTTGCTTGTGACTAACCCAAGATCATCAGTGGCGGTAGGACAGGTTCAGTGCCTCCAACACCCTGTCCCGCGGCCACTTATTTTTCTGACACCACCATCCTCATCTCAGTCTTGGCCACCATCCCAACGCACGCGCAAATGGAAGCCCGAACTAGAGGACCCACGGCTAGCCCTTCACAAGTTAGTCGGTCGACGAGGGCTCCATATACCCCACGAATGGAAGCGCGCTCATTCTTGGTTCAAGAGGTAAAGAACTCGCACCTAGGCGGCGAGAGTGAGGCAAAGCAACACAACCACAGTGGCCTCTCATCCCCACCTTTAAGCATTTTATTTCCTGTCTCCACCATCAACCATTTATCTCGTCACCTGTTTCCAACATGAACCATCCATCATGCAACTCGGCATTTACTAAGCATGGCTAAGCAAAAACCTAGCATAGTTAAGTATCTCAGGCCAACAATACAAACCTATGGATAATAGGAGGGGAAACAGGTATTGGCATCGGAAACTTAATGCAACTATAGGATACTCTAATCCAACAAAATTGACATTTGGAACCGCATGCAATATTATAGTGGAGAAAATATTTGCGGAAAAATAGGATAAGACATGCTCAGAGGGGGGATTACGCTTGCCTGGCTCAACGTGCTGGTAGTACGGGTCGTCGGGGTATTGCGGTGTAACCCCGGCTGCTTGATCTATCGAAGCATAACAACGGAAGAACAATCAATCACCACACAAGCTTTAACGAATGCAATGCGCAAACACATGATGACATGACATTTTAAATCCCCGGGATGAGGATGATTCAATCTATTCAACTTAAACGGAGTTCGGATGTGAAAAGGGACACATCTCAAGTACACCGTGGAGTTAGGTGAAGTAGCATCTCTACTTGTTAATTGGAATAGATGAACCTGTTGTTAACTTGCATATGAATGACATGATCATGTTAAGATGCAGTGTTTGGGTGATTAAACTCATTAGTGCAATCCAAATTAGAAAGGAACTGAGTTTATTTGCCTTAGGGTTGAAACAGGTTCAAATGGAGTATCCGGATTGAAGTCCGGAAAATTCCGGGTCTGGTACCGGGAGCAATCGGTTTCAGGTCCGGATAATTCCGGGTTTGGCACCGGAGAAAATAAATCCGGAATTATTTCCGGGCCAATTTCGGGTGTATACCGGGCGAAACTGGGTGAGTCCAGTAGCCATTTCCTTAATCCGGAATAGAATCTAGAAAATTCCGGGAATTGCACCGGATTTTCCAGTTCGACGGAGAGCTACGGCGATTCGACGAACTAGCGAGAGAGGGAGGGAACGGAGGCAGTGGGGAGGTTCGTGGACTCACCCTAAGCATGTAGGAGACGACGGCGAGGTTGGGGAAGCAGCGACGGCAGCAAATTTGTCCGCGGCGTCCGCGGCCGGAGCGCGGGAAGAAGGGGACCTCGGTGTCGATTGCGGGCTCTCCGGCTCGATTCCTTCGGCGGAGGGGTAGCAGGCGTCGCGGCGGAGCTTTCGGCGGTCTTGGACTTGCTCGGGGAAGCTTCAATCAGCGGCGACGACAACGGCCATGGCGGCTCGGGTGGTAAGCTCGCGGGGAGAAGAAACGGAGATGAGAGGGAGCAGGTGAGCGAGTGAGGGGAGCAGGTGAGGCTCGGTGGCGTGCTCTCCTCGCAGAGAAGGGCAGAGCAGGGGGGCCCGGCGCAGCGCGTCATGCAAGCGTGGCACGGCGGCATGGCGCCAGTGCAGAGGTGAGAGACGACGGCGTTTTGTGAAAACCCCCCTGGCAGTTTTCTTCCATCACGGATAGGTCCTTTTCAGTTTTAAATTGAAAACCTGTGACTTTAGTCATTTAATTGAGGCACTTAAACATCTCCAAAAATTATGAAAAAATTTGGGGAGGCTCCCCTTAACATTTTGAAGCTCCACAAATTTTGGTGTCTCAAAATAAAATGTTTTGAACCCTTTTGTTTAGAAGGGTTGGATATGGCATTTTTGCTAAAACCAAAATGTTAGTGCTTTGGAATTTTTAAAGCAAGTGCAAAATATTATTTTGAACTCTTGGAACTTCCTTGACAAATATAAGAGGTCAAAGTAATTTTGTTTTGCAAGTTTGAGTGCCTTCATCGTTTTGAGATTTTGTTTAAGCAAGTTTGACATTTGGTTTCTCAATGTTGCCCAACCCAATTAGGGTGGTGTTTAGCAAATGAATAAGTATGCCATGATGCAAAGAAACACAAAAGCGAAAATTTTACTCAGGTTTTTAGGTTCTCAACTTTGGGTTGTTACATTTACCCATTACAGAATGTACAAGAACAAGAAGGACATATGTAAGCTCTTGGCCGGCCGCGTTAGTGTATGTTTTGTATCTCTTGCTTCAGTTCTTAACTCTTGCTTCTAGTTCTTTCCATTGTTGGTCATAAAACTGAATAATGCTCTTTCTTTTGTATCATACAAGGTTTATTTTGAACCATGAAGACCCTTTAATAGAAGAATCTCTTATGAGAAATCTCAGGGACCGTACAAAACAAAGACGCTATGATCTGAAGGCCAGGTTTTGGGACAAGGTTGAGGACAAGAAGAGTATTTCACGGACACCTCCTGAAGGCTTACAAAACATGAACGCCGTTCAATGGTCTGCGTTACTCAATTCCTGGGGCTCATCAAAGAAACAGGTCCTTGTCTTTGTTCACTCAAGCTTGCTACTGTTTCAATTCTATAATATGGAATGTTGCTAATGTGTTCGTACTTTGTTTGTGTAGTTGGCTTATATGAAAGCTAAAGATAGCAGATCAAAGATCTAGTTCCCTGGTCTCACCGGTCTTCGGAGCTACGAGACTTCCACCAATGGTTCGATTAATGCCCTCGAATTGTTCAAAACTTTTCAAAAAGGCAAGAAGGGGGAATACTAATCGCATGTGAAAAGAGCAATTGTAAGTCTCCTTGAATTCTTTTCATCTCTTGAATCTCTCTTTGTGAATTCTGCTGCAAACTCTTATCGTCAGCTATTTCACATATGCTTATCATCTACTAGTTTGTGTACACATCATGCTTACATGATCTGTACATCCTTGCCTTTTGCTTTTTTTCATCCATGTTCCTTACATGCTTGTCATCTGCTGTTTTTCATCTATTTTCCTTACAAGCTAGTTCAGCAGTTGTTGCATCTATCCTTTTACATTCAGATCCCTTGCCATCTCAGCACCACCAAATAAAACTGTTAAAATATGCACTTGGGCGTGGTGTTATTTCATCATGGTTTGAACTATGTTTTGTAGAGGCTTGTCATCTGCTATTTTTCATCCATGTTCGTTACATGCTTGTCATGTGTTATTTCATATCAATGTGCCATACAAGCTAGTTCAGACGCGGTTACATCTTATGCTTTTACATGCTTTTTTAGTTTGAAATGGAAGAGAAGATGGTGGCATCAACCTTAGACGATGGCACTGTGACCCAACCTCTTTCTGCTACCGAAGTTGTCGCTGAAGTGCTCAGTAAGGCAAAAGGAAACCTACATTCCTGAAGAATGTAGGCTTGATATCAAGCCGTTCAAAAGCACCAAAATCTCAGCTGCAGCGCCAGGTTCATGCTGAGAGAGCAGCGAAGCATGAACTGTAGTCATTAGTTCGCGATTTTCAGCAGTCAAAGGAACAAAACGATGCAGACAGGATCAACCTTCAAGAACAGTTCCACGGGCGATGCGGGCGGACCAAAATGCGTCACAGAAGACTCAAGATAATCTCGATGTCCTTATTCAGAAGCTACTGGCAAAAGCAGCATCGAAAGATGGAACTAGGTAGCTGATCTGGAACTAGTTCCCTTCTTCTGTGGTTTTTTGGTGGCTTTTTGGTAAGTGCCCTTGGTGAGGCTTTTTGGTGCCCCTTCGGGAGGCTGAAACTCTATGTTCTTGGTGGCCTATGTAAGGCTGTGAAGTATACCAGATGGAGTTAGATGCCAGTGATGGTGATCAAGGTTGTGAACTATACCAGATGGCGTTTGATGCATGTGCTGGTGATCAAGCATGTTACCACTTATATTATAAATGTATGTATTAAAGTATTGCTAGCTTTGCTGTGAAAACTAGTACTCCAGATTAGACATTCGAAGCATAACGAAACTTAAAACGTCGGCAGAATATCAGTACGACGGATAAATTATGGTCACGAACGGAACACCGTGTGGGCACATATTAATGGTACATGTGGTGACACATGATTGATTAATATAACCGAGACGAAAATAAAATCGTCGCGGGTATGTGCCACATGGAATCGTATGTGCCAGACATGTGGCACCT
This sequence comes from Poa pratensis, assembly GCA_947311845.1. Lineage (NCBI taxonomy): Eukaryota > Viridiplantae > Streptophyta > Magnoliopsida > Poales > Poaceae > Poa > Poa pratensis. Next base: position 92,145,397 of record CAMZMU010000027.1, read on the forward strand.
TCCGATTTGCAACTTGACGACGAAATAAAAACGTCGTGGAATCAGATGACGTCATCAACATGAACGACGACGAAGCGAATCCGTCATGGATATGGCTCACGTGGAACCTTGTGAACCGTGCACATGTGGATCTCTGATTGCGTACAGTCGCGACGGAGCGTAAACGTCACAAGGGAGTGATGTCATAAACCGGAAAAGGTGACGTCATGAACGGATGCCGCAACGGGATGGATGGCGACGTAACTAAAACGTCGTGGCATCATGGCATCATGAACGGTGTAATTTGCGTCATCAGTGGTCGCCAAAACGTTGATGTCACGTGGCATACCTTGCGACGGGAAAATAACGTCGCGACTTGTTGGGCCTGATAGTAGGCCGGCCCGCTTACTTAAGACGAATATCTAAACGTCGAGGATTTCCCGCGACGACTGGATGTGCAATGAACCGTCGTAGAATCGTCTATGACACTCGGTCCCTGACTTTTTTATAACGTCGCGTGAAACGTCGAGGATCTCACATCACGACGTTTCGGAGCATGATCACCACGTTATGGATCGCCGGATTTTTTGTAGTGTACGATCAGTCTTAATTGGTATCACTGTTTAATCCAAGAGGCTATTTGGCGCCGAAGGTGTTATCTTTGTTGTTTTCAGGGTGAAGTTCTAGTTGATGCTACAAGATGGAATTTGTCTCAACGCGGAGTGTTGTTTTATGGTGATTCAAATTCGTATATACTGATAACGGCCAACTTGTGACGTAGGTATGGTACGGTCGTGTCCGAGTCAGACTGCAGCCGACTTATGATTTTGTCCACTATAAATACATCTTGTAAGCCGCCGATTGGTGTAATCCATACATTGTAAACCCACGGTGTTTGTAACCTCACCCGATATAGTGAAATATTGTTGGCTAGCGTCCGTGGTTTTTTCTCCTCCTTTGTTAGGAGGGGTTTTCCACGTTAAATCTCGTGTTCCCGGTTATTTAATCCTTCCGCTACCTTATCTTTCTTTGCTATCTTCTGTAACACGATGTACATGGCCAATTGACAGGCATGTATTCCCATCGATTTTGATATGAACCCTTGCTCCGCTGACCCACACAGGTCGAAGCCACGTCGCTCCTTATGGCCAGTCGTCGAAATCACTGAAAATGATAAATAAAACATCTTCATTTCCACTGGCTGCAGGGTTATTTTCATTCATTTTATGATTCTTGTCAAGAAAGTTGTGCATGCTCAAAGAAATAGACGTAGCTTCCTCTGACAAGCCCACAGGTTGATCACTTCGATGCCTCCAATTCGCCTTCATCTCATTGGTTCTGTCGGATGTCCAATAGTAGGGAAGTAAATGTATTCGGAGCAGATCAGATTTTTTCCCTAGCTTCTCCCTATTCTCTATCATATCTTTGTTGTTCGATGCTACTTCGTGCAGCTTGAAGGTTAATCCTACCACCCAGGTTAATTGTTAAGTCAGTTGGTTAGGGAAGTCGATGTACAACCTAGCCACCAGCCCACAGGTTGATCACTTCGATGCCTCCGATTCGCCTTCATCTCATTGGTTCTGTCGGATGTCCAATAGTAGGGAAGTAAAGGTATTCGGCGCAGATCAGATTTTTTCCCTAGCTTCTCCTATTCTCTATCATATCTTTGTTGTTCGGGTTGGAACTGAGCGGACAATGACCGGCCGCAGATTCAAATATTGATTTATCGAACCACGGATTCATAACAGAAATGGGGCGTCTCGGGACAAAAACAAATTAATCGGATAGGGCCGTAAATAATTAGATTAAAACATAAAACCAAAATTAATTGATGAGTTCAACAAAACACTCATATAACAAGCAATAATAGCACGATAGAATGAATAATAACATGACCACAAGGAGAACATAGATCCATATCGATACAATCAGGGACACACTTCTTGGATTTAAAACTAAAAAATTGCATCATTTTTATTAATTGTGAGATGATGTACTTTGTAAATATGTCAGAAATTTATGAAAGGTGAGACTTTTAATCCACCTTTCAGTTTTTTTTACAACTAATTGTTATCATTATATTTCCTAATAAATTATCGTGTTGTCTGCTAAGTACATTTCCAACACGATAAGAAAGTTTACTAGGAAGCGTACAGTGATTAATACAGTACCACTATATGCTAACTAATAAGCATCCCACAGTGCATAGGGTCGATTTTTCTAAGACAGTGGCACCAAATCATTCCTTATGTCTAATTTAACAAAAAAAGATTGATTGGTAAGTCACTAAGTCGCATATTTGTACCCTTTCATAGCAGTGTAGAGTATTGTACATTACATTCCACTGAATATGTCAGCGCGGTTAAATAGCTTATTTTCTAAGGCAAGCGACAACGGCTTGACGATATCATTGATGCTCCAAACCACATGACTACTTTTAACAGAACAACATGACATAATCCACATCCATACATATATTGTTTGATACCCCCATACTTATATATTCACTAGATTAATTTATATGTATACTTATATATATACTTGCATGGGCCTTTATTGTCATTGGCTAATTGGGCTATAGTTTAGCCAATCTTGGGAATCTTAGCCACCGTGTCCACCCAGATGATGACGCGGTTCTCGTCGATCACGGTAGGAATGATTGTTCCCACCGCTAGAACTTGCACCTTGAGGTCTGGCCTTTCCACCTGGATCTTTTGCTTTGCCTCCTTTATTGTACGCCCGACCAACTCAGGCCACTCTGTCTTCTTAGCATCGTTGGAGTTGCTCATATTGAAATAGAATTGGAGAAGGACCTGCATTTGTTAGCGCTTCGTGGTTAATAAATACAAAGAAATTAGATTTCCTAATTAGTGAATCGGTGTTTCATTTTCCAAACCAAACATAGAAATGTTTACTCTACTCTAAATTTATAGATTTCTACTTTAGAGCCTCCAGTGGAAATACCTATGAACGTTACCAACATTTGTTAATATTTAAAGTTCCCTGGTTTCGAAGACATGAGAATGATGGCTCTGCTTTGTACTAAAGATGTCCGACATTTTAAACTACTGTTATGGCTCAGGACTAAAGATGTCCGGCATTTTAAACTATGTTCGTAAATACTTATCCTTTTAAAGTACGAGACTACTTTTCATAATGTTTTGTTAAATTCTTTTGTATTATATATTAATATAAAAATAAAACAATTGCACCCAGTCTTTGCACATGTCTTGCGTTTGATAGTTGAAGTGTTAGCTAAAATAAACTTAGAAGAACACAAGTCAAATATATCATGTTAAAACCACATATGCGCGGCTACAGCAAGGTAGAGTGAGAGAAGGAATGGTTGGGCCGATTTGGAAATCATTTGCGACGCCGAAGTGCAAATTTTTCAGTTGGCTAGCACTGCGACGGCGGCTGTGGGCAGCGGATAGGAGAACGCGACATGGACTACAGGAAAGCACGGACGCTTGCTTCACGTGTTTGCAAGAAGAAGATACGGTGGATCACATACTAGTTCAATGCCCATACGCGAAGGAAGTCTAGTGGGAATGCCTACGTGCGGTGGGCATACAAATGTCGGAACCACAAACACCAACTGCTTCAAGAAATGGTGGACGACAACGAGAACACAAGTGCGGAGAGAAGACAGGAGAAGGTTCGACACATTGGTCATCTTGATAGCTTGGAGGCTATGGAAACAAAGGAATGCGAGAGTGTTTGGTAATGTTAGTGAGCAGCTGAGCCCTTTGCTTTTGGTGAGTAAGGTGAGAGAGGAGTACATGCTTTGGGAGAGAGTAAGATTTGGTGTTGGTGTAGAAGCTAACAATATCGCGAGAGGGTAGGTTTAGAAGTCGGTGTGTGTGTGTGGTGTTTCTGATGAAGTTGTTTGCAACTAAAATCAGAATCTTGTAAATTGTGATTCTCTCCTTCTATAAGAATAAGGTATGCCAATTTGGCATACTCTCTAAAAAAAATATCATGCTAACCAAATAGAGGATTAATCAGGCGGTGAAAATAATAATAGCAAATGACTGATTTTGAAAGTAATATGCTAAACTTTTTATTTCGGGTAATGATAAGCTAAACTGAGGAGTGGTATACTTACCAAAAAGCCTTATGCACTTATAGCTGATCGATCGTTTCTGGCAGTGGTAGTCTTGCTCTCTTGCTAGATGTGGGAACCGTGGCTCAAGATGCCCTGTATTTATAAGAAACTTGCGAAGTTTCTATGGCGTGTCCGCGTAAGCTTCTCACCGCAATCACACCATCGTGCGCATGTGGCGGACTACTCGCTATTTTGAATATACTTTTTGGACAAGCAAACTCAGTCTAGGCTATGCACATTGATGCAGTTTCAATATACGAACCTTATCATTTGAGTCACATCGATCTCCTAGTAGATAAGTACAAGAAAAACAGCCTGCTCGTTAGGAACTTTCCGATCCTGGAGTGCAACAAGTGTGTTCATGCTATATGATACGAAAGTATGACCTAATTTTGCAGATCGATATGCACATGGCCAGTTGACCAGGCATGTGCCCATTCCATTGACCTGGATATGAACCCTTGCTCAATTGACCCACACAGTCGAAGCCACGTCCCTTCTTATCGCCAAATCGAAAAGACATATCCTTATCGTGAGGTGAGAGGTGTTGCTGGCTGTCGGTTACGATAACAAGTATGCACGAGAATTTGCCAGTGGCAAGATGGTTAGGAGGGTGGCTGTACCCCTAGCCCACCAGAGTTCAAACCCCAGGTTTGACGTTGGTGTTTCTCATTTATGCAGAATATTCTTTCAGTGGGAGGCGACGTTTCCGTCGACTGCGAGACGCCTGTGGTGACTTCGTCAATCTCAAGATCCAACCGTCGGATCAGTTTTTCGGAGGTGCTCATAGGGGTAGGGTGTGCGTGTGTGCGTTCATAGGGGTGAGTGCATGCGCGTGTTTGTGAGCGTCTGCGTTGTACTGTGTTTCTAAAAAAACAAGTATGCACGTACTCTGAGGGAAATACAAGTTTTGAAATCAAACAATATTGGTGCACGTGTGTCGTGCCCTTGTTCAAGGTGGTGGATCGAAGTTCAGATTTGGGGATAGTTGATATTGTTCGGTCACTTGTCGCAAGGTTTTTGGTAGGATTGTGGAGATATTGTCGCAAGGCAGATGACCTCGATTTTTTCTCCTTTCTTAGCTGATTTGTTTGTTATCAATGTATAGTTTTACTTGGTTATATTAAATAAGTAATAATAGCAAATGACTGATTTTTTCTCCTTTCTTAGCTGATCCGTTTTTTGAGTCCATGATATAACGAAATTGGGTGGATCTGTGCTTTCTTTTGAAACAAGACAAAAGATTTGCCTTTTATATTGATATAGAAGGAGCAAAGACAAAGGTTCCGCCGAGACCAAAAATAAAAAGGTACAGAGACACACCGGCAGCACCGGGTGCCACCAAAACTTAAAACGAACTACTCGCACATCTCCGCCAACTTCTTGGCGCCCGCTAGGATCCAGTTGTTGCTTTCACTTCTGATGCGCTGGAAAAGAACCGAGGGCATTGTGAAGGTGTTGTTGATAACCCTCGCGTTTCGCTCCTTCCAAATTTCCCAAGTGATTAGGATGATCGCCGACTTGAGCCCCTCGCGGGATGGTGAAGGAGTGGCAGCCAAGTCTTTCCAGTAGTCGAAAATAGTAGGCCTGGAGACCTCGGGGTCCTGAATTAGCGAAGGGCATTTTAGCCACGAAGACGCTTCGGTCCAAATCCTTTCGGAGTATCTGCACTCGAACAACAGGTGCCTTCCTGTCTCTGGGTGGATCTTTGCTTTCCAATGCGCTCGTAACAACATAACAATTGCGCTCGTAAAAGTTACTAGATACTATGATTAGTCCATCATAATCGTTCTAACAGCTGTGAGGACTCATGAAACTATCGTAGGGACGACCATATCTTTCTAAATACTAAGCTCCCTAGCATTGGAGCCCTCTCCTTCTCCCACATGTCAACATTATGATAGACCCCACATAGCTCGCATTATTTATTTATAGTTAATGGTTCTATATTCAGTTTGATTTTTTTTGGATATATACATATGTTTGTACTTATCGGCTAAATTTTTGTTGAAATAAAAAGGATTCCCATCTATAAAAAAATTGTGGTTGTAAAAAAAAGGAAAAATAGCTCTATTTTCCATCAAAAATACTCTTTTTTGGGTAGACTAAAATACAAAAAAAAAATCTTCTAGAGTGTGTGCAATACATACACATAGTTGTATGTTTTGTTTCAAAAACTTGAAAGCTAAACATGTCATTTCGATTTTTTATAAGGAGAAGCGGTGAGTCCAGAGCTACTGGTGCTACCCGACAACGCTCTCTGTCTTATCTTTGCCGCCGGCGTCCACCATAGCGTCGCGTATTTTACCAAAATGTCTTTATGTTTGGTGGTGTACTCTATTTTCCCTCAAAAATACTCTTTTTCGGGTAGACTAAAATAAAAAAAAATCTTCTAGAGTGTGTGCAATAAGTACACATAGTTGTATGTTTTGCTTAAAAAACTTGAAACCTAAACATGTCGTTTCGATTTTTTATAAGGAGATGCGGTGAGTCCAGAGCTACTGCTGCTACCCGACAACGCTTTCTCTCTTATCTCTGCCGCCGGCATCCACCATAGCGTGGCGCGGCCTGTGCCACGCGACACCATTTCTCTCCCTCCATCTCTCGACACGTATTCTACCGAAAACGTCTTTATGTTTGGTGGTGTACTCCTAATCTTACTACAACAAAATAAATGTGTCCTTTCTGTACTCCTCAATATTTATGTGAGGATGTATGAGTAATCGTGTTATAAAATAGTGAGCCAGTGATACTATTTTATCTATCTATCACTGATATTAAATTTTATTTATATCTCGCTAAATTTCTGTTTGTTCATCTATCATTATCCGTATTAGGATAGACGCGGCAACGCGCGTGTTTTCCTTCTAGTAAATGTGTATAGTCCGACTCTTTTAAAGAGTGTTCGAGGCTTTTGAGTAATGCACCTAGTAGTGCAAGGAGAGCTCCGCGTGGAGGTAAGGACAAACGAATTAAATCATGGATGTGATCACTACGAGGAGACACTTCGCTCGTTCGGTCATGATCAGATCAGATCAGATCAGATCAGAGGACGCGCCTGTGGCGCGGTGGCTTCGCATGCAGTGGCATGCAAGCCCGCTCGCGAGTTCGACTCCTGGGGAGCGAATTCCGGGTTGCCTCACCCGAGCGGCACTGTTCACGTGAACAGTGTTTCACGTGAACAGTGTTCGGCTCCTGCTTCTGGGTCTTTTCCACTGTGGTTCGATCAGAGGTATTGTGGTGCACCCACCACCGCAGGGGTTTCCCGGTAGGTTTAGGCTCACGGGGCTCAGAAGCTTAGTATAGTCTGGTTAGGTCTAGCTTGCGCACAGGTGGCATGCGTGTGGTGTTGAGTGTGTGTGGTGTGAGTTGTGCGTGAGTTCAGATACTACAGCTGTACTGTATAAGACCAGGAATTCTCAAAAAAAAAAAAAAAAAGAATCAGGTTGAAGGATTCATGTCTCTGTGTAATGCAAGTGAAAACCTCCGCCAAAAGGCAACCATCTCGTCTCGGCAGAATACTCGAGTTCGTCATCGCCAAGACCTAGGTAGGTATCTCGGCCGCGGCCCCTTCCCACGCCGGCAGCCACCCGGCTCCGGCGTCCACCCACCCACCCAGGAGTTCCTTCTCCCTTCCCCTTTCTCCCCCTAGTAGAAGTATGGCAGGCTCGTCATCGTCGGCTGGATCTGGGACCAGGGGTGCGCCTTTGGAGAGCCGGCGCTGGCGGGAGGTGAGCCTGGCGTCGGTGTCTTCTGGCTCCCGCTAGGCGGAGAACCCGGTGGTATCTGGGCTAGGCCTTTCCTCGCCGGAGCGCTCGCAGTCGGCTTGCCAGTCGCGCCCTGTCGCTGCCGATGTCCCGTCGTCAGCTGAGGCTGCGGGGAAACTGCGGGAGAGGGTCGTGTGTGTGCAGGATCGACCAGCTGGCCTGGCAGGACCCACGGCCGTCGAGAAAGACGCTCTGGCGGCGGAGGAAGGCCGCGGGGATGGCGCAGCTGGAGGTTCGCAGGAAGATCGACCCGGCGTGGTTTGGTCTCTGCTTCAGGTGCGGCAAGGCCGGACACCGCAAGCACGAGTGCACCACAGATCCTGTTTGCTACCGATGCGGCATGGATGGGCATGAGTCGGGTAAGTGCAAGGGCCCACGGAGCCCGATGTCGGAGGACAAGCTCAGGCGTCAGACGCTGGCGAAGATAGCGCGGCAGCGCTCGCCGGAGGCGGAGGTGGACTCTCAGCGGCATGATCCCTCGCGGGTGCGCCAGGTCCCGACCCCGCCCCCGCAAGTGGCTACTCCGACTCCAGAGTTGGACGAGCCGCGGGTCTGCGTGGTGAGACGTACCGGGCGATGGATGATCTGGAGAGGCGGATGCGTTTCGCCGTGGTGGCGCGTGTGGGTGGCAACCGACCTTTTTATGTCGTGAGCGCAAGTTCATGCAGAGCTGGTGCGTGTTCTTCGATTTCCCAAGGACGGCTTTTCGGTGCACCCGTTCCGGCCAGAAGATTTCCTCATTGTCCTAGCCTTGGCTGACATGAGAGGCAAGATGATGGCGCCAAGGCCGGCGCTGGAGCTTGGTGGATTCACCCTGCTCTGCCGTCCCTGCAACAGGCAGGCCCAGGCCACCATGGAAACCATGTCCACTAAGGTCGACCTGGTGATTGAAGGGGTCCCTCCCCACGCCTGGGAGCGGGAGGTGGTGGAAGAGTTGCTCGGAGACTCTTGCTTCGTCTCGGAGGTGGCAACGAAGACGGGGTCGAGGGGAGATTTCGCCACGTTCAAAGTCACAGCTTGGCAAAATACCACCAGCCAAGACACTGGCGATCCCTGAGCCGGAGATGCATGATGACACGCCCCCGCCGGCACAGGAGTTCTCCATGGACTCACGCGACACGCCGCCCTCGAGGGGAAGAAGCAACGTCAAGCTGTTGAAATACAAGGTTCTGGTTCACGTCGATCGCGTAGAGGAAGAGGATGGCCCGGAGGATCGCTGGCTTGGCATGGTGCCGCCATCTTCGGGCAGTGGCCAGAGCGGCTTCCCAGACAATGGCGATACATTCGGCGGTGGTGGAGGACGGTCGGCCAGGAAGCTGCCATGGAGATTCAGCATGCCGGACTCGCGCGGCGGCGCTCAGGCGGCGGCAGCTGGCTACGGTCAAAGACGGTCGTACCGCCAAGTGGCAGCGCAGGAGTCATCGTGGAGGCTGCCACCAATGGCCCAGAGGAGCAGAAGCGGGCCCTCCACTACCCGCAACGTACACATGGCACATGGGGCTATCTGACGGTGAGTGGTGGCTGCGCAAGACTCTAACAGTGCTCGGGCTGTCCTCCCTCGAGCGCACTATGGCGCGTCAGAGATCCAGAGTGCGGTGGCTCAAAGACGGCGACGCCAACACACGGCTCTTCCACGCCGTTGCCAATGGGAGGAGAGCGAAGACCTTCATCCCCGTGATCAAACATGGCGAGAATCTGATCACGAACCAGGGCCAGAAGGAAGAAATTTTCTTTCAGACCTATACCCAGCTGTTGGGACAGGTGCAGACAAGGGAAAGCACCATCGATTTGGAGGCTATTGGTATCGAGAACAGGAACCTGTCGGACCTGGGCAACATCTTCACGGAAGAGGAGGTTTGGACTGTAATCAAGGAGATCCCCGCAGACTGTGCGCCAGGGCCGGATGGTTTCATTGGCGTGTTTTACCGTAGAGCGTGGTCGGTGATCAAGAACGAGATCATGGCGGTGTTCCTCAAACTGTATGTGGGGGATGGCAGAGCATTTGCCAGGCTCAATCAGGCGATAATCACGCTGATCCCAAAGAAGCCATACGCGGAGGAGGTGGGCGACTTCAGGCTGATAAGTTTAGTGCATAGTTTCGCTAAATTGTTCACTAAGGTGCTCGCCAATAGAATGCGGCCGCGATTGGATCAGCTTGTCAGTACAAATCAAACCGCGTTTATCAAAGGTCGCAGCCTGCACGACAATTTCCTCTTGGTTAGGCAGATGGCAAGGAAAATCAACAAGAGGAGGGAGAAGGGAGTTTTTCTGAAGCTAGACATATCGCGCGCGTTCGACTCGGTCTCGTGGGCGTTCCTGTTTGAGGTCGTGTGACATATGGGATTCCCGGCGGCGTGGCTCAATTGGATTGCGATTGCGCTTAGGACTGCGAGCACACGGGTTCTAGTCAATGGAGTCCCAGGAAGGAAGATCTGGTATGCTCGTGGCCTCCGCCAGGGGGATCCCCTGTCTCCACAATTTTTTGTGTTGACCATGGAGGTAATCACGAGGATCATCTGTTGCGCTGTAGAAGAAAGGATCCTGTCGCCAATTGCGAACTGCCTGCCACAACAGCGAATCTCGGCATACACGGATGACGTGGTACTTTTCATCAAGCCCACAGCTCTGGACATTGCGGCGATCCGCGCGATTCTGACCAGTTTCGGCGAGGCCTCAGGCTTGCTTGGTGGTGAACTATACGAAATCGTTTGCCATGATGATTCGGGCACAGCAACAGGAAGGGCAGCTAATTGAGCAAGCGATGAACTACAGACCGGCGCCGTTCCCGATCAAGTATTTGGGTTTGCAGTTGGCGCTGCGGCCGCTCACCAGAACCGAATGGCAACCAATGCTCGATGCCACTGTCAATATCATCCCAGCTTGGCAGAGGGGCGTGATTGCACGGCCGGGTCGCCTGATGATAGTTAAATCTGTCATCGCAGCCAGACCAATTCATCATCTTCTGGTGGCGAAAGCTCCGGTCTGGCTGCTAGAGGGATCGAGCGAAGCATGAAGGGCTTCTTCTGGGCGGCCAAGGAGAGAGCACATGGCGGGCAATGTATAGTGCCTTGGTCCACGATCTGCAAGCCGCTGGAATTGGGTGGACTTGGTGTTAAAGATCTTCGAACGCATGGATTGGCGTTGCGAGTCCGTTGGAAATGGCTGAAGAGAACTGACCCAAATAGGCCTTGGCAAGATCTGCCAATGGCGCAAAACTCTGACACTCGGGCAGTGTTCGACAGCCTGGTTCGAATTTCAGTTGGGGATGGTGCGCTAGTGCTTTTTTGGGGACAAGTGGATTCAAGGCAGCACGGCGGGAGAGATCGCACCGATTCTGACGAGCTTGGTGCCCACTCGAACACGCAATCACAGAAGGTCTGACGAACCTCAAATGGCTCACGGATGTGACAGGAGAAATCCTCGAGGGGGCGGCGGAAGAATGTGTCAGGCTTTGGCTAGCAATCTCAGGTGTGTCGAGAAACAGCGAGGAGAGCGACAATTTCAGCTGGCCATGGTCGTCTTCAGGTGTTTTCTCGGTCAGGTCGACTTACGCGGCTCTGATGCGAGAGGAGATCGGCTTCCGTATGGCGGAGCCAATTTGGAGAAGCTGGGCAACCCCGAAGAGCAAGATCTTTGCCTGGCTAGCACTCCAGCACCGGATCTGGACATCTGACCGGCGTTTCCGGCATGGATTGCAGGCAGCCACCTCGCCTTGTTTCACCTGCCTGCAGGAGGAAGACACGGCAGAGCACATCGAGGTGCAATGCGTCTTCGCCAGGGAAGTATGGCATCTTGACCAGGGGTGGGATACAAGCGACAGCACCAACGCATGAGGACACTCTAGAGAATTGGTGGATGGAGGAAAGAGAAAGACAGGGCGACAGGAAGAAGAAGAAGCTCTGGGATACGCTCGTCTGCACAGGAGCGTGGTATCTGTGGAAGCAGAGCAACGCCCGGGCGTTCAATAACGTCCAACTGCAGTATGGGCCGGCGAGAGTGGCGGAGCTAATTCTAGACGAGGTTGGGTTGTTAGCGGTAGCTAGACGGACCGGAGTTGGAGGCCCAAATCATGAAGCGAGAGAGTAGACTAGTTTTTTTCTATCGATGTTTTTGGAGTTTTCTTTTACCCTTTGTCCACTTTGTGTGCAAAGTAGACATGGTGTGTAACAACATTCTGCCTTCTATATAAATAAGGTACGCAGTCGCGTACTCTCTAAAAAAGACCTAGGTAGGTGGATCCAACCTAACTCTTGTAATTTGTACACACATCATCTGGATAATATAGTAATCCCATGACATACCCCTATTACTCATCCGAGGGCCTGAACTTTGGTTACCGACGTGTCTTTGTTGTCGTTGAATGATCAAGTTGGGCTCCTACCCATCATTCTATTGTATGAACAAATCCCTCTCGGATCGTAAGATCATAACACAATCACAATGGTAACTAATACTTCCTCCTATTTAAATCATATGGTGTTTTGACCAATAATTACTAGGTTAATACATGAGTTTGTGACTTGAATATTGTGGCACTATATTTGTAGCACATAGATTATATATTTGGACAATGATTATTCGTCAAAGCTTATAGTCTAAATGAAACAAAACACATCTTATATTTTGAATAGAGGGATTACCATATTCACAAAATTATCATTGTGAAACTAAGGTTAACAGATCAATTGTGGATGACCTTACATTTATATGAAATTAAGGTTTGCGAAACTCATGCAGCTTATAAATCTATTTTTTATCAGTGGCGATTGGCTTACAACATTTTTTTGAAACCTGTGGCGGGGAGCTGCCGCATTGCATATTAGAAGGAAACGAATTGGTCCAGTTAATAAGAGGAACCGGACCCAAAAACTATAGAACGCGCGATTAATTACAGAAACCGGCAACAACTTGAGACTCATATTTTTTTTTCTCCCTTCATCTCGCATGCAATTTGCTCTAGGTTTAAAATGGTACAACAAGCAGGAGATAGGGGGATAAAATGGTGGCTGGCCAGGATTTGTTTTGCTTAATTTATGTACAAGTTTTTATGTTTAGAAATTTTCTTCCTATCCACCCCTATGCAACGTGTAGGTCAACTAGATGAGAATCCTGCTTTGCGCCTAAGGAAGATGCAAAGAAAGAAAAGACAGAGACTACCAAATCTCCATAAAAATATCCCCTCCAACGACAAGACATTTTCTAAAGAGAAGCAAAATGTTCCGCAAGATGACTTGATGTGACAGCCTTGCATCGTTTATATCTGTTTAAGAAAAAAACATTTCCTACTTGAGTACTTGACCTCGATCTGCCTTGTGTCTTACACCCTTCGCTTCATAGTACTCCACACATTCGGTTTGGTCACAATCAAACTTGTAATATTTAACCAAGTAAATAGGATAAACTATCCGCATCTAGGATACCACATATATATAATATGAAAGCATAGATGATTCTAATAATATCTATTTCATATTATAGATGTTGATATTATTTCTATTATAAATTTGAATTTGACCAACTACGCGGATTAATACGAAATGGTAATTGTGCACACTTTTGTAGCAGTGTACGTAAGACCAGTAAGAGGTACATGTGTTTTACCAGAAATGTGTCAAAGTAGTTAAAGTAGCTTATTTTCTTCCAGAAGAACCATTGGCTTCATGATATTGTTGATGGTTCAAACCTCACTGATACTTAAATCAAAATAACATTACATAACATATTCATATTTTTTCCATGAAACACCCATGCTTATTTATTCTGTATATTAGCTGAACGATGTGGAGATTACAGATCATGGGCCTTTATTTCCTTTGGCTAATTAGGCTATATCTTAGCCAATCTTGGGAACCTCCGCCACCGTGTCGACCCAAATGTGGACACGGCTCTCATCGAAATCAAGTGGTATAAATGTTCCCACCGTGATAACCTGGATGTTGAGATCCGGTCGGTCCGCCTTGATCTTCTCCTCCGCCTGCTTGATCGTACAGCCGACCAACTCAGGCCACTCGGTCTTGGGAGCGTCGCACGACTTGCTCATGTTGGAAATGAAACTGGAGGAATCTCTGCACATAGTAGTGTTTCATGGTCACTACCGGCGAAATGAATATGTGTTCACAATTAACCAGGATCCTCTTTAACCTCGAACAGTCCAACATCTGTTCCTATACCTACTTTTCAGGTTTATAGTTCTTGAATATGAAAAGCAAGCATGCTAATAGCAGAAAAGCAGAAGATAAGGAACAATATGAAATTATGATCATTTTGTTAGATAAGCTAAACCGAAGATTTTTTTTTGACAAGGATCGATCTTCCAAAGAAAGTAGAGATGGAGAAACGGCATGGTACTTACCACCAGGTCGATGTATGTGTATGTGATGATCAATCGTCTGTAGAACTGGCCTGCTTTCCAGATGTAGGATGTGTGGATGAAGCGGCCTTGTATTTATAGGCAAATGCTAGCTCAAAATCGATATGTTTTAAACCTTCAAAGCCGTGTGTGCGCAAGCTTTCTCATCGCAACCACACCTTCATGCGCATGTTAGGATGCTGCTATTGTCAACATTGGACCCCGCAATCCAGCGCACGTTGATACGTGGAGATGTAAGGTTTGACGAAAACCTTATCGTTTCGTTGAGGATAAATAAAAATAAAACCAGATCGCAATGATAATTGAGACAATGCGACGTAGCAAACCACGTGTTTAACCACGTGTTTTCTGCTATTATAAAGTACTCCTTCTGTTCCATTTTAATTGAATCCAATATAGATGTATCTAGTACTAAAATATGTCTAGATACATCCGTTTTGGAGTCAACTAAAATGGAACGAAGGGAGTAGGAGGTATAACAGCTTGTGTCTTTCCCCAGAGGTGTGGACTAGCTGTTGACGTGGAGCTGGGGTGGGGTGACACCCCTTGTTTAGCCCTATCTACTAGTTGTATTTACTTGTATTCGATCCTTATGGCTAAGCTGCATGCCGCAACATGTAACCGTATATTGTGAACCTTGTGGTCTTATTAATTTAAGGCCGGACACTTGTTCCTTTTATAGGGACGGAGAGTCTTTGCATGAGTGGATCACCACAAGGACAACGTCGGGGGAGACATTAGAGATCTCAGGACCAAGGTGGCCTATGTAGCTTGGACACCGTGGAACCACCAGAAGGACATAGTCATTGTCAATTGGTATGGTTTACAACATATTAGATGTGAAGGGAGATCTGGAGAGTTGGTAGACTTTTCTGAGGTAGCCTAGGACGGAGTGGTAGAGGGTTGGCGAGTAGTTCACTATGTAAACGAGATGCTTAGGCATCATGGTATAAAGGCGTATGTAATCTTGGCCTCTTGGTACTTCTCTGAAAATTGATATACTTCAGGGCATATTTTTTATAATACAAAATAGGAGATAATACATTTGAATATTAGGAGTATGGAATTTGGTCTGTATTGAACTTCTAATTCTCAGATTCAAGTCAACAAAGAACTAACTAATTCTCATTAACCTGGCATGTATGCATTGCATATTGGGTACATTTGGAAAGAGAACTTATAGTGCTACAAACGCTTTGGATACTACCATGCTATCAATGCAGCGTGGGATTTTGGGGCACGTTTGGTAGCGTGCATCAAGGTGGTTGGCCCGGCCAGCCACATGCAACTTCCTGGCGTTTGATTACTCGTTTTTCCTCCTAGGCCTGGCCAGCGCGGTTCTCAAAGCAGCCTTGGGCCAGGCCCCATAGGAACGGCCGAATCGGCCGTTTCCGTGGAGTCATGCCCCGCAGCTGCAAACAGGAGCGATGCTCATGCAGCCTCGTTCTTATCCCTTACTTCCCCTCACTCTCTTCTTCACCTACCCTCTTCTAATCCTTCATACCGAATAAAAAAAGTTGAACACTAAAATGATGCGCTTTGATGTTGCGGTTTTATTCTGGGAATCAGTTCGAGTTTTCGTTAACCGTTAGGACCTAATTTTGTGTTCTTGTTTGAAGCTTTTTTGGACGAATTTTGCAGATCTTGTCGCACACAGTTGACCGTTTGTGATTTCCTTCGAGGAGTAGCTTCATCTCATCATTCCGCACAACTATCGTGTTGTAAGTTTTGTGTTTCGTTGCTTGTAGATGGATAGATCTGGTATTGTATCGTAGGATGCGTATTTATACTTATACTGTTTTTGTTGTACCTGTGTTCTTCAACCTCTGCTCTTACTCGTCTTCGTCAAACTCTGGCCATCGGCATGTCGTGTCGTCGTCGTCGAGCTCCGTCCCTGTCATGCCGTGTCTCGTCGAGCTCCGCCACCGCCATGACGTGTCGTCGTCGTCAAGCTTTTCCGTCGCCATGGCGTCTCCTTGTCGTCCAGCTCCACCGCCGCCATTGTTGAGCTGTCCAAGTCTGATGGTAGGTGATAACTTCACCGATGTGAAACTAGGTGAGGCTAATCAAGATCTGCATGTAACCAAACAAAGAGGGGTTGTTTGCCTAGCCGATGCCACGTTCCTTGATGCAGGCTACCAAACGAACTGAACGACGTGGCTCAGAGGCTGCATTTGCTCATCAGGGCCTTGCAGAGTCTGTCCACACTGAGGTGAGAAACCGTTGCAGCCTAGCAAACGCGCCCTTGACATATCTCTTAGAAAAATGACAACTTTATAAGGGTTTTCCATGCATTGGTAACACAATAGCACCCCAATTAAGTAGAACATTTTTTGAACCCCTGACCATGCTGAATTGTGGCCTCACATTAGCTCGTCCTTCCAGATATTTTATCATCCTCTCTATCGTCTTGGTCCCTTATTTGTAAGTTGTATCTTCCCATATGAAGCAACAAGACACACACACACTCTCTCTCTCCCTCCCTCCCTCCCCCTCCCCCTCTCTCCAACACACTGAAAGCCATTGATCAAGAACGGACCAGCAAATTCGAGGCACTGTGCCAAACTCTGAAATGGGGCCCTACTCCCTCTTTGTCAAAATTCAGCAATCGTTCTTTACCAAAATGCAGATCCGTACTGGGGGATTAGAGATGTCGCGGTTGATTGCAAGCATGAAAAAATCAGGAAGGAACATATGACAAACTGGCGATCGACACTTCTTGCTGGCTTTCTCGCTTCTCGTGATTCCACAGCCTCGCGTCCAGGTGCCCAGACGAGAACCTTTGAATTTTCTGAGCTGTATTTAACTACTAACCCGTTCCCTCCGAGAAATCGTTACCGTTCTAAAAAAACCTAGATAAACTGTAGTTTAAAATTTAAAATGTAGGTAAGATAGATAAAGTAAATGTTTGGTCTCACAAGTCGCTTTGTGGCGTAGCGGCAAGGCATCATCATTTGTGAACCCGTCAATTGTTTCACAGTTATAACAATGGATAAAAAAAATAAGATAGGGAGAATTCGAACTGTCTACCTTGTGGATGAAACATTTCGCACCGACCGCCACGAATGTGCGATTGGAACATGAGCTCCATGGAGCTCGATATTCCCAAATATTGAATACGACATTTTTATGTTTTATAAAGTTGAAAAAAATATCTAGGTGTAGATAATTTCAAGATCTACCACCGTGCAAATTTTATGGAAAATTCGTACTAGTTTAGGCTACACAAAAATGACAAATTTGGCATAGTTTCATTTTTTTTAAAAGGTCATTGTTCACCAATGTAGATCTATAAATTTGTCTTTTTTAAGCCGAAATACGATAACTGTTATGAGATTTTGGAAAGTAATAAATTTTGACATAATCTACACCTAGTAATTGTTTTGAAACGTTAAAACATAAAGAAAGGTCGTTTTCAAAATTTTGAAAGACCGAGCTGCTTGGAGCTAGGCCTCCAAAGCACCACTCTTGGCCACACTCTCGCTTCTTTCACACATACTATTGGGTAAAAATATATTTATGCAAAATATTGGGGTGTCATAGGGGTAGTGGTGCACCCTCATCCAACCGTTGGATACATTATAGGGAGCACAAGATTGGTTCCAATGCAAACAACAGATCTTCAGGGCGTCTCACCGAGAGCACGAAACGCTTGCACGTTGATTCCTCTTTATCTCTCCTACCCATCTCCTTTAGAAAATTCAACACCCAGGACGACATGAAATGATTTGTGGCTTGACCTAAGGAATCCAATCTAGTGGGAGAATTGTCAAAAGTGGAATTGTTACTTTGTTGTTATCCACAGAGTAAAGCATATTTCAAGAAGACCGAAACATTTGCTATTCGTGGTGGGAGTAAAAAGCGTGGGAGGTAAGCTTGCTAACAGAGAGTTTCCCACGAAAAACATGTCGTGATTTTTTTTTGTCAAAGTTTAAGAAATAGAGGAAACACCACCATGCCGGATACATAACAGAAACTGTTGTGTGGATGTGGTTTTTTCGGACACCGCATCCATCCACCACCTATGTGAAATTTCACCTTTGGAATTGTCTAAAGGTGTGGTGTGGTTTTTGTTGACACCGCATCCATCCACTACCTTTGTGAATTTTCACATTTGAAATTGTCTAAAGGTGTAGCTGGATAGCACATGCAAAAAGGCAAAGTGAATAGACGAAAACTTTCGCCGTTGCATGCAAATACGGCTCTTCCAAACATGAATTAATCGAGAGAGTATACGTCCACTTTATCCGACGGTGGCCACCATATACACCACTACCCTTGTGCACCATATCCGCATTGATATATAAGAGAATATAAAATCCAAAATTTGGGGCCGCACTCCCCTGGGCCCCGTCCTGCCATTTTGTTATCAGGTAGAGTGACGTGTATTCCATTTCCATCACCAATGACAATTGCCTTTTTTTTCCTGCTCAGACTGTTTTTTGTGTGTGTGTGATGATCTTGATATTTACCCTATATTTTGTACCCTTACATTCTCATTGAAATTTAATTGATTTGTCGCCATGGTGGATCTCCTACGTGAGTTTGTTCTCGTCCTCCTTGTGCAATCTAGTGGGTAGACTCTGCGTAGCAACTACATCCCATTTCCAATGGTTGTGAGAAGCAAGAGAGAAGATCCTAACAGTACGCCTTGTGGGTACAAAATCTCATATACTATCCGATGGGTAGGTAAAAAAAATCTCATATACTATCCATACTAGCAAACTACCCGTGCGTTGCAATGGGTCCAGATTTTAAAATTAGGAGTAACATTTATTTTATCTAAAACACACAAACATTTGATACAACATAATCTATATACATCAGAACAATTCACATAAATAAAATGATAAATAGTCAATAAACCATGTTGCTTCTGTTAGCCTTGTTTACCTTACAAGCTTAGGAATAATATCACACACGAGTACCAAGCAACTGGTGATTCGTGGAATATGGATTCAGTACTTCATGTCAAATTGTTCTCAAGAATATTATACTTGAAATTTTCCAATCTCAGTTGTTTGGCCGGTGGATTCCAAGATACAATTAAAAGGTATCAATGACTGTTTCCGTTTTTGACAAATGTCTGTGAATATTATATTTGATTTTTTTGCTGCAACTTTATGTGCTTCAATGGAGAGCCCGAGAGATCCACCCTGTTCCCTGATTAGCACATGTCATCTACACAGATCATTAAAGTACCCTTCGTGAAACACACGTGCTCTGCACCCCATATATGCCGTGATTGGTGCTACTCCGCTTGGATCAACACGGCACCGATTCAGCCCATATATTCCCGTTATCCCGTCGAACGTCGCCGCGAATCCGCGCACGATGATCGGATGCTTCACGCGGCGGATGGAACGGCCCGCCAAGATCGCGGATGGTCTTGGGCCACTCGGCGCCATCGTGACCGGCCATCGTTCGTGGTGCGTGGCATGTTTTCTTTAGCGATGCCTGCGACGTACCACACGTACGGTCGTTAGGCCGCATTATAGTAGAGATGGGTAGGCAAGCACACGCATTATTGTAAAAAAAACGCAGCATTGGTCAAACTGACATCCTAGATTTTTGCCTCCTGAGATCTAGTTGGTGCCTTTATTTTTTTATTGGTAAATCATATATATAAGTTTAAATAGAATCTGGATTTTTTTAAAAAAAATACTCAACGATGCATTCTACTAAGATACTAAATCTCACTTTTAAATATTTTGTATTTTGAGCTACACGGAAATGAAAAAAAAAATGGAGCCGAGTACAGTTAGGATACATCATTGACAACGTCTAGCATTTGTTCATATTATTTGTGTTATGATTTCTGGGTTTATAAATAAACAGAACGCTGGAACTCGGGAGCCAATAGAAATTTCCGGAAAACACATCCAATCGAACTCCAAATCGAAATTGTGGAGTACCTAACACAAAGCAACATCCTCACAGCATGAGTTTTTTTTTTGCGGGTAAAACCAGATCTTATTGAGCATTAGGCCTAACGGGTTGTTCCAATTCAAGCTCCCGAGTCGTAAGATTTCAGGACCTGAACCAAACATAACCAAATGTCTAACTTCTATCCTTGCCCAATTGGCAAGACAATGACTGACCCTAACCTGCCCTCGATCTACTTTTACAAAACTACAAACTCTACCCGCGAAAGTTAATCTCTTAATCTCATCAATAATATGTAAATAGGGAACGGTCTTGTGAAGAATCTTGAATCGCCGACATATAGGAAGTGAAGCAACTAGAAATTCGGTTTGTGCAGAGGAAAACTAAAACAATCGAATACGCCGTGGCTGTTGTTTATTGTGCGTGCCTATCTACGGGAGCTGAGGATTGATCTTCAGCACAGACAACCGGTGTTGCATGAGAGCGCCCCTACGGAGGCAGTCATCTGCGGCACCAAAGAGGCCGACTTGGCAAAACTAGGGGCCTTAACCTGAGGTCCCGGTCTGCCTGACGCCCTGAAGAACGCGCCGTTGAGCATCACATCGCCGTCCGATATCCACCTCCAGTTCCGCCACTCGCTCTCCGGCGGATCGCCGTCGCGCTTCGTCACCTGCATGCAGAGTTTCATGATCAGCTTCAAAGGACAGGATCACAACTCACAAGAGACGAGGGCAGGGCGCAATGAAATCGCACCTCTTTCTCCTTGTCGGCGTAGAATCTGTTGCCCTGGCTAAGGATGGTTGGCGACGCACTGCCACCTATGGCGTATTTCTCCCAGTTCACGTAGTCATTGTTGACGACATGGAACACTCCGAACCGGCATCTGTCAAAGTTAATCATCAGCACATCGATCAATCTGTGCCCTAACGGGATAAGAGAAAAGAAAACGAAAAAGATCGCATTACCTTGGCATTCTCTGCACAAGACCTGGCCCGAAACGATTGAACGCCACGGTGACCCGCATGCCCCTGTCGTCGGAGAAGGCGTCGTTGTGCCCGAGGAGCATGGCCTTGTCGTGGTTGGTGAAGAGGCTGTTGGAGACGGTGACGGCGGTGGAGGACTCGATAACGTCGACGAGGCCGTCGGCGCAGGCCTCCAGCGTGCACCGGTCGATCCACACGTCCCTGGACTGGAAGACGGTGACGCCGTCGCCATCCGACATCTGGCAGTCCCGGCCCGTCGTCGCCTTGCACGCAGGCCTGCAGTTGCGTATGGTAATGCCGTGGATGATGACGTTGCTCACGTTCCTCAGCGTGAAGCACGCGCCGCCTTCGCCGACCACGACGCTGCGCCGCGGCCGTCCACGGTCTTGTGCGAGCTCACGAGGAGCTCCTGCTTGGGCCGGATCGTCATGTTGCGGTCGAACACGATCCAGAGGGGCTCGTCCTGGACCAGGCCGTACCGGAGCGTGCCGGGACATGGCCTCGCTGGGTCGTCGTCGCCGGGGTCCGTCACCACGTACACCTTGCCGTTCTTGCCGCCGATGGCGTTGCGGCCGAACCCAATGGCGCAGTCCGCGAGCCGCTGCCGGTTGTCGGCCCAGCTCGGGTCACACCGCCAGCAGTCGTCCACCGGGTTGCCGGTGCCGCAGCTCCTAGTCCCCGTTCCTCGGTGCAATGATATGTTGTTGTTGTTGGAGCTTCCATTGATCGGCAACGGCGAAGAGTAGGAAATGGTTAAGATGGATGTGAACAATAAGAAGAGGAGAATGGCCATTGTTCGTGATAGTAGAGATTTCTTGGCAGCCACCACAGATGCAGACCCGGCCTGCAGATCGAGTACCTAGGTTCTATAGAGATCGATCTACTCTGGAAGCAGAAGGTCGTATATGACGGACATATCGTAACAGTATATGGTAACAGATTATGGAAATCTTCATTTTAGGAACTACCTGATTTTCCTGCTGGATGTTTGTCGATTGTACGGATAGATTGATCTTAAGCGACACATATTAGGTATGTGCGGATTTCGATTTCCCTGCATAGGGATGATAGCCAGGAATCTTAAATTACTTCCGAAATGGAAACCGAAAATTGAGTGGAGAGAGCATATTCGTTTCCAATGCCAGAGTTATCACAATTCACAATACACATTAAGTTTTTGCTGCCATCAAGAATGGTATAATGGTGAGAATTGCGCAAATACAATTTATGTTGAAATATAATTAGCTGTTTCAGATTAATCTAATTCAGTTGTAAACATGACATAACAATTTACAAGAATTACTAGCATACGCATATTAGACATGCAAAATGCAGACAAGTTTTAACATTGCACATCTATACCAATTGGATATGTAGTAATCGTTAAAGCAAGCATCATGAGAGAAAAGCATGTACGAGTTGGTGGATGCTATGACCAATGTCGAAACAACAGGAGGTGTGCCGCCTTGATGGCGACGCCAGTGGCAGCAGCATCAACAACGTGTTGCCGGTGTCCGACGTGGCCATGGAGTCGACGTAGTCGAAGAATTAATCTTGTAAATGTTCTATTCAGTACTCCTACTAACTTTCATCATGAATGTAAGCAAATAATTAATCTTGTACTTTAAAACTGGAGTGTATTGTGGCTCTATTTGTAAGTTATTTATAGTTGCCAACTTTCTCCTCTTACTAGCTGCTACGTAAAGTGTCATGCTTCTTACTCCATAGCCCTTGATCCCAACAAAATTATTTCTCCGTCCACCATACCTATCTATTTCAAACAAATTGCATGTTCACATCATCTATTTTGTGTTTTTATTCACAGCTCATGAAAAAATAGTGAAGGGAATCATGATCTACCATGCTAAACGAGTTTCTGTCTTTTTCACTCAATGAGCATGTCAAATATGCTCATCTAAATTTGAAGAGAGCTGTTCAAAAATATGTTGTCCAGTCTCTTGAATGAACTAAATAAACAGCAAAAGGGCACACATTTTCACGGAACAATCTAAAAAAGATGGCTAGTACCCGAGTATTCGGTTAGCCATAGTTTGTTGATGAGGTTGAGACAGGAGCGTTGACTTTCAAATAATAATAACCGTACAACAGTACCCCTCTCGAAATATAAGGTGTTAGCATGAAAATAATGAGATCATTTGTTGCATGAACCATTGAAACGAGCATACATCTCCCAGGATGATTTTCTTTGTACTGGTACTCATACATGCCAATGGTTGCTTCTCTCTTCGAATGGTCTTTCAACTACTATGAGTCACTTTCAATCTCTGTAGATCAAAAATAATTAAACAAGTCCAACATGAGCATTGCTTTATGCACACTATATATGCACCCTCTACACAGTCAGGATGTTACTACTTTATATCACCCGTGCATGAAATAGTAATTCAGTTCATGATTTCTTCTTGATTTATTTTTATGAAATATCATGTTATGTTTTACTTGATACGATGATTGCTTGCTGTTATTACTTTGATAATGAGACATGCTACATTTAGTAGAAGTAACCATGCTTTAGTTCTATAACTATGATAATAAGTTCCAAAGCATGTCTTGTTTTATGATCTTTATGCTTGAGCACAAGCATGGATTAAGTTTGGGGTGTTATCATGTTTGCATCATATCACATGATTATTCCACAGTTTTTTAACAATTTAAAGGATTTTCACGAAATGCCATTATTTTAGTATCTTACTCCTGAAGGTGGTATATTACAGAGAGTAAGTGAAACCGCATATGGTTACATATGATGGAAATCTTTTGTTTTTAATTAACTGATATGATGGAAATTTTCGTCATAGGAACTACCTGATTATCAGGCTGGATGTTTACCAATAGTCCTGATAGATTGTTCTCGTCCTTAAACATAGCATTTATTGCATTCGGTACGTACGGATTTCCTTCAATCATGCATAGGGAAGACAAACATGAACCTTGAATTACTGCTGAAATGGAAACCAAAAATTGCATTAGAGAGTGCATATTCGTTTCCAGTGCAAGAGCTATCACAATACACAGTAAGGGCAGGTCTACAAACTAGAACCTATTGTTGTAGTAGTAGCATTCTACATAGTCCAGTTTGTGATGTATTTGTAGGTTCGATACTATCAACGTGTCTCATTGTAAATTGCTTGAAAACCTCAAACCATGTGACATCCAATATAATGTCAGTGAAAGATAGCCCTTAGGAGTTTTGTTGCTTCAATACAATGCCTAGGAAAGCAAACCTCAAAACCAAATCACACACATCAATGCAAGAAAGTGGGGCTATCTCCACAGAGATCTGATCTTTTAACGGACATGAAACCTCGAGAGAAGAAGAGCAGGGTTATCCAGCCTTCTACTAAGAGAGGGAGCTGGGGTTAGGGGTGTGCAAAAGTCACACCGGCCCAAACCATGTCAAACCGGTTAATGGAGCTAATTCATTTTCTTTCACAAATCTAATCTCCACACCAAGTGTAGTACAAAAAATGAGCTAGACCCAAACTGGTCAACCACCAAACCGGTTAATGGAGCTAGGATGTTTAATCTTGCCTTGACAAACTGTAGGGATCCTCTCCACTTGATCCATGCTGACATGCTGTCCAAGCTGAAACCATCATAGAAGCTAACTGGGGGCTCACACAGTCACACGTATAAAAGGGATGAAGACCAGGCCACAGGGAAGATCAGTAATCCGCGGCATGGGAAAGTGAAATATGTTGCCAATAAGTTTGCAGGCAGTAGATTTTAATTGTATTTACAAGGAATGCTGGCAGTTGCAACTCTTGAATGACCATTATTTAACAGTCACTTCAGCCCCTTGGTGAAGAACTCGTTCTAGTATAGCTATTTCCCAAGTGCAGGCCCACAGTATGATAAGCACCTTTAAGATCTTTTATGTAAAACATTTTAAGTTGAACATGGAACTATGATCTACATGAACCAAACACAAGAAATCAGGAGAAAATTTTACCTTGGTACAAATCAGGAGCAAAAATTAACTTGTTGCATCAGCGTTTCAATATTTCATTACCCCAAGTAGCATGCTAACTACAGAACCTAGCAAAAAGCAACTTTAATAAGGAAAGAAACCCTGTCTTTATAAAATGACAGCATGGAAATGATAGTTATCTGCTCGGGTGTACGTAAGGGGTGTATCGAGGCTTAGACGGAAAATTGGGTCCAACCACAAGAGATGGTGAGATTCACCCTCATGTGCAAGGTGGGGCTCTTCCCCGGCTGTGAATAAGGCACTGAACAACTCATGACTTGAACTTATGTTTGTTGCTTGCCTTCAAAACAGTTTACAAGCTGAACTTATATGGCAGCCCCTAGACTAGGAATACTATATGGACTTCCCACATTGCCTGACTAAACTAGGACCTGGTTTGAAGTACTACTAAGACTAAGTTACTCTAGCACATAGCTGAACGCAAATACGACTAGAAATCTTGTAAACACACTGCAATCAGGTGCCTCTCCTAATCTGGCATGCATAAAAGTAGTAGCAATCAGATACCTGTACTGTCGTACTGGTTTGATTGAAAGGAACTAGGAGTAGTTCCAGTAAAATCAGAAGACCTAGCCGACTAACACAAGTGGTTGGGAGTCTGTTGGCATGGACTTGTGCCGAAAAGTTTGGCCCAAAACACATCCTGAGAGTGATAAATGGTACGATCATGATCTCACATGAAACCTGAATAATAAATTTTACCACTCATGAAGATCAGCAAAACAGAGCATGCTTGTGCTAAACATTTTAGTGGTACTAAGTACTAAAACTATATCATAAGAGCAAGGGTAACTATACAGAAAGTACATGATTAGCATTGCCAAAAGGCCCAAAGGCAGTGGCAGCTCCCAGGAGAACTCAAAAGACTAGATTTGGTTGAGAACTAGGTGTGAGATTTTTTCAAACAACAAGAGGAGCAGTCTTATTCACTTGTAAATTATAAATTATAATATAAATACAGTTTATAAAACTCTGGTCTGAACTTGGCAACTAAACAATTTGCTTGGCCAACGCGTTATGGGATATTGCTATGATGAACCCATGCTATGATCAATATTTAACACTTCAGGAATTTCTCTTTTTACACATATAAACTAACGCCTTCAGTGGGTCCAGCAAATGTCAAATTGCTGAGCATCGTAGCAGAAAATTGAAGTTATATTAATATAGAGTTGTATTGTAGATTGTAACTACTCCCTCTGATCCTAAAAATATATCACAACCTGTACTATGTTTTTGTACATAACCAGTTCAGTTTTCCCGACATTTCTAGTGGATCGGAGGGAGTATATGATTAAGGCCAATAAACTGATGTTGTATGTTATTTACCCGATGTGGTGTTTTATTTTCCTACAACACTAACCTTCCATTCACATAAATAATATCCATCTCTTCATCGACCCGTGGATATTTGAACACTCTGAACTTATGGTTGAGTAAACTGGGTTTGGTTTCATTTCTAACGGATGGAACTGTGGGTTTCCTCTAATTTCCCCCAAAACAAAATCTGTTCATATGATCCAAATGGCATCTTTTCACTCCATCAGATATTCAGATTCTTGTTAGAACATCAGGAAGTCCATAAGAAATGTTTAAAGTCTTGCCTCTCATTATAAAAGTCTTGCATCTCATTACAAAATGTAAAATCAAGTCTATAGAAATCAGTGAGATCAGTCAGGCACTCAGGTTGAACACTTATGAAATTAGTAACATGGCAAACCTGTAATTTCTGACCTGAATAGTTTCAGAGCATTTAAATGTGGAGACAATGATATAACATAGGGGATGTGTATCTTTCCACTTAAGTAAAGTATCACAAAAATCTTTTTCTCTGGTACCCATTAACCTGGGTCATAGACCGCTTTTTACAGTTCTTCCAAAATTCATCCTTCTTTTCCGTCCTATGCTTTAAGGAAGATTTGCCCTTTATAATTCCCACAACGGTACTTTTATCTTTTACGTTTTTCCTTGCAGATTTCACATCCAAGGTATTCAACAACTTTCTGTATGACTTAGCATCAGGCACCTGCCCACTTCGAACCATCTGCTTGTGGTAATAGAATGCTCTCGAAAAGTCGCGGACACGAACATATGCATATATCATTGTAGAATATGTAACTGAATCTGGTTTTAGTTCCAGAGTAGACATCTCTTTCAGGAGCTGGGGCAATTTGTAATGCTGTCCCCCCTTTGCATAAGCATTCATCAAAATGTTGTAAGTCATAGCTGTAGGATGTAAACCAATATCTCCAAACTCGATATTATATCTCTTGCCTGAACATACAACCCATGTTTCGCCAAACCATCAAGTATCATGTGAAAAGTGACTCTAGTGCCTCCAACCTTTTCATCAATCATTGATTTCCATATCTCCATTAACTTCTCTGTGTTACCAGCCCTCCTAAATATGTCAAGTAAAGCTGTATATGTTTCTAAGGAAGGCTTAAGTCCTTCTCTTTTCATATCTATATATGTGATGTGAGCCTTTTCATCCTGTCCATTAACTGCGTATGCACGAAGCAGTGAAGTGTACGAAGAAGATATGGGCTTAATGCCATCTGCTTTCATCCTCATGAAAGCATCTTCAGCCTTTTCACTCATTTTTTTCTGCTGCCCATAAGCACTTATGAGACAGTTGTATGACCTAGCATTTGGCAGTAGTCCTAAACTGTGCATCTCCAGAAGTAACGATTCAACAACTTCTGGCTGGAATCTTCTGCTGTAGGCATCCATAAGGATATTATAGGTCAGGGTTGTTGGTTTTAACCCTTTCTCCTTCATCTCAACAAAGAGCCCTCAGCTTCTTCAATTTGACTACATTTGCAATACACATTCATTATCGCGTTATAAATGCTCGTGTCTGATGGGATTCCTCTTTTCTCCATTTCTGACTGGAAGATAAGAGCTTCTTTTTTCAGCCCTCGTCACAAAAGATCTTAATTAGAGAGGCAGAGACATCTAAGCTCCACTTGACACCTTTTCTGTTCATCCGTTGGAAGAACTCCCATGCATCCTTGCAGATGACTTGTGCTTCTTCATTACCATTAACATGATCGAGGATGTTATGTGATCAGGTTGGACATTGTTCTTCTCCATTAACTCAAATATATTCCAGTATCATCATATCTGAATAGGTAGAAAAATGCATCACAACAAATAATATATAGCTTGCAAAATGCACAGAAGAAATGTAAATATGATTGAAACTGTGTTCATGCGTAGTTGCGAATACAGTTGTGCACTTCAATCTTGCATATGTGCAAACCTGTGGATAAACAATGCATGCTAGTGCAGTTTATTAATATGAACTAAATCAAATACACTTGGGTCCTCTGCTACCCATAAGTAACAACATGCATTACCTATCAACTTTTTGTAGGAAAAGGCTCACAATCACAGGGAAACAACTCGAAGTCACTTGGATCATAGTAAGTTCATACACCATAGGTAAGTAACACCACTGCTAGTTTCTAAATGTGTGAATACCTAGAAGTCCTGATTAATTTGCAAAAATAAATTTATTGCATGAATGAAATTAACAACACCAATCTGCCAAAAACGCCAATCAAGGCAGCTCACCTCCCACAGTTAGCAACACCAGACAGTGCAGCGTTGTACAGAAGCACCTCCCGGAATCCCCTCTCGGGCGGCAAACTTCCCAGAATCTCCAAGACCTCATCGGCCATCCGTGCCAGTCCAAGCACCACGATAGCCACCAACCATGGCTCCGGCGACAAGGACATCGGCTGCTCCAGGAGCATCCACCTGAAGAAGTGGAGGCACCCCAACGCCAGCCCTTCCTCGCCCAACCTCCTCATCACCTCCACGCATTCGTCCTCGCCGAGGGCTCCGCGGCCGTGACCAGCCAAGAACTCGGCGAACCCGGAGCCGTCGGCCGCAAGCGGGCTCCTGGCAAAGGCGAGAATTCGTTCCACCGCCGGAGTGGTGCTGGTGCTTGCCGCTTCTTGGCTTCGCAGGAAGAAGCTCGGGTCACGCCACCGGCAGTCCCCGCCGTCTTCCTCATCCTCGTCCTCCTCCTCCTGCTCTGCGAGCATGGAGAGATGCTGTTCCTGGGCCTGGGGTCGGAAGGGCTGACAGGCGGGTCCCACTCTGCCACTTCGTGCAGCTGCTCTCCCTCCTCCGCGCCGTCGCCGTTAGATGGGCCCCATCCCTCTTCGTCATCCAGGGCGCCGACGAGGTGGGAGCCGGAGGGGCTGGCAGGTGAGCTCCGCGTGACGTCTTCCCCGCCGTGGTCTGGCTGGCGGGCGAATGGCTGGTTGCGCCGCAGCGGCGAATGATGGGGATGGAGGAAGCATTTGGAGGTGGAGGATTTGAGGGGGCGGCGGAGTAGTCGGAGGATGGGAAGGTTTGGAGAGGCGAAGGAGAAAGAGAGCAGCGGAGAAGATGCCAGCGCCATTTCTGACGGCGGGTGAGAGAAAATGATTTATCCGAAGTGTCTACTTCTCATTTTAATCAAGGGCTCAAGACCAGAAACTTGGAAAGTCATGTGAAGAACTCGGTTCCTGAGATGTGCCCTCATGCTGCCAATCGAGTATAGATTTTTCTTCTTCAGGTTAAGTTGATGAGTCAAGCTATACTTTTCTATATAGAAAAGGGAATTTTATTAATCCCAACATCTGCATCGAGTGATGCACACAAGAATATCGTTACACCCTCAATAAATCACTAAGATTAAGAAAGACTCCCTAGCCGACAGTGGCGTAAATAAATAAACTACGAAAGTCGACTAATATGCTGCCACATATGTCGGGAGAAAAAAATTTATGCCACCCGCATGAGTCTCGTACATCCAGCCGCCATAAGTTCCCGATGGTCCGAAAGCAGCAGGAAAGCCCATAGCTGGATCCAATGTACCGCCGTATGGATAACCTGTAAAACATATGAAATTTATATTTCATGTTAAAAACAATATCATTTATACAATTCCATATGGACCAACAAATAACTGACACGCATATACGCCTATATGTATCCTATTTTTGGTCTTTTGATCCACTCCCCTTAACCAATTCCCAAACATATTTGTGACATTAGTAGGAGGTGGAACATTATAAGTACAGAAAACTACTCGCCAAATGAGTTTTGCAAAAGGGCGGGAAATAAAAAGGTGTTCTATATTCTCATCTTTCCCATAAAAAGAGCAATGTGAATTACCTTTCCAATTCCGCTTAGCCAAATTATCTTTTGTTAGCAGAACTTTTTTGAAGAAACCACATAAAAATCTTAATCTTCTGTGGATTTTTAATTTTCAAAGATACTTTTGTAAATATCTAGTATGTGCATTCATGAAATCCTCATACATAGATTTTACTGTAAATTGACCGTTCTGGGTCAAATTTCACTTAAACACATCTGGAACATATGTCAAAGTGACCACCATTAATCTGTGGATAAATGAGACCACATGTCCCATTTATTCCCTACTAGAGCCCTTCTAAATCCTAGATTTAGCGGCGGTTCATTGTGTAACACAACATGAACCGACACATGTTGTTGCTGCACAATATTATACAGTAATGGTATTGTTCATCAATGGGGAATCGCCAACCAAGTATCTTCCCAGAATCTTGTTGTTTCCCATTGCCAATTTTAAAAGACCACCTAATGAAGAAATCATCCTTGACTCTCATTAGGCTTTCCAAAAAGGAGAGTATGTAGGTTGGGCTTCCACTTGAGCTAATATTTTACTATGTAGGTATTTGTTATGTAGCAACTCCTGCCACACCCCTCCTCATTTAAAAGCTTGAAAAGCCACTTGCTTAACAAACATTTATTTTTTAGCTCAAGTACCTCAACCCCTAAACCTCCCTGTCTTTGGTCGACATATAATGTTCCATTTGGTTAGTCTATACTTTCTTTTATTCTCATCGCTCTGTGAAAAAAACCGAGATCTATAGAAGTCTAACCTCTTTCTTACCCCTTTAGGTAATTTGAAAAAGGATAGCATAAACATCGGAAGGCTTGTTAGGACCGAATTAACAAGAACCGGTCGGTCTCCATACGACAACATTTTCCCTTTCCAACAGCCGAGCTTGCCTTCGAAGCGGCATTCGACTGGTTGCATTCATCATTTTATAGTTTCCTATAATGAATTGGGACTCCTAGGTATTTGAAAGGAAGAGATCAGACTCGCAGCCGAAGATTGCTTGTATTGGTTCTCGACCTCCTTAGCCTTTCCAAAACAAAAAAATTCACTCTTGTGAAAATTTATTTTGAGGCCAGACAATTGTCCAAAAATGCAGAGGATGAGTTTCATATTAACTGCTTTTCCAAATCGTGCTCCATAAATAAAATCGTGTCGTCTGCGTATTGCAAAATAGATAACCCTCCCTCCACTAAGTGAGGTATGGACCACCTATCTGACCATGCTCCTTTGCCCGAGCAATAAGAATGGCCAACATGTCCGCCACGATATTAAAGGAGATAGCGGATCCCTTGGCGAAGACCCTTTTTAGTTTGGAAATAACCGATGTCATCATTTACTCTAATACCGACACTCCCCCCTGAACAAATTGCGTAATCCAATCACACCATTCTTGTGTAAATCCTTTCATACGCAAAGCTTGTTGGAGGAATGGCCATTTTACTTTATCATATGCCTTTTCAAAGTCAATTTTGAATATAACTCCATCCATCTTCTTCCTTTGAAGCTCATGGATGGTTTCATGGAGGACGACCACACCTTCTAAAATGTGTCTCCCTGGCATGAACGCTGACTGCGTCGGTCTAATAATCTTTTGAGCAATTTCAGTAATACGATTAGTATCTACTTTTGTAAAGATTTTAAAACTAACGTTGAGAAGACATATTGGTCTATATTGTTGAATCTGAACCGCATTTTGTTTTTTGGGAAGCAAAGTAATAACTCCAAAGTTTAGTTTAAACAAGGGCAAGTTTCCTTGTTTCAGCTGAACGAAAAGAGCCATTAAATCATCCCTAATAACCTCCCAGAAGGTCTTGTAAAATTCCGCAGGAAAACCATCTGGCCCCGGAGCCTTATTGAGTTCCATTTGAGAGATGGCCTCATACACTTCTTTCACTAAGAAATCAGCTGTAAGATTGCGTCAATTGCGGTATATCATGAGTCATGCTTTCATCGAGTACTATATCATTTGGGGCTGCATCCCCAAACAATTTCTTATAATATTCTGTAATGTATGTCTTTAAATTCGACTCGCCTACAATGGTTCCTTCGTCTTGCTCTAATTGAAAAATCTTCTTTTTCCTATGTTTGCCATTTGCTATGAGGTGAAAATATTTTGTATTATTTCCCCCCTCCTGGATATATTTTACTTTTGCTCGTTGAGCCCACTTGGTCTCCTCATCCTACGAAGACAGCAAAGTCGATCATTTGCCGCCTTCAAAGCATCCCGCTCCGACGAACTAAGCGGTGTGCTCTCAGCTTTAATGTCTAACAAATCGATGATTTTTAGCAATCTTTCTTTCTCCTGTTTATATTTCCCACTTTGGTTTTTAGCCCAGCCTTTAAGGTAACGCCTTAAGTGTCGTATTTTGTTTTGCCATATCTCTATAGGTGAGTTCCCGTTCACAACAGCCGCCACTCCGCCACCATTTCGTAGAAACCCTCGGTCCGAAGCCAAGATAGTTCAAACGAAAAGCGGGCATTATTACCTAGGTGTGCTTGTACCCCTGAATCCACGAAGAGAGGTGTGTGATCCGACCAGCTCTACTCAAGCTTGGACCGAAACCAAAGGAAATTTTTGTTCCCACTCAGTTGTTGCCAAAATCCTATTCAACTTTTCATATGTAGGAACGTCTCTCCTACTTGCCTAGGTGTATTGTCTTCCGGTCAATTCTATCTCTCGTAACTCTAGACTCTGGATGATGGCATTAAACATTATAGGCCATCTTGGATTGTATACTCTCGGTTTCTAAAAACTGCAAAGAAAACTAACTTCGGTGCTTGAGCTATTTTGTGCAAGGACTAGGGAGCATATTTCGAACTCGAATCCATATTTTTCTTTGGCTCTTAGCACAAAACAAACTCATGACTCGGGATAACCTGAGGAAAAGAAACATGAACAAACATATTGACTGCGTGTTTTGCTCGGAGAAGAAACTATTGACCATTTATTTTCCTTGGGAGCTTTGACCAGACAATTAGACAATACAATCTCGATTAATTTTGTCACAGTACGAATGATACATTAACTAGGCAATATGATTGAACACTACCCACATGACAAGGGTCCAGATTATAATTTTGCTGCAGTGGTGGCCGTACATTTGTTTCAGATTGTAACAAACTATGTATGACGGTGATCTCACCTTAAGAATATCCAGAGGAGAAAAAAGCACATTGCACTTCGGGTTTGATGATTCACCAAGCATGTTTACAAGCTGAAAGAAGAGAAAAACACATGGTCCAAAGGGATAATTTTGTTACTTTTTTACAGCACAAATTATAGACATAGTGCGTTGCATACGATGGCAATCTAGTCAATACTGTCAGCACTAAGCCATGTCCAGGCGTGGCTAGTGTGTGTATCGCGTGTGTGTGTGCGTGCGTTGTGTTTTAGCTGTTAGTTCGTTAGCGAGTTAGACGGGTGGTGACCGCGTCCAGCGGCTGTGCCGGCCGTGCCGTTGTGCGTCGTGTGCGCATGGAGTGGTGGAGCGGCGACGGGAGCGTGCTGGTGTGGTGGAGTGGGTGCGTGAGTGCGCGTGGTGCGCGCGCTCGGAGCGCGGGCGTGGCATCGTGGATGCGAGGCCGGGGCGCCTATAAAACCCCACCCCCTGTACTCCATTGAACTGTGGGTCTCGAGTTCGAGCTTGAGAGAGAAAGGCGTTCGTGCGCTGAAAATCCACCGTGTCCAGTGTGTCTCCTTCTTCCTCCTCCGTTCGAGTGTTGTGAGAAGTGAGAGAGAACTAGGGTTTCAGGAAACCACAAATACCTCTGGATAGAAATCTTTTCTCCCTGGCAAAGAGTAGATAACCAAATGATGTCCTCCCCTGATCTGCATATATAACACAAGAGTTTAGACATTGAACAAACAGACACTCAAGTGCATGCTTGTGAAATGACAGGAATAACACGACATAACAAGTCATCGAGGGCCTTTTAGATGTTATGACCTTATATCTGTGGAAGAAGTGAGATCTCTCACTATAGAGCAAGATCTTCTTCTGGCCCTCAAAAAACCAGAGTCTGGCACGAGATATATCCGGTTGTGACGTAGCCCTGATATATATGAGCACATATACAGTTAGTATATGCATACGACCAAAAACAGATTCTCGAAAAAACAAAGACTCAGAGCAGATCCAGTTTAGTTAATTAAAAAAAAACTAGCAGAAAAAGGAAGGTGCACTTACTCTCCAATTCTACAGAAAGACGCGTCCTGAGATTTTAAAAAATTGCTCATCCTAATATATTCAAAGTAGGAACTTACGAACAGCAAAACACCACCCTGCATATTTCACTATACAATTAGATAAACTTGAACATGACTTCCAAACTAATAATATATTCAAAATAGGAACTGTCGAATCATTATGGAAATCTAGAAGACGAAGTGTCAGATAACGCATATTTCCCCCCAACACAAAATTATTTCAAGACACGTTTTGCTGATCTACCAATAAAATTTATTGCAAAAAGCACAAAATTCTGGTACATTCTCTCAAATACTTTTGTAGAACTATCCTGGCTAATAATAACATTAAGTGAACTACATGTGATGACAAATTGTACATCCCACTATTAACAAATTTTCCTATGTTTGGTTGCATACATCCAAAATATTGTGTGCTATCAGATGCAACCAATGGTTTTCTTGAACTCTTCCACCCATCAACATTTTAATTACCAGGGCCTACTCCTCCAGGTGGACATTTGAAACTAATACTTTGCATACGTCCAAAATATTGTGTGCTATCAGATGCAACTAATGGTTTTCTTGGAACTCTTCCACCCATTGGCATTTTAATTACCAGGGCCTACTCCTACAGGCTGCAGGTGGACATTTGAAACTAATACTCCCACCAACTTCGAGAAGTACCAAATGCAAGTGAACATGACAGCACTGAAGATATCACAAAATAAGAAAAAACAATACCTCATCTGACTCCTGAATCTTTGGGAATACCTGGAATAATAAATCACAAAATAGTAAATAATATACATATATAGGTGCCACAACATTATAGTAAGAGCTATTCCATGTTTCTAACAATCAAGAGTCAAGACCAACGGTGTAAAAAAACGTATGACTGCAGAATTGTACACAGCACCTAACACTCAAAGAAATTATCTGTGACAGTGAGTCATGATATCGTGTGGGCTTAGCACTTCTGTGTAGTACCAGATGTCCCAGATTGCTCTGCCCGAGCTTGTTACTACATCTCAGTGTAGCTACGCACTCTGTCATACAATTGTCACAAACATGGAATTCCATGCCAAGTTTTTGATTAGTGACAGAGCACTGAATCTGGGTAATTGGGTTGAAACTTATTACAGGGTGGATGCATAGGGGCATTGCTTGTTCCGTATCCTAGACCACATTTTTTTCTCGGAGTAATTGCCAAATATGAATACAAATGGGAATAGTATAAATCGGTTAGTATGGAGCAAATCAAATACGGACATTCTCAGATGGCATGTATGTAGTAACTAGATTCAATGACAAATATTGGTTGGATACTGTG
Organism: Poa pratensis; assembly: GCA_947311845.1. NCBI lineage: Eukaryota > Viridiplantae > Streptophyta > Magnoliopsida > Poales > Poaceae > Poa > Poa pratensis. The sequence continues at coordinate 92,181,188 of CAMZMU010000027.1, forward strand.
CCAAGTCCAGATAAGAATTTAGGTTGGTTGTCATTACATAATTATTTACATACAGTATTTAATTTCACACATGAATTATATAGTGCAAAGGTGAGTGATAGTTTTGATAATGATCTGAGTGCGTTAAGTTCCATAATGCATTATTTAGATGAAATACGGGCACAGAATGGCTCACCCTTGTGCAGAAATAATCAAAGCGGGCATCATCAGATTCAGCAACAGAAGATGCATCAAACCGTTCATACACCTGTGTAGTGATTGGACAATGAAAAACATGTAATTTAATCGTCTGTTGAATGAGTTCATCCAAAATTTGTAAATATATACAAGGAACAAGCCTCAATATCTGGCATCAAAGTTTTGTTAGGCTGGACATATCCACACAGCAAATTTGCAATGATGCGACAGAGTATGAAGACATAAGGAATTAACTGACCTGCCGTACTTCAAGCTGTATTTTGGGAAGAACACCTGTAAACTCAGTAACCAGCTTAACCTAAAAAAGTTGAGTTCCAGCATGTTAGAAACATGAGTCCAACACTGCAAATGGATTGATTAGCAACTTTCAGCCTGCTACATACCTTTCCCTCAAAATTTAAGCATGATCCGTTGAATAAAGCATTCATCTCTGCACAGCAGGCAAAGAATTGAAACACAAATAGGTTTCATAAATAAATAAGTAGCTTACAATGTGAACATAGAAGATGAACTTTATGCCGCAAAAGCGAGGAGAATATATTTGGAGCCAAAGTATGATGGTCCACATGCACAACAACTAACGCAAGCAACTTAAATACCAAAGTACCAGGCATAATTCCAGTGAACAAATACACACTAGCAGAAACAATGATAGTGATCGAAAATATAAATTCTGTCATGACTAAAATAATAACTTGTATAATTCTAGTTGATATCCAGACTTCCATTGGATGATCAAAGCTGAAGACCAGAAAATACAGTCAAAATTATGGTCACGGTTCCAAGTGAAATTCCATACCTGGCGTAAGATACGAGCTTAGGATAATTGTTTGCCGATAGTAACGTGCATGCTGATCCAAGTACCTTAGAAAAATAAATGAAAATGTAAGAAGCATATAATTGACCTCGTAAACATCCAAATAAGAACAAATTGCAAGTTATTTTGCTATTCACAACAGTAAGTTGACGACTTGATGTCTTTGATGCTTCCACCAGCCACTCCCCAGCCCTGCCAGCCCCTCCCACGCACCATGGATCCCTCCTCCCCGTCCTCCGCCGACCGGGTTTCCCTCGACGGCCGCTACTATGACTCCGAAGGTGGGAGCTCATCGCGCTCCTACAGCGAGATCGCGCGGACGCCGCCACGCCAACGGGACGCGCCCCCAGCGCCGGCGCCTCCGGGCCCCGCGGCGGTGGCTCCCCGTGGCCCTGTGGCGTCGCGCCTCGGTCCCCGATCGGAAGTCCACCGCGTTCCCAACGCACCGGAGGTCGACGCCGATGGATTCCAGCAGCCGCGCCGCAAGAACCGGCGCCGACCTCGCCGTGCGCCCGCGCCGTGGCCCTCTAACCCGCATCCGCGCAGCCCTTCGCCGGAGGAGATCGCCGGACTTTGCTTCCGCTGCCTCGACCACCGTCATCGCGTTCGTGACTGCGAGGGCGACATCCGCTGTCGCCGCTGCCTGGTTTCCGGCCACGACTCTCGTGGCTGTGATGCATACCATCGCAGTATCGGCCGTGCACCACCGTCACGGGCCACCCCTCCGCCACCACCACCGCCTCCGCCTCCACCTCCGGTCGCGCCCACGCCTGCCGCTGATCCGGCGCGGATCATCATGGCACGCACCGTCGAGATGGAAGAAGCAGAACAGGTGCTCTCCCGCGCCATGGTTGCCACCATCACAGGCACGAGGCCAAGGGTGAACGGCGACGAGATCGCCAACATGCTGTACTCCAAGTTCCAGTTTGAGGAAGGGGACTTCACCATTCACACGCATCATCCGGAAGATTTCCCCATCCTCTTTAGTACCCAAGCTGCCAAGGACCGCATGAATGGAGATCATCTCGTCAGCTGCCCGACCTTCACGCTGTCAATCAGGCCCTGGTGCAAGCTCGCCCATGCAGGCTGCGGCGGGTTCGAACACCGCGTCGAGCTTGAGCTCCGCGGCATCCCTGCCCATGCTTGGCACGTTGCTACAGCAGAGCACATCCTTGGCTCCAGCGTCTGGGTTGAGCGCCTCCATCCGCGGACTCGTTCCCGCGAAGACCTCGCCACTTTCAGGCTTGCTGGCCGCACTCATGACCCAAAGGCTATCCGCCACGCCGCCGTACTGGAGATCGCGGAGGTCATCCCTGGCCGCACTGCCTCCGATGCCCCGACAGTGCGGACACTTACCTACCCCATCACCATCACCTTGGTTCGCACCGAGATCGACCGCAATCGAGCTCGGGACACCCATGGCGAAGGGGGTGGAGATGGCAGCACTGGAGCCAATGGAGGAAACGGTCCTGAAAACGAGCCTAGCCCAGGACGTGGACGTCGACGCAGCCGCAAACGCCGTCGAACAGACCACCCCACGGGACGTGCGGATGGCATGGCGGTGGATGCCATTGGATGGCGCGCCGAGAACCGAGCTCTTCGTGCAGATGGCATCGCCATGGCCTCCTCTTGGGGGCCGAAAGCAGCTGAGCCACCGCCTGTATGCCGCCCTGCTGCCACAATGCTGCCATGGCCCAAGAACCGTGGGACACGCAAACCACGTCGCCAAGCCAAGCAAGGAACGTTACAATATAGGGTGAAACAGCGCCCAGCCGACGCCACGGCCACTTGCCCTGCAATTTCGGAGGACACCAGCATCGGGACACGACCAAGCTCGCCAGCTCCTTTGGAGTCCACCTCTGGCATGTCCAGCACGAGCCCTAGGCGGGAACACATTGTTTCTGGCAGCGAGGTAGCCGACTCCCAGCTGGCCAGCCCTCTGGCCTCTGACTGCGAGGTGCCGGACTCCCAGCAGGCCGGCCCTTTGGTCTCCGACAGCGAGGTGCCGGACTCCCAGCCTGCTAGCCCGGCTCCCAACGACGATCCCCTGTCGACGCCAAACAGCACTCCATCAGACAAGGATGAGGCAACCAAGCACTCCAGTTTGGAACATAATGTTGTCTCTCAGACTGAAAATGGCACCGAGAATGACGCGCCAACTTTGGATGATCGAGGGGCTGGATCACATACCTTGGCAGAGCAATCTCACGAGCTTGTCCAGAGGACCATGACAGTCACTTCACCCAACAGGGGCACTCCCGTGCGACCCATCTCCATCCTTCAGCGTCCGTCGCCCATGACACTGGACTTGCTACGTTCGCCGAATCGCTTCGCCTCGCCACCCGTCACACTCCGCCGAGCCAGAGCTCGTACGGCCCAGCAGCCACAGTCTCTGACGCTGGGCGATTTCTTAACTGAGGCGACGAAGCACCTTGTTGACGTGCTGCCCACTCCGGGGAAGCGTGGCCGACGCCCGCTGTCATTTGAGCCTCCACGCCGAGGCCGCTCCGCTGCTTCTGCTGCCACCACCACGCCATCGGCCGCCCCGGTGCCGCCCACTGCTGAACGGCGCGCCCTTGTGCAAGTCATGCGCACACTGGGAATCGTGGGTGTCGACCAGGTCATCACAGCTGCGGAGATGAAAGCTTATGACGGAATTTTTAGCACCCCCATCTCGTTCACAGTGCTATCTGCTATTGCTGCATTGGTGAACCGTAAGCTGCCCGAGGATGTGACGGCTGCACCGTCCGTCACATTGGCACCTGAGGTTGTGAGCGAGGCCTAGCGCACTCGCCGCCACGCCCCGTCGATCATATTGCTTATGGATCACGGCCTCAAGATTGTAATTTGGAACGTTCGTGGGCTGAACGCGCGAGCGCGCCGCTTCGCCATTAGATCGCTGATTGCCACATCCGGCGCCTCCATTGTTTGCTTCCAGGAAACGAAAATGGCCTTGATTTGCTCGCCTGTCATCCTTGATTGTTTGGGATCGGAATTCGACGAGTATGTCTACCTACCGGCGATAGGCACCCGTGGGGGCATCCTCCTCGCCTGGAAGAGCAGGGACGTGACTATCTCAGACCAGGAGTTCACCACAAACGCGATCACCGCCAAGGTTGCGACGAGCACCGGGACCCCATGGTGGTTAACTGTGGTCTACGGACCGCAGGACGACGCTGACAAGGTGGCTTTCTTGCAAGAGCTGCGAGACATACACATCGACTGCGCGGGTCCTTGGATGATTTGTGGTGACTTCAATCTCATCCTCCGCGAAGAAGACAAGAATAATGGCATTGTCAACAGACGCATGATGGGAAAATTCCGCCGCTTGACCAACGATCTCGCGCTTAAGGAGGTCTACTTGAATGGACGCCGCTATACTTGGTCGAATGAGCAGTCACCTCCGACGCTGGTTCAGCTTGACCGTGTGCTTTGCACATCGGATTGGGAGGACACGCACGGTGAATGCCACTTACGCTGCCTGTCTGCCGTTGTCTCTGATCATAGTCCACTGCTGTTGGACTGCACGCCCATGCCAACAGCTCACCGACGATTTCAGTTCGAGGAGTTCTGGCTGCGCATGGAGGGTTTTCAGGACACGGTGGCCGCGGCCTGGGCATCCGTAGATGCCGCTGACCCCTTCCAACGCCTGGTACTACGGCTACAGGCCACTGCACGCAGGCTGTCTAGTTGGAGTGCCCGCACGGTCGGAAGTGTGAAGAACCAGATGGCAATCGCTCGAGAGCTGATCTCGCGATTTGACAAGGCCCAAGAAGATAGAATCCTTACCCCCCACGAAGACTGGCTTCGTAAACAGCTCAAAATCTGGTATCTGGGACTCGCGTCGCTGGAAAGAACTATTGCTCGTCAACGCTCTCGCATCGCTAACATCAAAGACGGCGACGCCAACACCACCTTCTTCCACCGCCAGTGCACCTACCGACGGCAGAAAACTAGGGTGTTCAGCCTCGAGGCGAACGGACGTATGCTCACTGAGCACGCGGAGATGGCAGAGGCGGCTTTTGAGCACTATGATGCGCTGCTGGGCACGGCCGTTGAGAGGGATCATTCCATCGAGCTGGAGCACCTGATTGAGCCCAGCCATCTAGAGGACCTGGAGGCACCCTTCAGCTCCGAGGAAATCTGGGCCACAATCAAGCAAATGCCGGCAAGGAAGGCGCCGGGACCCGACGGGTTTACCGCCGATTTTGTGCGCGCTTGCTGGAGTGTTGTCAAACAAGACTTCACCGACGTGTTTCAGCAGCTATACGAGATGAGAGGACGTGGGTTCAATCGACTGAATCAAGCCTTGCTCACCCTGATCCCGAAGAGTGCCGATGCGAGACAACTTGGTGACTACAGGCCAATCAGCTTAATACACATTGTGGCGAAAATCTTCGCCAAAACCTTGTCACTACGACTCGCCCCGAAGCTCGATGCACTAGTCAGCCGCAGCCAGAATGCGTTCATCGCAGGACGGTGTTTACATGACAACTTCATCTTGGTGAAGCAATCTGCCCGGCTCCTACACCAGCTCGGCGCCCCAAGAATCCTCCTTAAGCTTGACCTCGCGCGCGCCTTCGACTCCCTAGCATGGCCCTTCCTCTTTGAGGTTCTGCGACAATATGGGTTCGGCGATAGGTTTCTGGAGTGGATTGCCATCCTATTCAGGTCTGCTAGTACTCGCGTCCTCCTGAACGGCGTCCCTGGCCCCCCCATCTGGCACCGTCGCGGGTTGCGCCAGGGAGACCCGCTCTCGCCACAGCTGTTTGTGCTCGCCGTCGACGTGCTGGAACGGCTGGTGCGACGCGCAATTGGCCTGGGCATCCTGGCACGGCTGCACCCCAACCGCACGATGCCCTCCATGTCCCTATACGCGGATGATGTCGTGCTCTTCTGCCATCCCACGGCCAGCGACGTCTCTGCCGTTAAGGAGATCTTTCTCCTGTTCGGCCGGGCTTCCGGTCTGTTGGTGAACTACACAAAGAGCTCCGCCTCGCTGCTGCACTGCGACATCAACGCTGCGACGCCGATCATCGCCCACCTGGGATGTCCCATCATGGACCTACCGATCAAGTACCTTGGTATCCCCATCACCATTCACCGACCCTCAACGGCGCAGCTGCAGTCGCTTGTGGAGTCGATCACCGGGCGGCTACCAACTTGGAAAGCGAAGCTGATGACGAAGACGGGGCGGCTGGCATTCGTCAAGGCGGTGCTGGCTGCCATCCCAATCCATCAACTCCTCGCCTACGCTCCGTCGAAGAAGGTTCTCCGCCAAATAGAGAAGATCGAACGTGGCTTCCTTTGGGCTGGTCGAGCTGAAGCCAATGGAGGTCACTGCCATGTCAATTGGCGGAGGGTCTGTCGTCCAATCCCTCTTGGCGGCTTGGGAGTACAAGACCTGGAGCGCACAGGGATTGCCTTGCGCTTGCGATGGCAATGGTTCGCGAGAACTGACACGGATCGTGCATGGAAGGGCCTTGATCTGCAATTCTCCACCCATGAACGTGACTTGTTCTTCATCTCCACCACAATGGCCGTGGGGAATGGCTTGATGGCTCGTTTCTGGGAGGACCGCTGGATTAACGGTAGATCAATCCGGGAGCTGGCTCCGGCTCTGTATGCATGCGTCCCCAAGCACCGCCGCAAGGTTAGAACCGTCGCCATTGGTCTCCAAGACAATTTCTGGGCTCGCGACATCCAAGGCACCATTGGCATTGTGGAGATCGGACAATACCTTCAGCTATGGCAGGAACTCGAGCACTTCATCCTCACGGACAGGCCCGATCAACTGCGCTGGAGATGGACTGCTGACGGCATCTACACAGCCAGCTCGCCTACGACGCCTCGTTCCAGGGCTCCATCACATGCGCCTCATGGAAGCTTACCTGGAAATCTTGGGCGCCGCCGAAAGTAAAATTCTTCCACTGGCTTGCTGGCCTCAATCGCTGCTGGACAGCCGACAGGTTAGCGCGCCGTGGCCTGCAACACCACCCTCGCTGCCCCCTCTGTGATCAGGTCCCCGAGACGATGCACCACTTGCTATTGGAATGCCCGTTCACTAGACAGACATGGCATGAGGTTCTCGCATGGCTCAGGGTGCCAATTGTAGCACCAAACTGCGAGGACTCACTCATGACCTGGTGGGGCCGTACCAAGCAGGACACGCCCAAGCCAATGCGGAAGGGTCTCGCCTCCATTTCACTCCTAACGCCATGGATGATCTGGAAAATGCGCAACGAATGCGTCTTTGAAGGAGCGCAGCCCCTTGTCAACTCTGTGGTCGCCAAGATCAAAGACGAGGCTAGGATGTGGGCTAGAGCTGGAGCACTTGGCCTTCGGGTCATTTTGCCTCCATCCTGGGACGTCCACTGATTTACACTTGTACTTTCTCCTCCTAGGAGGATTGTAACCGAACTTTCTACCTTTTCAATGAAATAAAACGCAATGTCATTGCGTTTTCTCTCAGTAAGTTGACGACTTTAGATAGAGGTACGAGGCCTTAGAGCATGGCATAGATAAATAAAAGTAAAAATAATTACCATGGCCTAATCCGCATCACATTGGCTACATGTTCTTTTGATGGCAACTGATTTAGTTGTTCAAGAACGGCATGGAGATGTGACCAATTCTACATCCATAGATAACAGTCATTTGCACCAGCAGGCGTCAGCAAACATGTAGAGCAAAGTATTAGAGATGGAGATTAACCTGCATAGATATCACATCTGCGTGATCAACCACCACTATCTGCACAAAACAAATGTACTGATGGTTAAGACCTCGTCAAAAATGAGAAACAACGGAATCATGTGTCCACCTGGTGTTCCTTATAAATGTTCAGTTTGAAATATATAGTTCCTTCAAAATGATAGAAAAATACTTGCAATGTTTTCAGGATGAAAAGATGACCACCGATTAGAAACTTAATCATTTTTTCCATGTGAACATAGACGATTTACATATAATGATGGTACATAAATGAAATAATGTATAGGAAAGGATATACTAGTAAATAAAAAAAGTGTATATCGATTAGAGTGGAACTAACCTCGATCGATGACAGGAAATCGGAATCATTTTCCTTGGCACGTCCCTTCTTCTTGATATCTTCACCTCCATCGATTTTCTGATATCAGACAGGCATAATAAGGTAGAGCATACTCTTCAGCAAGAATGTGCACACTTAATCAGAATGACAATACAGAGATGAGATGGATTTGTAAGCAAAGTAATGTGAGGCACAACAAGATCAAGTTTCTATTACAAATGAAACTGGCACAATGATGGAATAATAACAAAACCGATTTGTTGTTAGGGATCAACTGGAAAGCAGGATCTTGTTTTATTTCTTCCAGTGAGAAGCACCTACTCAGTGGATTGGCAAATCCAACAGCATATTGACATGTACCTCATACCTTTAAGTGTGTTCCTCTTCTCCCTGCATCAAAGCCACCTCCCTACCTAAACACCCTTCTTCATCAAACTCCCTTTTCACAAGAACACCTTCCTACCATAGTTGCTGTTTCCGGAGAAGCCAGAGCCTTAGCCCCCTGTCCATTCTGGCTAATTTTTTTTAATAATACATTTTTTAAATTAAATTCGAAAAATATTACGCAAAATAACGACACCAACAACAACAAAGCCTTATTACGCAAAATAACGAAATTTCAAAAATAATACGGCATCGGCCAGGGCTGGGCCGATTAGAGCCAGTCGGCCAGAGCTGGGCCGATAAGGCCTTATCGGCTCTGTCTAAGCCGACATGGTCGCATGGTGGGCCAGGCCTGCGTCCGACAGGCCGTCACGAGTCACGGGTGGGTACTAATCGGCCAACTTTTAGCCGACAGGCCTGTCGGCCAGTACTGGGCCGATAGGGTGCTGGATAAGGCCAATCCTGGCCACATCTTCTTCCTCGCGTCCTCTCTCTCTTTTTCTTCTTCCTCTCGAAAACCAGCAGCTCCTTGCTGCGTTTCAGCGGCGATCTGTCCATCCAGCCACCAAATCTTCCTCCTAGAAATGTTAGAGAGTTAAGGCAGCTCAGATATACAGATGGGTTAGGTTTTTGTGTGATTTCGTGTTGTTTGGTTGGAGCAATGATGGAGTTTAGGTGGAGGTTCGTGTAGGGTGGTGGTGGTGCAGCGTGGTGGTGGTGGTGCAGCGTGGTGGTGGTGGTGCAGTGGTGTTGCTGGCGGTGCAGCGGTGGTGGTGACGGTGCTGGTCCATTGAATCGGCACGCTTCAAGGGTATGCGTTTATCTGGCTAATTAGGGTTTACTGTTGCGCTAGTAATATTAAGTATATAGTTGTTCCCGGTTATAACAGTTAATTGGTGTCACATTTTTAGGTTGTTGAGATGAGTAATTTAGTGAAATGTTTGTTTTACTATGGTCCTGGCGAAGTTGTGGTAAATGAGCATGGAGCTGATTTGGGTGAGTTTCGATGGTCAGAGTTGGAACTGAGTGACCCAGAAACATGGTCTATAAGTCAGCTGAAAGATTGGTTGGCAGCGTGTTTAGGGCTTAATCCTCAAACAGACACTGTCGGTGTGCATGCACTGTGGACGAAGACAAGGTCCCCGGTGTTTTTTTATTTGAGGCCGATAGAGCGGACCTCTCAGATGGTGCGATGGTTGCAAGGCTGCGCAAGCAGGGGATGTACCCCTCATGCCTTACTGATACCTGTCGCGAAGGAGGTGATTCCGCCTGAAGGCGAGGGAGGGCACGATCCTGGCCAGAGTAGTCAGGAGATGCAATTTTCTGGACATGATTATAATCAGGGAGATGTTGGAGGTGGTGGTTATGAATCTGGCCAAAATAGTCAGGCAGAGCAGATGGAAGAGGGAGATGTTGGAGGTGGTACTTATGAATCTGGCCAAAATAGTCAGGCAGAGCAGATGGAAGAGGGAGATGAAGATGGTGCTGAGGCAGCTGCAGACGATGTATTCCAACAAATGATGGAAGAGGAAGACGAAGATGGTGGTAGTGCTTATGGGCATGATTCCGACGAGTCGGATGACGAACATGTGGTGCCAAATCCTGCGTCATGGAGTCATGATTTCTCGTCGTCAATGACAGTGAACGATGGTCATGATTCTGCCTGGGAATACCATCAGAACCAGGTTGCTGCGGGTGCTCTATATACCGACAAGCAACATTTGCAAGACGCAATCATTAAGTGGGCAATGTCGACTTGCAAGACATTCAAAACCAAGGTGTCGAGTAAAAAATATCTGACAATGGAATGTGAGGTAGCAGGGTGTCCTGGAAGGGTGCACGGTTATCGTCCTCACTTCGGCATAAACTGGAAAGTGAGCGACGTAGTACAGCACACATGTAGAATTGAAAGTATTCCTCAAGATCATCGTAACATTTCGTCGACGCTTATAGCTCGGTTGCTGTACTCAGAAATAGTACAGGGCAAAGCTATGGAAGCGAAGGCTATTCAGCATAAGGTGTTCACCAGGTTCAAGTACAAAATATCTTATGGCAAAGCTTGGAGGGCTAAGCAGATGGCACTTGAGAAAAGATTCGGATCGTTCCTAGACTCATATGACTCAGTTGTTCGGCTCCTCCACACATTGCAGGCCCGTAATCCAGGCACATATGTTGACGTCAAACACTTTTGGATGGAAGAGTTTCCAAACGTAAAGGTGTTGCATCGTGTGTTCTTCTCTTTCGGTGTATGCATAGAAGCTTTCACTCACTGTCGACCAGTTATCTGTGTTGATGGTACATTTCTTACTGGGAAGTATAGGGGACAGATCTTGACTGCCATTGGTCAGGATGGCAACAATCAGATCGTGCCACTTGCATTTGCTTTTGTGGAGAGCGAGAACACTGAAAGTTGGACTTGGTTCTTCAGGCAGCTTAAAATAGCAGTAGTAAAAGATAAGCCGAACGTGTGCATCCTTCATGACCGCCATGCTGGTATACTGAACGCCGTCAAGGCACTCACAAACCCTGTGGCCGCGGAAGAAACGCCATGGCTAGACCTGCAGAGTCGTTGGTGCATGCGCCATTTGGGGGCCAATTTTTTCTCACAGTTCCGAGATAAGGCTTTGATGAATCTATTCAAAAAACTATGCAAGCAGAACCAATTCTGGAAATACACATTCATACGTGGTAAGCTTGATGACTTCACTAACCAGCATGTTAGGCAGAGGAGAGCTGCACGAAATGTTGCAGTAGCAGCACATGTGCAACTTGTGGCGCAACAGCTAGCAACCGGACCTCCACCAGCTGAGGATGTACCTGTTGGGCTTTGTGACTTGCCAGGATTTGATCCGCCTGGTGTTAGGAGAAAGACTGGGAGGTTGATTAAAAACTTTCAGCAGTGGATAGAGCACGAGCCTCTTGAGAGGTGGTCTTTGCTGCACGACACTTATGGAGCCAGGTACGGTGTTATGACTACCAACCTGGCTGAAACATACAACTTTGTTCTGAGAGGAAATAGGGCATTGCCACTTACAGCCATTGTGGAGGGTATTTTTGAGGGCACAGTCAAGTACTTCAGAGAAAGACGCCAGAAAGCTCACTTGCATATCGTAAACAACCCGAACACACCTTTTTGTGAGAAGATTACGGAGTACATGGATAGGAAGATGGCAAAAGCTCGTACTCATGCTGTGCAGGCCATAGGAAATCAAGAAAGGAGGTTCGAGGTACGCTTACCTTCTGACAAATTTGGTTGCGGAAATCAGCTCAGAACGCATGAGGTGAGAATTGGAAATGAAGCCCGACCAACATGTGACTGCACATGCAATAAACCAAAATTGCTTCACCTGCCCTGCTCCCATGTATTGGCTGCGTGTGGGCAACTCGGACTGTCAGCCAGCTCGTTCGTTTCACCATATTATTTTAACGAGTCTGTTCTTAATACCTGGACCGGTGAAATGGTGGGATTTCGAGCTGTGGGTAATTTCAACACGGTTGACCCTAATGAAAGGCAGTACATCCCCGACCCAAGGCTACTGCGTCCTGGTAGAGGTAGACGACCGTGCAAGCGTATCAGAAATGGTATGGATGAATCTGAAGCCGGAGGCCCAACAGTGCAATGTTTCTTGTGCAATGATTTTGGTCACAGGGACACTGGTTGTACCAAATTCCCACCTACGAATGCTGCTCCGGCAACTAGAGCAGCTGCTCCACGTGGGCGAGGCAGGCGAGGACCAAGAGGAAGGGGAAGAAACTAGGATATGTTTTAAATTTGGACTGTGCTTTTATTTGTAATAAATGTGGATCAATGTTTTTATCTGTAATATGTGTGGATCAGTGTTTTAAATTTAGAGTTTAATTTCATCTGTAATTAGTCTCCATCTGTGTTTTAAATTTAGACTTTCATTTTATCTATAATTTGTATGCATTTGTGTTTAAAAAAGGAGGGGGTGTGGAGGAAAAACGCCTTATCGGCCCAGTTAAGGACGACAGCACCCTATCGGCCCAGTCTTGGCCGATATGGTCTAGTCGGCTTAGCCCTGGCCGATAAGCTTCTCTGACACGCGCGGGCGTCGGCCGACGGCCTTATCGGCCCAGCTCTGGCCGACAGGCTCTAATCGGCCCAGCCCTGGCCGAGGCCGTATTATTTTTGAAATTTCGTTATTTTGCGTAATATTTTTCGAATTTAATTTAAAAAATGTATTATTAAAAAAAAATAGCTCCATTCTGTATCATAATATGGTGTGTGCCTCTCTGTAGCTACAGAAATTTAATTCTCTTGAGGTTACAACCTCCATTCTCAGGTACCGTAAGGTGTATCGACATGCTCCATGGCCTTCCTCCAACGCCCTGTATAACTAGCCCATGTCTAGCTGCCTTTCCAAACAACAGTCTGACTTGCTAACGTTCTCACTCCATTTCTACGCCATCATTACTGGCCAGCCTATACGAGTGTTGCCTTGGGAGCTGTCAGTCCTGCCACCCAATAGCCTCACACAGTTGGGACAGCAAAATGCCCCGAATATAGGGCCTGGAGGCTAGCTGAACCCCTCAGGTGTTTGTGCAAAACTGGGATAGTACTTTCTAGCTGTTCCGTACTCCCTCGGTTCCATTTTATTAGGTGTATCTTTTCATGCACGGTGACCATGGCACTGATTTGAGGATAATTTGGGGGCAATAATACCCCTGGTTACAACGTTGATTAGAGGATAATTACCAGCGGCTAATCAATGATCCTTCAGATTCAGGAGGAGTATAATCAGCATCTACTGGGATAGAACGGAAATACACCTAACAATTCAGAATTTACCAACAAAACAAACACCTAATAAAAAGGACAGTAAACTGTGTGCAGTGCTAATTGGACAGTAAACTATCAGGTGTCACCAGAACGGTAACAATATACAGCTGCTGGATGCATGAATAATCATGACTAATTGAGTATACTAAGAAAACCTTTTGTTGAAGAATACTTACAAGTTTAAGCGCTAAAGGAGATGCCACTATGATATCAGAAGCATAGAAGTTACTGTATAGCTTCACAGATTTCCTGCAGAAGCATTGGTTAAAACATTAACTTTTAAGAAGCCTTATTTATGTGAATATAGAGTCCAACAAAAAAGCTTAAATGTCAATGTGTTAACAACAATGATTTCAAGGGCATCATTTTTGCTGAAGGCATAAGATTTCACAATGCAGAATATCAAAGAGAGATCACAAAACACAAAAGATGTTACAACATTCTATAAAATCCAGTTTGTGGACTGAAATATTTACTGGATAAGAGATTTAACTAACATAAAGTAAGCTTTACTAGAGAAAAGAAGTTAAATGAAGATATAAACTGGGACAAATATTTACGGCACTACTAAGAAGTAGCATTTCTTTTATCGTGATCTGGTGAGATGTCTTAGTTAGAAAAACATATTTCAAAGCAAACAATCACTAAACTATAATGGTTTCATAGGCCAGATGCTCTACCACAGAGAGAAATTTCCATATCACTGGTAAATCTGCTTTAGCGTGTGGTGGAAATAGCTGCTGAAGTGTGTTCTGCTAAGTTGTGCATTGTATCAGTTTCGTAAGCTAACAAGGCTTTTAAAGGTGCATGATATAAGATTTTAAAACCCTTAAAACGAAACTTCAAACTGATGATGCCCAATGAGTAACAAATATTTCAAATTTTCAATTGACAGATTTGGCATGAAAAGAGTTTCACAATCTAGCAACACATAATTTTTTACTTGCAAGTTTATGTACATAGGAATAGTCAAAGCAGTGTTGTGCCCAAACTGTAGCTTTTTAGGGCAGAAAAGGTATTATGAAATTACCGACTATTAACACGTTCTAGTTTAAAATTAAGACCAAAATATACAGCTTGCTTCCATAACTGATCCACAAATTGTTGCTGTGACACCTAAAACACTAGTTACCATAAGATAGTGGAACATAATACTTCAGAATATGGAGACTACTGAAGTAAATCGCCGAACTTTAGCCAAGCAAGTAGCATATTATCCTTGTTTAGTGATATACAAATTCAGTCAAATAAAGGTCCATGAACGAAGGAGAAATAAGATTCACACTACTGAAGAAAAGTCTGAATAAACAGCAAACCAATATTAATTACAATTTCTCAGTTCATTCTGCTGAGCATTTGATTATGCATTTGACATATCCATGTTTACTTCAGAAGCCTGTGATAGGCCATGAAAATGAAGAAAACAAATAGAGCTGTTGACAAAAAACATGGTGGGCGCACTTGTCTCCACAACTAGAAATTTTTTATGAGGCAGTATTAACGATCTAGCACACTTACTTTGTATATTTTATCCCAAAAAGAAAGTGATCTTCAACATCCCCAGCAAAAAGAAGGTTAAAATCTGCGGGTTTTGAGGTATTTTCAGCCTCCTCTTCATCATCTGATTCATCAAACTCTTTTTTGAATAGTCCCATGGCATTATCCTATAAATGAACGAATTCTCTCTCTCTTAATATCAGAGTAAAATAATCACTGAACCAGCAATCACAAATTTATACATAATTATTTGCCGATTCAAATGAACATGATGTTTAACTGTTGTCTGTAAGAGTAACTGCAAAAGTAAAAGTGCACCTTTTGTGTCAGTGGAGATAATTGGATTAATCTCTTTACTAAACGCCGTGCAATGCTTTTGAGAGGTAACAAGAAAAGAACCTGGGAGCATGATAAAACAAAAGAAAAGAGCAATAAGTTCAACAGATAAAGATACAGAAAAAATACTTGTATAATGGAGTGACAACATGATAGAAATACTGGCAGGTAACATTTACTATGAACAGATAATTCATAGCATTAATGTGAAATGATCGTGCAACTATCTGTAGCACCACACACATCTATGCAAGATAATGTATCAAATAAGATACTGTTTGCTCATTTGTGTTCCCACTCAATACCTTTGGACGTGTAAAACCCTGATCACGGTATGAGTTGTCATCCAGAATATCTGTGTTAGCATCATTCCTAAGCTTTGCGTCGTTTTTAATGACAACATCTCTTGTTCTATGAACATGACTCAACTGCCATTGCAATAACATTGCACATTAGCCAGCATCATAACAGGTACAGTAAAAATATTACCAAACAGGGATTTTGAAACTTACAGCATGCATAATATATGCATCCATAGTACTGGAATCCACCTTACTACCCTTATGGTAAAATGGCTTCTTATTACAATACATAATGTCACGATAACTATTACCTGTAATGGATTAGAATTACACTTAATATAATTGACAGAGAGATCATACATCATTTTAGCCAGGGAACATGACATGAAAAGCCATAATTTATCTTACGAGTATGTAACTTGGTATGCTAAAAGCCTAAAACCATATTGGTAACAATTATTTGATTCAAAATAGCAAGAATATCCAAAACAGATGTGCACAACAGAATCTATAGTACAAGGGAACCAGAAAGGGTACTTTCTCTCTCTATATACAAAATTTACTAAGACAGGCACCTGACAAAGTAGGTATATACGACCATTTCTCAAGGGCATTAACTGTTTAAGAAGTTGGTATTAACTTGTTTTGCAGAGGGCACACACACAGACATCCACCCAAAACACGTTTAGCTTTTTGTGTGACAACTGTTCTTCAGGTCGAGTGGAGGTAACAAAATAAATGAGAATTCCACATCTGAATCAGTTTGAGAGTCTTACGGGGCCTTAAAATTTGTATTTTCCCTACTTATAAAATGGGTAGAGAAGCTCATGTAGGCTTATTGGGGAAGCAAATTATCTGTCTAGTTCGTTTCGGAGAGAAGCTTAGACTTGCCAAGTAGCCACACGTGAACACCTACAAGAAGTATTTTATCATGTGAAATTTAGAGCTGTAAGTCCTGATGCAACTAAATTTATGGCAAGTTTTGTGTTGCTGGGTTGTGCTGCAAAATTAATTTAGGGTCCTTTGCTAATCCTAGAAAAATAGCTCTATTATATTCCTCTAAAGCAGCCCTATTGAGTAGTCAATATGTGAAAAACTAGATCATGTCATTCATGAAACCAAGCACTAACTGAAAGATAATCAATAAAGAGTACTCACAAAGTGAGAAGAATCTCAATCTAGAACTTAAGTTATCAGCGAGGGTGTTTTGCCAGTGGTCCCTCAGCTTTCCTTTGACATCAACAAAAGAATCATCAGGAGCTCCCTGCAAGAAAAAAGAATCTGAGAATCTCTTCAACTATTTATATTATACAAGAAAATCATCCTGAACTACAAATGAAAAAGCTGAACAGCTCAGCGCAAAGCATTTGAGTAGTTTGACAACTAATGTATTGGATCAAGTACCCCAGCAGAGAGGAACAGAAACTAATATTTACGTCTAGCCCTTTGAAGAAGCACAATTCGCATACCATTTGAAGACGTGCTGCTAGTAATCAGAGAACATGTGAATGTATGTGGTACAGATAAATGCACCATAGTCATCCCTCCCACATAAGTTACAAATAAATATAGGTCATAAGGTAATCCAAAAATGTGATAAACATGAAAGTTTGGACTCCAAACAGACATACTGGTATTCATTTATTACAGAACAAATACATATATTGCTCCCAAGGGATCAAGTTCAGTAATCCACATTTCAAGGAAAAATAAGACCAAACTACGTCACATAGAACATGAACTTCCGAAGTACTTAGAGCACATAAGATTTACTGTACACAAGTTAACATGTGAATCAATCATTTAATCAGCTCATCATGATGTAATTCCATAAGGTACCTGCAGTTTTTCACCTGTTCCAACCCATTTTGATTTTGGAATGTCCACGGCAGGCATCTCCCATTTATATTTACTCTTCTGCTTCAGTAATGCAGTGACTTCATCGTTTGCTAGTTCATGACTAACATGACGCTGAAATGAACTGAAAGATGTAAAAGAGGGCGCTGTTAGTGCAAGATACATGGAAAGATATTGTATAATGCAAGAAAAATAAAATGGAAAATTGTTAGGATAAATATCACGTTTAACTTTTGAGACCAAGATAAGAATACATGGAGTTTGAACTTTTAGTAACCAGTAACATAAATCATTTCAAGCATGAAAAATGATCTCTGATTGTCTTTTAGTTTTAGTTTTGATATAAAGGATCTTATTATTGCTGCGACAAATGATACAGTAGAGGCGACAATAAGTAAGCATTCTGAAACCAAGGCATATAACCAAAAACTGAATGACTGCTATGATATAAAAAATAATATAGTGCTTGTCCATTTAGATATCAGTCATTAAGTCCCTGCCAATGAAGGAAAAATGCATGAATAATGTTGTATCAATAGCACCAACCATGACGACTCCATCTCATCAACAGCATCATTTTTGTTGCTTGTCATATCTTGTGCCTCATCCTCACTGGAAACGCTGCAATCATCTGTTAAGCGATCTTCATCGCTCCCATTGGATTGTTTCTCGCGTGGAGCAGCGTCCGCTGCTATGATTCCAGCTGCATGCTCAAGGAATTAAGTCCAATCAGAAAAGATTCAAAAGACAGAGGCTGCGCTACGTTGCTGCATGAAGCAAGAAAATGTCGAGAAAGGAGAAGGGCCTACTCTAGCAGTCTAGCTTTGATATATGGCCATTATCTGTGAGAGAAAAAAACCGAACCTGGAGAGTCAGGCAGACCACCGTCAAGCGCCGGCTTTTTTATGGGCTTCTCACGGCGCCTCTTCTGACCTGAAACCACACGATAGCAAAGCATCAAGAGGGGGGAGCAACCGAGCACGTGAGGTAGAACTCGGGAGCTCCGGGCAAGAGACGGCGGGTGAGGTTCCGTACCTCGAGGAGTAGCCGTTGCAGAGACGGGCTTCAGCTTCCCCATCGGCAGCAAAGAAATTCGGTGACAGAGGAGGAGTTCCCGGCGGCGGCGTGGAGGTAGGAAGCGTGGGAGCCGGGCGGCGGGGAGGAGAGGGGCTGGACGGCGGAGAGAGGGAGAGAAAGGCGGCGCGGGGAGGTCGAGCTGCCTGGCGGGCTTTGCCCTTAGCAGCGCAGCAACTACCGATGCGGCCCAACAGTGCAGCCGTTCCGGACTACGGCCCAGACACTCGCGCAAATCTCTTCTCTACTACTAAGAGCAAATATATTCTTTGCTAAGCGCACCCAGCCCAACTTACACAAAGTAAAACCGAGCATTTACAGCCTCAGGATCTGGCCACCAGTTTAGATCTAACCATCCAGATCACAACTCAGCCCCACCTTGTGTGCATCTAGCAAATAAAGATAGCGGACGAAAACTCTGCCATCCACACCAACGCTACGTGAAAACGTTCAATCAACGAGAGAAAAATAAGATCCGCTCTACCCACGTTGACAAGAAATCCCATAATTAACGCCAGTCAACTCAATTTGTCTCCTACGTTCATAGCCTACCATCGAGATAACCTTGCAGCCACTCAGTGTGGCGCGCTGTTGCCGCCCTGCTCATCCTACGCCATGCAAGCCGTCGAGCTCCTTGCGAACACATGTGTACGCCCATCCTGCGAGATCGCCGTCGAACCCCTCGGCAACGCCCAGGTATTGCTGCTGCTCCGTTGCCGTCCTCATCCCCTCTTGGCATGTCCTCATCTCCTCTGAATTTCAGCCAATGCCCTGACGTGGCCTAGCATGGGGAGATGATTTGCATTAGTTCTACACAACGATGCCACATGCTTTTAGCACACCACATAGAAGGTTCAAATTTTAGGTTTAATGGTGAATGCAAAAAAAATCAAATCTGAATGGTTTAGTTCGCTGGACCACACACACAGATTACCTGCATGTTCCTGTCGCTAGGGGCCGTCCATGTACCAGGAAAATATTTCTACGCTATTATCTGAATTCATCTGAAAGTGCATTAGCCAACCTATGTTCCTGCAACATGAAACAACATAAATATTGAGTATTATGTTGTACTGCTCTAAATACAATATATAGCAAAGTATATTAGCATATATATTGTCATTCACAGGTCGAGGGAATTTGTATGGCCCCAACTACTCCAAACGGGACGCGCACCCCGTTCCAGGATATCAGCAACAGCAAATCATTGGGTGAGCTCATAACCAGAACACTATATTTCAATTTTGCTCATGTTGTTAAACTGCTTCACTCTGTGATGTATTGTAGATCCTAAAGAGCTAAAAAGGCAGAGGGATAGAGAGCGGTATGCAGAAAATAGGGATGAGATTAATAAGAAACGGCGTGAAGCCTACAAACAAAAAAAGGATGACGCAACCAATGCTACACAGACACCGCTGGGTGCATCACCAGGTCTTGATGGTCATCTTCGTCAGTATATTGCCCACTTCTATTGCAGTATAATGACTTTTGCTTCCTCTACTATTCTAGACGCTAACGAGATTAAGAATGCATGCATCTCTAAGATGATAAAGACCAAGGAATTCTATATGCCCATAGATGACGTTGATACACAATCATGGGTATTAAAGAGAGACAAAACTTATTTGGAGCATGATATGGTCAGCCTCAGTTTCTTACATGTTATTACTTTGAATTCAACCGAGGGAGAATGTTCGCCTATATTGGACTAAAACTAATAAGAATCACATTTCAGATAATTGTCCCAGTAAACATTGAAGACACTCATTGGTACCTAGCTGATATAAATCCCAGAAAACAATGTATACACGTTGACGAGGTTATACTCTGCGGGTACCCCAGCTTAGAGGTACCTGGTGCACGTGATGATCAAAGAAGCCCAAAGATTAATCGAAGCCCACGAAGGAAGGCCCGAGACGAGGAGTGTTTCCCAAATTAGATCAAGTTATAGTCGGTTAGGACTTTCCATACATGTAACCTTGGTCGGTTGTGTTTCCTGAGACCCGGCTTCCTATATAAAGGCTGGGAGGGTGATCGATCAAGGTAAGCAATCCATAACCACCAAAACCTCGACGAGATCTGCTGCTCGTCGAACCCTTGTAACCTCCATATTCAAATCATAAACACAGACAAGCAGGAAGTAGGGGTTTTACCTCACTCGAGGGCCCTGAACCTGGGTAAATCCAGCTTGTCAGCCGTCGATTCCACCAATACTACGTGTCTCTACCACACAATCAACCCTAGGTATAGCAACCATGGGAATTGCCGAGGGCACACCTCGACAATTGGCGCCGTCTGTGGGAACAGGTAGTATTGGGCTCACGGTTTCGCCGGTTCATCATCAAGCGGCCACCCGACGATCGCATCTGCACAAGGTAACTCGCCTACTGCGTCATCAAAAGCAAATCACCAACCACTGTTGCAAACAGCAACTCGCCGGCAAGATCTACCAGCATCAATTCAAAAAGTGATCACTCGCCAAAATCTCCAAGGAGGCTCACGCCGCACTCGATGGAAGCTCAACAAGCCTTCGCCGGACTCGAATCAGGTTTGGATATTACGGTTGGAAAATTTAACTTCTTTGTCGATAAAGATGGTGTGCAGGACCTGTTAGATCCACTCGACGTGGAGACACTCAACATGGAGACAATCGACAACGCTTCGACTGCAACACCATCCATCTTGGGCGCGACATCGTCACAGATCGTCCCGATCCAATCGCCAAGCGACTCTGCAACGTCCATGACCTCGCAAGAGTTCCGTGACGAAGTGGCAAAAAGATTTGGAAGAAGCGAGATCGAATCTGCGTACCGCCCAAACAACTCAATCGAGTCACTCGACGACATCGTCGACTGCAACGACGTCGCGGGGAACGAGGAGAACATAGATGACAACATATACCTCGCCGATCTCAACGGCCCAGAAATCCGTGCCAGCCACGAGATATTCACCTGCGACGCAAATAGCCAGGACAAGCACTCGAATATCAACTCGATTGCGGCAGAAACCCCAAGCAAAGCAACCCCAGACTGGATGACGACGCCGAATCCATAATGCGCATTAGCAACACATGGGCAGAAGATCGAGTGTTTCCATATCAGGTATACACCGCGAGTACAGCAGAAACGTCAGCAGCTGCAACATGCCGTCGACCTACTGAATACCCTTGCACAGTCACCATGCCTGACGGAACAACCACGCTGACCATCACAGAGATGGCAGAAAAAGTGAGCAAAGTAATCGAAAGCTGCACAATGCTACCAGCAAACGCAACTCCGGAGAGGTGTTGACCTTACAATACTTCCAGTGGCAAGAATCGATACGGTTGAAGAACTACCGAGCGTACTCGAAGAACGCAAAAAGCAAGCCAGCATATCGAGTGCTCGGCGAAGAGCATTGTCTACGAGTTCAACAGGCAGAAACGACCCCGCGAATAGGTCACGATTCATAAACCTCGGAGACGCAGATCGTGCAGCGGTCACTCGAAACCTAAACCCAGCCTTTATGGCAGTCGACGCGGAAGGAGTCCCCATACCTACTGAGCCAGCCGGGCGCTGATGACGCTCGGCACCTATCTCAGAACAATCGAACCTCCTGCAGGAGACCCAAAGAGGGATCAGCACCTCCAACTGTACAAACAACTGGCAATAGCAGCACAAGCCATACAGCAGCCACAAGCAACTCCAAGGAGAGATACAGATCGGGACCGTCGCAGTCGAAGTCCTCGGGGAAGGAGCAGTCGAAAAAGCTCACACCGCATCGCTCCAGCAGGAGCCACTCGAGGAGGTCATACAGCAATAGCTCAGACTCAGAAGCAGAAATCGGACCATGTGGAGCGCTATGCTTCACTCGACGAATCCGGGAGGCTCGTATGCCCAAGAAATTCTCGCTAGCTACCACGCCAAAGTTCAATTGCAAACAAGAGCCATCAGGCTGGCTAGAAGATACAGGCTGGCAGTCGGATGTCAGCGCGGACCACAACTACGCTATGCAGTACATACAACTCATGATGGAAGGAACAGCTCGCGATTGGCTCAAATCGCTACCCGAATCATACTACGATTCGTGGGAGCACTTCAAAGGTGATTTCATCAAATACTTCGAACCTTATGTGAGCGCCCCAAAACTTTCGAGGAGCTCCGGACCTGCAAGCAAAAGTCAGATGAATCTCTGAGATCGTACATACGGCGGTGGACCCCATCCGTAATTCAGTAGGCAACGTATCAGAAGATAGGGCAATCGACGCCTTCAAAAACGGACTCTGGAGGAAGATTTCAAAGAAACACTTGGTCGAGAAGATCCGAAGACAATGGCGGCACTCATGGTACTCGCAACAAAATGGGCAGATGGAGAAGACTCCGTACGAGCACTCGAGCCGCACCCTCACATGAAAATCACGAGGGTGGCAGTCGAGACCGCAGAGATAGCTACAGAGATGATCGAAGGCGCAAACGCAAGCATCGTTATCACGATGATGACCACCCAAACTTCATCGCAGCAGGCTTTGTCCAGTCAAGGACAACCGCGACCAAACTGACAGACGACCCGACGATCATCGTGATAATCGAGATCATCATACACGAACGCCGAAGTGATCGAGACCATCGCACAGACGATCGACGTGACAGTCGAGACCACAGACGCGACGACCGCGATAGCTACAGAAGGCCAGAGTGGCGCAGGCGAGCAGACAAAGACCTGAGCGCTCAATCGAAGAAAGGATGGACGATTATTGCAGATTCCATCTTTACAGAGGGGATGATGGTAAGCTTCGCTCTAGCCACTCGCTGAGAAATTGCAGGGAATTCGATCAACTCGCGATTGAACATATATTACGACTGCAAAAGATGGACGTGCACCTCCTCAACTGGCACACACTATCGACTACATCACAAGCACAGCCTGTTCAGGCATATCAGCACCGCAACAAGTACAACAAGCACAGGTATATTCCATACCACCGCAAACAGCCTACTCAGGTGTATCCTGCACCAACACCAGCGCAACGACGCCAGTGTACATGGTGCCAGCAACCCGTTACGGGAACACAAATGGCAGCAGCCGTGCACCAGATGCAGCAAGGAGATGAACAAAAATATCCCGTAACTCGCGGGCAGATGAACATGATCCAGCGAGGACGTCCCTCCAATAGAGAGCAAAAGTTACACACTCGACACGTCAATATGGCGGTCATGGCACCCCCAGCTATAACAGATTTTTTGAAAGGATCAGAAACTCCGATTGTCTTCAATCGAGAGGACCATCCACCGCAGTATATCGACCAGGGCACGCAGCCTTAGTAGTCGACGCCCAAATCGGAGGCTATGCCATGACCAAGGTCTTCATGGACGGAGGTAGTGGCCTCAACATAATCTTTGCAGATACGCTACGCAGAATGAACAAATCAGTCGAAAATCTGCCAAAATCCACAAGTACCTTCCATGGTATCGTCCCAGGCAAAGCAGTGCTCCCAGGGCACCATACAACTCGATGTTACGTTTGGAGATCCTACTCACTTCAGAACCGAGTCGATTGAGTTCGAAGTGGTCGATTGGAAGTCACAATACCATGCAATACTTGGGCGCCCCACTTTCGCTCGATTCATGGCCGTCCCACACTACGCCTACCTCAGCTCAAAATGCCGGACCAAAAGGAGTCATCACGATCAACGGGAACTTTCAAAGGTCAGATTCATGTGACCGTGACTTCAGCAAAATCTCGAGATGTATGGGATGGAGCAATCATCGCTGCTCGAGGTTTCTAACGACCGCACACTTCTGCCGGAACACAAGAGGTTAGCATCCGACAGACAATTCAATGCAACCAACGACACAAGAAAGCATCAAGTGCACCCGACAGATCCCTCAAAAACGGTCAACATATCATCAGTCTTACCAGCGAACAGGAAAATGCGCTCGTCGAATTTCTCCGTAAAAACTGGGAAATATTCGCATGGTGCCCAGCTGATATGCCAGGTGTCCCCAGGAGTTCGCCGAGCATTCTCTACAACTCAAGCCAGGATCTAGACCAGTCAAGCAAACTATGCGCCGTGTCCGATCCCAAAAGAGGTGCAATCGAGGCAGAAGTTGATAGGTTACTTGCTGCAAAGTTCATTCGAGAAATCAAAAAGGCAGACTGGGTTGCTAACCCTGTACTGGTCGAAAAGAAGCACTCAGACACCCTGCGATGTGTGTAGATTTTACAGCCCTAAACAAATGCTGTCCAAAAGATCACTTTCCATTGCCACGAATCGATCAGATCATCGACTCAACAGCAGGATGCGCTCGGTTATCATTTTGGATGCATATTCAGGATACCATCAAATTCGGATGAAAGAAGAAGACGAAGACAAAACAGCATTCATAACCCCACTCGGGGTCTACTGCTACACAACCATGCCTTTCGGGCTCAAAAACGCAGGCGCAACTTACCAGCGCATGATGCAAAACTGTCTACAAGAACAGATAGGACGCAATGTTCAGGTCTACGTCGACGACATCGTCATCAAGACTGAAAAGGAGGACACATTAATCAGTGATCTACAGGAGACATTCAAGAATCTCAATCGATACAACATCAAGCTTAACCCAAAGAAATGCACCTTCGGTGTCCCAGCTGGACAACTCTTGGGTTATTTGATATCTGCACGTGGAATCGAAGCAGACCCAGAAAAGATACAAGCTATACTCACAATGAAGAGACCTACCAAACTCCATGAGGTACAGCAGCTAGCTGGTCGAGTAGCAGCACTCAGTCGATTCATCAGCAAACTAGGCGAAAAAGCACTTCCATTTTACAAATTGATGAAGAAAGCAGACAAGTTCGAGTGGACGGATGAAGCGAAGCGCTTTCCTCGAACTCAAAAAGATGCTCACAAGTCCCCAATCCTCGTAGCACCTAAGGAAAATGAGCCACTCTACCTATACATCTCAGCCACCAATCGAGTGGTCAGCACCGTGCTGGTGGTTGACCGCATGGAAGAAGGACATAGTCAAAGCATACAGAGGCCAGTATATTACGTAAGTGAAGTTCTTTCCCCGTCCAAACAGCGGTACCCGCAATATCAGAAATTGGCGTACGCCGTATTTATGACATCAAGAAAGCTGGCGCACTACTTCACAGAACACCCGATAACGGTGGTCAATAAATCAGCGATTGGAGACGTCCTCACAAACCCCAACGCAACGGGGCGAGTAGCAAAATGGCTCATCGAGCTGGGACCACTAGGAATCAAGTACGAACACCCGAAAGCCATCAAATCACAAGTCCTACCCGATTTTCACACCGAGTGGGTAGAAGCTCAATTGCCAGGGGTACCTGACGTATCAAATTCTGGACCATGTATTTCGATGGGTCCAAAAAGAATGAAGGAGCAGGAGCGGGCGTCATACTCATATCACCAAAAGGCGACAAACTGCGCTATATCTTGCAAATGGGTTTCGAGTTCCCATCAAATAACGAGGCCGAATACGAAGGTCTAATCCATGGCATGCGCATGGCAAAAGCCATGGGATGCACTCGACTAATGATTTATGGCGACTCTAACTTAGTTGTGCAGCAAACAATGAAGGCCTGTGATGCAATCGCAGACAACATGATCGCTTATCGGGATTTGTACAACATAATGGAGGGCAGCTTCGATGGCTGCGAGCTACGACACGTAGGGAGAGAAAGCAATGAAGAGGCTGACAAATTAGCCAATTGCTTCCACAAAAGCACCAGTCCCCCGGGTTTTCTTTGAACGAATAGAGCGTAGGTCAATCGACAAACGACATCGACTACGACAGCAGCTACAGACAAGAGCAAAGCGCCAAGCACAGAGGATCCTCCATTGAGGTACTTCTCATTGAGCCAATATGGACTCAACCTTTTCTCGCATACATACTTCGCAATGAACTACCAGAAGATACAAACGAGGCCAGACGCGTCACTCGACGAGCAAAAGCATACACCATCATAAACGGTGAGTTGTACAAACGCAGCACCTCAGGTATGTTCCAAAGATGCATTGCACTCGAAGATGGCAAGGATCTCCTTCGAGACATTCATGCCGGTACTTGCGGGCACCACGCGGGCAGTCGATCACTCGTAGCCAAAGCCTTCCGAGCAGGGTTTTACTGGCCTACAGCGCTAAGGGACGCAGAGGACATAGTCAAAAGATGCATTGGTTGCCAGAAGTTCGCTTCCAAGCCACATGCACCCGCATCAGCGCTAAAAACCATACCATTAGCATGGCCTTTTGCCCAATGGGGACTTGACATGGTGGGACCACTGAAGAAATCATCAAAAGGAGGTCATACTCACTTATAGTGGCAGTCGACAAGTTCACCAAATGGATCGAAGCTATCCCCATCACAAGCTCAACAGCTTCTACGCAGTTCGTTTCATACAATCGATCATGTATCGATTTGGAGTAATGGATAGCATCATAACTGATAATGGTACAAACTTCACGGCGGAAGAGTTCAAATCCTTTTGCAAGGAACAAAACATCAAACTAAACTACGCTTCTGTGGCACATCCACAATCCAATGGGCAGGTCGAAAAGGCCAATGGACTCGTATGCAGTGGCATCAAAAAGAGACTCTTAGTACCACTCAAAAGGGCCGCGGGTGCATGGGTAGATGAACTTCCATCAGTACTATGGAGCTTACGGACCACCCCAAACGCCTCCACACAGTATACACCGTTCTTCATGGTCTATGGTGCGGAAGCAGTATTACCATCCGACGTCAAGTTTAATGCACCACGGTGAAGCATATGAAGAAAACGACGCAAACAAGGCACTCGAAGACGCAGCCGATTTGCTGGAAGAAGCACGCAATACGGCTTTGGCACGACAGCCGTTTATCAACAAGACCTCCGCAACTACCATAGTCGTCGATTACGCACACGGTCCTTCATGGTGGGAGACTTGGTGCTGCGGGAGAAACAGAAGAAAGTCCATAAACTTGCATCACCATGGGAAGGACCTTACATCGTCACAGAAGTCATCGAAGGAGGAGCCTATCGATTGAAGAATGCAAAGACAGGCGAAGTAGCATCAAATCCATGGAACGTAGCGCACCTGCGTCGGTTCTATGCATAGATTTCTAACATCATATGTAATAGAGCATAATGTCAAAGAATCAGCAAGTTTCAGACGCACTCTTTTCCCTTACCAGGGTACCTAAGGGGACTGGAAGGTTTTAATGAGGCGGCTTGCTGATCATACACATATTTCGAGTAAAGATACATGTTCCTCCATATTTCTCATATGCTTTACCCCACTCAAAGCACTCGGGGGCTCGATCGTAAAAACATAAAGCATCAAAATTCTAGCTCAAAAATCAATAAACACAATGACTTACAGCCCAATCGACATACTCGGGGGCTGGGTCAAACAGAAAACCCAGACCCCACTAGACATCCGGGGGCTGGATCAAACAGGATGCTCAAAACCCACTCAACACGCTCGGGGGCTGGTTCAAAAAGGAAACACAAACCCACTCGATAAACTCGGGGCTTGGCACAAATCAAAAAACACAGATATGGTTGACGTCAAGTGTGAAAACAACGTTCGAGTGGTGGGTTCGAGACTACAATCGAAGCAAGGATTCGACTAGCAAAAGGTACTCCCATGGGAGCATATCAAAAATTTGTTGCGATTGATCAAAAAAGGAGCAAAATTATTGAGATTATCCTCTACTTCAAACGAAATAAAGCATAATCTCGGGGGCTACTCCCATGGGAGCGCTGACGCGCTCCCACAGATTTCAAAGACAAAATATTTCGACTGACAAAAAGCAGTGTAAAAGGATGATTTGAGATTGTCCTCTATTGCAAGACAATAAACCACAATCTCGGGGGCTACTCCCATGGGAGCGCTGTCGCGCTCCCATAGATTTCCAAAACAAGGTAAGAAAAATTCACTCGACTACAGATTCGATTAAAATGCATTAAGTACTTCACAAATCAAAAACCAAACTTCATAAATTCCCGGACTATGCCAATCGCAGATGTTTCGGATGCTGCATACGCAAATGCAAAGGTAAGACCCGCCGAGCAATCGAGATGGGCCGAGGGACGCTCCAACAGTGTTTTCCCTTGAAGTTTCCCGTGTCAACAGACATGATGAAAATCCTGACGGACGCGTTAGGTACCAAAAGTTAAACTGCAGAACGAATCAGTAAGACCTACAACGGCTTGAGTCGAGTCTGTCCAGTATGTTCCAGCTTCGAGTCCGGGACTCGAACCTGATTGAAGGCTAGTATGGTTTCGCCCAAATGTGCGGTTAACTGAGCTCGATTTTCGAGTGAATCAGGCCTACTATGTCAATATCCCTAGGCAAAAGTTTCAAAAGTGTTCCAGCTTCGAGTCCGGGGACTCGAACCTGATTGTAGACTAGTATGGTTTTGCCCAAATGTGCGGTTAACTGAGCTCGATATTCGAGTGAATCAGGCCTACTATGTCAATATCCCTAGGCAAAAGTTTCAAAAGTGTTCCAGCTTCGAGTCCGGGGACTCGAACCTGATTGTAGACTAGTATGGTTTCGCCCAAATGTGTGGTTAACTGAGCTCGATATTCGAGTGAATCAGGCTTACTATGTCAATATCCCTAGGCATAATTTTTCGATTGCGTTCCAGGCTCGAGCCCAGGGACTCGAGTCTGACTGAAGACTAGTAAGGTTTTTTGCTCAAAAAAGCAGTTAACTGAGCTCGATATTCGAGTGAATCAGGCCTACTATGTCAATATCCCTCGATTAGCATACACATACAATTGAAACAAATTAAAGCTCGAAGAACTACATCGGGTCAGAAGTGCAAGTTCAGAAGATTAAGACGTGCACGATGAAGGGAGCACATGCTCGATTCTTCGAGTCAAGCAAGTACTCGGGGGCTAATGACGAGGTTATACTCTGCGGGTACCCCAGCTTAGAGGTACCTGGTGCACGTGATGATCAAAGAAGCCCAAAGATTAATCGAAGCCCACGAAGGAAGGCCCGAGATGAGGAGTGTTTCCCAAGTTAGATCAAGTTATAGTCGGTTAGGACTTTCCATACATGTAACCTTGGTCGGTTGTGTTTCCTGAGACCCGGCCTCCTATATAAAGGCTGGGAGGGTGATCGATCAAGGTAAGCAATCCATAACCACCAAAACCTCGACGAGATCTGCTGCTCGTCGAACCCTTGTAACCTCCATATTCAAATCATAAACACAGACAAGCAGGAAGTAGGGGTTTTACCTCACTCGAGGGCCCTGAACCTGGGTAAATCCAGCTTGTCAGCCGTCGATTCCACCAATACTACGCGTCCTCTACCACACAATCAACCCTAGGTATAGCAAACATGGGAATTGCTGAGGGCACACCTCGACACATGTGCTCGACTCGCTAGGCACAAGAATGCACCGCAAGGACCTCGACAAAATGGTTTGTAATTACGTTCACTGCCCCATTTTTTATTTTTTTTCCTATTCTTTGCTTCTACCGTTCTGCAACTAATTTTTTTCATTTATTCGTGCAACAACTGAAAGGACTGGAAAACTTATTCAACTTTGCATCTCAACATATGGAGCTGAAATCTGATAAGTGGAAAGACTTCAACGTCACAACATGGCCAAGGGAAGAGTGTATTAAAAGCAGTCTGCAGATAGATGGGTACAACTCCTAACTCAACGCAATCTATTTTATGTGTTTTTTGTATGTCTCCCTTAATAATCGAATTAAAAATGAAATCTCTCCAGAAAATAATAAAGTATGCAAATGCACCTACCAAATGAGAATAGATGACCTCAAGTAAAGGTGTTCATTACAAGCAGATTAATTTTCTCTCATGTTTAACCTACAGCAATAGCAAACCATCACAAATTAACAGCATGCTTACATATAAGATGGAAGCAGCTCTATCAATATAATTCCAACGTGCATGTTTATCTCTTGCTTGTGTGAGTTCAGATAACAACAAATATATAAGTGCTTCGGGACTCACCAAACTACTTGCCTTCTACTATGGGTACATGGAACAGAAATATCACAAGAACCTGAAAGGACAAAAAACATGTTGTCTTAAGCATATCATTGCGCTCTGCATATATACTATTAACAATAGTACGATGCCAATGTAAGATCAGTGCAAGTAAACTGTAGGTACAAGTAACATAATTATCACAATTACAGAATGTAAACAACCGAACCACACAGCCATGAAAGAAATAAACATGCATTACACAGGAAGGAATTTCCTATCATCTAGAACCATGAGACATTTTCATGCTTAAATTTGACAGTACAACATTAACCCAACATATCTCCCAGAAGGAAACTTGATTCCAAATGTACGACCATAAAAAGGTCACCATCAATTAACTTGGATTCTAAATTTGTAAAGCAATAATCAACCAAAAAGGAAACTTGATTCCTAAATTTTCAACCAAAATTCCTCAAATAGATCAGAATTTCCTAGAAGAGCATTTTGCACCTTGCCAGCAGATCCGTTGGAGTCTTGGAGATGAGGTCTCATCTTGCCCCTGTCATTCGCTCCTAGCTGTTCGTCCTTTTTCCTTTCACGAACATCTCCTATTGTATGGTATCCGATGCCGCCTCGGCCTCTTCGGCGACCAGAATCCCGACGACTAAAGTGCATGCCGCCGGCTTATCCCCCAGTAAAAGTCCTGATCCCTCACCTCCTCAGTGGCCAAGCTCTGGTTCCCGCCGAAGAAGCCATGATCCGACACCAGTCCCGCGTTGCTCCCAGCAACAACGAGGCTCTGGTTCACGGCGCCGAGGAACACGTATACGCCTCTCCCGAGAGGTCGCTGAAGGGATCGAGCCCGCCGTCGTCGGCCCCGAAGGCGGAGGCCCACTGCACCTGCTTGACCCCAGTGTGGAAGCCGCTGGCACTCCTCCCCGACCCCGGCGACCCGCCGTCCGGAGCAGAACTTGCTGCGGGCCGCGGCGCCACGACAGCGGACGGCCCGGGCTCGGCGGCGTCCGCGAGGCCGAGGCTAGAGATGCCCCGGACCAGCTCCTCCTCCGTCGCCCTAGGCTACAGTGCGTGCCGCGGCGCGAGGTAATCTACAGTGGACGCCGCTGGCGCTCCGCCCGACCCTGGCGATCCGCCCTCCGGAGCCGCCTCGTCTGCGGGCCGCGGCGCCACGACCGCCGACGGCCCAGGCTCGGCGGCGTCTGCGAGGCCGAGGCTGGAGACGCCCCGGACCAGCTCCTCTTCCTCCATCGCCCCGGGCTACAGTGCGTGCCGCCGGCGCGAGGTAACTTCCAACGGCGGCTGTGACTGGGATGTGGTTGAGGCCAGCGGCGTGGAGGTGAGGGAAGAGCCCAGCGGCGGGGAGGCAGGGGCTGAGTAAGTCGCCGGCGATGGGGACAAAGAGGAATATTTTTCACGGGAGAAGATGGGATGATGAGTGAGGAGAGAGAGAGAGTGGGAAGAAGAAGCGGTTTTTTTTTCCTTGTCCAGCTTCTATTTATTGGTATGTTAAAATGGTGCGCTACCTCAAAAAGAAAATGGTATATTGAGCAGGTCATCATGTGGTTTATGGATGTTAAATTTCATGGAGTATTGAACAGGAGATTTTTTTATCTGATATTCCTACGCAGGTATATTTCGCTCGAGTTTACGTGTTATATATTGTTTTGTTAATTTTTTAAAAATAACTTGGATTATTATTGGCAGGTTCACATGACAAATTTTTGGACAAAATTAGCTGTAATATTAGTCGACTCGGAACTGAACGATGACGTCGTGAGTAACCGAGTCTTCGAAGTTGAGGAAACCAACCATAGATCCCACGGATTGTGAGATCCCCCCCCCCCCCCCCCCCACCCCAGCTTTGCTTATAGATTCATGATAGTTGATGATGCTGCTTCGTTGGATTAAGTCATCTTTTCTTATCAGTTCATTTCGTGTTATACATGTGTAATTGTACTCACCAATTCCTCCTTTTCACAGGACCAACTGGGTGATAAGTTCTAAGCCTTATCCTATTAGTTTAAATCTAAGACAAATAAAAAACATATTGAATACGGAAGAATCTATATATGCAGATTGCTTTGATATGGTTGTGCGCGTACTTGCGTGCCACGATATCAATTTTTTTGTGACATTCTATCTCATTATATGGATCTAAAATTTTCTGTAAGTTACTATAGTTACTTATCACATTTTTTTCTCATATTACTAATATTTTATTTTATTTTAGACGACGTCTAACAGTGCACGGACCTGAATGGTCGTGGAAGGATTGATTTTGACCAATTAGCACAGTTATTTCAAAGTTGGCCTAATAGTAGGGAGTTTATTCCTTGGTCATGATAGCCGTTCATTTTGCATTAATGTGATTTATTTATTTTTAGACCTTTCATTACAGATTTTTTGCCTTACGACGTTCATGGCCTATTCATATTATTCGTGCTGGATCACAAGAAGAAACTTATCCATATTTTGACCCGCTTTCAAGACCAACTTGGGGATACACATACTAAAACATATGGAAATTTGCAATAAGATTAACCTCACGCTTCGACTAGCAAACCCCAAATGAAATGACGACGTCTCTAAACGGGGACGCAAAGTCCCTATTGTTCCAACTAACTCGCATGGGTATGAAGATGATCAATTAAATATTACTTGATTTGTTCAATGCTTAGTTTTGACATTTTGTATGTATATGCAGTGCTTTGTCTAGCTATTTGGTTTTCAATCTAATGCACTCATGGTATGATGAAGCGTTATATTCTCCGGTACCCATGGTGAATATTCTAAACTATTCTTCTTTCTACACTCTGTACATGATCTTTCTATGACAATGTTGTATAATGATTAATGAATGTGTAGGATGGCGAGGAGTTAAGAAGGCGATTTTTAGTACATATTCTGAAGTACCAACACAACGAGGCGATAAACAATATTCCTGACATGGAACGAGAAACTATTGGCCGCATCAAGGAATGGATCTTCATGAATTAATAAATAGAAAATTTTAACTACCACTTCGGAGATATGTTGAATTGTAATATATGTGCAAGCAGATAACTATTAGGTTGTGCTTTGTGGTTTTTAAATGATGTAACATATGTGAACTGTGAGTTATCCGCACATGTTTAAACAGTTTTAGTAATGATATTCGTTGCTTTCTTAGCTGAAAATTATATTTGTTTCAAAAACGTGCATTGCACGTGCACGACTACTAGTTTTAGAAAACCGAATATTCTTTCTGCGAAAATGGACTCGAGCGGCTGGGTTGAGCTCCGGCCTCCGGCAGAGAAGGAGGAGGCGCTGGGAGGACTGGAGGAGGCATGCAAAGCCGGGGCAGGAAAGGGGATGCGTCTTGGCAGCCGGCCGGTAGGAGCAGGGGCGGCGGCGCGGGCGCGGCGGCGGCGGGAGCAGCGGCCACACCGTCTGGTCGAGCCGCGCTAGGGGTTCGGACGGCAAACTCGGGTTCGGACGGCAAACCCTATATATCGACCAGGTCGATGTTAGGCAGCCGTCGCACACCCCGCACTTATGGGCCGGCCCAATGTCACTGCGCTAAACAAAGAAAAAGAGAAAATTAAAGTGCGGGAGTAGGATTCGAACCTCCCACCTCCACGGAGGACAACCGAGGGAAACAATTGCACTATGGCCACTTTCATGTCTGTATAAGCGTATCACCCCTTTTATTGTTTCTTTTCTTTGGTTTTTGGTTTTTGGTTTTCGGGTTTCATTTCTTCTTATGTTTCTTTTTTTTGTTTATTCTTAATTCTTTATTCTTTTTTGTTTTTGTTTTTACTGTTGTTTCTTTTCTTTCTTTTTTCTGATTTTTCCTCCTTCTTTTTCTTTTTAGTTTGTTTTGTTCTTCTTTCTTCTTTTCTGTTTTCTAATTATATATTATTTAAATATTTCATTTTTTTGCTGGTTTGATTTTTTCTTATTTTCAGTTTTCTTACTAGATATTATTTTTTGAATTTTTATTTTGAAAATGTTCAAATTTTTAAAATTGTTCATATTTGAAGAAAAAAAATCATGTATTAAAATAGTTCAAAAATAGTTTTCGTTCAAATACCTATTTTCACTTTTCTGAAAATCGTTCGGAAATAATTTTGTTCAAATACCTATTTTGTTCAACTTTTTGAAAATCGTTCAAAATAATTTTTGTTTAAATACCTATGTTTGCTAACCTTTTTGAAAATCGTTCAAAATAATTTCTGTTCACAGACCTTTTCTGTTCGCATTTTAAAATCGTTCAAAAATAATTTCCGTTCAAATATATATTTTTGTTCACTTTTAAAAATCGTTCAAAAATAGATTCCGTTCACAGAATTTTGATGTTCGCCTTTTAAAATCGTTCAAAAATAATTTTCGTTCAAATACCTATTTTTTGTTCACTTTTTGAAAATCGTTCAAAAATAGATTCCGTCCACAGACTTTTGATGTTCGCCTTTTAAAATTGTTCAAAAATAATTTTCGTTCACAGACTTTTTATGTTCGCCTTTTAAAATTGTTCAAAAATAGTTTCTGATCAAATACATTTTTTGTTCATCTATTAAATCGTTGAACATAGAATTTCCGTTCACGTACTTTTTCTGTTCGCTTCTAAAATCGTTCAAAAATATTTTTCCTTCATAGAATTTTTTCAATTCACTTTTTTTAAATCGTTCAAACATAATTTTCGTTCGTAGACTTTTTCTGTTCACTTTTTGAAAACATGCTTGGCTTATTAATTAATTTTTCTCGCGAGCGTTCATTTGTGGGCCGGCCTAATATCACCAGGGTGTGTGACTGCTTACTAATGTCGACCAGGTCGATGTATAGGTCCCGTTCGGACGGGAATTGGGAGATTTTTCTCACGAGCGTTCATTTGTGGGCCGGCCCAATATCACCAGGGTGTGCGACTGCTTACTGGTCGACGTATAGGGCGTCCCGTTCGGACGGGAATTGGGGAGGAGAATTTTGGTCGATCGAAACGAGTGCTGTGCTCAGTGGGCCTGAATTGGCAAGTGAGGCTCATTATTCCTTTGCCGCCCTCTCCTTTTTTTTCAACCTAGGGCTGCAGCGATGTGTACTCAGCTTGCCGCCGGCAACCTGGGGCGGTCGCCCCAGCTTGCCCCAGTGGTGGGTCCGCCACTGGTTGGGCGCCTACCCGCCGACGACTCGTTCGCCGCCGCCGCAATCCCCGCACGCCAAATACCTGCGCGTCGACAACTAGGCGCGATCCAGCGCCACCTTGTTACATACACCGCCGTCCGTCGTCCTCACCCCATCGCCTATTGCGTGCACTGCCACATTCATTAAGCGCTGGAGCAGGTATGACTTATGAGACCACCCAAAACCTATCCCGGTTCAGCTGAGGTGCAGGGTGTTTTTGCTGGGCAGTAACAGATGCGACCTTTGCCCTTTTGGTTTTGTATTTTAAGTAACATAGTACACGATGGAGCTCGAGAGGATAGAATTTATTTTTTATCAAAGGAAAGAATCTAGGGTTAGTGAAAACTAATAAATTAGGCCGGTGCTTTGTTGCCATGGATGTACACGATTGTTCAAGCTACTGTAATGAAGGTAATCTCATTGATCTTTATTGCCTCTGAGTATGCAGCTGGAGATTTATCATTTGCTGTTTAGAAATTTCAAATCATTTCAAGAAGTCCACCTTAAATTCTAAATGTACTGCTCATGGTTCAGTTTTATGTGTCAGATTAAGGTCTTTGTTCTTCGTATATGTTCCTGCTCAGAAGCACCATATCTCTTATTTTCCACGCCACTGATAATTAGGACTAGAACATTGTGGAATCTGCTGCTTTGTTATTAGCATTTATATTTATGGTGAAGTCTGTTATGTACAGTACAGTGAAGCTAGCACTAATACTTTCTTTATGAATTCGTTATCCAGACTTTGCCCTAAAAATCTGGTACAAGAGTACACAATGCTTTGTTGCTTTCTCTAGGGAGTATCATTAGCTGGAATAAATAGTGCTAGAGCATATCAACATATAAAGGAAATGTGATTATTTATACACTAGTTCACATCGACATAATAAGAGATGCAGCTGAGCTATCATATACCAGAGCCATTTATTTCCACTATTTCAAATGTGATTATTTATTAACACCAAAATAGTTTTCTATTTTAACTTCACCTTCATCAGCACTTGTAATCAACAAATCATCAACATAAACACCCAACTAAGAGACGATTTGTTCCTTCTCCTCGCTTGTACATCGCGTGCTCAAGTGGAGACCTGTCAAACCCAAGTGATGTCCATGTTTGGTCAAGTTTCATGTTCCATGCACGAGGTGCTTGCTTTGGACCATACTGCACTTTCTTCAACCTCAACACCTTGTGTTCGGCCCCTTCTTCAATGTAACCAGGTTGCTGTTTTACATAAATTTCCGCTTCTAGCTCGCCATTAAGAAGCACCGTCTACACATCGGTATGATATGATGCAATTTCAGCCTCACTGATTCCATACGTGCAACTAGAGCAAACACGTATTCAAAGTCAATTCCTCGCTCTTGTACGTAGCTCTTTGCAGCTAACCTTACTTTGTGCTTTATCACTTTTCCCTCGGCGTCTTTCTTCAGCTTAATCACCCACTTGAGTCCAATCGCCTTGTGCCCATTCGGATGATAACAAATGTTTCATTGTTAGGATTGATCCCAACTCTTCATCCATCGCATAAAGCCTTGCTACTATATTGGCTTCTTCGAACTTGGTCGGTTCTTTATCTGCAGTTAGAAGACATTGACCTTTCACTCATCCTCCTTTCTTTCTCACCTGGACATGATTTATCATGTTTATGCCTCTTTTGGATATAGATCCAACATAGGCCGTAGCTTCTCGGGTGTAGGCGGTCGTGTGTTCTCATCGGAGGAGCTGCTTGTACCATGCCGTTGGCGTGTCCGGGATGTACTCTCCATCTATAACTATGGATGTCCCCTGTTCTTCTGCCATGGCAGCCCTCGCGGCAGAATTTCCTGATGTGCAGCAATTTCTTCTTCCGCATTGTTTTCCCCAAGAGCTCCTTTGAACTTCACCATCACCATGACCTCTTGCTTGGTCTCCAAAGATCACGAACAAGGTACCAAAGCTCTGATACCAATTGACAACCTTGATTGTTGCCTGCACAAATAATTTCTCTGACAACCATGATAGATGCCCACCGAAAGAATTTCTCGAGGACAACACACTACTCAAGCATGCGGCACAGACTGGATTGCAATAGACTTGCGTACTAGGGTTTACAAGGGGTTTTACATGTATATATATAGGACTAGAATGAAGTCCTCGCACAACATGATTTACATCGTGCTTATACCCAACACACAAGCCTGGCCGGTGGAATCGGCAGCAACGAGGCCGACAAGCGGGACCTAGCGACGGTGCGGTAGGGTTGCCCCAAGGCACTCAAGAGGAGCGATGCCGCGTTTGGTTAGAAAAAAGGCTCGAAGAGCCCAGCTTTAAATTAATAAAGCCAACAACCGGCTAGGATACAAGGTACTGATTACAAATGCAAGAACAAGTTTAAAAGAAGCTAGCAAAGCGCTACAAGAACTACAGTGGCTGGATCACGAGCAGACGAGGGCGGCAGAGAGGTCCTTGAGCACCCCTGTGCTACAAGTGCAGGTTTGAGTATTGGCAGGAGTTAACCTGCACCCCTAAACTGCGCAACCAAACGCTCTCCGCCCTGTTGCTACGGCTGCAGACACACTGAGGCTTCACGACGCCACGCCACCGGGAGACCACCTTGAACATGCTGGAGCTCGTTGTTGACAGTGCATCCATTGCCCAGAACACAACACAGCCCACCCAAGCCCCAACCTTCCCAAGGCAACGCCTCCAAGGAGGAGAGCGGCGCTGAAGCGTCGCCGCTGCCCGGCGCAAGCCTAGGGTTTTCACCCGGGAATTGAGGGGGATGGAGGTGCGGGGAATAAGAGAAACCTCAATGACGCCTTCAGGAAGGGAGCGGCGCAGAGCGCCGCCGTCGTCGTGGTCGTCGAAGCAACCAAGGGTTTCCCCCGACCCTCGAAATCCGCCGCCAAGCAACACTCTTGCGACCAAGCCGAACAAGAGGAGCCGCTGCCGCATCCGGAGGCCATGGACTTCCATCAAGCGCAAGCCACCAAGCCACACGCCACAGCCACCTCCGCCTACCTCCGCGCCACCCAAGTGGCCACGGCAAGCAGGACCAGCACCAGCAGCCGCCACCCACCGGCGAGGTCGGCGCCGCCCACCTGCCCAGAGCCGCCGCCCCGGCTTCCAAAACTCCCTCACGCCAAAGCATCGGAGCCACCAGGGGATCCAAAATCGCCACCGGAGACCAGCAGACCGGCGAGGCCAGAGCAGTGGGGGGGAGTGGAGGAGCCCTCTCATCCAACTCCCGGGGGGAACCAGCCCCTGCTTCTTCCCCCGAGCCGCAGCTCCCCACTCAACGCCGTCGAGCAGCCGTGGGCCCCAGCCGGCCAGATCTTGACCTCCTCGTCGTCCAAGCTTCAGCGTAGGGGAGGAAGACCACCACGTAGCCGCCACGCCGCCGCCAAGCAGCCACGCCGCCGCGCCCCACGAACAGCGCCGCGCCCCCGTCGACCGCAGCAGCCCGTGCCGCCACCACCGCGCGAGAGGGAAGGGGGCCCGCCGCCGCCGGCGCCCCCGGGGCTTCGCCCGGCGACGCCCTTTGGCGGCGGCGGGGAGGAGGGGACGAGGTGGGGAGGGCGGCGGCGGCTCGATCTAGGGTTCCGCCCTGCCGCTCGCGGGAGCGGACAGGACGAAACGAAGGTAGGGTATTCTTCCTTTGCCGCGTTTGGTTGTGTCCAACTGCAAGAAGCCTTTTCCATCCACACCACCTCTCCAGAAGTATCTTCTTTAGGATCTATAGACAGGAAGGATGTATGGGATTCCAATTAATGTCTAGTTGCCTTGGATCTGAAGTCTAGCTTGTCATTAATACAACGGCGCCAAAATAATCACATATAGAAAACCCCAGCAGATAGGCCTCAAGGATTGGCAATGAATAGTTGGAAACTATTAATGACTAGCAGTATATATGGGCACCACCCTTCACCCCGTCCTATGTCAGTAAACCATCCCCCACCCATCTCAATTCTCACTTCATCCAAACTCCCTGTCAAGTCTCTCTCAGCTGTAAGAAAACCAACTGCAAGTAGCAACAAGCTAGCTAAAGTAGCTAGCCCATTTTGCTTGGAGAATGAGCGGCTCGTCGGGCGGTGCAGGAGGAGGGCCGTGCGGGGCGTGCAAGTTCTTGCGGCGCAAGTGCGTGGCCGGTTGCATCTTCGCGCCCTTTTTTTTAGATAAGGGGGTGCGGATCCCCGGCCTCTGCATCCAAAAGATGCACACAGCCATCCGCAATTATTTAATCATCCAAGAATACAAGTTCACAATTCATGGGTCACTTAAGGTGGCTACAAAGATCAGCCACCCAAACAAATGATTATTAAGCATCTAGATGTCTAGGTTGAAGCCAACCACCCCGGCTGAAGATAGCCCGCACAATCGTCAGCATACGGGTACATCCGGCATCCATAGGCCCACGCTGATCCGCAGGGAGAAGGAAAGACCATGAGTGGATCCAATAGCACGCCTTGTGAATAACCTGCAAATAATGAGTTGAATTTGATTTGTTAAAAACAATGTCATTTCTTCAATTCCAAATAGCCCACAATATGGCCGCAACACCAATACGAATACGAGCTTTTGTGATTTTATCAATTCCATTTAACCAACTACCAAACAAATTCGCAATGCTCGTAGGTGGGTAAACATTGAAAGTGAAATGAACTAGTCGCCAAATATCACGAGCAAACGGACACTTAATGAAGAGGTGTTCAACGGACTCATCCGCCTCGCAGAAAACACACTTCTTACATCCTATCCATCGTCTTTTAATCAAATTGTCTTTTGTCAAGATTTCTTTTCTATTAAGAAACCAAAGGAAGATTTTTATTTTTAGCGGAATCTTTAACTTCCATAGATACTTACGCAAATATCTAGTATGCCCATTTAATAAGTCCTCGTAGTACCACTTAACCGTAAAGGTTCCATTAGAAGTAAGATACCGTAGTACGATTTAACCGTAAAGGTTCCATTAGGAAGTAAGGTTCCATTAGAAGTAAGCATCTTCGCGCCCTACTTCGACTCTGAGCAAGGAGCGGTACAATTCTCGGCGGTGCACAAGGTTTTCGGCGCCAGCAACGTGTCCAAGCTCCTCCTCCAGATCCCTCCCCACGAGCGCCTCCATGCCGTGGTCACCGTCTGCTACGAGGCGGAGGCGCGCCTCCGCAACCCCGTCTACGGCTGCGTCCCCCACATCTTCGCCCTCCAGCAACAGGTGCGTATGCATTGCACATCACTGCTCTACTCTCACTGTCTAACGTGCCGTCGTCGTTGGAAGATGATGATCGATGGATCATGAGTTGTTGCTTTTGGAAGGTGCCGATTCGATCTGTTTCGTTTCGTTTTTTATTTTCCAAATTAAGAAGCGAATGGGCCTCCTTTTGGGAGGAGGAATCTGGAAACGCTAGAAAGTCAAGCAAGCCAATGGAAGGGTCTTTCCGTTACTCGTGATGTACATTACATGCATGCACTCACCATTAATTTAACACCTACCCGTTTTCCCCTCTTCTTTAGTAATACATGATCTGTAAATCTATGACATCAATCACCATGATCCGGTTGTTGCTGTTGCTTATTGTGATGAAACCAGTAAGGAAATTAGGCCCTAGCACCAATCTCTTACTTGTAATCCAAATCTGAGAGTGGTCTCTATCCTTCCCTTTCTTTTCCCCTCCCGCTCTCTCCAGAACCCCTTGAGAGTCGACTCTCTTCCCTCACCGCCGGCCCGATCCCGATTCTCCTCCGTCGGCGCCGCCAGCTGGAGAAGAGGAAGGAGAGGCGCCTGGCTTGTACATAGTAGGGTAGGTTTCTCGTCTATGTCGTCGTTTGCCTGCGTGGCGTCTTGGAGTAGATCGCCGGATCTCGGCCGGATCCGGTGCACTCTCGTCTTCCTCCTGGTCGCTGCTCTCCTCCGGTGGCAGGAGGTGCAGCAGGTGGCGAGGCTGAAGCGAGACATCTCCGAAAATAAGGTCTCTGTTCTTCCCCTCCGCCTGGTGAGGTTGCAATTGAGCTGCAACCGATGCCCGGGTTGCCTTTCCTCTGTTGCTCGTCCACGGTGGACGGCATGGCGGGGATGTAGATCTCAAGGTGGCTTCTTCAATAAGCTCGACGCTGTAGCTGGAGAAGACGAAGCTTCATCGACTCCTTCTCTGATCTACTGCAAGCGCCAAGGAGGTGATGGCGGTAGGGAGGGGATGGGAGGTGGTCGGCTGAGTTTTCTTCAGTGGGGATCTGCTGCTGCAATCGGCGGAGAAGCCAAACGGCGGCACTGGCTTGCCGCTGTTACTCAAGACCAAGGTGGTCACTCCCCGCTGCGATCCTGCTGGATCTGTAGCACTTTCAACCTCCAGGCATGTGTGCCAAGTAGGAGGCCCTCCCGCGTCTCTGTCGTGGCGCTTCTCGTCGTGCCCACGCCAAGTGGTTTCGTCCTCGACGTCGGCGACGGCGGCCGCGATGTCGAGCGCATCGTCAAGTCCGGTGGAGAAGGACTGGATCGCGTGTTCAGCAAATTTAGCAAGGTCCTGTTTGTAATTGTTAGGGGCCTGTTTGTAATTCCTTTGTTTTCAGAGGCCCTTTTTGTAATTTGTAATCCCACCGAGTAATGGCAGCAATCTGGACCCTTCGGGGTCCTTCCCCTGTGCAAAAAAAAAAAGAGTGGTCTCTATAGAATCCAAACACTTTTCCACAAAAATAGATAGATACCAGCGCATCTTACACAACAAGAGATAGATTATACTCACTTATCTGCTGTTTCACTGAACCGTATAGTAATTGCATATCTAGAAAGATACAGCGTGATGTTTGCATCCATTTCAGTGATCTAATCTTACTCATCAGCTTCCTCGGTGATCGACTGAATGATCTCTCTTCCAGGTGATGAACCTCCAGGCAGGGATCGCCTACCTGCAAGCCCACCTCGCCAGCCTGGAGCTGCCATCCCCACTGCCTTTCCCGCTGCAGCCGCAGGTGCCAATGACCACCGGGTTCTCCGTCCCTGACCTGCCGTCATTGTCAAACGTCCCGGCCAGCATCGATGATCTGTCATCGCTCTTCTTCGACCTGCCAACGCAGTCCCAGTGGGCCTTGCAGCAGCAGCAGCAGCAGCAGCAGCAACACAACCACCACCAGCTGCAACCATATGACCAGATGGGAGAGGGCTCCGGCAGCAGCAACACCAACGGTGGCGACCTGCAAACCCTGGCCAAGGAGCTCTTGGAACGGAGGTCGCGGACACAGTGTTAACATTGTCTGCCTAGCTAGGTGAACTGACTGATCAGAAATTTGCCCATTCATGCATTGTCAACAGAGGAGTACATGATAAATTTGTTGGTAGTCTGAGAAACTTTCTTTCATGGATAAGGCGACGAGAGATAGTGTTGGAATGTTAAGCAATTGTAATTTATTGTTTGATACTGTATACTCGTTCTACTCTCGCCACTAGTCAGCCCGTTGATGCATGCATACCGCCTGCAATATTGCAGCGGTAGGTTGAAGCAAAAACAGCTCTACCACGCCTTACTTGCAACAGTTAACAACTCAACATGGCACGAATACTAAAACCTCTTCACAAAATCTAATGTAGGCCAGGCAATGGCAAGGAGCAACTGATCTTCCCTCCTCCCTAACCCTCACCTGCCAAAAGGACACTAAACAACCACGGCTTAAACAGACACATTTATATAGCTACCATCTTAAGCCTGCTGTTGCTGAACCAACCGAGCTCAAGATGTCTGCTACCGCTGGTGACAAGACCATTTTGCTGAGGATACTTCTCATTGCTTGCCTTCTTCTATCTCTTGGGTTTCTTACCCTCGCACCACGTTCGCCTGCAGCTATCTGGAGAAACGCACGCAAGTCTCGCTACATTGTTATAAGCGGTAATCTGCTAAAACTCTCCCATCTTGATGTTTTTCGCAGCTTATGTAAGCTTCAACATGTTTTTTGGCGATTGAAGATAGTGCCAAGTATTGCTTAATCATGTATAGTCTTCAAACTGTTGTAGAGCCATACTGAAACTACAAATTTCAGTTTGTTATGCGGG
Organism: Poa pratensis; assembly: GCA_947311845.1. Taxonomy (NCBI): domain Eukaryota; kingdom Viridiplantae; phylum Streptophyta; class Magnoliopsida; order Poales; family Poaceae; genus Poa; species Poa pratensis. Next base: position 92,224,648 of record CAMZMU010000027.1, read on the forward strand.
AAAATTACTAATTTCCTTGAAATAGATGTGCAGAAATTAATGACAGCAGTGGACTGATAATATTTTACAGGTTGCAACAATTACTGCAGCGTGGCCTGCTGCTACTGCAACATTCGCAGGTTTCCACCTGTCTGTGAGAAGTGCTGCAAGTAATTTGAACCCCATGAACAGTATCAGAAATGTTTCGTCACTTCATCTTGGGATTGAACATATTTCCGGTGTGCTGTCTCAGCATGATTTTGTAATAAATACATCAGTGTCTTGAGTTTTGAGTTATTATGTATGCTCCTTTTTCTGATAACGCATCATATTTGTCACTTTGAAGCAATATTTCTAAATCTGGCAATGTCAGACCTAACCATGGTGTTTCTTGTTAAATAATAACATTTCAGGTTCAATACAGTAAGCCAGAGTATCAGCAACATGACACAGTGAAAATAGTGATCAATAACTTACTTCACCCCCAAATTAACTGAAGCTAGTATTATCCACAGATAATACATGCAGTAACTGAAATAGCCAGCAAGTACAGTAAGAACCAAACGGCCTATCCTAGTGCGAAACTACATATAACACTTGCAACTGAAAACTTTTGACAAAGAGGTACTTATATTCAATCTACATTTTTCTTTCTGAGTTGTTGGTAAAGCGCCAAAGTAGGCCTCCAATAATATTGTTTATGGAGTGAGAAGCCATTGGGACTACGATGCTTGAGGAAGCTACGGTTGCTAAACCATAGGAAAGGCCAACAAATGTTGCCCTGGAAACACAAACAGAAAACAAAAATCAGATGCAAGGAACCGCTGTAATAATTTGCACGGTAAGTGGTAGCTACCTGAAAATAATACATTCAGATGTATGAAGACAGTAATAATGTGGGTGGTGACTGGCATGTTTTAAGAATGTGAAAACTCTATTGTCGTTATACAATTTTTATTTTTAACTCTTGACATGTACAAAAATACTGCACGCAGAGCGCTTACCAGATTGCGAATGAGTATCGCCTGCCGTTGCCCAAGTGAAGTACACCAAAAATGGCGCCTGCTACTAGGGCACTTATCCAGTTCAGTCCAAAAATTGGCATCAATGCCCCTCGAAACAAGAACTCCTGATACATCGAAATTAAACATGAATATATGTTCTCAAGAAAGGAATAATTCTGGAATAAAGTTGTGAAGAAACATAAATGATTACCTCGCTTATCCCAGGGAGACAAGCAACCACGATGTAATCCAGAGGCTCCAGGGAAGTAAGGATCTAGTGGGTAAGAATAAAATCAGCTAAAGCTAAAGCTGTAAGGGACTTGCACTGGCTACTAGCCTAGAACTATTAATTAAGTTTGCCATGTCCGAGTTCAGTTGAAAATGCCATCAGACAAAAGAACGGTCTTTACAAGTAACAAATTTCGGCTGTTTACATCAACAACAACAACAAAGCCTTTTTTTCCCAAACAAGTTGGGGTAGGCTAGAGTTAAAACCCATAAGATCTCGAAACCAGGTCATGGTTCTGGCACATGGATAGCTAACTTCCACGCAGCCCTATCCATGGCTAGTTCTTTGGTGATATTCCAATCCTTCAGATCTCTCTTAACAGACTCCTCCCATGTCAAGTTTGGCCTACCACGACCCCTCTTAACATTCTCATCCCGCTTTATCCGTCCGGTATGCAATGGCGCTTCCGGAGGCCTACGTTCTATATGACCAAACCATCTTAGACGGTGTTGGACAACCTTCTCTTCAATTGGTGCTACCCCAACTCTCTCACGTATATCATCATTCCTAACCCGGTCCTTTCTTGTGTGGCCACATATCCATCTCAACATGCGCATCTCCGCTACACCTAACTGTTGGATATGTCGTCTCTTGGTCGGCCAACATTCTACGCCATACAACATCGCAGGTCGAATCGCCGTCCTATAGAACTTGCCTTTTAACTTTTGTGCCACTTTCCTATCACAGAGGACGCCAGAAGCTTGGCGCCACTTCATCCAACCAACTTTGATTCGATGACTCACATCTTCATCGATATCACCATCCTTCTGAAGCATAGACCCCAAATATCGGAAGGTGTCTTTCTCAGGTACCACCTGTCCATCAAGCCTAACCTCTTCCTCCTCGTGCCTAGTAGTACTGAAACTGCACCTCATGTACTCAGTTTTGGTTCTACTAAGCCTAAAACCTTTCGATTCTAGAGTCCGCCTCCACAGCTCTAACTTTCTATTAACCCCCGCCCGACTATCGTCAATTAGCACCACATCATCCGCAAAGAGCATACACCATGGGATATCTCCTTGTATATCCCCTGTGACCTCATCCATCACCAAAGTAAAGAGATAAGGGCTTCGGCTGTTTACATCAACATATATAAATTGTGAAACAATGAAGAGACCAGCTCGGCAGTAATTATTGCAAATATGCAACTCGGTGTGAGTAAACAACGAGAGGGTGTAAAGTTCTAAAGTTGAGCTTAGCTCATTAAAAAAAAGAGCATTAGTTGATGTATGTGAATATGTATATCATTAAAATTTACATCCCGTATATATGATTAGATTGTCTGATACAATACACTCCAAAAGTATTTTTTTGAGATAACACACCAAATGATAAGCTTACTGAGCGACTATGTGTCAATGTTCATTAGAATGGTTCTCATTGCACTGACTTACATAACAGAGGAAAAACTGAAAATATAGCATCTTAATCAAGGCACTTGTAAGAAAGAGAGACTTCATACAAAGGTTGGACATACCTGTGTATTTGCAGCTTCACTAGAATCTCTGAAATCTGGCCATGTCTGTAGTAGAATATATCTGGTAGAGGATATCAATATTACTAGTCCAGCGACCAATTCGAGATGCCAAGTTTCAGAATTGACTGCAGAAAAGCACTAGATTAATTTGTTTGCAGAGATTTGGCTGACTCAACACCACTGCATGATATCTCATTCATCTTGTAAGAGAAATAGTAGCAAACTGACATGATACAACAGTAGGGTCAGCGAATGGCCATCCATTTGAAGATGCAATGTGTGATACCTGAAAACAAACAGTAGGTAATTTAGAATACTAGGATGGTCTGCCATCCTATAGAGTACTAGATAGTTCAAATTATACATGCAAGTTTTAGAATGTTTTGTGTTATAACTACAATTACCCATGTAGATGTTATTCCCAAGAGTACTGCATTAACAAAATCTGAAATCTTGTTCAAAGAAAACAAGATTTGCAACCACTGTAAAAACAATGTTTACCTCACGAAGCACGAGACCAGCCGCAAGCAGCAAGCCAGATGTGAGAGTGCAGGACTGAAGAACAGCACTCCTTGGGGCACCTGCAGCTTTCTCATCACTAGTAATCTCTCCACTGACCTCAAGGATGCTAGCGGGGTTTTCGGCATCGCTTGAAGAAGTTTCTTCAACAATTAATGATGGACCTTTGGACATATCACGGGAGCGTCTCCGTTTCCTTTCATTATTCTTTGCTGCAGATATTCTTGTCGCCTTCAATAAATATCACACAAGGTCCGGTTGTCACAGCCTCACAGGTACTACATGAGGAAAATTAACTGAACTTCCTTTACAGTCGGGTGTAAATAATACTAACATTGCGTCGTACAGATTGTAGATGTTTGCAGGAAACAGCTGAGATCTGGCATTTCCAACCTGATCAAACATGATCTGCCAATGTAAGGATATCAAAATGATGATCAAAGTTATAAATTTATATGACAGAAAGAAAAGAAAGATAAATGCCAAGAACAAGCATGGGAGATTCCAGGGTAATCAGAAAATAATTGCCCGCTGTGGATTCATGCCAATCCTCTCTGATTGGCATACTACAGCACCCGCGCCCAACACAGTGCACACACAAAGGGGGAAGAAATTGGAGTAGAATTTACAGCGGGGACAGCTGCAAGCTTCATGGCGACCTATGCCTAGTGCCCAATCCAAGATCTTCAATCAGGCCAAGAAAAATAGGAAACTGGATGATAAATTATGCAGACCTTGGAGGGAGAGTGGGGGGCGACAGGCCCGTGCGCTCGCTGCGACTGCGAGCATCGTCATCCGCAGCGGATGGCCACAATCAAGCCCTGGGATTTGGGGGAGAGGACACCGAGATTGCTAGCGGAAATTTTGATTGAGAAAAATCGACAGTAACATGCGGCGTAGGATCAATGGCAGGTCTATGGACTATGGACTAACATAGAGCATTTGATCAATTTCTCAAGATTGTCAGAAAACAAGGGTTGGGTGAAATGTGGCTATAGACGTTCTAGAAAAACATATGGCTGTGAAATGTGAACACGGTATCTCCCTGGTGACCGTGGCTGGAAGGGGTCTCGTAATGTCTGCGTCTGCTACAAGAAAAGCTCTTATCTATCGATTTACAAATTTGTTCATCGAAAACACATTGTAGTATAGCAATTTGTCTATGTACTAAGAACATAGCAGAAAATCTTTTTAAATCGACTTTACATTTTTTTCGTTGTGCAATAATAATTATTCATCAAAAATAATGTGTATATTCTTTTTTCTCTGATCCCTATTCACTATAGACGTGTGTTGGTATAATGTCACCTAGGCTGCCGCCAACATGGCCTAATCCGGCTAGTCCCGGGTGGCCCACAAGTGGTGGTGAAGGCTTTTGCCTACCGGGCGGCCCAGATAGCCGACGACTAAGGAAGGCGGATGCCGGCAAGGAGAAGGCCTAAGACCGAAGCCCAAAAGACCACCAAGCCCAAGATGGAAGGCGACAGACTTGCCGGTTAGGTCTAGGACTCTGTATACTTGCCGGATACGCAATCTCCTTGTAACCCTAGGTCCGGCTGCCGGACCAGGGAAGCCTTTAGGGCATACTCTCATACTCATTGTAACCCACAACACGGCTATTCGCCTTATAGTGAGTTATAGCAGCACGTAGGGCTCCGCCACCGCTGTGGAGCCTGAAGCTGGGTAAACTGCCGTGTTCAATCCCGACCTCGACGACGTCCACCTTCTTCCCCTCGATTCATCCTCGGCTAGAGGACCCCCGTCTCCTATCTCAGATGCAGATACGTTGACAGTTGGCGCCCACCGTGGGACATAAGGCGTCAGGCGTCACGTTCCAGGCGGGAACACTTGGCAGCATCGGCGAGACCATCGCCGTTGGCCGCGCCATCCGCGTCAGCTCCATGGGTTACGTCCAAGACGATGCATCTTGGACGCCGGCAAACGATGGGCTCATCGCGTACACTCTTGTCCCGATTGGCAGCATCGAGCTCTTCATCGGCTTCACCCCTGAGGCCATGGGGTTCCCGAAGAATCACACCCTTTGGGGACCCACTCGCCACCCGGAGTCCGACCACTCGCAAGACGGATCTGAATCCGCCTCCTCCTGGGAGTCTGCAGATTCAGATTCCCACTTCATCGGCGTTGCCGGCATGGGATCCGACTCCCAGCCACATAGTGGCGATCCTGAATCCATCCTCCCTTCTTTACAGGATGATGTGTTGTCAGATGCCGGATCCAGATCTACCGTTCATGTCAACATAGATTATGAGTGCGAAGAAGACTCTGCTAGCATATTTGAAACCCAGGTCAAGAGGTGCTTCGCGCCGGCTGATCCCGCACCTTCCGAGGTGGCGGCAGGATCGGAGACAACCATGCAGCAGGCCTTCGTGGCAGATGTCGCTGTCTCGGCCCCGACAAAAGAGGCGGAAGCTTCTGGTGCCGGCATGACCGCAGCAGACAGCCCCCGCCGGCTACAAAGAAGAAGACTAACCTGGAGAATGGAGGCCACAGCGGCAAGGACAACCTCCTAGACGAACTCCTGAAAACGCCGGTTGATACACACGCTGATGCGGCATACCTGGAGACGCTCCGCGCCTCTGTCGTAAAGCAGACGCGTTTTCTGGAGGAAAAGCAGAACGAGGTCCAAAACTTGCTCGCTGAGACAAGGGTGGAACAAGCCAAAATCACCTCCGCCAGGAACCTCTTCACCGCGACCCCGGACGCCAAAGCAAAGGCAACCGCGGTCATCAAGAAAAGCAAGAGGAAGCAAGAGACGCCTCCTGCATAATACAAGACCCCTGCTCATAAGCTTCGTTTCGAGTGGGCCACAGCTCCAGTTTTCGCAACTCCGGTGCTGAACGCAGCGGCTGAATTAGACATCCTAACGGGTGACGACTACAACAAGGACGAAAAGATCTACTACACTGCAGCCCTCGCTGAAAAGGCCCTGGAGCAACAAGCCCGTGCTGACTCCCTGATGACTCCCAAGTACAGGAGATCAATTGTAGTACCTTTCAAATAGAAAAGCTTGTCGAACCCACGAGGAGCTGAAGGTATTGGTTAGTAAGATTGATAAATAAAACAATGAAAGATGCAAGTGTTTTTGGTATTTTCGGTTGTATAATTCCAATGCAGCAAGTAACAGTAGCAAGTGAAAGCTCTCAAAGAGAGAAATCCCAATCCTCTTATATGCAAGAGGACAAGCTCAAGTGATGTGTGTCTTATATGTGGAAACGTTCCCGAGGGCGGCATGGATATCACTAGGCATAGAGATTTATTAAACAACACGTTGAATATCTTGTCAAGTTTTAATCTTCTTTGGGCGGAGCCATAATTCGGTATAGCTAAATAAATTTACTACAGCCCCTTATGATGGATCATGTGGCCAAGTAAATGACTGCACAAGAATAATTAAGACATAATGTCCCACCATAGCATTACACTCTAATGTCCCCGATACTAATACCCTCATAATATAACTTCATGACTCGGTCTTAGGTTTACTTATCCTCCCAAGTCTTCCTCAATTCATTATACTACGGTGTTCTCCTATGAGCCCATATAGGTGAAGTGTTGTGCAGTCGACGTTCGCACAACACCATCATAGAATCACATAAAATATAAACTCTTGACAAAATACCAACACATGTTATATATAAATCATTGCCAATTAATCCTATGCCCTCAGGAACATATGAAAACTACTCACAACGTGCAAACATGATCATAATCAGTGGCATAAGTGGTACAACACAATCTGAAAATATAACTTCACCCACAAATAATGACAAGTACTCAATCACAAACATGAATAGTAGCACAAGACAAGTATCTAGGGTATAGCAACTCTCAAATTATGAGGGGAACGGAGTGGATCACGGAGATGATGACGGAGATGGTGCTGGTCTTGATGGGGGTGATGATGTAGAGGTCTCCTCCCACGCCAAGGAGGAGAGGTGATGACGATGGCGATGATTTCCCCCTCTCTGGAGCTCCGGAGCAGCAGGATCTGCCCCCCCCCCCTCGGAGGGAATCAGGAGTTTCGCCGCCGCCGCGACCTCGGATGGACTTGGGAAAATTAGGGAGTAGGTTTTCAGGGAGGACGAAGGCGTTGCTAAAAAGCCGCAGGCGAGGAGCTGCCCGAGGCCGGTTTTGGTGGGCCCCACGCGGCCAGGTACATGGGCCGCGTGGGCCACCTACTTTTGGCCCTCGTGGCTCTCCTCGCTTCGGTCTTCTTTCCATTGCCTTCCCTCCGATGAAAAACCTCCGTGGTATTTTTCCTTTAATTATTTGGGTTCCAGAAACTCCTGCAACAATAAAAACAAGAAAAGTGGGTTTTTCTGCCTCCCAGATATTAAATACAAAAAATAGGGACTTTGTGTGAAAGTCCCCTAAATCATATAAAACATGTTAAAATGATGATATAATGATGCACATAACATGCTAATATGATTCTAATAGTTTCATAGATGATGATATAAAATGCACGTATCACTCCCGCGCGGAGTTGTCGGACGTGCTAGGGGGAAGGTTGGAGTCAAAATCTGACGCATGCAAAGCAGCCGCCAATGGACATCCCGAGGATCCATCCGGCTCCAGCAGCCATGGGAAGGGAAAGGACAAGAGCAAAGAACCTCGAAAAGCATCGCCTCCTAGAAGGCAGCGAGACGAGGCATCGCGCACTGGCGGCCAAAAGCATGAAGCACCTCCTCCGCCTAGGCACAACAAAGGCGACATCCGAGGAAACAACCAGCAGCCAAGAGGCGGTGGCAGCCGCAACAATGACCCACCTCCGCCAAGACGAAGCAGGGAGCGAACGCGTTCCCCACCTCCCGCGCCCAGGCATGAGGGTGGACGCGACGAGCATAAGCTTGGCAGAAGCCGAGCAGCGCAGGACGAGCCACATGTTGACAGATACAACAGGCAACTTAAGCCAGAAGACGCACGACACCGGCTCAATGACATCAAGGCGGGAAAAGAGCAGTCATACATCCGCCCTGAGTGCTTTGGCCCTGCCATCTGCAGCGTGCAGGTCCCTAGGGACATGACATCCGTGTCAAAGAGCTGCCCAAGGTACATTGGCGGGGACAAGCCAAACGCATTGCTGTCGGACTACGCGCTCAGTTCAGATTGCCGGCGACGATGGTTTTGTGGCTACGCGTTTCCTCCCCCTGATGCTTGAGGGAACTGCTAGAAGTTGGATCGAAAACTTGCCAGAAAAATCGGTACACAGTTGGCGTGACATGGAGCGGGTCTTCACCCAGCACTTCCAGGGAACGTACAACCGACCAAAGACCTACACAGATCTCACGCGATGCGTGCAAGGGCGCGACGAGTCGGCAACGTCCTTTCTGGCAAGATAGATACAGACAAAGGCAAGCTGCGAAAACATGGACGACAACCAAGCTATACATGCCTTTACCACTGGTTTGTTAAAAGGCTCTAGCCTCCGACACAAGCTAGTGCGCATGCAAGTAAAAAACCTTGGGATTATGTTGGAGGTCGCCTCTACGTACGCACAGGCGGACGATGATGCTCGGGATCCAGACGCCGTCCTTGACTTGGCGCCAGGACCAAGCATGGGAGATTCCAGGGTAATCAGAAAATAATTGCCCGCTGTGGATTCATGCCAATCCTCTCTGATTGGCATACTACAGCACCCGCGCCCAACACAGTGCACACACAAAGGGGGGAAGAAATTGGAGTAGAATTTACAGCGGGGACAGCTGCAAGCTTCATGGCGACCTATGCCTAGTGCCCAATCCAAGATCTTCAATCAGGCCAAGAAAAATAGGAAACTGGATGATAAATTATGCAGACCTTGGAGGGAGAGTGGGGGGCGACAGGCCCGTGCGCTCGCTGCGACTGCGAGCATCGTCATCCGCAGCGGATGGCCACAATCAAGCCCTGGGATTTGGGGGAGAGGACACCGAGATTGCTAGCGGAAATTTTGATTGAGAAAAATCGACAGTAACATGCGGCGTAGGATCAATGGCAGGTCTATGGACTATGGACTAACATAGAGCATTTGATCAATTTCTCAAGATTGTCAGAAAACAAGGGTTGGGTGAAATGTGGCTATAGACGTTCTAGAAAAACATATGGCTGTGAAATGTGAACACGGTATCTCCCTGGTGACCGTGGCTGGAAGGGGTCTCGTAATATCTGCGTCTGCTACAAGAAAAGCTCTTATCTATCGATTTACAAATTTGTTCATCGAAAACACATTGTAGTATAGCAATTTGTCTATGTACTAAGAAAATAGCAGAAAATCTTTTTAAATCGACTTTACATTTTTTCGTTGTGCAATAATAATTATTCATCAAAAAATAATGTGTATATTCATTTTTCTCTGATCCCTATTCACTATAGCCGTGTGTTGGTATAATGTCACCTAGGCTGCCGCCAACATGGCCTAATCCGGCTAGTCCCGGGTGGCCCATAAGTGGTGGTGAAGGCTTTTGCCTACCGGGCGGCCCAGATAGCCGACGACTAAGGAAGACGGATGCCGGCAAGGAGAAGGCCCAAGACCGAAGCCCAAAAGACCACCAAGCCCAAGATGGAAGACGGCAGACTTGCCGGTTAGGTCTAGGACTCTGTATACTTGCCGGATACGCAATCTCCTTGTAACCCTAGGTCCGGCCGCCGGACCAGGGAAGCCTTTAGGGCATACTCTCATACTCATTGTAACCCACAACATGGCTATTCGCCTTATAGTGAGTTATAGCAGCACGTAGGGCTCCGCCACCGCTGTGGAGCCTGAAGCTGGGTAAACTGCCGTGTTCAATCCCGACCTCGACGACGTCCACCTTCTTCCCCTCGATTCATCCTCGGCTAGAGGACCCCCGTCTCCTATCTCAGATGCAGATACGTTGACAGTTGGCGCCCACCGTGGGACATAAGGCGTCAGGCGTCACGTTCCAGGCGGGAACACTTGGCAGCATCGGCGAGACCATCGCCGTTGGCCGCGCCGTCCGCGTCAGCTCCATGGGTTACGTCCAAGACGATGCATCTTGGACGCCGGCAAACGATGGGCTCATCGTGTACACTCTTGTCCCGATTGGCAGCATCGAGCTCTTCATCGGCTTCACCCCTGAGGCCATGGGGTTCCCGAAGAATCACACCCTTTGGGGACCCACTCGCCACCCGGAGTCCGACCACTCGCAAGACGGATCTGAATCCGCCTCCTCCTGGGAGTCTGCAGATTCAGATTCCCACTTCATCGGCGTTGCCGGCATGGGATCCGACTCCCAGCCACACAGTGGCGATCCTGAATCCATCCTCCCTTCTTTACAGGATGATGTGTTGTCAGATGCCGGATCCAGATCTACCGTTCATGTCAACGTAGATTATGAGTGCGAAGAAGACTCTGCTAGCATATTTGAAACCCAGGTCAAGAGGTGCTTCGCGCCGGCTGATCCCGCACCTTCCGAGGTGGCGGCAGGATCGGAGACAACCATGCAGCAGGCCTTCGTGGCAGATGTCGCTGTCTCGGCCCCGACAAAAGAGGCGGAAGCTTCTGGTGCCGGCATGACCGCAGCAGACAGCCCCCGCCGGCTACAAAGAAGAAGACTAACCTGGAGAAAGGAGGCCACAGCGGCAAGGACAACCTCCTAGACGAACTCCTGAAAACGCCGGTTGATACACACGCTGATGCGGCATACCTGGAGACGCTCCGCGCCTCTGTCGTAAAGCAGACGCGTTTTCTGGAGGAAAAGCAGAACGAGGTCCAAAACTTGCTCGCTGAGACAAGGGTGGAACAAGCCAAAATCACCTCCGCCAGGAACCTCTTCACCGCGACCCCGGACGCCAAAGCAAAGGCAACCGCGGTCATCAAGAAAAGCAAGAGGAAGCAAGAGACGCCTCCTGCATAATACAAGACCCCTGCTCATAAGCTTGGTTTCGAGTGGGCCACAGCTCCAGTTTTTGCAACTCCGGTGCTGAACGCAGCGGCTGCACTAGACATCCTAACGGGTGACGACTACAACAAGGACGAAAAGATCTACTACACTGCAGCCCTCGCTGAAAAGGCCCTGGAGCAACAAGCCCGTGCTGACTCCCTGATGACTCCCAAGTACAGGAGATCAATTGTAGTACCTTTCAAATAAAAAAGCTTGTCGAACCCACGAGGAGCTGAAGGTATTGGTTAGTAAGATTGATAAATAAAACAATGAAAGATGCAAGTGTTTTTGGTATTTTCGGTTGTATAATTCCAATGCAGCAAGTAACAGTAGCAAGTGAAAGCTCTCAAAGAGAGAAATCCCAATCCTCTTATATGCAAGAGGACAAGCTCAAGTGATGTGTGTCTTATATGTGGAAACGTTCCCGAGGGCGGCATGGATATCACTAGGCATAGAGATTTATTAAACAACACGTTGAATATCTTGTCAAGTTTAATCTTCTTTGGGCGGAGCCATAATTCAGTATAGCTAAATAAATAGACTACAGCCCCTTATGATGGATCATGTGGCCAAGTAAATGACTGCACAAGAATAATTAAGACATAATGTCCCACCATAGCATTACACTCTAATGTCCCCGATACTAATACCCTCATAATATAACTTCATGACTCGGTCTTAGGTTTACTTATCCTCCCAAGTCTTCCTCAATTCATTATACTACGGTGTTCTCCTATGAGCCCATATAGGTGAAGTGTTGTGCAGTCGACGTTCGCACAACACCATCATAGAATCACATAAAAGATAAACTCTTGACAAAATACCAACACATGTTATATATAAATCATTGCCAATTCATCCTATGCCCTCAGGAACATATGAAAACTACTCACAATGTGCAAACATGATTATAATCAGTGGCATAAGTGGTACAACACAATCTGAAAATATAACTTCACCCACAAATAATGACAAGTACTCAATCACAAACATGAATAGTAGCACAAGACAAGTATCTAGGGTATAGCAACTCTCAAATTATGAGGGGAACGGAGTGGATCACGGAGATGATGACGGAGATGGTGCTGGTCTTGATGGGGGTGATGATGTAGAGGTCTCCTCCCACGCCAAGGAGGAGAGGTGATGACGATGGCGATGATTTCCCCCTCTCTGGAGCTCCGGAGCAGCAGGATCTGCCCCCCCTCGGAGGGAATCAGCAGTTTCGCCGCCGCCGCGACCTCGGATGGACTTGGGAAAATTAGGGAGTAGGTTTTCAGGGAGGACGAAGGCGTTGCTAAAAAGCCGCAGGCGAGGAGGTGCCCGAGGCCGGTTTTGGTGGGCCCCACGCTGCCAGGTACATGGGCCGCGTGGGCCACCTACTTTTGGCCCTCGTGGCTCTCCTCGCTTCGGTCTTCTTTCCATTGCCTTCCCTCCGATGAAAAACCTCCGTGGTATTTTTCCTTTAATTATTTGGGTTCCAGAAACTCCTGAAACAATAAAAACAAGAAAAGGGGGTTTTTCTGCCTCCCAGATATTAAATACAAAAAATAGGGACTTTGTGTGAAAGTCCCCTAAATCATATAAAACATGTTAAAATGATGATATAATGATGCACATAACATGCTAATATGATTCTAATAGTTTCATAGATGATATAAAATGCACGTATCACTCCCGCGCAGAGTTGTCGGACGTGCTAGGGGGAAGGTTGGAGTCAAAATCTGACGCATGCAAAGCAGCCGCCAATGGACATCCCGGGGATCCATCCGGCTCCAGCAGCCATGGGAAGGGAAAGGACAAGAGCAAAGAACCTCGAAAAGCATCGCCTCCTAGAAGGCAGCGAGACGAGGCATCGCGCACTGGCCGCCAAAAGCATGAAGCACCTCCTCCGCCTAGGCACAACAAAGGCGACAGCCGAGGAAACAACCAGCAGCCAAGAGGCGGTGGCAGCCGCAACAATGACCCACCTCCGCCAAGACGAAGCAGGGAGCGAACGCGTTCCCCACCTCCCGCGCCCAGGCATGAGGGTGGACGCGACGAGCATAAGCTTGGCAGAAGCCGAGCAGCGCAGGACGAGCCACATGTTGACAGATACAACAGGCAACTTAAGCCAGAAGACGCACGACACCGGCTCAATGACATCAAGGCGGGAAAAGAGCAGTCGTACATCCGCCCTGAGTGCTTTGGCCCTGCCATCTGCAGCGTGCAGGTCCCTAGGGACATGACATCCGTGTGAAAGAGCTGCCCAAGGTACATTGGCGGGGACAAGCCAAACTCATTGCTGTCGGACTACGCGCTCAGTTCAGATTGCCGGCGATGATGGTTTTGTGGCTACGCGTTTCCTCCCCCTGATGCTTGAGGGAACTGCTAGAAGTTGGATCGAAAACTTGCCAGAAAAATCGGTACACAGTTGGCGTGACATGGAGCGGGTCTTCACCCAGCACTTCCAGGGCACGTACAACCGACCAAAGACCTACACAGATCTCACGCGATGCGTGCAAGGGCGCGACGAGTCGGCAATGTCCTTTCTGGCAAGATGGATACAGACAAAGGCAAGCTGCGAAAACGTGGACGACAACCAAGCTATACATGCCTTTACCACTGGTTTGTTAAAAGGCTCTAGCCTTCGACACAAGCTAGTGCGCATGCAAGTAAAAAACCTTGGGGTTATGTTGGAGGTCGCCTCTACGTACGCACAGGCGGACGATGATGCTCGGGATCCAGACGCCGTCCATGACTTGGCGCCAGGAAGACGCGCTAACAACAAGCGGAAGACTCCTCAGGAAGACAAAGCCGTCACGTCTGGTGAATTTGTCGTCGCCTTCAAAGGCAAAGGCAACAACCGCAAATGGAAGGGAAAGGCGGAGATGCTGGGCCTAGCAAGCAGCGCATGACGTACGAGCAGGCAAAAGCTATGCATTGCCCTATCCATGCCGGACAAGGCAAAGTTAACCACACGTTCGGGGAGTACAGATTCCTGGATGACGCAAAGAAGGACCCCGAGGTCGGCTGGAAGCCAAAGAAGATGAAAAAAGCTGAGAAGGCAAGAAAGGAAGATGACGAGGACTCCATGTCCATGTCGGTGGACGAACAACCCAAGCCACCAAGAAAGGAGAAAAAAATACCCCAAAGTTCATGGCCAGTTGGTCTGCTTCATGGGAACTCCGTCGGCAAAAGAGGAGAAGGCAGAACTTCGTGAGCTCAATGCCACGGTGCCTGACGTCCCACAGTACTTGAACTGGTCCAAGATGCCCATCACCTGGGATAGGGAAGATCACCCGGACCGTGTTCCAAGTCTCGGCAAGTACGCTCTCGTCGTCGACCCTATTGTCGACAACTACAGGCTCACCAAGGTAATGATGGATGGTGGCAGTAGTCTCAACATCATGTACGAAGAAACCCCGAGACGCATGAACAAGACGGAAGGCTAGCTTGACTACAGCAAGGTCAAGTTTCATGGCATCGTTCTGGGAAAGCACACCAAGTCCATGGGAAGCATCAAATTGGAGGTTACTTTTGGGACAGAGATGAACTATTGATCTGAATATCTCTGTTTCGAAGTAGTCCCCTTCAAGAGTGCCTACCATTGTATCTTTGGGCGGCCGGCTTTCGCCAAGTTCATGGCCAGGCCATGTTACATCTACAGCAAATTGAAGATGCCTAGACCCAACGGTACAATCACCGTCAATGGTGACTTCGAGAAGGCAAAGCAATGCGAGCGTGGAAACGCCGCATTTGCCGAAGCTGTCCTCCACGCTGAGGAACTGGAACGGTTAAAGAAGGAATTAGACACTTCACAGCTCCCGGACCCCCTGAAGACCGCCGAAAGCAAGACCTCCTTCAAAGCATCGGAGGAGACAAAGAAGGTAGACCTGGTGCCTGGCGACAACACCAAGCAAGTCACCATTGGGTCCGCCTTAGACAGCGCATAGGAAAGCGCGCTCGTCAGGTTCCTCCGTGAGAACGGGGACATCTTTGCATGGTCATCCGCTGACATGCCAGGTATACCCAGGGAACTTGCCGAGCACTCTCTCAATGTCTTTGAAGGATCTAAGCCAGTCAAGCAGAGCATAAGGCGGTAGGGTGAGAAGAAAAGGCGAGCGATATGAAAGGAGCTTCTCAAGCTACAAGAAGCAAAATTCGTTAGGGAGGTGAAGCATACTGATTGGTTGGTGATACCCGTAGAAGTGATAGCCCTTCAGTAGCTACCTGAAGTGAAAAGTATACGGGGTTATGTTGACCCTCCTAGTGCAGAGTATCTAGTAGTGGAAGACGTGTTTTCCCCACGAGGGTGACTCGAGGGTTTAATATCGAACTCTCGGGGAATCAGTAGTGGTAGATTTATCTTCCTTATCCTTCTTTTGGTTACCTGCAAAACAAAATTAAATGTTTTGGTCCTCAACCTCACCTGTGGTTATCAAGCACAAGGTGTAGAATGATATCAAGATAAATATGCAATGATGGTGGATGAATATGCTAGGATGATGATGGCAATGATATATGATATATTTTTGGGTTTTTATGATGAATGCAAGATGGAAAAGTGTTTTTGTATTTTCGGATTTATAAATGGCAGAAAATGGCAAGGTGGCAAAAGTGGTTGGAAAGGTGTTTCTTATGATTAAAAATGGACCGGGGTTCATGGTTTCACTTATGCACTCTCTCTAGAAATGGTGTGGCAGACAAGTGGACATAGAGTTGACATATGAGATTGCAACACAAAGTTTGATATCAAGTTACTAATTATATGGGCATCACATCCTAACATAGAGACCTTTTGATTATTAGTCTCACTTATACTCCACCAAGATGCGAACTAAATCATAACACCTCGGTAAGTAAGAAGACTCAGAGTATAGCTTTAAGTTTCATGACATGAAGTGAAAATAAGAACATGCTAGATCTAGTCACAGGAAGAAGCTTGGTCACCCTCAACCCTTGTAGCATGGTATTTTTGTTTATCCCTAGTGAGGCAACAAAGTAAGGTAAACACCTAAGTGGATCGCGATATTTCAGTTGTCAGCTTACCGCACTCACCACCCCTCGTTACTCCAACTAATGCACATATCTCCCCACACACGCCCTTATAAACATGCTTGATCATAACAAGTAGATAAGAACGGGGTACATAATATGCATCTATACTCATAACTGAAACAAACATTTGCAATCTCAACATATATTAACTCATAAAAAGATCCACCACATAGGTAATACAAATATGACCGTAATCATGTTCAGCAGCTCATACGGTACTCATTAGTGAAGCTCAAGAGAGAGGAGAGATACATAAGTTACTTCCACAAACCCATAGTCCAGAGGTGAACTACTCCCTCTTCATCATGGAGACGATGGAGATGTCGATGGAGATGAAGGAGACTATGCCGGCAGCGCCCCGCCGGAGTTTTCCCCTTCCAATCTGCAGCTCCAGATCTTCGTTTTCGTGTTTCTGTGATATGGCGGCGCTTCTTTCGCGAAACGCCGTGGGACTTCTTTTATAGGCGTTTTTAGGTCAAGAAGAAAGCGGTGGAGAAAAGATCGACGGCTGCGGAGCCCCGAGGGCCATTTGGGTGGGCCCCACACGGTCAGGTATAGTGGCCGCATGGGACACCCTCTTTCGGCCCTCCGGCCTCCGTTTGCTTGCTTCCTTCGCTCCTACGTCTTCCTCCTTCCAAAATAATGACCCCTGTATTTTTCCATATTATTTGGACGTCGTTTGGGTCCCTGAAACAAAAATGGAAAGAAATAGGGTTTTCTGCCTGCGCAGAGTTAATTCCATAAAAATAGGAAACAATTAATTTATTTCCTAAAATCATTAAATAACAGTGGTATAACCCTTATATTATGCAAATATGATTGGAATATAAGTGATATAGTGCAAAGTTCATATATGCATTTTACATGCATCAACATCCCCAAGCTTAACCAATACTCGTCCTCGAGTATGATGGTGATAAAACTAACATGGGCTTTGCAACATAGCACTAACAATGGATATCAAAGATGATTGCTACTGCTACATAGAGTCAGATGATTCATTCTTCAAAGGAGTAGCAATATGTGAAACAGTTTATGAAGTGATATCAAGTATTCAATGTAAGGATGTTCAATGATAGTTCACAAAGTGTGACATAACAGATAGTAGTATGGACACATGTATGCATAATGATAAGTATGAACATCCTACATAGGTCATAGAGTGATGATGAAAATCTGAATATGTTAGGTGGACACTTTGGAAAGAAGTATAAGTGATTAGAGGTAAATCATGCATAAGGTTCATCCAACCTCCAAACTCTTCTATTTAAGTTAATGATTGCAATGTGGTAATACTTGGTGTCAAGCTCTCATTCCCCTATCATAGCATCTTGAATGATTATAGTTTAATGTGAGAGCAAATATGAGTAGTGTGCTTGACAAAGTAAAGGTTAGGTGTCTCATGCCCCTTGAATACAAGTACCTACACCATGATTACTCAACTTAGGAAACAAAGCAAGTTCAAGTTATATATCATTGTAAGTAATAATAGTATCATCAAGAGCGTCAACTGGGGTACCTCTTGTCCCAGGATATGGAACAAACCCATATCAAAATGACAAGACAAACAAACAAGATGAACAACCTCAACACCCTTTTTATTTACCATTGGAATATCTTTTTATTATAAGATGCATCACAGACGGTTCACCATAGCATGTAAGTAAATTTCCACCATGAATGATGCATGACTTAGATTAGCGGCCCAGGCGTCTCTCTAACCATTTATACAAACTCATTTAAACTACTTCATTTCCACCTCATTTCACCATGATAGGCATCCATAAACAAAAGTACATGATATCAACTAAAGGAGATGAAGGAGCATGTTGAAAGCTTTGCATGTGATAGCACATATGGGCTAACTCCCAACCTCGAACATTTATCAAGCCACTAGCATCATAATCTTAATCACAATGGGTCATGTTTTATTTATTGTAATGATAGTAAAATGTGCATCAAGTTCGTGAGAGCTATATAACCAACTTTTCCCATGGCAATCAATAACATAATCATTTTCATTCAGAGGTATAGATAACACAAATATCATGATGAACATACTCGGAATAGCATATAGCTACTAGGTAGATATGGTGGACTCACTGGAATAACTTTGGTTGAAGGTGTTGGAAACAAGTTTTTGCTTGTTGGAATGATTGGGCTAGCAAAAGGGAGAAAGTTGACCATCTAGATGCATGCATGAGTGTCCATAGAACTAACTTGTCATGTTAAACAAAGTGAAATAACTTTCAGCATCAAAACATGAATAAGTGATAACTCTTGATAAAACATTTACATATCTATTATATAATTAAAACAACAAACATTTAACGGTGAGGATTTACCGCTCTAAAGTTAAGATATCTCAATGGCTTAGATTTACCCTCATCCCACGTCACGTTATGACTTAGAGTCATCGTCATCCACGGCATGTACGCTGATTGAATACGCCACCGGCATGGAGCGTGACTTCTATTTTCATGTCCTTCCCGATCTTCTAGGGCAAGTAATCCGGCCGGCAGCGTTTTGAAAATATCCATACCGATCTCACGGAGTTGACTGCTCTAAAGTTAAGATATCTCAATGGCTTAGATTTACCCTCATCCCACGTCACGTTATCACTTAGAGTCATCGTCATCCACGGCATGTACGCTGATTGAATACGCCACCGGCATGGAGCGTGACTTCTATTTTCCTGTCCTTCCCGATCTTCTAGGGCAAGTAATCCGGCTGGCAGCGTTTTCAAAATATCCATACCGATCTCACGGAGGCGGCGAGTAGTCCAGCCGCCAGCGTCGTTCCGTCGTTACATGCCTCCGTGTGTAACGTGTGTAGCAGCAGCAGCCAAGCATGCTCGATCGATGTGGAAACAATCCCGCTTATGTCAGGTACGCAAGGCACCTTTTCTAATTAGATCTATATACGCTGCTCACACACCAGATTCTTCCACACACGGTGTCTAATGTTGGATGATCCAATTGCACGATCGGAGCATCAATTGAGAGCTCGATCACATGCGACGAAGCCATGCAGCCATGACGACCCCATCAAGTAGAAGCCCGGCGGATCGATGACATGGCAGCGATGCATACTGGCGTCCATGACGATCCCAGTACATGCCCGGCGGATCGACGACATGACATCTATGCATACTGGCGTCCCATCAAGTACAAGTCCGGCAGATCGACAGCACGGCAACGATGCATGCATGCAGGATCACATGCGGCGAAGCCATGCAGCCATGACGACCCCATCAAGTAGAAGCCCGGTGGATCGACGACATGGCAGCGATGCATACTGGCGTCCGGCGGATCGACGACATGACAGCTATGCATACTGGCGTCCCATCAAGTACAAGTCCGGCAGATCGACGGCACGGCAACGATGCATGCATGCAGCACCCGCTCATGCCGTATGAATCCGGACTAACCATGATTCGATAGCAACAGCGAGGTTAGAACGTCGAGCGGATCGACAGAAGATAACAGCGACGCCGTCAACTATAGGTAACATCCGGTCGATCAGAATCTTTATTTCCAAGTCCAGCACGTAATTTCCAACACATAATTTATCTCACGATTGTTGATTTAGAAGAGGAGGACGTGCAGCGGATCTTTGAGAAGCTTTGGTGGCCAACGTCTTCTGTGAGGCTGATTCTTCTCCCATGAGAGCAGTAGCAGATTTCCGTGATTTCTGTCAAAATTGTAGCATGAGCAGGAGCAGAATCGTTCTGCTTCCGCTGGCCGTCGGAATAAACCTCTATTCGGCGCATACCAGGAGGAGGTGCTACTATGGCCCTACCTCGGCGGCCTCGCACCACCACATCAGACAAATCGACGAAACTGGTGTCCCATGATGTGGTCGACTGTTTTTCAAATTGGTCGAAGCATTGCGTTCCTCACGTCCTGAAGCACCTTTGCCAAGATGGAGCTGGATGGTAGGAGGCGGGATGCCGTCTGCGGCGAACTCCAGCAGCCTCAGCTCAGCGAGGAAACCGAGCCTCATGTCGTTCTAGCCGACGTTGATGTCGTACATATGGCTCCCAAGAATTTCTTCTCCAGGATCATGGAGGACCGATTAGAGTACTTAAAATCAAGGAGTTGGTTATCTGCGTGGCCATAGTGCACACTCAGTAGGTGAAACAATTTATTAGCTAATTGAATCTGAGGATGATGAGATGGCAGTATGATGCCTAGATGAAACAGCCATTAACTGGACCCGGAAACATGCATGTTTACATTGCTTCAGACCTTCTTTGCATGAAATTGGCTGACAGTCATAGTACAGTGCCCTGTTTGTCTGAATATTTGGGAAGTACACGCTTTTCCTTTCTATCTTTTTTGCATGGATATTTTATTGTTAATTTGTTATGCAAGCAATTTTCTAAATAGATGCAAATACCTATGGTTTATTTCTACTGTTTCTACATTCTTATATATGTGTGGTGCAAACATTCTGAATGTTATATTTTAAAATCATTCTTTCAATGTTGCCATGGATTTTGTGTCAACCATATTATTGCTTGGTATGCTAAAAAGATATTTTCTTTGCGCGCAGATAGTTGAATGATCATCAGATTTCTCCTACTTGAGCTTGCCCTCTATCCTGGAAACAACTAAAGCTTACAGCCTCAGTTCAACATGTATTTATATATTCCATTTGTTCTTCCTTTTTGCAGTTGCCAGATCCTTCCAGAGTTCGGGATAATGATTTGTGGAATGCATGGCAACAAAGTGTAGATTTTGGAGGATGTCAGGTAGATTTTGTGTCTTGCTTTCATTTTGATTGCTCAAAACAATTGGTCAGTTGTTCATATATGTATACATGCTTATTGGTACCGAGCTCTACCGTGAACACAGAAAAAGATCATTCTGAAACTCTTACCTTTCAGTGAAAGTATCAAGTATAGAAAGTCCTCATTATTTGAATGATGTTTCCAGAATAAGATTAGTGCACTATACTGCCCATTATTCAAAATTAAACTTAAGATGACGGTGTAAGTGTAGGGGATGTAATACTAGAAAAATAGGCTCAGATCTATAGTCGGTTTATTATATGTAGAACTTGAGTATTTAAGGATGAAAAGCGGTCAATCTATCATACATGAATATACCTGAAACCGAAAACACAACGCATGCAGATATGCATACAAACTCGGTCAGCAAGAAATTACAGATGACATGATAATCAAAGGATTTTCTAGGACACGCATATAAATACAATAAACTTAGTAAATGGATTAGTTTATCGCAATTTACTATATGCATGAAAGTCACCTCATCTCATGTATCTTGGTTCGTGTCCTTTTGTCATAACAAAATTAAATGATTTACCTTGAAAAATCATATAATTCACACGAACGAAGGAGCGCAAACCAGTAGGATATGCAGCTAATGCATCAAGCTGGTGCATCACCAACATTTGTTAGTGCTACTAAACATTGCAAAACTACAACACGGGTGAGTAGATATTGTTGATTGCTGGAGCTGAAAAAAATACAAGATTTATGGTACAGTCCAAAATATATTTTAAGTTACTCGGGTTTTACATTTTCACATTTCGAAAGATTGATCACATCAGTGAAAGTATAGGGCAGGTAGGTAGCTCAGCACGCTAGGTATCACGCTTTTAAATATATTTTGATATCTAATTCCGCTTAAAATAACTTAAATGGAGTATGAACGCAAAAATTAGGATCACGAGACTACAGGAAGTAAATAAAACTTTATTCCAATTTTCTCCGCATTAATTTTGTTTTGCATATGCATGGAATTTTGTTTGAAATACCTACTGAATGTACCTCGCTGAAACTGAGCTTTATGTATTATGTTCCATGTACAACGTGCAAGTATTTCTGGATGTAAGTAATTGTTATCCTAAGATCCTTATTGATATATATCTGTTCAAGACAAGCACACTTGACTGCATTGATAATTTAAAGTTCACACAGGAACTCGCTTCTGGTACTAATCCCTTATGTTGCCTCTCTTTTTCATATTTTTGGTACAGAATCAAGCCTGATTGTGAATTTTTGGAGTACAGAACATCATTCATTCATGTCAGAACTTATATGCAAACTCGCACCACCAAGTGGCAGGTAAACTGATTCTTTTTTATTTTGTATTTAATATTACATGACAAAAGAGACGCTTCTTATGTTCGTCAGTAATGACAAAAGAGACGCTTTTTATTGTGCAAGTTCATGTTTATTTTGTTTGTGTATTGCAGAAAAAGTCAAAAATGAAAGTGCTCAGAAACATCTGGAAAAATTCCAGAAATTCTAAAATGCCAAAAGACTGCGTGGGCCAAAAGGACAGCTCCGAGAGAGGCCCAGAAGACCGCGAACCGTGCTAGGGCACATACCAGAAGAAAAAGGGCTGACCCGCGTCGTCGCAGTGGCATGGTGAGGCCGCCTCGGGTGTCCCCTCGCGCCGCCCTTCGGACTATATATTGCCCCCGTCATAAAAACCCTAACCCCCGAAGTATTTCGCAAAATTCTACTCCGAGCTCCGCCGCCATCCAGAACAAGTTTAGGGGGACAAAAGTCTCTGTTTCGGCACCTTGCCGGGACGAGGAATTGGCCCCGGAGCCATCTCCATCGACGCCACCGCCTCCATCATCACCGCTGATGCCTCCCATGATGAGGAGGGAGTAGTTCTCCCCCGAGGCTGAGGGCTCTACCGGTAGCTATGTGGTTTATCTCTCTCTCTCCCATGGTGTGATCTTTATGTGATCATGAACTTTGTAATCTAGTTGATGTCATAGATGTTTCCCCTTCATTATGTATTTGCATATGGTAATCATGTTGTTTTATCATTATGATCTTGAGTCACGTGAGAACACTATATCAAGGTGGCAGTGTGGGTGATGTGTGTGACTCTATTAATAGATCAGAAGGATATTTATCATGAGTTGTTCTTTTGTTGGTTGTCACTATGAAATTGTGGCGTTTGTTTAGTACTAATTTGGGGCGCTCATAGTGACAGCGCGGGGTGGCCTAGAGAGGGAATACAGACTTGAGGTGTGATGTTACAGCCCTACGCAGTGGATTGGTGTTCGTTATCCAATGTGAGAGTAGTTCGAAGTAGCATAGTGAAAAGGAAGTATTTGTGCATTCAATTATATTATTATTGTTGAGAGTGTCCACTAGTGAAAGTATGATCCCTAGGCCTTGTTTCTAAGCATTGAAACACTGTTTACAACAAGTTCCGCTACATGTTTGCTTGCTGCCTGATACGTCTCCAACGTATGTATAATTTCTGATGTTCCATGCTTATATTATACCTATTGCTACATGTTTTACATACACTTTATATCATTTTTATGCATTTTCTGGGACTAACCTATTATAAAGATGCCACAGTGCCAGTTCCTGTTTTCTGCTGTTTTTGGTTTCAGAAAAGCTGTTCTGGAAATATTCTCGGAATTGCACGAAACAAAGGCCAAAGCCCTATTTTCCTGACACGTTCACGGAGTCCGAAGGAGAGACGAAGAGGGGCCGTGGGCCGCCCTCACCAGGTGGTGGCGCGGTCCCACCTCCTGCCGCGCCACCACGTGGTGAGGACGCCACGGGCCTCCACCGACGCCGCCCCTTCGCCTATATATTCATCTATTCGGGAAAACCCTAGATTCCCGAGTCATATTCCACGAAAAGTTCCAGAGCCGCCGCCGCCGTCAACCCTAACTCGGGAGGGTTCAGAAGCTCTTCCCGACACCCTGCCGGAGAGGGGAATCATCACCGGAGGGCTCTACATCGACATGCCTGCCTCCGGAGTGATGTGTGAGTAGTTCATCTTTGGACTATGGGTCCATAGCAGTAGCTAGATGGTTGTCTTCTCCTCTTGTGCCATCATGTTTAGATCTTGTGAGCTGCCTATCATGATCAAGATCATCTTATTGTAATGCTACATGTTGTGTTTGCTAGGATCCGATGAATATTGATACTATGTCAAGTTGAATACTGAATATTATGTCTATGTCTTTTATGATCTTGCATGCTCTCCGTTACTTGTTGAAACTCTGGCCAAGTGAATGCTTGTGACTCCAAGAGGGAGTATTTATGCTAGATAGTGGGTTCGGCCTCTATTTAATCTGGGGGAGTGACAGCAACCCCTAAGGTTGTAGATGTGTTGCTGCCACTAGGGGTAACCTAATGATGCTTTGTCTAAGGATGAATGTGTTGTTTACATTATGCACTTTATTTAATGTAATTGTCTGTTGTTTGCAACTTAATACTGGAAGGGGTGCGGACGCTAACAGGAAAGTGGACTATTTAGGCACAGATGCATGCTGGATAGCGGTCTGTGTACTTTTTCGTAATGCCCAAATGAATCTCATAGTAGACACTACAACTTGCACATGCATATTATGCACTTATCAATATTGTCAATTGCCCAGCTGTAATTTGTTTACCCAGCATGTTAGTTATCTTTATGGAGAGACACCACTAGTGAACTGTGGACCCCGGTCCATTCTTTTACATCTGAAATACAACCTACTGCAATCATTGTTCCTTTTCATTCTCTGCAAGCAAACATCATTTTCCACACTATACGCCCAATCCTTTGTTTTTAGCAAGCCGGTGAGATTGACAACCTCAATGTTAAGTTGTGGCAAAGTAGTTTGATTGTGTTGTGCAGGTTCCACGTTTGCACCGGAATCCCTGGTGTTGCTCCGCACTACATTCCTTCACCAACAACCTTCAGAAGTGACTCTGATCTCCTACTGGTCCGATTAAACCTTGGTTTCTTACTGAGGGAAAACTTGTTGTTGTACTCATCATACCTTCCTCTTGGGGTTCCCAACGAACGTGTGTCTTTCACATCATCAAGCCAGTTTTCTGGCGCCGTTGTCGGGGAGATCAAGCCTTCTGTTAGGGGAGTCTCTCACTTCTAATCTCTTTACTTTGTTA
Organism: Poa pratensis; assembly: GCA_947311845.1. Taxonomy (NCBI): domain Eukaryota; kingdom Viridiplantae; phylum Streptophyta; class Magnoliopsida; order Poales; family Poaceae; genus Poa; species Poa pratensis. Next base: position 92,249,765 of record CAMZMU010000027.1, read on the forward strand.
TTGTCTTGCTTAGTTTATTTTTATTTTGTTTTGTTTGCTCTCTTTATCAAAAACATAAAAAAATTAGTTACTTGCTTCTAGTTTACTTTTCAGCTTTTATCATGTCTAGTTTTATTCCTGTTACTATGTCACACGAAGAAATGATCTTCACTTTTAAACAAGGGATTGAGGAGAGTTCTAAGGAAGCTTGGTCTAGAATTTTTTATTCCTATGGCAAAACTGAACCTAAAATGACTTTAAGCCTGCTCCTTAGTAGCTTTTATTTTGGGCTTGCTCTTTGTTATAGATATGCTTTAGATGCTGTAGTGGGAGGAGATTTCCTTCAATGTGAGGGGATCAAGCTTTTAATGCCATAAAAAAGTTGGTTGCATCTTCTAGCTCAACTAGTAAATTTGATTCAGCTCTTATTGACATTCATGCTAGATTAAACACTCTTGAGACAAATTTATCTTGTTTAAAAGAAGGTTATAATCAGATTCGTGAATTTTATGATTATGTTCCAATGAGTTTTGAACCTTCAATGTGGGTCCCTACGGTAAAGGTTGCTATTTGCGGTGAAACTTTTTATGCCCGTTGTGATATTATGTCTGAATTTTGCCTTATGCCTAAAAGTATTTATGAATCTTTGAATCTTTGGGGACTTTCTGAAGGTGGAGAAGGGATAACTCTTACTGATAATTCGTTTTATTACCCATTGGGATAGATGAAGGTGTGTTTACAACATTCCTAGGAGAACGGTATCCACTGATTATCTTGTTATTGAATGTGTAGGAACAGGACAAATTACACTTGGAAGATCTCTGCTAAAACTCTTGGGGCAACAATAGATGTGGGAAAAGGCACTCTGAATTTTACCTCTACACCCGGATGCGGTCATGTATTCCCTAGACCAAAGAGTAAGAGAGGTAGACGTAAATCCCTTGGTAATCCTTTGGATGTTTCTTCACTTGGAAACACTTGATTTTCACTTTCTGCGCCTAGCTGAAAGGCGTTAAAGAAAAGCGCTTATGGGAGACAACCCATGTTTTTATTTCTGTATTTTTTTTTCTTTTTCTTTGAGTCAAGGAGCTTGCTTACTTCTGTAACAACTCCTTTGTATCTTTATTTTATTGCATTGTTGTGCCAAGTAAAGTCTAATAGAAAGTTGATGCTAGATTTGGATTTCTGCGCAGAGACAGATTTTTGCTGTCCACGTTTTGAGCTGTATCACTCCAGAAAAATTGAAAAATTCTGAAAAAATCAGCGTGATCCTCATATATGTACGCAACTTTCATTAGTTTTGACTTTTCGCATCTGAGCAACTTAAGTGCCTCGAAAAAATTCGTCTTTCCAGACTGTTCTGTTTTTGACAGATTCTGCCTTTTATTTGCATTCTCTCTTTTACTGTGTTTGAGTGGATTTCTTTGCTCCACAAAACATCAGTGGCTGTAGCTAATGTCCAGAAGTTTGGTGATGATTGTGTCATTACAGAATGTGAATTTTTGATTATGCACTAACCCTCTAATGAGAATTACTTCGAGTTTGGTGTGAAGGAAGTTTTCAAGGATCAAGAGAGAAGGATGATATGATCAAGAAGAGTGAAAAGCCTAAGCTTGGGGATGCCCCCGTGGTCATCCAAGCATATTTCAAGAAGACTCAAGCGTCTAAGCTTGGGGATGCCCAAGGCATCCCCTTCTTCATCAACAACTTATCAGGTCATCTCTAGTGAAACTATATTTTAATTCTTTCACATCTTATGTGCTTTACTTGGAGCGTCTGTGTGCTTTTATTTTTGCTTTGTTATTTTTTTTCTGAATAATTGGATCCTAGCATTCTTGTGTGGGAGAGAGACACGCTCCGCTTTTTCATGTGAATACTCGTATTCTTCACTTATATTTGTTGAGTATTCTTAACTAGCTACTGCAATGCTTTTAGCTCCTGTTTTTCATGCATCTCTTGTTCAGAGCTGTTAGTTCTTGTAGAGAAGTACTCTCTTGTTTCATTGTTGTATTATTTGGAGAGTTTTGTGTTGAAATAAGTTGATTGGTGTTTGGTTGGAAACAGAAAATGCTACATGTGGTAGATGGTATATTGAAAAGACATACTCATTCTTGTAGATCATTGTCTTGGATAATTTGATGCTTTGCAATTGTTTTGAGCTCTCAAGTAGATCATGTTTAAGCTCTTGCATCATGTAGTTAAAGCCTATTAGTGGAGAACTACCGTAGAGCTTGTTGAAATTTGGTTTGCATGTTTGTATCTCTAAGGTCTAGATATTTTCTGGTAAAATGTTTGAGCAACAAGGAACAGTGTAGAGTCTTATAATGCTTGCAATATGTTTTTATGTAAGTCTTGCTGTACCGGTTGATATCTGTGTTTGCTTCAAACAACCTTGCTAGCCTAAACTCTGTACTGAGAGGGAATGCTTCTCGTGCATCCAAACCTTGAGCCAAAACCCATGCCATTTGTGTCCACCATAACTACCTATTATGTGGTATTTCCTGCCATTCCAAGTAAATACTTCATGTGCTACCTTTAAACTATTCAAAACTTTATTACTCCTTATTTGTGTCAATGTTTTATAGCTCATGAGGAAGTATGTGGCGTTTACTCTATCACCTTGTCATTTACTCATGACAGACTTTCACCAATGGACTAGTGGCATATACATCCGCTTATCCAATAACTTTGCAAAAAGAGCTGGCAAATGGGGTGCCCAGTCCCAATTAATTACAACTTTAACCATTTAATTCTCTTCACATGTTTGCCAATGATTTATCAAAAGCAATTTAAAATGTTAAACATATCAAATAGGCACTCCTCCATGGTATGTGATTGTTGGAAGGCACCCGAGGATTCGGTTAGCCATGGCTTGTGTAAGCAAAGGTTGGGAGGAGTGTCATACCAATTTATAAATATGCATGTGTAAACAAAAGAGAAGAGGGATGATCTACCCTTGGGTAGAAATAACGTCCTTCATGGGAGCCGCTCTTGAAAGTCTGGGTGACAAGGGGGATAGAGTGCCCACTGCCATTCGTTGACAACAACAAACACCTCTCAAAACTTACTTTATGCTCTCTATATGATTTCAAAAACTTAAAAAGCTCTAGCACATGATTTAATCCCTGCTTCCCTCTGCGAAGGGCCTTTCTTTTACTTTATGTTGAGTCAGTTTACCTACTCTTTCTATCTCAGAAGCAAACACTTGTGTCAACTTTGTGTGCATCAATTCTTATATGCTTACTTATTGCACTTGTTATATTACTTTGTGTTGACAATATCCATGAGATATACATGTTGAAAGTTGAAAGCAATTGCTGAAACTTAAATCTTCCTTGTGTTGCTTCAATGCCTTTTACTTAGAATCTATTGCTTTATGAGTTAACTCTTATGCAAAGCTTTTTGATGCTTGTCTTGAAAGTACTATTCATGAAAAGTTTTTGCTTATATGATTCAGTTGTTTACTCTTTATCTATTTGTTAGCAAACTATAGACCATTGCTTTGAGTCACTTCATTCATGACATGAGCCTTGCAATATTATTTGATCAAGATTGTGTGAAGCATGTCTCCTCAGAAATTATTTTGTTGTTATCGTTTTACCTACTCGAGGACGAGTAGAACTAAGCTTGGGGATGCTTGATACGTCTCCAACGTATCTATAATTTCTGATGTTCCATGCTTATATTATACCAATTGCTACATGTTTTATATACACTTTATATCATTTTTATGCATTTTCTGGGACTAACCTATTAACAAGATGCCACAGTGCCAGTTCCTGTTTTCTGCTGTTTTTGGTTTCAGAAAAGTTGTTCTGGAAATATTCTCGGAATTGGACGAAACAAAAGCCAAAGTCCCTATTTTTCTGACACGTACACGGAGTCCGAAGGAGAGACGAAGGGGGCCGTGGGCCGCCCTCACCAGTGGTGGCGCGGTCCCACCTCCTGCCGCGCCGCCACGTGGTGAGGACGCCACGGGCCTCCACCGACGCCGCCCCTTCGCCTATATATTCATCTATTCGGGAAAACCCTAACCCGAGTCATATTCCACGAAAAGTTCCAGAGCCGCCGCCGCCGTCAACCCTAACTCGGGAGGGTTCTGAAGCTCTTCCCGGCACCCTGCCGGAGAGGGGAATCATCACCGGAGGGCTCTACATCGCCATGCCTGCCTCCGGAGTGATGTGTGAGTAGTTCATCTTTGGACTATGGGTCCATAGCAGTAGCTAGATGGTTGTCTTCTCCTCTTGTGCCATCATGTTTAGATCTTGTGAGCTGCCTATCATGATCAAGATCATCTTATTGTAATGCTACATGTTGTGTTTGCTGGGATCCGATGAATATTGATACTATGTCAAGTTGAATACTGAATATTATGTCTATGTCTTTTATGATCTTGCATGCTCTCCGTTACTTGTTGAACTCTGGCCAAGTGATGCTTGTGACTCCAAGAGGGAGTATTTATGCTAGATAGTGGGTTCAGTCTCCATTTAATCTGGGGGAGTGACAGCAACCCTAAGGTTGTGGATGTGTTGTTGCCACTAGGGGTAACCTAATGATGCTTTGTCTAAGGATGAATGTGTTGTTTACATTATGCACTTTACTTAATGCAATTGTCTGTTGCTTGCAACTTAATACTGGAAGGGGTGGGACGCTAACCTGAAGGTGGACTATTTAGGCACAGATGCATGCTGGATAGCGGTCTGTGTACTTTGTCGTAATGCCCAAATGAATCTCATAGTAGACACACAACTTGCACATGCATGTTATGCACTTATCAATATTGTCAATTGCCCAGCTGTAATTTGTTTACCCAGCATGTTAGTTATTTTATGGAGAGACACCACTAGTGAACTGTGGACCCCGGTCCATTCTTTTACATCTGAAATACAACCTACTGCAATCATTGTTCTTTTTCATTCTCTGCAAGCAAACATCATTTTCCACACTATACGTCTAATCCTTTGTTTTCAGCAAGCCGGTGAGATTGACAACCTCACTGTTAAGTTGGGGCAAAGTAGTTTGATTGTGTTGTGCAGGTTCCACGTTGGCACCGGAATCCTGGTGTTGCGCCGCACTACACTCCTTCACCAACAACCTTCAGAAGTGACTCTGATCTCCTACTGGTCCGATTAAACCTTGGTTTCTTACTGAGGGAAAACTTGCTGCTGTACTCATCATACCTTCCTCTTGGGGTTCCCAACGAACGTGTGTCTTTCACGTCATCACTGCCATTTTTATTTCAGATTGCAATTACCACTTATAATCATCAATATTACTTGTATTTCACTATCTCTTCGCCAAACTAGTGCACCTATAGATCTGACAAGTGTATTAGGTGTGTTGGGGACATAAGAGACTTCTTGTATCTTAATTGCAGGGTTGCTTGAGAGGGATATCTTTGACCTCTACCTCCCTGAGTTCGATAAACGTTGGGTGATTCACTTAAGGGAAACTTGTTGTTGTTCTACAAACCTATGCTCTTGGAGGCCCAACACTGTCTACAAGAATAGAAGCGTGCGTAGACATCACTACCGTGGACGAGTTTGCAAAGTGCTTCCTAGGGTACGAGGTCCGCCACATCCCAAGAGCTCAGAATGAGGCAGCCGACACACTGGCTAGACTCGGCTCTGAACGCAAAAAAGTACCAAGGGACATTTTCCTGGAACACCTCTACAAGCCATCCATCAAAGGAGCTGACATCCTCGATCCTGAATCTGCGGAGCCTATTGAGGAAGCCAGTTACGCCGTCTACCTGGTCAAGCCAGATTGGACGACACCATACATGGGCTTCCTGGCTAATCAGGAGTTACCGGACGATGAGGTTTTGAGCCGGCAGATAATAAGAAGAGCTAAGACATTCACGATAATCAACAGCGAGCTATACAAACGCAGCTCCTCAGGGATATACCAGAGTTACTGGACGAGATACACTTCGGAGACTGCGGACACCACGCATCATCCTTGTCACTTGTCGCCAAAGCTTTCCGCCAAGGTTTTTACTGGCTGACGGCAAAGCAGGACACAGAGACAATCGTGAGGACATGCAAAGGCTGCCAACTATATGCTCGACAACCAAAGATGTCGGCTCAAGAGCTCAGAACAATACCCATCACCTGGCCTTTCGCAGTCTGGGGCTTGGACATGGTTGGCCCATTCAAGACAGCACCTGGCGGCTACACACATTTGCTCGTGGCCGTAGACAAGTTCACCAAATGGGTTGAAGCTAAGCCTATCAAAAAGCTTGACGGCGCACCGCCGCCAATTTCCTGTGGGGAATAATCTCTCGATTCGGGGTGCCTCACAGCATCATCACCGACAATGGCACAAACCTCTCCCAAGGCGAAGTCGAGGAGTACTGCCACCAGCATGGCATTCGTTTAGATCTGGCTTCTGTTGTGCACCCTCAGGCAAATGGTCAAGTAGAGCGCACAAATGGTTTGGTCTTGCAAGGGCTAAAACCTCGTCTCGAAGTACCATTGCACAGGGAAGCCGGGGCTTGGGTCGACGAGTTGCAATATGTCCTTTGGAGCTTGCGAACAACTCCAAACAGATCAACTAAGCTTACCCCTTTCTTCCTAGTCTATGGTGCAGAAGTTGTACTGCCATCCGACATGATGTTCGATTCCCCCAGGATCCAAGCCTACGTCGAAGAAGACGCAAAAGATGCAAGACAGGACGCACTGGACCTCCTTGACGAAGAACGAGACGTTGACTTGGCGAGATCCGCTATCATGGCCGCAGAGTCAGGAAACGCAGCTTCAAGACAGGTGACCTGGTCCTCCGCCTAATCCGAGATAGGAAGGGCTTGCATAAGTTATCCCCGCCATGGGAAGGACCTTTTGTGGTCAGCAAGGCACTGCTCAATGGATCTTATTACCTGATGGACATACGTGACGCTTAAAAAAGAACAGGGGACGCAAGCGCAAGCGCAGAGTTGCCGACCAATATGATGGAACCAAGCGTCCATGGAAACATTGAGCAGCTACGTCATTTTTACACTTAGCAATTATCCATTGTAATAAGTACACTATGGTCATGAAATAAAAGTTTGTGGTTTGCTCATCCTGTTTTGAGAACATGCCTTTTTTGTCTTTTCTTGCCATCATATTTTTCCCTATGTCAAATTGTTACCCAAGTTTTTTGCCCTGTGTCAGTGGTTCCAACGCTTGACATACGCCGCCTGACGGCAACATCTAAACGCAAACAAGTTTTGCACCGTCTAAACCTGATTATTTGTTTGCCTATGTACGGGTCGCCTAGTAGTATGTAGTTGGCACCAAAATGCCGGCTTCGGTCTCTGTGTCTAAATTATTTGGTATAGCACCAAGTTGGCACAGCCGAAGTATATGTGATGAGGTACTGCCGTCATATGAAAAGTTAAATACATAAGCAAAAATACTTGTTTAGACGGACCACTTAATAAAATAAGACTACCATCAAGTGTAGCATCACAAGTTGGCCCATACCAAAATAAAGTTACAAGCATAAGTTAAGTTTTTTCGCGTTACAGAATAACGCATCTACTTAAATATTGTGCAGGTTTACATGCCAACAAGACAGAAGTTTGCCTAGGTCTACTAGGGGCTGCTGCCAACATCCTTGGAGTTGACTCCGCCTTACTACGAGATGTCCTCAGCCGCCAAGGGCCCAGCAGCAGCACTAGGGGCTGCCGCCAAGCTGTCTTCTACGCTTGGGGCTGCCGCCAAGTTTTCTTCTGCGCTGGGGGCTGCCGCCTCGGTGGCCTGGACGCCTTCGCCTAGGGCTGCCTTTGAGGTCGTCAAGGACGTTTCACTGGCAACAAGCTGGGGATCAGGATGTTCCTTGAAGAACTTGGTCATATCCACCATGTTGGCTACGCGCGTGGCGTATCCTTGGACGGCCGCCAGCACCCCCGACCTGTCTATCGGGTTGCCCTCGTCGTCCTCTATCGGCATGTACTCTGTGGCTTGCCGGATGTCGGCGTCGGGGTACCAGGCCTTGACTAGAGCCAGCGCAATCTTCGCGCCACCACGTGCCGCAGAGCGCTTGATGCTGGTGTGCTCGATGCCAATCCTATCCAGCAGCTCGGGCAGGATTTCAAGGTCGACATCCGCACGGCCAGGACTAGAAAGATCTTGGCGGCCAGCGCCTGTCCTGATTCGATAGCCCGGGTAATCAACGCGCCGACAAGTCGGATGCGTGAAAGGCGAGGAGAGGTGTCGGTGTCGTCCCCGAGACCTGCCGGCACTGAAATTTGTAGACAAAAAAGTTAAGCGCGCAGATGCTCTCACAGAAAAGGGGTGAAGGTGAGGAAGTTACCAAGGATATGCTCATGAAGGGCAACCGCCTCATTCTCATGCTCGGCAAGCTTGTCTTCGGCTTGGCGGAGCTTGTCGGCCAGCTGGTCATGTTGTGCCTTGGCATTCTTGGTCACCTCGGCCAAAGTGCGGCCAAGGATGTCCAATTGACCCTGTAGCTGGTTAAGGGAGGTGGCATGATCCAAGTCACGCTTCTCCAGCTCTTTGGTGTGCTCCTCCTTTCGCCGAGTCAGCTCGGCCGCCAGATCTGTAGCTTCGTTTATCAAAGCTTGCATGTTAGTGGAGTTCTTGGGAATATCTTGGGCGGCGTTTAACAGTTCTACAAAGGTTTAACAAAAAAGAGAAAAGTCCGGCTAAATTTCTTGTCGGCAAACAAACTAGCAAATGGCAGAAGGCAAAAAAAGAAATTTTTTGTCACCTTCATCTTTCTTGCGTGCCTCTTCCAGGCTGGCAAGTTGGCCGTTACGCAGTTCGAGGTCCGCCTTCAGCTGCCGGCATTCCCGTACCTTCTTCTCAAGGGCATGGAAAATTTCTTGGTTGGAGGCCAGCACAATCTGCAGAAGTCGGAGGGAGAATCGTCAGTAAAGAACCTTGTCGGCTAAAAAATAATTTTAGTCGACTAAGTCCTTAGGGGCTAGGGGTATACTTACGTCAACCTGCTCCTCCAGTTGGTTGTACCAACCTCGACTGCTTTGGCGCATGTTCTGCACTGTGTGGCGCATCTCTTTGGAGTTGGCTCGGCGGGACATTGGCTCTGGGCTCCGGCAGTCTCCTCCGCATCCGCCGCCTCCTTCTTCATGGCAATAAAACACAAGGCATCATTAGCCGAAGCTTCAGCTTGAGTGGAAGTAGAGGTGGTGGCGGCAGCAGGCTGGCCTGCCACGTATGTCCCCGCCATGAGCACCACCAGGATAGGAGTGGCGGGAGCGGCTGCCGGCGAGCCACGAGGGATCATGTCCATGCCGGCGCCTGCCTTGACATCGGCCCGAAGTTTGGGCAGAAGAGGCCTCGAGCTGTGAAACATAAGGGCAAGATACAAGTGAGCACAAAAGATAAAACGACAACAAGCAGCCAATGTTGCCGAAAGACGTACCGCTTTGTGGGGACGTTGTCCCCCAGAGTTTCGTCGTTTGTCTCGGTAGACATGGCCTTCTTCTTCTTCTTCTCCGCCTTCTTGGTGGCAGCAGTGCCGACTTTGCGCTTGCCTGACCTGCCGACACCTGGCTCGTACCAGTTGGGAGCCAAGTCTTCGTCCGCCAAGCTTGCAAGCTGAATAAACAACCAGTAAATAAAAGGCTGGGCGGACAACGGAAAAGATCGAAGTTGGCGACAAGTCGGCTCACCTCAGGGACAGGGTTGTCGTGGGTGTGCATGGGCACACCCTCTGCATTCTTGATCTTGCTGGGCACAATAAGTGCCCTCAATCGATACAGCAACTTGCTCTCCGGAGAGCACGTCTGCCGAAAGGATCTGCCTGGTACTCGCACATCTTCAAGGGACGATGGCGGAGCGGCATAATCTTCCTGGATAGCCAGCACAGGACGGTGTCGACACCGTCCACGCTTGGCGGCACCATTGTCTTCGTGAGGAACTCGATCCGCCTAAAAACGCGGCGCTGTTCCTCCGGCAGCACGGTTGCCGCCTTCTCTGTCCAGCACGCCTTGTAGGTAGGCGAGCCGTTCACAAACTCTGGAATCCCCACCGTCAAACCGGTGCCGGGATATCCTTGCAGTAGAACTAGGTACTGGTCCAGTGCTTTACCGACTCGATGTACTTGATCTTGGGGCACCAGTCGGGTTGGCGGCAGTTGAAAGTTACACTGCTGCGGAGTAGGTGGGAAGTGAGGATTACTCTCTCTCCGTCTTGGGGGGCCGGGACCGACTCATCGCCCGGCAGCCGCCAATGGCAGTCCTTCTTGGGCGGGAGAAATCCGCCATCCGCCAACTCTTTGAGAAAGCCCTCCGTCACGATTGACGGGAGCCAATAGCGGGAGCCCAGCTCCGCAGGTTCTTCCTCCACGGCGAGCTCGTCGCCACTGTCCTCCACCTCCACTGCAGCTTCCGCCGTGCCCATTGAGGGAAGGGGGTAGGAGGTGGAGGAGGCAGGTGGCGGCGCCGTCGGAGCCAAGGAAGACGACGCCGAGGCGCCCGTCCCCGTGGCCGAGGCAGAGAAGAAAAAGGGACGACAGCGATCACCGTCGCCGTCGTTGCAGGCCCAGATCCAGCATCTAGAGCCGCCGCCGCAGATCTTTCGTCGCCGGAGCTCACCATTGAGATTCTCTGGAGCGGTGGGGGAAGCTCGCCGGAGTTGAGGTCGCGGGAGAAGAAGTGCAAGCGAAAGGAGCGCGTAGAGGGGGGAAATGGCACGGTAAGATTTCCTCAGAGTCACCGAGAAATTTATCCCCCCGAGCTCCGAGATTCATGCGAGTGGTGGGCTGCCCACGATCTTCTCCACGTGTCCGCCATCCGTGCGTAGTGGCGGCGACGAGCGGCACCGGTGCCTCGGTTTTCGCAGGTCGTGGGTGGGTCATCATGATGCGCGTCAGGGCTTCAAACTGTCGTGGACCCCCTGACGTCATCATTGACCTGACCCGTCAAATCAACAAGACAACTCAGGAAAGATTCCTGACAGGCGGTCAATCCGTCTTTCCCATGTTGACGACACTAGTCCGACTGGTTACTTGTCGGATCATTGTTAGTTCCAACTTTGAAATGGTTCAAGCTCTACATTTGCCGGAAGAATGACTACCAACCACAAGACGGCGATTGAAGAACTTCAACCTATCCAGGAGCTAATGTTGGTATAATGTCACCTAGGGGTGCCACCAACATGGCCTAATCCGGCTAGTCCCGGGTGGCCCATAAGTGGTGGTGAAGGGTTTTGCCTACCGGGCGACCCAGATAGCCGACGACTAAGGAAGGCGGATACCGGCAAGGAGGAGTCCCAAGACCGAAGCCCAGAAGACCACCAAGCCCAAGATGGAAGGCGGCAGACTTGCCGGTTAGGTCTAGGACTCTGTATACTTGCCGGATACGCAATCTCCTTGTAACCCTAGGTCCGGCCGCCCATATAAGCCGGACCAGGGAAGCCTTTAGGGCATACTCTCATACTCATTGTAACCCGCAACACGGCTATTCGCCTTATAGTGAGTTATAGCAGCACGTAGGGCTCCGCCACCGCCGTGGAGCCTGAAGCTGGGTAAACTGCCGTGTTCAATCCCGACCTCGACGACGTCCACCTTCTTCACCTCGATTCACCCTCGGCTAGAGGACCCCCGTCTCCTATCTCAGATGCAGATACGTCGATAACGTGTTTTAATGTGTATATTCACTCATTGTAGTAAGTATTTATTCCACAGTGTAATATCTAAACATCTTATATGGACACAAAGAGAACCGAACCGGTACGTACGGGGCTCTTAGGCGATCAGGCGATAATAAGGTTTTCGGAGGCGGCTGCCGGCGACGCCGCCTCCGATGGCCTTCTAGGCCTTGGGGGGGCGGTGGACCGTGGCCTCTCGCTGCAAGAGGGTTTCCATTTATTGTTTTGTCTATTTTTGGTGTTTTCATCTGGATGGTGAAGCGGCGGCTACATCCCGGTGTCAAAATAAGGTACACCCCACCATATCCCTGCTCCGATGATGCGCCTAGCGCTAGCGAAGGGCGTGTGGAGTTGTGTGTCCAGCGGATATCTTATAGGATCTTGTCGGTTTTCGGTTTTCATGTTAGTCTGTGTGGTTGCACGTCAGATTATTCGATCTACGGTTCTCATCTTTGGCGATAATTGATGCTCTGGTGTGTTGGCCCATTGGGGCCTTAGCACGAAAACTTCATGTCAGTCTGCTACAATAAGCTCTCCTACGACAAGTTTTGCCTGCCTCCCGTGAGGGAGTGACAAGGATAGACACGCGGCTTGCTCCAGTGTTCATAGTCGTCACTAGGTGGTCAATTAACATATTTGCAATTTTCACTACTTTTTGGTTTTTGGTCTTTTATACTGTTGTGGATGATTAATAGCATCTTATTCACAAAAAAAAGTAACGGAGAAGTATATTTCAGCTTTAATAAATGCACACATATTCAACAAAAATATCAAAAGAAAACATAGGATAAGTTGTCCTCTCGAAAGGGAATATGCCATTCTGCATTCCTCATCCCCCACTACCGCTTACCAGCATCCACATATTCCATCGCATCACCTCGTGCCATAGCATAATTGTTTTTGTTGGGACCGTTCCTTGTAGAAAGAAAGACTTAATGGTTTCTTTTTTTAGAACACGTCTAACTGGTAGTCTGGTATTACGTGAAAGCAACGTCAAGAATCTTCGACGCTGAGAGTTAGACAAAAAAGAAGACCCTCGACGTCGTAAAAAGGAAAAAGTCCAAAACAAACCTTGAACTCATAAGGGTTAACTAAATCGAACCTCGAACTTTCAATCCCGGTAATTGACTCTCTGAATTCATCAATCCCGGTCTATTTCGAACCTTGTACATGTTTTCCATGGTAATAAAAAAAACTAAAATTGTTACTTTCACTGACAGCAGCTCTGTCCTACTTGTCATATCTATCTTCAATCTTCGTCCGGTCATCAGGCAAAAAACAATTTGCGCTCCCAGACGGTGATGTTCCGGCGACCAACTCCCTGCAGCCTAGATGCTTTCTTCGCCTTCATGCCAAAATCCGACGCCACGGGTTAAGTTAAGACCAACGCTGTCCTCGATCCTTCGTCGTACGCCTCTCGTGGATCTGAGCTGAGCACTCACCTGCTTGGATATGGCCCAGAGCCTGCACGATGTTGGCCGCCGTCGGAAAACAGCAGCCGCGGCGCCGAGCATGCCATAGCCTGGTCCAAGCGGAGGCTCTCATTACTCTGATTTTCCTCAATGCGCCATTAACAGATCAACCTGCTCCGATTATTCTGTTCTCCTCTTCCGTCTCCAGCAAGGAACCCATGTCAAGGTTCGGAAAACAGCACCACTGCCCGTACGTACAAGCGGAGCAGAGAAGTACCCAGCTAACTAGCACTCTAGCATTGCACACGTATTTCTGTATCTACTAAGTTAATTGGAGAATTAGATCTGTGCGGGAGCGATGGTGAAAGAAATAGGTAGAGGATGGATATGACATATGGGACCGAATGGTCAGTCAGGGTAACATGTTAACGTGGTTGGGATTGTAGTATTCCCGGTATGCCAAACAGGTGTAGAAATAGACCGGGAATTATAAGTTGAGAGTGTCAATTACCGGTATTCAAAGTTCGGGGTTTAGTTTGGCTAACCACTATGAGTTTAAGGTTTGTTTTAGACTTTTCCCCATAAAAAAAGGTGAAGTTTATGAAAGCAACTTCGGTCGGTGGAACCTCTACAGTAGATCACCAGAATGTTTATTTTGCATCGGAACCCGGGATTTAGTTATTTGCATCTCTGTGAGCTGTGACACATTACCGCTAATTAGGTTTGTACTCATGTCCTTTAGTATGTCATCTCTTGTAGCGGGTGGTTTCGATAATTAGTGTGTGTACATTTTAAGGAAAATCTTAGTAAAACCTAAGATCGAGGGATTATGTTCTCTTAGACGTAAATAAATAAAACTCTAGCTCGAAACAGGTTTTCGCCCCGCTTTATAAATAAAGCAACATGTCAAGCAAGTCCATACACAGTTACAAACATAAGAGCGGTAAGGCCGCTTGCTGGGGGCGCAGCACAAGTAAGCCCACATGAAAAAGCAAGAAATGGTGGGGGGGGGGGGGGGGGGGGTGAGAGATACATCAAGATAGAAAGATGAAGAGAGCGAACAAAAAACTAAGCCCCTCCGGCGCTAGCTGGAAGAAGAGTAGGAGATGCGCCGAGCGGTCTCCATAAGTCTAGTGAGCATATCATCCAGCTGCCCCCTGTCCCGCTGTCTAGAGAACGGGTGCCACTGCTGTAAGAAAGCCAAAAGTTTAAACATCGAGTCAGAAGCACGTCGAAGAAAAATCCGCTCGATCACCATCTTATTGCGAATTGTCCACAGGGTCCACATCAACGCGGCAAACACCAACCAGAAGAGGGTCCGCTTCTCACCGGTACGGTTCGCCTGGGTTTCCAGGAACTCGCCAAGGTCTGAGGCCTGCCAGGCAGGCTCCAGCGCCTCGTGGACGAAGTTCCATAGAAACCTGGCAGCGGGGCAGGTGAATAGGATGTGGGTTCCCGTCTCGGGATCCACACATAGGATGTGAGTAAACTCTAGCTAACAGAAGTAAACAAGTAAATACTATTTAGTACTCTCTCCGTTCCAATTTAATTGACTTGCTATCCACTACATGTGGATGTATCTGTACATGTAACATGTCTACATACATCCACATTTGATGAATAACAAATCAATTAAATTAGAACGGAGGGAGTACGTGGCTTCACCAAAAGAAGATTGTCATCGTCTCATTTGTACACACAATCAATCAACCTCCGTGCTATGCCTGGTCAAGATATAGTTTTCTTGACCCCATTAGCTTTGTCCTGTCAAAACTCAAAACCATCTCCGTGTCAAGCACGGGCAAGTTCTTTTTCTTGGATCTCTATTGTCAAAACCATCTCGGTTTTGTCTAACCCAATGCTTGTTAATTCATCCAATCCATTCGCATGTATACGTAGAGCTTACTTGCCCAGCACCCCCTTGACCCAGGAGACTGCGGCCTTGGGCACTGGCATTGGCGATTCCCACACATTTGCCCAACCACACATGTCCCATGGAGGTCGATCTCTTCTAGCCTTGTAATCGCTGTCTGCACCCAAACACCAGCCAACCACCGCCTCCCCCAAAGTCTCTTCTCTTAACCAGACAGGGAAGCAAACGACGCAGCAACCGCAGCACAGGCACGCCGATCCCCATTTCATTCCTCCAAAGAAACCAGGACGCGACCGATCGAGGAGACGATGAAGAGGGAGGGATTCCAGCACGGCGCGGTCCGGGTGAACCGCAACAAGTTGCTGCGGATCGCCGACGGCGGCGACGCGGCGGCCAGGGCGGGCGCGTACGCCAGGGCGCCGTCCAAGCCGACGAACGCGTCCCGGAGCACGGGCAAGTGCCGGCGGCCCCGGTGCGGCGGGTGCCACGACCACCCGGTCACCAAGGCCAAGGACAAGGCCAAGGGCGCGCACAAGCTGCGCGCCTGCGACGTCGCCCTCAACCACCGCCTCGTCTCCTGGCGCGTCGTCGATGGCGCCGCCGGCGGGGCCGTCCCGGACTACAAGGGCGCGTCGGCATCCGCCGTGCTCGCCTACCTGGCCGGCGGCAACAGCTGGCACGAGGAGGAGGACGAGGAAAGCGCCGATCTTGAAATCAAGGGCGGGCTCTCTGACCTCTACGACCTCATCGTCGGCCTCCAGGCTCCCGACGGCAAAGAAGCCGACTTGGCGCCTGCAAATAACATAGCTTTAGCAGCAGACACTGATGCAATTGAGGAGGACACCGGTGGGGATGATCAGGAGGAGGAGGAGGAGGAGGACGACATGGGGTTCTGCATGGTGGGCATCACCATCGCGCTGGAGTTCTCCGACGGGGAGGAGGACTGGATCGTGGTGGAGGAGATCCCGTCGACCTGATCTGCTCGTCTTCCGATTAATTTGCAAATAAGATGGAGATGTCAGCCATATCCCTGTGTTGTATAATTTCAATCCGCAGGTGGTGTGTATATACTGTTCCTCTGTTGATCGTGTCTGTGTCCTTGTGTATATGTCCCTGTATGTATCTAATTGTCTTCATGGATTATGCATCATTCGAATCTGAATTTATCATTTGTGAATAAAATGGAGAAGGTATTCTTCTTCACACCTTGCTTCTTTCTGCTTGATTGCATTGAATCCTGGTGTGTGCCGATATGGACATGTTTCTTTCTGAATTACCTTGATTCTGAATTCTGATCGGCTCTTGGTTTGGGAAATTGGGTGAATTCAGTTCTTGTTGTGGCTGTGTTTGGTGAAGAATGCGAGATGCAAGCAGCATGGTTACCCAGGGAAGATGTTTGGTAACATCCTCCGAAGCTCCTTGTTCTTGTTTTCTCTTTGTTTCTTTCTGATCAATATCAACGCCTACTTACTGTACGTTTCCTCTTTCTATATTGTTGATCCACGCAAGGTTTGATCACTTTTATAACCTTACAATTAATGTTAAAGGAAAAAAAAGGCTTCATCTTTACAGCTTACACTTTACGTCATTCAACACGGCTTACCAAATTTCAGCGGATACATGGTCACTGTCATCATATCATTTGATGGTTGTGTTTCAACGGTTCAAATGGAACGCGTCTTTTGAACTTTTTAAGTAACGTGACTGATGAAGGAATACGTAGCTATTATACACCTTTATTTTAGATCACGTAGCTATCATACTGCGAGCACTGTTAGACATCTCAACCGGACAGGTCTGAATTGGTGCATATTAAAGAAATAATGTACTCTAGAAGATTTCGTTACTGAAAATTGCAAGCCTGAACAATTTTCCATTTCTTTTGAAACCAAATACATTACAGAACAACAACCAAAGGCAGAGAAAAAAAACGAGCCAATCTAATCTAAACTGATCTACGGGACTGAACATAAGCAAGCAATGAAGCAAAGACGGTCAGGCCTCTTTTCAGTATCCTCAACTACCCGAGCCCATCTATTCCAAACCCTATTCTATACGAGAAACAAAAGATGGGTAACATGAGATCGTGGCGTGTGGAACTGTAGGACCTTGAGAGCATGAGGTGCAGGGGAGAATAGCTGAGGCGACATGGTAGGAGGGAGAGGCAGGAAGTCTGGTCCAGTACTCATGTGCATGTTGTAATTCCTATCATCAATCGGCGATTCCTGATATCTTCTATGCCTATATCAATCAAATTTGAAGGTATGTAGAAACATAGCAAATGATACGCAAAATGAGATTGGACAATTCTACAATCGAGAAGTGAAATCAGGAGTAAGCTATTCATCTCTTGCTTAAGGTTTCTTGTTCTTTATAGAACACTTGAGTGGCAGACAATCACATGAAGTTCTTGGTCCTTTGGTAGGTCAATAGGTAATGGTTCCTTATTTATGATAGGTGAGTGATATGAGAGTTCTCTTATACTTTCATTTCTAGAGAAGGTAAGAATTTTACTTCTCTCACGGGCCACGGCCTTTGCATCAAGATGATATCTGCCCTCATAATTTATTATGATTGAGTAATGTAAAACAAATCCAACGACCATGGCAATTGCAATAAATGATCAGACCAGAAAATCATGATTTTGGCGTGACAGGAAATATTTCATTTACACGATTGAATGAACCGCAACAAGCTACTATGTAAGTGCAAAGTTTTACATCATCGGGTATATATCAAAGAGCTCACATCTGGTGGATCCACGTCACTAGAAGAAAATCTTATTGGACCTCTATATGTATTTGCTCCACCTCAAAAGCAATGAAACATCGCATCTCAATGACATAAGCATTCATTAAAGGCGAGTACAATTATCTAAAAAAAAAGTAAGAAATGTCAGAAGGCAGCAGGCAGCAGGCTAAAAATCTTGGTACCCAATGTCAATCTAAATAATTTATTCAGTTTCTGTATACTAGATGTTTTCGGTTGATGATACAAAATTGACATGCTTATCGCAAGAGGTGAAAATGTAATGGAATCCTGCTATAATTTAGGAGCAAAACAAGACAAAGAGATCCAGAAGTGGGATTTGCAAAAAATAAATCAAAATAATACGGACAAGGAAAGGGTTTTTACATGGAAAAGCAAACATAAACATATTTTTCAAAGCTATCTGATATAGAGTTCCCTATTATAGTCCCAAGAGACAAGAAGAGGCTGATGAACACATAATCATGTATTTTGCGCTGGTCTAGGTTAGGGAAGGAGCGACAAATGAATGCACAAGAAATTTTTGGCACGATCAAATTTAGGAGAGATGAATGATTCCAAAATTTGAAAAAAAAACACTTAACCACCAAATAATTTTCAAAGGTTTCTAAGAAACTAGGGAATTTAGCGCGGCGACACGCCGCCCCCGCGTGGTGGTACTGAATGTTGTAATAGGTAACAATGTCTCTCTTTTTACTTGATCGAAAAAATTAAATAGATTGTGTACATAAGAGAAGATGTTAGAGCAGAGATGTGATCACCTCATAGAACCTAGAGTATAGAGTGTGATCTGAACTTAATGTTCCTTCTGCTCATTTGGACAATTCAAAATGACCTAGACATACCTGCTTATAAATTTAAAAAATATATATAGAGCAGTAGCTCTCCTGCTGCAAGTTTTTAGTTTTTTTTTTCGAAATAGCCAAACACATGAGGAGATGAATAGCATAATCATAGGTGAAGACAAATTTTCAGGTTTGTAGTAAAACTATATATGCAAGAAGTTCAACTTAGTTAGTGCATGAAACAAATATATCAGTATTCCAATCCTAACAAAACAGTAGAACGGTAGAACTAAATCCAGCAGGAAGATAAATAATTAAAAGATAAATTAGTAGGATAAAGCAATACAGTTTATGCCATTGGTTGAACACCAAAAATACACCTATCAGACCATGATCTTACTATTCGAGTTGGTTTTCAGTAACACGAACACTACTCTACTATTGCCTCTTACACTTGTATAGATCACCTTGGTTTTACATTTCATATCGTAGCATACAGATTTATAAGGTCCCTAAAGAAAATATATAAGATAATAGATTACTTATTGTTTTGCCGCTAATTAAAAAGGAGAATAGAAAGGAAACAATCGAACTGAATGTCCATACACTGCCAGAGGTAGGATACAAATTTCTTAATCAGTGAGGTATATATTCTAGGCTTCTTGCCGCATACAACCTTTTTTCCAAATACCCACACAACATCTGCAAACGGAAAGTAACTCCAGCAAGAGATGAAATTGTAATTAGTATTCCGAATGTACATGACAAATATTAAAGTTTTCATAGCTACCTACTTAGAAAGAAAAAATATTCACCTAGAACTCAAGTCTTCAATGAATCACATTTTTGCACTCAGAGGATCTCTTGAATGAAAAGGAGGCGCCTCCTCGCGGCCGACCCGCAGGTGGCGGCGCCGCCCATTTTGGGTCGCCGGAGCGGCGCCGGCGGCCTGCGGGAGCGGCGGAGACCCGCGCGGACGGCGGTTGCGGTCCCGGCGCAGCCGCGCCGTCCCGGCGGCCGGTACGCGGCCAGGAGGGAGAGGCGGCGACACCGGAGCGCGTCG
The DNA here is from genome assembly GCA_947311845.1 of Poa pratensis. Classification (NCBI taxonomy): domain Eukaryota; kingdom Viridiplantae; phylum Streptophyta; class Magnoliopsida; order Poales; family Poaceae; genus Poa; species Poa pratensis. The sequence continues at coordinate 92,269,264 of CAMZMU010000027.1, forward strand.
TGCCCGTCGATCCGGCGGGGGAGCGGTGGGACGGCGGCGGCGGCGACGCGGCGGGCGCGTGGGAGAGGGAGAGGGGAGGTGGGGTTTCGTGGTGATTTTGCAGGTAAGCCCAGAACTTGCCGGAAATTGCAATTGGGTCCTTTGCGGGCACTTTTTTGCAAATAGTTTGCGCCAAAGTTCGCGCGCGTGGGTCACCGGCTGGCCACCGGCTGCACCGTCTGCTGACCGGGACGCGTGCCGCCTTTTGATTGGTAGATAATCGTCTGCACTGTAGCAGCTACAGTGCAGCGCGGGGTGGGCGACGCGCACGGCTTCTGGCCGTCGGATCACGCCGATTGTACGGCTGTGAATAGGAGGCGACGTGGCTGCGTGAGGGAGGGCGAATCCCACCATCTTTTATATATAGGTAGATATATTATATTAAGGCAATTAAGGCATTAATATACTCATTTAACAATTAATATCAAATAAATATGTTAATCCTAAATGTCTGCGCAATTTTATATACTAAATAATATTGATATATCTAACTCTTGTATTTTATAGAATTCTCTGAAGATGCAAAATAACAGTGACTGAACTAAATTTAAAATGTGTGCGGTATAGCGGATTTTTTGTTCCAACAAATGGTTGATCATGTTACATATATCTCCCATAGTGAGGGTAGCATAGGTAGTAACATACAATTAGGTATGTTTCTCACATGATATACTATTAAATGAGAAAAGAGAGCATTACATTAACATAAAACGAGATCGTAACATCGCATCCCAAGTGACTATGACTTTTATAAATTAATAAATAAACCTATCTAGGATACCATCCCTAGAATATCATGCACTACATAGATAATAACATGTACTAGTATCATGAGTGGATTTATGTACTTGGAGGACCGCCTCGGTCACCACGTGGGACAACAACGAGTACTTTGTGGCCTAGGATACATGCAGGCCCCTTTGATTCAAAGAAATATCACAATTTCAAGGATTCAAACCTATAAAAAAATTCCCTGTAAAAATTGTTTGATTCATAGCATCATATCCCATAGAAACTAATCCTATACGGATCTTGTAGTGTAACCTCATTGGTAAAAACGTTAGGTCATACCTCATGGAAAATTCTTTCACTATAATTAAAGAGGGTTCCTATGTCCATATGATTCAACTAGACATGACACTCCAATCTTTTGAGTTTCCTATTCCCACGCATTTCCTAACCTATAAATCAAACGACCCCGCATATTTGTACAAAGGATAGAAGTCCACGTATCCCGCCATGTGTGACCATGCCCTTTCTCTCTGTCTCAAACCCCTCGCTCTCTAATTCGATTTTCTTTGAAATTTGGGATTTCCGACACAACTATTATATACCTTTCTTTGGTTAGATAGATCACGTAGCTTTCATCCTACGAGCACTGTTAGACATCTCAAACGAACAGACCTGTATCAGTGCACATTAATTGCGTTGTCACATGTATAGTACTGAAAATTGCCTGAACCATTTTCCATTTTTTTTTGAAACGAAATACATTACAGAACAACAGCCAAAGGCAGAGGAAAAAACTGATCTACGGGGCTGAAGAAGTACGCAACTAGCGGCAGCTCAGGCTGTCACCATCCTCACTTACGCGAGCCCATCTCATCCCTATTCTATCCCAAGGAAGGAGCATAGATGGCATGAGATCGTGGCGTATAGCCGTATAGGACTCTAGGACGTTGCGAGCATGATTGACAGGGAGAATAGCTGACGCGACACTATAGAGTGGAGAGGCAGCTAGCTTGCTCGATTACGGATGTACATGTTGTAATTCATGTTACCAATACGTGATTCCCGATGCCTTCCATGCCTATATCTATCAAATTTGCAGGTGCATAGAAACATAGCAGATAATACGTGAAATGAGATTGGACAATTCTACAACAGAGAACAGAGAACTGAAATCCGGAGGAAGCTATTCATTTCTTGCTTAAAGTTGGCTTGGAAAACCGCTTTCGCTCGCGTCGCTCCCAGGGGGAGACACGGGCGACACCCGCGCGAGCGCCTCCCGCCCCCGTTTCCGCCTCCTCCTCGCCGCCGTCAGGCGTAGCCTGCCGGGCAAAGCTCGGTGGGGTAGCCGGCAGCGGCGGGCCCTCCTCCCTCGTGCGCGGGGGTCTCCGGCTGCAGCGATGCGGCGCCCTGGCGGCGTTTTGCTGGTGGCGTAGTTAGAGCGCCGGGGCGGCGGCCCCGGATCCCTTCGGCGAAGTCGGCGGCCGTGGTGGCTGTGTGGGCAGCGCCATGGCCCGAGCGGGCAGCGGGCGCCATGGGCATGGTGGCGGCTCGAGCTCGGCGTGCAGGCCAGATCTGGGCCTGGCGGGCCCGAAGTCCCGTTGATCTGGCGTAGGTGTAGGTCTTCGTGGAGTGCGAGCTGTGCGCTCTGCTGGTGGCCGCAGGGCAACTGCGGCGTGGCGGCGTGACGGCATGGACGGTGGCGACTTCGGCCACCTGACCACGTCGGGCTGCACGGATGCGGAAGCCGGGGCGGCGGCCCCGGGCAATGGTTGTCGACAGCGACGGCGCGCAGGCGGGCTTGCCGTCGTTGTGCGGCAGAGGATTGGGGATCGAGGACCAGATCCCAGTTGGTCTTCGGCTTTGGAGCTGCAGCAGGTAGCGATCTGGGCCTCACACCCAGGTCCATAGCCTTGGCATGCCGGGGCGGCGGCCCCGGATCGGTGGTGTTCGTGGTCTGCCGCGGTTGACGTGGTCGTTGCTGGAGTTGGCGGTTCACCGGCGAGGTTCCGCTCTAGCTCACGTGGCGAGGTCTAGGTGTTCCGGGCGAAAGCCTCGCACCGTTTTTTGTTTGGTGCGGACGATGACGATGCCTCGGCGTGTCGCTACTCCTTCTTCAGGGCATCGTTGGGGAACCCCGGCCCTCTCCACACCTCGAAGGCCAAGTTTTCTTCGGGTGAAAACCCAACTCCGTTGGAGTGGGCAGTGGCGGCGTCCTCGTCGTTATCTTCTTGAAGACACCTCCTTGAAGTACCTGGTGCGTTGTGGAAGCCCGTGTAGTGTAGCTCGCCGGTGAGGTTGGAGGATGCCGGGGCGGCGGCCCCGGACGGTGGTTGTGCGCCGAGGCGGCGGCCTCGGAAGAAGTTTTGTAGCCCACTTGCATTTTTTCACGTAACTTGTTTTGAAATATCTTATATATATACAGTATATCCATTCTGAGACCGATAAAGTATTACATATAATTCTGTATGGTAGTATATGAGAACTACACCTAGGAGTAAGAATGATTTTTTTTCTTATTCAGTTTATGTATACCGAATGTTTTATTTATATGATAATACATAGGCATGCTAATCACAAAAGGTGTAATTATATAACAAAAATTTGCTTGAATTTCGGAGGAAAATGAGAACAAAATGATCCAGAAGTGGTATTTGCAAGAAGATATTGAGAAGGTAAGGCAACAATTCAGCCTTCAATAACTTTTTTGCAGGGTTGTTAGTACTATATGCAAGCTATTAGTGCGGGACAAGAAATCGCATGAGATCAAAGGTAAAGGACAGGACCTATAGTCCGGACTTGTGCTCCTATTGAGAATCCACCCCTGAAACCAAATTGGAACCTGATCAGATGTGGAAGATCAATGTTGATGGTAACTTCATTCAACAGAATAATCAAGCCTCTTGGGGGTTGTCTTTAGACCATCTACTATGTGGATCCGATTCAACCAAGAAATATGTCAGGGTATAAATCGATCTTGTTTTGCTGCTATGTGATGGTTCGCTTTGTGCATGTATATGGTCTCACTGCATGGCATGTTGGACGCACTGTTTCACTGGTTTGCATGTATGCATGCACTTGAGCAAATGTTATTTAATTGGAAGAATCGTAGTTGGAACCGAACCAAAGTTTTGGTTCACTTTTACTGTCGTAGGAATTGAGCCGATGGTCTACTATGTATGGCATCGAATCATTGGCTCCTATGGTTCGCTTTGGACACACACATTGCATGGTCTTAGAGATGTTGAAGGAATGCGTCGATATTATACATTTTCCCGATCACGTACCTATGATACTACGAGCACACTGTTAGACATCTCTAATGAACAGGCATGGGTGTCGGTGCACATTAAAGGAATAGAAGATTTGATTGTCACATGTATAGTACTGAAAATTGCACGCCTAAATCATATTCCAAACAAACTGAAACCAAATACAGTATAGAACAACAGCCAAAGGCAGAGAAAAAAACAAGCCAATCTAATCTAAACTGATATACGGTACTGAACATGAGCAAGCAACGAGCGGGTAACTTTGGTGGTCAGGCCTATTTTCAGCACCCTCATTTGCGCGGTCCCATCTCTTCCGATGCCTATTCTATCCCAGCAATAAGCAAAGGAAGAAAATATGGATGCCATGAGATCGTGGCGTGTAACTGCAGGACCAAGTGCATCTTCTAATCCCAATTATCAATCGGTGATTCCTGATACTTTCCATGCCTATGTCTATCAAATTTGAAGGTACGTAGAAACATGAGAAATAATACGGGAAATGAGATCGGACAATTCTGCAGTAGAGAACTGAAATCAGGAGGAAGCTATCCATCCCTTGCTTAGGGTAGCCTTGTTATTTTTCTAGAACACTCGGGTGGTTAGACAGTAACATGAAGTCGTTGGTACTCTGGTAGGTAAATAACCTTATCACGATGTATCGACCCCATACATTTATTATGACAAAGTAATTAAAACAAATCCAACGATTATGAAGAACTAATATCGAATACTTAGTTATCATGTGGCGAGCACATAAGCGGTCAAAAGACAAAATCATATTTTTGGCGTGACATGAAAGATTCCGTTTATACGATTCAATGATCCACAACAAACTAAGATGTAAATGCAGAGTTCTACATCTTGGGTATCAAAGAGCTCATGTGTGGCGCATCCATGTCACCGGAAGAAAAATCTTACTCACCTCTTTCAGTATTTGCTCCACCTCAACATCTCTTATCTCAAAGCAAGTAAGCATCGCATCTCAAGGCCATAAGCATACATTAAGGGTGAGGGAAATTATCTAACACCAAAACTAAGAAATGCTAGAAGGTGGCAAACTACCGATCTTGGCATCCAATGTCAAGCTAAATAATTTATTTAGTTTCTAATTTATTTAGATTATAATAAATTGACACGCCTATCACAAATTCACAATAGGTGACAATGCATTGGAATCTTGCTAGAATTTCGGAGCAAATGAGAACAAACAGGGACAGAGACAAGGGGGAACGAGCAGGGGCTACGTCCCCCCTATGCTCATACTTTTCATTGCCATATTAGCTTCTATGGATTCTTGATTAGTGTAAATTAGCTTGATTAGCCCCCCTCATCAAGATCACAAACATAGTTAAGCTAATCTCGCCACCTTAATCTCAGATTCTGGCTTCGTCCCTGAGAACAAAGAGATCCATAAGTGAGATATGCAAACAAATATTGAAACAATAAGATAACGAAAGTGTTTTTTATGGGAAAAGCAACATACACATTTTTTTAAAATCGATGTAATATAGATTTTCCCTATTAGAGAACATTCTCTGCATCATCACACAAGAGTAAAGAAGAGGCCGATGAACGGGAAATCTGTTGTCTCATAAGTGTAGATACAACCACTATTTAAAAATTGCATTTTGAAATGTTAAAACTTCAAACAAAATTATTGGATGTATAACATGGGCATTTTATACCCCACACAACATTTTGTAAATAATGATATTTTTTGTGTGACCTGCGTAAAAAAGACTTCAGGCGTTCCACATTGAATTTTCACGACATGTTTTTTTTAATCTTTTTTACACAAGTCACAACAAATATCTTTTTCCGCGTAATTTTGTGTGCGAACATGAAATGTCCGGATATATATACCCAAATTTATGTTTGCAATTTAATTTACATTTTAAAATGTATGTTTCGCAACATGCACCTAGACCTATATGTCAAAACATTGTGTCCCTGGTGAACACACGACCATATATTCTGGCCTCGCCTAGTAGGGAAGGAGAGATGGATGAATCATAAATGCATAAGAAATTTTGACACAATAAATAATTTGGTGAAAACGCTAAACCACCAAATGAGCTCAAAGACTTTAACAAAAATCTGTGTGTACATTTAACCATTAAGACAAATACATATTTCCATCGAAATTTCTTATGTGATTTTATCATATAATAATTTGATATATAAAACTCTTTTGCGTTTCCTTCCAAATTCTCTAAAGATGCATAATAATTATAATTTTTGAACTAAAATTTAAATTTATGCATGATATAGAAGATTTTTTCTTCTAATAAAAGTTTGATCACATTCCTTAGGCATCACATATAGATTGTAACATTTGTAATAACATACATTCCAATTAGACAAGTTGCTGACATCATACATGCTACTAATAAATTAGAAAGAAAGGCTTGTACCGGCAAGACTAGTTTGTCGGTTTGTCACTACACATGACGGCGCTGGCTGTCAGGACGAGACAAATGCTCTATTGTGAGGCTTTTGGCCTGAATGTGGTGGAGCTGTTGTTCTTCCCCGACGTTGTCGATGAGATGCGGCGAATCTTGGTCCGAGGTAGTACGGGACGTCACTCGACCGACGCCTTACTTGTGCCTTCTCTTTTTTGGACAGACACATATGGTTATATTTTAGGATTAATTTTTTGGATGCACGAGAAACAATATAATCAATGTTCATACTTTATTTAAAAAAATTAAAAACTAAAAAAGTAGAACATCCAATAATAGGGTGGGCGCAACTAGTTACGAAAAATTCGCTCTCGTAAAACATGGGTGCTCTAATAAGAAAAATATTTTACTCATACGGCAGAGCGGCAGCCTTTTGGGTCGTCCTTGGTGTACACGTGTCAACCGCCAACCGGCGCGCTACATCCACCCTGCAAGTAACCTCTGCTGTACCGAACCGGCCAACGAACGAGCTACCCCTCCTAGTGTCTACCCGCCACCCGTCGGCTCACTGCTGAGGAGCCCCCTTCTCCGTGGGCCGCGCATGTCATCGACCGTGTAACACACATTATACTACGATCGATGAGCTCGAAGAGTGTGGATTCCTTCTGCTCTTTCACATCAAGCCCGCCCGGCCAAAACCCCAGTCTCCTCCACCAGTCCACCGCCGCAGCGCAACCCAGGCTTCTACGGGAAGCTCCAGCTCGCGAGCGAGCGAGCGAGATCGCCGGGGCCGGGCCATGGAGGCGGCGCCGTTCGTATACCTCCCCCCAGCCGACGACGGCACCCGTGCGTTCGCCCAACCTTGCTCCCCTCCTCTTTACTGCTCCTGCGCTTCTTGGTCCCCTGTTTCTCTCTGCCTGGTTTCTAATGCCGCTCACGCGTGGTGTTTGCAGGTGAGGGCGCCATCCTGAGGGCGGCGTTCGACGGAAACCTCGGCCGCCTCAAAGGTAGTTTGCCCGCTTCCGTGACTTTCCCCTCTTCGGTTCAGTCCTCCATTTAGTCGCCCTCAGTGGGGGTTTTGTTAGAAAGCTGCGTTGCTGCATCCAGCCATCTATTGCGGGCTGCCCTCGGAAATTTACCATATTTACTTACTGCAGAGGCCGGGGCAAAAAAAAATCTAGTTTTTTTGTTTTTTGTTTTTGGATGAAGTAATCTCTTCCCGGATTCATTGCGGAAAAAATTTGAGGTTCAGTACAGGGAGTCCAAGGTAGTTTACGGCTATGCTATGTTTCCCTGACATCTAGTACTTGCGGACTACTTGCGGGATGAAATATGAAAATCCGAGGATGCAACATTCGATTCTCCATTACCTCCAGGCATATAATGTAGTCAAGTAGTTTGAAAAATGTATCATTTTGCACCTCTTTACTGTGTTTCCAGGCTTCGAGCAGTGTATCGATTGGTTCTTTTAACTAGTGATGATTGTGGTGCCTTGCACATACTCCTTATATAGTAGGTTGTTTTTTTTTTGCTCATTTGTTTTCTTAATGATGCTCATTTTGGTGAAAGGTCTTGTAAAGAGTCTCAGCAAAAAGAATGGTGATCCAGCGATGATTTTTTCTTTGTCTAAGGATGGCCCTAGTGTGCTACATCTCGCGGCATACCAAGGCCATTTGGAGGTTTGCAAGTACTTGGTGGAGGATCTCGGAGGAGATGTGAATGCTCCTTCAGTTGGAGCTGACGGCGGAGGTTTTTTCTCTATCTTTTTTACAGAATTTCTATATTTGGCAGATGTCATGTCCATGTTTGGCTGTCTGAGATGAGTAAGCTCTTATTGCAGGTGCAACACCTTTTATGATGTCTGCTCATTCTGGAGATGTTCCTACTGTGAGATATTTCCTTGATCATGGCGGTGATCTAATGAAACCAGATCTAAAAGGTCGCACAGTTCTCCACCATGCTGTGGGTGCAGGTTGACTCTTGCTCTGTATTGTATTGCTTTATTTCTTATGTAAGTTTGCTTCATTCTTACCATGGTGACACAATCAGTTTGTTCAGTGTTTGACTTATGGAATCATCTCTTTTACCACAGGATGCTGTAAGATAACAGAGTTCATTCTTTCAAAAGGGGTACCGGTAGACATACTATGGCCCTGGAACACCGCTATATGTTGCTGCTACCAATGAGCAGGATAAAACGGTGAAGATTTTGTTGGACCACCACGCAAATGTATATAGCCTTTATCTTTTTTCTCTTTATTCAAAGTGAATTTGATAGTGTGTTTTGCTTCGCCAGCTACTTAGGTAATGTACACACATAGGTATTCTGGGGTGTTTAGGTTACTTGCATTGACACATTCTTGGATATTGTACACGCATATGTATTAAATCTGGGGCATTAAGTAAATACAGATCTCAAGGCACGTTACATCTGAATTACGTAATGGACGATTCACCAATTGGTCACAAACCACCAAAAACACTACTAGATTATATGATAGACATTGTTTCAAAATTTGGATATCCTTGTTCATCACACGAGAAACACTTGAAGTTAGTATGTCACCTGCATTAGTAACTACTCCTGAAATTGCCATCCGCATTCGCATCTTTAAGGACCACTGGATGTTTTGGGGAAAGAGTAAGGAAGTACTTTTTTTATACAACGGGTTAGTGTGAGTTTCTCATGCTTAGGTTTAGGCTGGATGAACCAAGAAAATCAAGGTACTATATTACTTAATAAGTGATATATACAGTCAACTTGTAGGGAAAAAGTCCAGCTAATAATTTGTGCAAGTTACCAGGCAGAAATATGTTATTTTGCCTCCTTGTACTATTGCTCATGGTATTTTCCTTAATTGTGTTCATAGATTTTTGAAGGTGCTTGGTTCATAGAAATAGTAAAACCTATTATTATGTTTAATGAGCTCATTGGACTCATGATATGTGTCTGCATTATATCGTATTTGCATCTTCATCTACGTCCTTTCTGACCCTTTGGTTTCATAGTCGACACTACCTGCTAACGCCAGTGACCTTCAGAATAATCTTTTTTAGGTTTGACTTAATATGGACTTCAATATTTGAAGATGTAGTGTTTCATATGGATTTTTTTATCAAAATGAAAGATAGAAGTAAATATGTATATATTTTAGATTTGACTCCTTAACAATTCGAATTGGTGTCAATTTTTTTCGCTTGCTAACTTAGGGTTGAGTACATCGGTATGTTTTAATCAGTACGAGTTGCAGACTTGCAGTTAAAGCATTATATGTGTTTGCTTCTTATCTTCTTAAGATACAACAATCTCTACTGTTTTGCTAAGGGGGAGTACCCAAACTCTGTTTTCAGCCTAACGCCACTGTTAATGGTGTGCAATATCCCCTGATGAATGCTCTGATATACCGTTCGTTGAAGTGCATGAAACTGCTAATTAAGGTCAGTGATCTCTCGGCTATTGTTTAATTACAATGTTGTGATTTTGCCTACTCCACCATGCCTGCCATCCTTCTATGTTGATATACATCGTGCATGAGACACTATGAATGTTCCTTGTCACAGGCTGGTGCTGATGTTAATGGCAAAGGTTCCATTATGACTCCGTTAGCGCTCGCTACGGGGCTTGGAGGTTATACCAACTTCATTCGGTTTCTTTTGAGTGCTGGGGCGGATCCTAATATTCCTGATGATGTATGTTTGTTTACTTTCTACATCTTTTGGTGATTCTGGTATCCAGTACTCCACTATTTTATTATATCTTCTGGTTATAATTATTCAACTACTTTGGTTATGTTAAGGAGCTATTTAGCGATGAATTTATGATGCTTTGATTCTCATTATGGTAATGAGAAAATTAGACTTGTGCCTAGGCAATGGTATAATTCTCCTGAGATTTCATTCTAACAGTTAATACCAATGGATGTATATTGCTATTTTATATATGTATAAATATCATGTTCTTAATACAAAGACCATGCTTGTTTTGCTCTATTATGTATATATGGTTCTTTTCAAGAAAATGACCGGACACGGTTGACGGCCTTGCTCTAAGCCCACAAGTAGCTAACACATATCAATATTTTTCATTTTGAAAGCGGTCATAACAGTGCTTATCTTCACAGTTAATTAGACACTGATCTCATTACTCATCATCCCACATATAGAAATTTGTTAATGTACTCATAAAACAATCCCTTGAATAATTTATTTTCCTAGCTGACTTTATGTGGTTTTTCATCACTTCTATCGGTATTCATGTATTTAATCTAATGTGTCATGAGGAATAAACCTTTTCTATTCCCAATTTCCTATGGCCATAGGCCCATATATATACTAGTACATGTCTGACATAGAGTAGGAAATGGACACACAAAAGGGAAATACAAATGATCCTACTATAATATGTAGAAATATATTTCTAACATAATGAACCTGCTTATATATGTTCTATGACATATGAGTCACGAGCAACTAAAAAAATCACATATAAAGCTACTTCTGTTTGTTTAACGTATATATGTGAAGGGCACTAAGTTGGGAATTCCACTAGGACTTCATATTTTTGTCTCAACGTCAACTCTCGCTGAACAGCTGAAGTACCTCACTGAACATCTTCTGGTGTAGAGTTTGTGAGCAGCTTGAATTGCTTAACAACTCTATTAATGTGTGCTGTGTTAAATCCTGGTTGGAACATTTGATAAAAAATAAAACCTAAATCCTGATTCTGTCCCTTGATACTTTTTTTTTACATTGTACTCATATCATTTTGTTTATATGCTGAATGGTTTCTTGAACTACATAGTTATTGGAAAAATAGTTATTTTATAGAGAAATGACAGTTGTTCCTTCTGTTCGTCAGTTGGGTAGATTGCCAATAGAGCTTGCCGCAGTACGTGATTGCTGGGAGGAAGTTGAAATGTTGTTTCCTTATACAAACCCGATACCAAATGTTCGAAACTGGACTATTGATGGAGTAATCTCGCATGCAAAAATTGAAGGTAACAAGCCACCGGTAAGTTATTGTTTGCTGTTATGCTTTACCGGTACTAAATATTTCCTGGCCGTAAGCAATCAGTTTGTTCAAGTGTTATGAACAGGGGTTACTTATGCATGATAACCCAATTACAGTGAGATTCAGAACTTTTTTATGTTTTTGTTTATTTTGGCTCCCCAACCTTGTGTAATTAAAAAAACAGTTCAAGGCTTTAAGCATTGACTCCTGAGATCAAACTGTATTCTATACCAATTATAATTTGGAAGAGTGTTTTCTCGCAGAGATACCTCTTGCTCTGGCCAAACATCAAGACTTGGGCAGCCCATCGTTAAACATTATGAACTCATGTGTGGTTTGGACTAGTAATTGGCAATATAACATCATATGAATCATGGCATGGACTGTAATGAACAGTGAATGCTACCTAAACCTGCTTTTTCATGTAGGAGAATCGGTAGAAATCCTCAAGGAAAAGAGTCCTATTTACAAGGTTGACTAGTACGAACACTATACCTGTTAACACTAACATTGGAGATAAAAGCTAATCCTGACTTTGTTTACGGTTTGTAAGAAAGCAATTGCTCAACTATTTTCAGAATAATGTATGTGTGTTGCTTGCACCACATGAAACCTGTGTTTACAAGATGGCATGACAGTGTTTACAAGAACAACCACTACAGATTAGGAAGTATAAAATGGTTACACTTTAGTGTCTTTCCAGTCGGATTTCGGCCAGATATGATTCTGTTATGAGCCTCTTGCCCTCATAGGGCCTGATTCGTACGCATTATAAGTTCTTAGGATTTCACTCTAGGATACTTCTTTCAAACAGAGAAGAGGTACTTTAATTATTGGCCTATAATTATGCAGGTATCTGTGTCCCTTTATGACCTTGATTTTTTGGGATAGGTCCAAATATCTGACCAATTCAACATGGGCCTGTATGCCATTTCAGAAACTAAAGTTGGACCGCAGTATTCTCTAGGACCAGAACCATGTGGAAGAGCTAGCCACCTACATACTAAACTACTCCCTCCGTTTAAATTAGATGACTCCCATTTGTACACATGTGGATGTATCAGATACATCCACATGTGTACAAATGGGAGTCATCAGATACATCCACATGTGTACAAATGGGAGTCATCTAATTTAAACGGAGGGAGTATGACAAATACTGAATACAAAGTTTATTTTTTTCCTTGATATAAATTATCTTTGAAAACGATTATATGTGCCAAAATTTTAATATTCATTTAATTCTCTTTAAATTTTAGGATCAACAAAACATTGAGAGAAGAAAAAATATTGCTAAGTCACAGGCAGATATGGCATTCAAGCAGAAGGACTATAAGCTGGCGCTGAAATTGTATGATGTGGTAAATATCTTGCAACTTATCTACTTATGATAGTTAAAAGGTAACTTTGTTCTGCTAACGGCCAACCAATTGGAGGACATGTTATTGTTTGCTAGCTAGGTTCCATACTTGGGCCCATATGGAGCATCCAGTTAATCTGAACAAATCTTGTCCCGAACCTTGTCTCCCTCTCATTCCCTGCACCATAGCCATCCTTTCTCCACTGAGCTCAGCTGTACCCCAAACGTTGTCACATTCATCGGTCTTTGGACCGTTACCAGTTCTAAAACGCGACAGTTCCACAATTCCATTATGAATAATGTTTCCCAGCTATTCTTACCAGTTAGTGACGATCATAAAATAGAGTTTTAGTATGTCATGATTTTAGGTTGGGAATAATGTTTGTATGACATATCATGTTTGACCATAGGTAATACCTCATGGAGAGACTGCAGTACTGTATGCGAACAGGAGCATTTGTAAGCTGGCCATGGGTGACGGTGAAGGGGCTCTGTCAGATGCTCTCAGGTGCAGAATGCTGCGACCGAAATGGGCAAAAGCTTGCTACCGTCAAGGTGCGGCTCACATGCTACTCAAGGTTAGTCTACATTGCCATCATGTTTACTAATCTATGGGCGATGGTGTAGCCTGGTCACATCTTGCCACCATGTTATGTTGATATCCTGGTCACATTCCTTGCTTTGTTATTTATCTAGGAGTATAAACAAGCTTTTGATGCTTTCGTGGATGCACAAAAACTAGATCCTGGGAATGCTGAGGTTGAGAGAGAACTAAGGTAATCTACTGTTTTTTGCTTATCTCTTTCGAGTGTATTACCATATCCAATGTATGATCTTAGGTTCGTAAAAAGTACCTCCTTACTGATGAGAAGCAATTGCATACTGTACTACTGTGACATACGCCATTAGGAAAATCCCCTACACATCGCTAAGAACCATTTTTTCTTCTTCTCGTGTTGCACTTATACTTACACCTTCGGGACTTGAATTACGACGTCAGACTCAGGGTCACAAATTATGTGGTTGTGAAGTGCCATGCAGGGCATTCTGTGCAGGTCTTCCATGGCTGGCTGATGCTCCGATTTGTTTTGTTACCTCTTACATTCTTTTTCGGTTCATCTCTTGCAGCAAGGCGATGGAACTAATGAAGATCTCCTGATGAAAGTGAGCAATGAGGCGTGGTCCTGCGCATTGGTCTGCAGGTTGCAACGTCTGCAAGTTATCACTGAAGTAGATCTAGCGAGGACTCCTAATCCCCATGGCACATCTACTGTTAGAGTAAAAATTCAGAGAGATGATGTTAATTTTGTCAGTACTACATGTTCCAGGTATCTGACGTGGAGCTAGCAGGAGCTACTATCCATATGTTTTGTCAGGATAAAAACTTCAAAAATTCATGCTGACCCCTAAGTTGTCTGACTTGTATGGAATTTCTTTCCTTGGCCCATAGTTTTTTCCTCAAAATCACCGAGTACAAGAACTGAAAAGGGGTCGCGCACAAGACAAGTAGATATTTCTTACTCTACGTCTCCTGTGCTCTTCTATTAAAAAATTAAAATCATATTCATAAGCTCCAGGCAACCTGAAAAAACTCCTACATGTTTCTAATGATGTAACGTGCAAAATCTTGATTTGAAACATCTTGTATTCTAAGCCACACAAAAATTTGAAATATCTTATATTTTAATCTATAAAAAAATGGCAAATGTGTGATATAAATGCACACACTTTTAAATCTTCTAAATATATAAGAGTTTGTCATTTCTGTGTAGCTCAGAATATATGGTGTTTTTAATTTAGATGGTTCATACTTATGGGATACATCATTGACAATATGCAAGATTCTTGTAAAGTTATAAATATGTTTTTTGAAAATTCTAAAATAAAAGGATTACTCGAGCTTGGCATAAAAAAAATGACTTTTCGGGTCCCGTACCTGCGCTAGTTTATCAAGCCATCAAATATAAGGCAAGATGCTGAAATTAGCTTCATTGTTGGAATTTGGGAAACATCATTCTTTTAATCCAAATGTAGTTGATAGGAAAAAAAACTTAAGGATAAGAATCCACAAATATCTCCTTGCAAAAAGAAAACTACAGAATCATATGAAATAATGACAATTCAAATGCCGCTTAGGTTAGGTTCGAGGCTGAAAGGGGATACCACTAATTCTCTCCGCCCACAACTCGCTCGCCATGTCGTCGCCTGAGAAGAAGGCGGTGTTGCCGATCAGGAGGAGAAGAAGGATCCGGTCGTGGTGGTCGATCAGGAGGAGGAGAGGGAGGCCGTGCTGGTCGCCGATCAGGAGCAGCATGCCGTGGTCGCCGCCGAACAACAACAGTAAGATGTCGCGGGAACAGGACGGTGATGACGTGAAAGTCACATGTTCGTTGGGAACCCCAAGAGAAGGTATGATGAGTGCAGCAGCAAGTTTTTCTCAGTATGAAACCGAGGTTATCGAACCAGTAGGAGATGAAGACACTTCTGAAGGTGTCAACATCGCCGGAAGAAGTGGTGTTGGAGGGAGTGCTTCCTCTTCCTAGCAATGGTGCCAGAAAAAGTTTGCATCGAAGGGGAGGTCCTGGCGGTTGACTTGGAACCTGCACACAACACAACCAAAATACTTTGCCCCAACTTAACAGTGAGGTTGTCAATCTCAACGGCTTGCTGAAAACAAAGGATTAGACGTATAGTGTGGAAAATGATGTTTGTTTGCAGAGAATGAAAAACAACAATGATTGCAGTAGGTTGTATTATCAGATGTAAAAGGATGGACCAGGGTCCACAGTTTACTAGTGGTGTCTCTCCATAATAAATAATAACATGCTGGTAAACAAATTACAGCTGGGCAATTGACAATATTGAAAAGTGCATAATATGCATGTGCAAGTTGTGGTGTCTACTATGAGATTCATTTGGGCATTACAACGTGGTACACATACCGCTATCCAACATGCATCTGTGCCTAAATAGTCCACCTTCAGGTTAACATCCGTACCCCTTCAGTATTAAGTTGCAAGCAACAGACAATTGCATTAAGTAAAGTGCATAATGTAAACAACACATTTATCCTTAGACAAAGCATTGCTATTTTACCCCTAGTGGCAACAACACATCCACAACCTTAGAGGTTGCTGTCACTCCCCCAGATTAAATGGAGACTAAACCCACTATCTAGCATAAATAGTCCCTCTTGGAGTCACAAGCATCCACTTGGCCAGAGTATCAACAAGTAACGGAGAGCATGCAAGATCATAAATGACATAGACATGATAATTCAATATTCAACTTGACATAGTATCAATATTCATCGGATCCCAGCAAACACAACATGTAGCATTACAATAAGATGATCTTGATCATGATAGGCAGCTCACAAGATCTAAACATGATGACACAAGAGGAGAAGACAACCATCTAGCTACTGCTATGGACCCATAGTTCAAGGATGAACTACTCACACATCACTCCGGAGGCAGGCATGGCGATGTAGAGCCCTCCGGTGATGATTCCCCTCTCCGGCAGGGTGCCGGGAAGAGCTTCAGAACCCTCCCGAGTTAGGGTTGACGGCGCGGCGGCTCTGGAACTTTTCGTGGATATTGACTCGGGTATCTAGGGTTTTCCCGAATAGATGAATATATAGGCGAAGGGGCGACATCGGTGGAGACCCGTGGGCCCCTCACCACGTGGCGGCGCGGCAGGAGGTGGGGCCGCGCCGTGGCATGGTGAGGGCGGCCCACGGCCCTCCTTCGTCTCTCCTTCAGACTCCGTGCACGTGTCGAAAAATAGGGACTTGCCTTTTTGTTTCGTCCAATTCCGAGAATATTTCCAGAACAACTTTTCTGAAACCAAAAATAGCAGAAAACATGAATTGACACTGTGGCATCTTGTTAATAGGTTAGTCCCAAAAATGCATAAAAATGCTATAAAGTGTAAATAAACATGTAGCAATTGGTATAATATAAGCATGGAACATCGAAATTATGGATATATTGGAGACGTATCAGACGGCGAGCCCACAACTCCATCCCCGGCACGCCCTGCTTTCTCACCGTGGGAACCTTGGTCGCCGTGGCCGTCCCGTGCGACAGGGGCATATGCAGGACCGGTCGTTCCCTAGGCCCGAGATCCGGAGTGGCAGCCGGGAACTGCTGACGCGGCGTCGGCGGACGACGTGCCTGGGACACTGCCGCCTAAGGCTGAGTCTGATGAGGACGAATAGTTGTAATCATATGTAATAAGTAGATGCATGCATTAATAAAGGTTGAAAGTAATAGGTTCTATTACAACACAAGTTCATATTCGTTTACAAAGTTTAAATTCGAACTCAACTTAAAAACATATCACTCATCCGCTGCCCCGTTGGCTGATTCGCTTTGATAGCCCATGCGTGCGCCACGAGGTCATTGTGCAGCTGGTTATGCATACTTTCATCACGAATTTCCCTAAGTATGGCAAGAAATTCTTGATATTGTGTCGGCACGCCCGGCTGTGAAATCGAATTGTTTGCCGACCTGTTGCCTCCTTATAGGACGCTCGTACTCAATGATCATGTTGTGCATAATGATACAAGCATTCATGATAGCATCCATGTCTTCTACCGACCATGAAAGACAAGGGTAGCGGACAACAGCCCACGTGGCCTGGAGCACACCAAAAGCTTGCTCCACATCTTTGCGAACAAACTCTTTTCTCTTTGCAAAATGGCAATCTGTCTCGCCGAGAGGGTTGCGGATGGTCTTCACAAATGTAGCCCAATTGGGCTAGATACCGTCAGCAAGATAGTACCCTTGCTGTACTCATGGCTGCCGATCACATAGTTGCATGGTGGAGCTAGGCCATCCACAAGTTTCTTGAACACAGTGGACTTGTAGAGAACATTGATGTCATTGGCGGCTCCGGCGGTGCCGAAGTAGGCATGTCATATCCAAAGTTCATGATCTGCCACGGCTTCAAGTATAACACTGCACTTCCCGTGATGCCCAGACTTGTACATCCCTTGCCTCGGTAGGGGCAGTTCTTCCAGTTACAGTGCATGCAATCTATGCTTCCAAGCATCCCTGGAAATCCTCTTGCTTCGCCTTGTGCCAAAATACACGCCGTGTCTTCCTCATTTGGCGTTCTCAGATTTTCCTCGCCGAACACCTTCACAACTGCCTTACAAAATTTGTAGGCGGCTTCAACGGCGGTGGACTCAGACATACGGAGATAGTCATTCAAAGCATCCATAGGTAGCCGTAAGCAAGGCACCGTATGGCCGCCGTGCATTTCTGAAGAGACGAGAACCCAAGGACTCCGGTGCAGTCTCTCTTCAGCTCAAATTAGTCGTCGTACTCCCGAACGTCATGCACGATCCTCCTGAACAATGCCCTGTTCATCCTAAAGCGCCGGCGAAATTCATGAGGCAAGTTCGTCGGTTTCTCGGCAAAGTAGTCCTGGAACAACAGAGCGTGCCCAGTTGTTCTGTTGCGTTCCTTGTTGGGCCTCCGCCCCTTCGATGATCCTCCAAATTTCGGCGCCGCGTCTGCCTCGACTACGACATCTAGAAGTTCAGCCATCATCATCTCATTCTCCTCTGCGTCGGCCACAAGAGCGGCATACTGTGCCATCATTTCCAAAAACATGATCTCGTCGTCGTCGCTGTCCTTTGCCTGTTTAACGAATCAACGAATTCAACCTATCAACCAATGGTCGAACAGCTTGCGTGTGGGGCGAGAGGGAAGAAGAGGCGTACCCGGGCTCAAACTAGATGCGCCGGCGCTAGACGATCGGAGACCGGCGGCGCGAGACGGGCCCTAGCGCTGCACCAAGGTCCCCGAGGTGCGAATCAAGCAGGCGGAGACGAGAGTGGCGACGATGGTGCGAATCGCTGGCGAGAGCAAAAAGGAGAGGTTGTGGGGGGCGAATGACTCAAGGCACGCAACGCGTTGTGTGTATGATGGGCGGGCCAGCGTTGTCAGGGCCATGCCCGCGGCAATGTCCTGCACCCCCAGGAGGGCCTCCAAACTTGGAGGCCCGATTGGGGGTGCCGGACACAAAATCGATCGGGGCGAGGCTTTGGGGGGTGCCGCTGGTGGCGATTTTTGGTGTCCGGACCCCCAATGGACCTTTGGGGGTCGTTTGGAGGCCCCCGGTGGAGATGCTCTTAGCGTGGACTAAACTCCAAAGCCGGCACTAACTCTTCTCCCGACATTGCGGTATCAACGAGCTGTCAATCTCGCGGTGCATGTCTCGAGGCGAGATGATGAGGAAGCTTGCATCCTTATGGGGGGGGGGGGTGGCGTCGGCTTTGGGCATAGCGCTTGTAGCTTCCCCTGATGGCTCGTGTAAGGTCCTCCTAGCCAAGCTGCGGCACTGAGTTTGACGGTGGTGTTCCCCTACAACGCCTAGGGCGTGGACGGTCATGGACCTGGGTAACTACGCCAAAATTTTCAGTGACTCGTCAGGCTCACGAATGCGGTCGCAAATCCCTTAGATGCGTTGGTGGAGGGCGGTTGTGGAAGTGTGTTTTGGTTCCGAGCACGGCGGTGACTCACACAAGGTTTGCTTTTGCCGCTGCAGGCTACAACGACTATCACGGACAACGATGATGATCCGGAATACGACTGTCGCGGTGATGGGGAGCCTAGGCACGATTGTGCGAGGGACGTTGAGCCCAGCTGCCGAGTTCCGACGACTTCCATTGTCGTCGCCAAGTGAGTCTCGGAGGGTGCTCGTAGGGCTTCAAGACATGTTGCTCTCCATCTTCACATCGAGTTAGGAGGTGTCTCAGTGGGAGGTGGAACTGGGCCCGACGCCTAGTTATGTTCAGGTGCGTGGGGCTGGGAGTCTGTGCGCGGGTTGGCGCGGTGGTCTAGAGGTGTTCTCGAGAGGTGGGCGTGTCGTTGGGACTCTCCGTCGGGCGAAAGCTTTGCCCTGGCTGTATATACGGCCAAGCGTTGGCGACGCCCTTGGGCACCAAATCCTTCTTGAAGGTGTTGTCGGGAACTTCCGGGAGAAACCTTCTTGGGCGTCGTTTTGGATGTTATGCCAACTAGAGGTTCCACGAAGGGAGTCGGTGGTCGGTGACGACGAGTTACATGGCAACCTTGGCTTAGAGACCGACTTTGGGCTTGGTGAGCTCCGGGTGAAAACCATGCCCCGACCCCAGTTGATGCCAGTGATCAGGGCTCTCTCGGTCGCCATTACCCTCCCTGAAGGTATCATGGTGATGCCTCTTCACCGTCGTGTCGTTTGTTTGGTCTAAATCATGTTGCATTGAGGTGCTTAGGTGTTGTCTTTGTGTATTTAGGGGTCTTCGTCGTCGACTAGTGCAGGACGCGCCCTCAGAACAGACGTGGTGCATTTTGTGTTATATCAGTTTTTAACTAGTTTCCGTTATAAACTTGGCTCTATTAAAGTGTACTAGGAAAAATGTCCGTGCGTTGTCACGGATGAAAAAATTTAGACCTAGATATACGAATGATAAAATGGTCTCTCAAATTTGCATAATAAAACAAATAAAGAACTATTAAGGCGAAGGGCAACGTCAGACCTTACTACTTCAGTATGTCCTTCACCTTGTAGTTAGTAGTTACCCGGCCTTGTAGTAAATATATTACTTTTGGTTTAAATTGGAGAGGTAGCTTGCACGGATTTTAATAATATTCTCAATCCAGACTACAAGGAACTCTAGATAGGCGATGACTCATTTATTTGTTACAAAAAACATGGAAAATCATCAGAAAAAAAATCTATTCTTTGCCGGTATTTGCACCTATCCAACACGCAGCAGCATAGCAGGGTTCCCTCTGCTCTCATGCAGCAAAAACAACCAAGCAAATTAAATCTCTCGATCATCTGAAGAAAAATAGATCTCACAGCTTCGTTCAATGTATTTGCCCTCAAGCAGCATATTCTCTCTACTCTCAGTCAGTCAATCACAGGTGCCTGCTCTCCAACAAAGAAGGTGAAGTAGCCTCGGCTCGCTCCCTCTCAAACAAACAGTAGTACATGACCACATTCTCTTAATCCTCCCATGCAATCTCCCTCAATCTTCCTGAAATCTCGGCATGCAACAGCCCAAATCCCTTCTGATTCACTCAAATCTTCCAGGTCTCTCAAAAACCGAGCAGATCAGTGCATCTTCTCTGTCGATGACGCCGTTCTAAACGGTGGAGTCAGCAGGTCGAATCGCAGCTCGCCGTATGCCCCTGAATGTCTTGAGCCCGGGGCAAAACTGATCCTTTCCTCTTCTATGTCCTTCATCGCACGCCATCAACAAATTGGTCGGGCATAATCCCGAGTATGCAACGTCGCTATGTTTGCGTGTCCTGATCGCCATGGCTGTGCTCACCCGTGGAAGACCTGGCCCCTCAGCAGCGGACAACGATCCTGCTACAGCACCCGCGCGTAGCTTGGCGACGCTTGCCGATCGTCGCCAAGCTCCTATTTGAGCTAGATGGTCTCCTTCATCCGCGCGTTGATCGGCCTGCGAGGACGCTGCCGATCGGCGCCGAGCTCCTATCCGACGAGCCCTCTCCTACGTCCGCGCGCCGCTCAGACTGCGAGGACGCCGCCGAGCTCCAATCGGGAGATTGAAAGTGCATGGTTGCCCACATGCGTGGTTTTGGTAATTAATGACAATCCTTATGGACTAATGTTTACATTGATATATTCTTATAGATCTTGTCCATGGGAAAATATATGAGTTCATGTGTTGGACTCTTGAAAATGACATGATGACCAACGATCTATTCAAGGGTAAACACTACACATTTCAATACACATAGCAGGAAGTAGGTCTTTACCTCACCAAGAGGAGCCGAATCTGGGTAAACACTGCGTGCTACCTCTCTGTGATCCTAAGTCACCTGGCTCACACCTGACTTAAGGCACCCCCATGGCATCTGCCAGGACGATACCACGACAGACTTCCTCTTGGATATCATGATCTTTACCCTTGTATCTATCTTGTGTACATGTTTATTTTTAGACCCATATCTTAGCGATTCGTGTCCACTTAGAAATTTATACACATGAGAATAGAACATCTTTAATTGATATTCCAATTCTTTAGTGATCACCTCTTATTACTTTTGATTCTTTGGTGGTTTCTAAATGGCACACAAGCTAGCTTTATTTTTCATGGGTTATGCTTTTCGCATCTTACTAAGCTTGTAGAGCTATTTGCTTTATCTCATTTGGTGTGTGGGTATGGGAAAGACATGATATGCACTATGTGCAACTCTTCTTGAAAGACTATGTTGATGCTCTCATCTTTGTATTAGTCTCCTATAATGTCTTTTTATCTCACATCCATTATTTTATTTGCCGCTCCTTGCTCTTGCTGCAAAACATTTTTGTTGCAAGTTGTTTTGCCTCACTTCTCATTTATATTCTCTTGCATGTGCTTGTGTTCGAATTTATCTAGGAGGGAGTGAGGATTCCATGTTGTGCACACTATATTGAAATACAAATCCTATTTGTTCACGTACCTTGGGGAGTTCCCTCATGATATTTAGAACACTTTTCAGATCCTTTTGATTGCTTGCTTCTTTCGTTGAAGTATCTTTCTATTTGATATTCTCTTGCAATCTTTGGATCCTCAATATAGTTTGATCTCCCTCCATCTATTCTTCATTGGATATATGCTTTGGATTTCACTCACATTATGACAAATGCACACTTTATGGCGGAACTCTTATTATATTGCTTTACCTCACCAAGAGGAGCCGAATCTGGGTAAACACTGCGTGCTACCTCTCTGTGATCCTAAGTCACCTGGCTCACACCTGACTTAAGGCACCCCCATGGCATCTGCCAGGACGATACCACGACAGACTTCCTCTTGGATATCATGATCTTTACCCTTGTATCTATCTTGTGTACATGTTTATTTTTAGACCCATATCTTAGCGATTCGTGTCCACTTAGAAACTTATACACATGAGAATAGAACATCTTTAATTGATATTCCAATTCTTTAGTGATCACCTCTTATTACTTTTGATTCTTTGGTGGTTTCTAAATGGCACACAAGCTAGCTTTATTTTTCATGGGTTATGCTTTTCGCATCTTACTAAGCTTGTAGAGCTATTTGCTTTATCTCATTTGGTGTGTGGGTATGGGAAAGACATGATATGCACTATGTGCAACTCTTCTTGAAAGACTATGTTGATGCTCTCATCTTTGTATTAGTCTCCTATAATGTCTTTTTATCTCACATCCATTATTTTATTTGCCGCTCCTTGCTCTTGCTGCAAAACATTTTTGTTGCAAGTTGTTTTGCCTCACTTCTCATTTATATTCTCTTGCATGTGCTTGTGTTCGAATTTATCTAGGAGGGAGTGAGGATTCCATGTTGTGCACACTATATTGAAATACAAATCCTATTTGTTCACGTACCTTGGGGAGTTCCCTCATGATATTTAGAACACTTTTCAGATCCTTTTGATTGCTTGCTTCTTTCGTTGAAGTATCTTTCTATTTGATATTCTCTTGCAATCTTTGGATCCTCAATATAGTTTGATCTCCCTCCATCTATTCTTCATTGGATATATGCTTTGGATTTCACTCACATTATGACAAATGCACACTTTATGGCGGAACTCTTATTATATTGGCCTTCTTACTTTTCACCCATTTCGGCAATCGATGCCAATGGGGGATAAATTTAGAGGGTTTAAGGGAATATGTGTTTGTTCTCTTGCGGTTCTCTTGCATCCTTGCTCTTTGTGTTGCATGGTTGCTTAAATTCATTATATAAACCCTCGTAAAAGGGATTGTCATCAATTACCAAAATGGGGGAGATTGAAAGAGCATGGTTGCCCCCATGTGTGGTTTTGGTAATTAATGACAATCCTTATGGACTAATGTTTACATTGAGATATTCTTATAGATCTTGTCAATGGGAAAATATAGGAGTTCATGTGTTGGACTCTTGAAGATGACATGATGACCAATGCTCTATTTAAGGGTTTATATGAAGAATGGTCATGCGTAGAGTAGAGCTCATTGCAAGTATGGCTAGGAAAAGAAGATTGAGGAACAATCATGCTTACCCCCAAGCCATCATACATATCAAGAGAAGAAGATGAAGTGCAAGTTCAATATGATGCATCTCGGAAGATATCATTTGGTTGAAGCTTGCAAAGGAGACATGAAGACAGAGCTTAGCGAGGCCCTCCCATAATGGTGTATGGGGGAGCATTTGGAGAAGTCTTCATGAGGCATGTGCTAGCAAGCACAATCAAGAAAGGTGTTCCAACTTGAGAGAGTCAAGATCGTCATCATCGAGCTTAAGTGGAATGCGCAAGGCAAAGTTATGATCTTGATAGGTTTTCTATTTTATCGGTCTCATGTTGTTAGTGGTATACCGGGTTTTAGAATAGACGGCGTACTATCAAGAGGGGCTCTCAAGTGAGTAACTTGATCGCATCTTTGTGGAGAGCTCAAACCTTTGCATACTTGGCATTTGATCTTTCTTGGTTCTTATGTGGTTTTTCTCCTTGTTGGGTTTTGGTGCTTGTCGTGATCTTCATGACAAGCCCAAGTTCTTCGAAAACAGATTTCTTATGGAAAACTTGTTGCGTTTTCGTGTTGGAAATATTATCGGTTTATCCTTGAGGAAAGTTCCACACCTTCCAATGTGTGCCAACTTAACTCTATTTTGTAGGAAAGCTCTTGTCGTTATCTTTCCAACAAAGTTGGTTTCATCTCATTTGGAGTTTTCTCGCAAAAGTTATTGAGTTTGCAGTTTTGCTGATTTTCCAAGCCGGAGTTTCCGGTCACTTAGGCCGGAGTCTCCGGTGCGAGATTTCCTGCAACGGCTCTTTTTCTGGGAGGGCTATAAAAGGCCCCTTCTTCCCCAAAGAGCCCAAGTTTTTCAGAGCACGTTTTTCTCTCTCTTCCCCACCATTGTTGACCTTGGAAAGCTTGCACCCCTCTCAATCCCTCCCATGATTCTTGCAGATCTTTGAGGGAAAAGTGAGAGGAGATCTAGATCTACATTTCTACCAATCAATCTCTCCTCTAAGTGAGGGGAACTAGTGGATCTAGATCTTGGAGTTCTTTTGTGGTTCTCCTCTTTGTTCTTCCTCTCTTATTCCCCCATAAGCATTTGTTGCTTTGTTGGAATTTGAGAGTGAAGGATTTGAGCACTTGTGCTCTTGCCTTTTGAATTTGGTGCATCGGTGTGCTCTCCACGAGGATTCGTGGAAGTTGAAAGTTTGTGAGCTTGTTACTCTTGAGTCCTTGTACCCTAGACGCCCGTGTGGTGGTTGGACCTTTGTGGTCACTTGTAAAGCCCTTCGGGAGCCCCCGATCCCGTTGTGGGTTGTGCCCGGATTATTGTTGAAAAGCTCTGGATTCCGCCTCGAAGGATTTTGATAGTGGAAGGTGAACCAAACCTTTGTGGTGCGGTTCATCGGAGAATAGGGTGAGCCTTTGTGGTGTTGAGATCGACTTTTGTGGTGCCTCACACCTCTCCAACGAGACGTACTCCCTTAACAAGGAGGAACTTGGGAATGCTTCCTCATCTCCACGTGCCTCGGTTATTTCTATACCCGAGCTTTTTTACTTATGCACTTTACATTGTGATAGCCTTCGTGCTTGAAGTATTCTATATTGCTATCACCTTATTGCTTGTCTTGCTTAGCATAAGTTGTTGGTGCACATAGGTGAGCCTAGTTTATTTAAGTTGTCGGCTTGTTAATTTAAACACCTAGTTTTATTCCGCAATTAGCAAGCCTAAACTGGAAAAGTTTTAATCGCATATTCACCCCCCCTCTAGGCGACATCATTGTCCTTTCACCGAGCCCGTCTCCTGCGTCCGTGCGCCGCTCAGCCTGCGATGAGCCGCTGATCGTCGCCCAGCTCCTAACCGTCGAGCCCGTCTCTTGCATCCGCGCGCCGCTCGGCCGGCGAGGGTGCGGTACTACGGTGCAACTTTCTAGTTTCGCTTTGCTTGAAATATCGACATAAGCGTTCCTACTCGATGATACACATCGAGCCGCATTGGTATATTTATGTAAGGGGTTTCTTGTACAGGAGGTAGACTCGGTAGAGTCCTAGAGTATCTCTACTATGATACCGAATTGGTTTATATTCACCATATTCGGTTTACATTATATTCTATCTTTAATAACCTCCCTTAATCACAACTTACTCAAGTTGAGATTACACTTGAAGTTTTCAAATGCTCGAAGAGGGAGCGCCTTGGTGAAGCCATCTGCCACTTGGTTCTTGGAAGGAATGAACCGAATTTCCAGCTTCTTGTTTGCTACTCTTTCTCTAACAAAGTGAAAGTCTATTTCTATATGCTTAGCTCTAGCATGAAAATCGGGATTAGCTAAAAGGTATGTAGCTCCCAGGTTATCACACCATAAACATAGAACTTGATTTTTCTACACCCAAGTTCATCAAGAAGTGATTCAATCCTAATAACTTCAACAGTGGCATTGGCAAGGGCCTTGTACTCATATTCTGTGCTGGAGCGTGACACTATTGCTTGTTTCTTCGCACTCCAAGAAATAAGATTTGGTCCAAAAAATATTGCAAACCTGCCAGTTGAATGTCGATCTTCGGGGCATCCTGCCTAATCCGCATCGGAAAAGGCGCTCACAAGTGTAGAATTTGACTACACAATTGTTAAACCAACACTAATAGTACTCTGAACATACCTCAAAATTCTCTTAGCGGCCGTCCATGCAAATACTGGCACACTTTATTAACTGAAAACGAGATTGTCAGGTCTTGTGAGTGTCAAATACTGAAGTGCCCCAACTATACTCCTGTATTTTGTGCTGTCATCAGGACCGAGTGGTTATCCCCCTTGTGCTGAGATAGACTCAGAGGAGGATAGGGGTGTTGGATAGGTTTTGCAGTCCTGCATTCCTACACGCCAAAGTATATCAGCAACATACTTTGCCTGAGTCAAAACAATTCCATTGGAAACTTTTCTCACTTCAATGCCCAAAAAATAATGAAGGTCACCCAAATCTTTGAGAGCAAATTCTGCACTTAGATCCTTCAAAAGAGCTTCGGTGGCATGTGGAGAAGAGCTTGCTACTATGATGTCATCAACATAAACTAGTTGAACGCGGCGCGTCGGCACGCCGCGCCATGGTGTATATTTTTGTGAATATTACTTGTTTTGTTGTTTTGTTCAACTAATATATTTTGTGAGTAGAAATGGTGGAGTTTCTTGTATAATTCATTTATCTTTGCGTAAATATTACAACTAATAATTTTCTTTAATGCATTAATGTTTGCGTAAATTTAGCAGACATGGGATTGTTGTTTTTTTTTGTGGGAATTTTGAAAATTTGTTATTTTTTGGAAAAATTGGATATATTATTTGTATTTTTTGAAGTGTAGGTTTGAAGGTCTGAATTTTCTGAATTTCTTGTGGCAAAATTATGAAAATTTGCTTAATCTGAAGTTTTGTAGATATACTGTTTGTATTTGTTTTTTTTGTCGCACAAAGGTTTGTTGGTGCCTTTTTTTGTGGGAATTTTGGGAAATTTGTTAAATTTGGGAAGTTTTGGTATATTATTTGTATTTTTAGGTCTTAAAAGTTGATAAATTTGAAGGTTTTCTAATATATGGTTTTCATTTTTTTTCATTTTTTTTTGCAGTAAGGATCATTGGTGCATCTTTTCTTTTGTGCGGTAATTTTAAAAATTTATTAAATTTGGAAAAATGTTGATATATTATTTGCATTATTTTGAATTGTAAATGGAAAGATATATGAATCCCTAATTTCTTGTGGCAAAAGTCTAAAAATTTGCTAAATTTGAAGTTTTTTTGATATACTGGTTGCAATTTTTATTTTCCACGAAGGATTGTTGGTGTTTTTTTTGTGGGATTTTTGAAAATTTGTTAAATTTGGGAAATTTTGATATTCTATTTGTGTTATTTTGAATTGTAGCTAAAAACATATATATGTGTCGAATTTCATGAGTTTTCTGTAGGTGTCAAATTTCTGGCAGGTGGGCCCGTATGTCAGGTTTTTTCTTATTTTTGAAATCATTTTCGGGAAAAAAACGCTGACATGTGGGGTTGCGCGTGACGTCATCGAGTGACGCGGCCGCGCAGCCGAGCTCGCCCTCGAGCAGCTGCGCGCGCGCCGGCTTGGGAGCGTGCGCATCGGCGCGAGGAGGTGGAGGGGAGCCGGGCAGGCGGAGCGCTGGACCATTTGGTCGCTGAACTCGCCGGCGGCGAGCAAAGCGATGGCGGCGGATGGGGAGCACGACGGGGACGATTCCGCCGCGTGCACGGCGTCCCGACAGCCGTTCGTCGGCGAGGAGGGAGGGGAAACGACGGCGAAGATCTCCGTGGTGGTCGATCTGAGAGGGGAGCAGCGGGGTGGCGGTGGAGCACGTCGGGACCGCGATGGAAGGAGAAGGAGAGGGGGTTGTGGGGACATTTTTCCAGCGGGGCCCTTAGAGTTTGTAAAAATTGCAAAAACGTCCATCTCTCTGGAAAAGTGTGGATTGCGGGTTAATTTCTCGAAGTGTGAAGAGTGTTTTTGCAAATTGGTCGCGAGGATGCAGCTGCGTCCGTTCGATCGTCAGTACACGGTCCAGATCAAAGCACTGTACTCTGCAGTGCAAGGGACGAGGAGAGAGCTCGAAAGTTTGCTCCGAGGTAATGAGCATATAAATGGTAACTTGTGACTTGTTGTAGATGAATACTGACGTATCAGATTTTGACATAATAAAACCCAAAGAACACAACTTTGTGCTTAGACGAGAGTACCATGCTCGAGGTGCTTGTTTCAAGCCATATAGAGATTTGTCCAATTTGCACACAAACTTGGTGAAACTCTTGTTCTCATACCCAGGTGGTTGACGCATATAGACCTTCTCTTCGAGAACGCCATGTAAAAACGCATTCTTTACATCTAGCTGTCGAAGATTCGAACCCCTAGATACAACAAGTGAGAGAACAAGGCGAATAGTAGCAGCTTTAACAACATGACTGAGTGTGTCCTCATAATCAATACCATAACGTTGTTTGAAGCCTTTTGCTACAAGTCTGGCTTTATACCTGTCAATAGACCCATCGGACCTTTTCTTAATTCGATATACCCATTAGCAATCAATAATATTTGTACCTTGCTGTTCTGAAACCAGGTGCCAAGTCTTGTTTTTCATGAGCGTAGAGTATTCCTCATCCATGGCTTCTTTCCAATTTGCATCAGCCACGGCATCATGAAAATTTGTTGGTTCTCCTGTGGAGACAGACATGCACCATCGAACGGTGCCATCAGTGTATTTTTTGGTTGTACAATACCTTTCTGTTGGCGAGTTACAGCTCCAGGCGGGTGAGGCTGAGAAGCTGCATGAGGAGCGGCTGTAGAATAGCCAGCCGCATGCAGACAGCTCCGGACTGTTGTCCGAGGCAGGGCTCGTCACGGAGCGAGAGTGGGGCGTTGTGGGACCCGGTGATTGGGGCGGGCCACGGGTTGCTGTTGGGAGGCGCACATGCACGTCTGCCTGGTCGCGCGATGTGGCGTGCGAGGGTTGGGGAGTGGATGTGTGGGACCCCTGCTCCGATCCCGAGGTTGCATGCGGGGCCGAACCCAGCTCAGTTCGTGCGCCATGCATGTCGCGACGCTCGGGCGTGCCTGGGACGTCCTCGTCCGTTTCAGCACCATGCGGAGCGTGGTTTTCATCATTTTGAACTAAATTTTGTGCAGCCGACTGCTCCAGGTGTCCTGCCAAGTGATCCTGCACAGGAACATGAATATCTGCAGTGGTGGTGTTAGACATGAAATCATCACAAAGTTCGTCCCCACGTTCAAGATTGCGAGTTTCGGAAGGGAGCAAAAGAATTTGATTTCGAAGGAGTGCACCGGCATTTTGATGGAGAGAAGCAAAAGGGTAGACTTCCTCATCAAAGACAACATCTCTAGAGATATAAACTCGACCGGAAGAGACCTCTAAGCACTTTACTCCTTTGTGACGGGGGCTATATCCAAGGAAAACACACCTAGTGGAACGAAAAGCTAGTTTGCGCTTATTATAGGGACGCATATTTTGCCAACAAGCACAACCAAAAACTCGTAGAGAGGAATAGTTTGGTGTGATATTAAGAAGTCGCTTGATAGGAGTATCAAAATTAATGACTTTGCTAGGCAGCATGTTTATGAGATATGTGGCTGTGCGAAAAGCTTCGTCCCAAAACTTTAAAGGCATGGATGCGTTGGCAAGCAAAGCTAAGCCAACCTCAACTATGAGACAGTGTTTTCGTTCTGCTGAACCATTTTGTTGGTGAGCATGGGGGCACGACACATGATGTGTAATGCCTTGGGTTTGGAAGAAAGTGTTGAGCTTTTCATACTCTCCCCCAATCGGTCTGCATGGCAACAATTTTTCGATCAAGACGTCGATCAACAAGTTTTTGAAAGTTTTTAAAGACTTGAAAGACATCAGAGCGACGTTTAAGAAGATAAATCCACGTGAATTTGCTAGTCATCAATAAAGCTCACATAGTATTCATGACGTCCAACAGATTTGGGTGCCAGTCCCCAAACATCAGAATTTTTTTTATAAAAGAACAGTAGAGACACTTGTTGAAATAGGATACGGTAATTGATGACTTTTGGCTAATTGACACGAATTACAAATAGAATCAAGATTCAAATCCTTTACATATGAAATATTATTTCGACGAAGTATTTTCCTAACAATGACCGACGAGGGATGACCAGGGCAACTATGCCACCGTGCTTGCGATGGTTTGAAGGCGAAAAAGGCTTGCTTTTGTGTTGTGGAAGAAGACGATATGAGAGGATAGAGGCCACCAATGCATCGTCCTCTATGAAGAGTTCTGCGTGTGGCTGGGTCCTTAATAAGAAAATAATATGGATGAAATTCAAGGAAGACATTGTTATCTTTGGCAAGACGATGAACAGAGAGTAGATTTTTAGATGAGCTAGGAACATGAAGTATATTACGAATGTGCAAATCTCCAACGGGGTTGTGAACTATTGCGTGACTGTTGACGGTCAAATTTGGCTCATTGTCGGAGTTTCGGTCCTGGGATGCAAATGTATCGCAGCGGAAGAATGGACTGAAATAGTGCCACGACAACTCGGTAACATCGGGTGCACGAGCAAGCCACGACAGAGAAATTGGTGGAGTGGTTGTCGTGGTAGCGGTGAGCGCATGTCGGAGACCGTAGTTCCTTCAGGTTCATGGCAGAGAAATCAGTGAAAACGCTGCTGCGATTGATGACCGATTTTGTCTTACAAAGAGGTACCACCAAGATTGTCTCAGATGACAATAATGTGAACAAAAGTTATGCGTATCATCGAGACAAACAACTTTGGTTTTTGGATCATCTCAATCCGAAGTCATATGCAACTTGTGGAGTGAAAATACTGCACACACCTTACAATAGACATGCTCTGTCATTTGGCGAAGCAGGCAAGGGCACAGGCAGGTCGCCCAACCATAGACACGCTCTGCCCTCGGGTGAGCGCAATTCGGAAAGGCTAAAAAACTTATCGATATGCTTCCGATTGAATTTGAGGGGTCCAGATGGCGTCAAATGGAAAAACACATAAAAGCAAGGTTCTTCTTTTTTTCGAGACAAACAACTTATCTGTTTACGAGATTTCGATCCGGGGTCGTTACTGCCTCAAAAACGACCCGCAAGGTACAAAACCGAACAGTTTTGGAAGGTTCGGTCCAGTCCATCCGAATTTGACCCAGATTAGGGTTTTGGACGTGAATCCAAGCCTTTTCTTGCACGGGAAGTCCAGCCGCCTCTTATATACCCAAGAGGTGATGGCCGATTGATCCAACACCAATCGAGCAAACAGATCTACTACTTTTTCGTGTTCATCTACTTTTATCCCTCTCCCCTTGTATCTTTCTTCTCGTTCTTCGTCGTTCTTCAGGATCGGAGGCTGCGAATCCACGAGGCTCTAGGGGCGGTCAGGCCGACCTAGGGCAGCCCATAGCCGCCGCGAGCCCTGACGGGGTCCCTCCCGGGCGAGCGGGGTTTCGGGTGACAAAAGCGCTCGCCGGACTGTCTTGTGTATCGCGCTTCCGGCGAGCCTCCCGCGGAGTGAGTTGCGGAGCATCTCCCTCGGCGCCGCGGGTACACGGTGACGTGTTCGTGTGTCAACACACTTTTTGGCGACTCCGCTGGGGACGAAGCGAACGGTCTCCAGCCCGTTCTTGCTACGAGGAGCGCATCAAGAGATTGCAATCTACATCGGTAACATGAATTCACAATCTCCTTATGTAGATGCAAATTGCTCTTATGTTGACGTTACTAAATCTTTTGACATGAGTGTTGTATCGGCTAACCCTAGTTTACACTATGCGCAAAAGCCGATGCCAAATAATCTCTATGATTCAGATCCTTATAATATTAGCAACGTGCAACATATATGTCCGAATTCTCATGCATCGGCTGCCCCATATTTTAGGCCGATGAGTAACGTGGGTTATTCGACAGATCAGTATGAGACACCTCACGGGCAAGAGGATGTCTCACGGTTTTATCCATCGACTGCCGACTCGCAATATGCGGGGTCGTTCCCAAACAAGCCGATGGATGGGGTAATCGACTATGCTGGTACCAGCAACTTGGCCGGTTACTCCCTACCGACATATACTACGCCTTATATGATTACTCAATCAACACCTTATATTACACTAGTACAGAACGACACATCGGAAACGGGCCAAAAACCCCATCGGAAACGGAAAAAGGGTCCGTGTCCCCGACCCTGTCACTGATGTGAAGGCTCTCATCGGCAACGGACAAGAAAAACCGTCACCGATGAGGCATGATTTTGGCTACGGTTGCCATCCAGTCTCCATTGTCGATGTTTCGGGACATCAGAAACGGAGATTCTGTTTTACTCGTTTGCATTGAGATTTCTTCAGAAGCCTACAGCAGCAATGCGGTTGCCAATTGACATTCAAAATCTCACAGCACAAGCTCAAATACTAAAACGGTAACAGATTTCATTCATATCACAATGTAACTTTACATTTCAGCCACAATTTCACCTTCACAATTGCATCACAAGACGTGACAAACATAAGAGGTAAAACGATAACAGATTTCATCTATACTAAGCCTATCATGTCAAAGGACGGAAAGAATATATGATTTCTTCCCTACATCCTTGTCCACAATCCTCGCAGGTGTCACTCTAGCAATCTCTTCTTATCTCAACTTCTTGAGAGAAGGATGTTGAAGCTTTGGACCCTATAAATCAGTAAATAGAGTTAAAATTGTTAAATACATATGCTAAAGCAAATACACTATGAATTTAAGCAAACTGAAACGATATCTTACCTATGTCTTGAGGTGGCTCTTATTTATGAACCGGAGCAGCCAACACACGGCTTGTCAACAAGATATTGTGATGTTAGCAGCTTCATAAGATGCCTGACACCGATCATCCTTTCCATGGAGGCCACCACCGGCTCTAGATTTTTTATGCAGTGTCACCGAAATCTAATCTAATACGTCACCGATGTGACATTTCGGCGACACTGTATAAAACACTCTTACTTAAAAAAGTATTTTATGCAGTGTACCAAAACATCACAATAGCGACGGTGGATATGTATGGCGGAGTTTGAAAGGGAATAGCTTGATATCCCTAAATGTAAATAAGGATTTATGTTAGTTCTGACACTACTAGATAGAACGAACAATTTAACACAATAATATGAAGTATATAGTAGTATTTAGTGTGTACTGACCTGTGTATATAATTGAAGGACATTATGGGAAAGTTAACAAACACTACTGTCTTGAGTAGTGTTCATTGTTTGTTCTGTGTCTCCGACTTTTTTATGCAGTGTCACCGAAATAGACTCATGTTTTCACATGGACTAGTTAGCTAAACTACAACCGGTTGCAAATGCACAATAGGCAAGTTAATTACATCAAGAAATTAGTACCGGATGTGAACTGAACTACTATCAACAAGTTAGCTAAACTACAACTAGTTGCAAGTGCACAATAGGCAAGTTAACTACATCAAGAAATTATCTAGATAGAACTACCGGATGTGAACTGAACTACTATCAACAAGTTAGCTAAACTACAACTAGTTGCAAGTGCACAATAGGCAAGTTAACTACATCAAGAAATTACCTAGATAGAACTACCGGATGTGAACTGAACTACTATCAACAAGTTAGCTAAACTACAACTAGTTGCTCTAGATCATGTGCACAATGGGCAAGTTAGCTACATCAAAGAGTGGATCTGATACCTTCTTCACGTCGCCGTTGGATCGATCTAGCAGATCCGGAAGTGGTGGAGGCAGAGGAAGCGGACAGAGCGATGACCTCGCCGTGTCGGGCGAGATGGCAAAGACCTCGCCGTGTTGGGGGACATGGCGAAGACCTCGGCGTGTCGGGGGCGATGGCGAAGACCTCGCCGTGTCGGGGGAGATGGCGAAGACCTCGCCGTGATAGCCGTCGTCTGGGCGGAGACGGCGGCACCACGACGCCGGC
This sequence comes from Poa pratensis, assembly GCA_947311845.1. Lineage (NCBI taxonomy): Eukaryota > Viridiplantae > Streptophyta > Magnoliopsida > Poales > Poaceae > Poa > Poa pratensis. Next base: position 92,303,562 of record CAMZMU010000027.1, read on the forward strand.
GATGGTCGCAACGCCAGGAGCCGCCGCCACGAACAGATCTAGCATACTGGGACAGAGTGAGGAAACGAGTGAGTGTTAGGTTTTGCTCTGTACGCCCATATATATAGGTAAAACATAGGAAACGGTTCTTTAAAAGGACCGTTTCCTTTGTGTTTCTTCCACTGAGGTGTGGGACCTACGCGCCCACTCTGTGGAATTTATACTACTCTCTGGAATAATATTTTCCTAATCTCTACTATATGGAGAAAACCACTTATAGGATACTTAAATTAATATTAGTGAGTACTACATTACATACGCAGTACATATTAATAATAATAAAGTAAATTACATATGGAGAACTTATAGAACTACTATAGCTACTTCTTATTTTTCTTGCGCCCTGCTTCCGCGCAATCCTCTTCCTTCTCCATCGCTGGGGTTCCCTTCTTCGGGACCGGCGCCTCCGCCTCGTCCTCCTCCTCCTTCTCACGGCCTCGCTTGTTGGGGGCCATTGGAGGTGGTGGCGGCAGCATATCGGAGGCGGTGGCTGCGGCTTTCTTCTCCGTCACCGGGATTCCCTTCTTTGGGACCGGCGCCTCCGCCTCGTCCTCCTCATCGTCCTCCTCCTCCTCCTCCTTCTCCTGTTCGGTTGACTCCTCATCAGAATCAACCTTCGGCGGGCCCAGCATCAAGGTGGGATCATGGAAGTTGGCGTATTCGTCGTCGCTCGACTCCGGCGTCGGTCCTTCAATGGACTCGCCGCTGACGGGGGACTGTCCCACGGTGACTCAGTGTGCTACTGTGTGTCGTTACTACGAGGCATCTTCGCTAATCAGTAGGAGGGAGCGAGCGAGCGAGAGAGAGAGAGCAGATTCTGTGGCGTCTTGAGCTAGCAAGGATTGGGGTTTTTAAGGAGTAGTGGGCGGTGCCACTACGCCATGGCATTTACTCGCCTCGCTTCGAATTCCAAGAAGCTTAAACGCGACCACATTGGAAACGGACATATCGAAATGACCATTACCGTAGAACCACATATCAGAAACGGAGGCGCATTGGTAACCGTTGCCAATAATATGGGTAACGGAATTTATACTTTCTCCGTTACCTATGTTGACGGGCCAGCCGCGGCCTAGATCAGGTTTGTACGCACCGGCCATGCGGAAAGCGTGATTCTCCATCGCCTAACGCCTGCCGTTTCCATAGAGGGGTATCTGATGTGTCGTTCTGTACTAGTGTTACTAACGTTTCAGCTTCATGTGGAACTAGTGAGACACATAATTCGGCTTCGCACTTTCATGGTGTTCACGGCCGAATAAGTGAAAAATTAGCAGGAGCACACGTGCCTTCATTTTCTACCGACGCATATGGATTAGATGGTTGGAAGGAAAAATTTGCAGCGAAACTCAAAAGGGCGGGTGACGTTTATCTGGCATTAAAAGAAAATCCGCATGATCCCGCTGCAATATAAGCTTATGAGGTGTATCAGAAGAGGCGTGAAGAGGAGCGTGAACAATTCGAGATCAAGTTTTCACCGTTACAAATTAATTTCGGCAACGGACTGCCGAAAGAAACCAAAAGTATCGGTGGGCAATACCGTCTTGCAGAGGATATCCCAGATGAATCCACTATGCCAACTCTTGAGGAATTACCGACCGAGTATCGACAAGCTTATGAAGCACTCAAGAAAAAGCGTGATGAGGAATTTGAAGCGCTTGAGAGGAAACTCAAGGAGGAACATGAAGCATGCAAGAGAAAGCTTGAAGAGGAAGGTCTGCACATGTTCGATGCAAAGCTCAAGAAGGACCCTCAAGAAAATATTACTCTAGTAGGAGCAATTAAATCCTCCCTTATGTGCTGCAATCAAGTCAAGCCCCATGTTAAACCAAGACAAGAAGAAGCTTTGCAATAGTTGATGGAAGCCATGGAGAAAAGATGAATGATTCGAAAAGTATGATTACTTCGGTTGTTGAAGCCGAATTAGACAGTACCTGTGTCAAATCTACTGAATCAAAAGAAGCAAGCTTCATTGATCAAGAGCATCGAATGGCTAGCAAAACAGCCGTGATTGATATTTCTGGGTGTAAAGGAGTTTATATGCTACCCTATGAATTTCGTGCCAAAGGAATTGATAAACATCAAATAGAGAATATAGCCGAACAAAGTTCAGTTGACATTGAACATCAAAGTAGTGGGGCGCGAGATCCAGAAAAGGAAGAAGACAACGTGTTGGAGAATCATCTAGAGGCTGAACAAGATATTGTTTAGGGCGTGCAACCATCATGCTCCACCGACGTCGTTAATAATAAAGTTTGCGTACTACCCAATGAATTTTGTGCCAAAGACTATGAGCATCATGAACAAGAAGACACGAACCAACAAAGTTCGGTTAATGGTGAGCATCAGGATCCAGAGAAAGAGACCGAACAATGTTCAGTTAATGAGGAGCATCCGGATGACGCGACACGAGATCCAGAAGAAGAGGACGAGGCGTTGAAGAGTTATACAGAGACGGAGCATGTAACACCCTGAATTTTGGCCTTTTCAAAAAAATCTTTGAAAATCTATTATTGGATCTTTGGGAATTAATATTCCTTTTGTGTTCGCTGCTATTTTAAATTCTCAAACTTTTACCAAATCTTGTCCAAGTTTGGGATCTTGTGTTTTGGATTCCCTCCCACTTGGTGAAAATGTTGCTGGCTCATTTCACCCAAAATGTTATTTCTATATTTTCCTTTATTTTAATTACCAAAATTCCTTTATTGTGACTTTACAAAGGGAGTACCCTAAACGTCTTTCCTACAATTCTGCAAAAATTAGGGGATGACCCCTGGGCATTATATAGCCCAAATATGCAAAAACATTTGATACCTTGTTTACAAAATTTTGGAGTAACTCCCCACTTTAGTTTCTGCCTATTTCCTTCTTATTTTTCCAAATGCAAAGCAAACATTTTATTTCTTGTGAGCCAAGGCCCTAGACACAACCACAATGGACACACACACCTCAGGGAATTTTATGAACCCATTTACATTTGGTTTACTTCATCAAAACAACATTTCACCTTTTGGCCAGAACTGTTTTTTCAAAATATCCTATAGACCAACTTTTGAATTTGCAAAAAAACATAGTCAGGAAAGTTGTTGGGTTTTACATTTGGCGCACAGTGGTGAAAACCTCACCTCAATTGGAGCTCTGAGCTGAGAGAAACGTCCACTTGCAGTTTCTGGCATGCCCAGAACGGCGATCACCGCCGGCAGAGACGTGCTAGGCGGCGCCGCCCGTTCCTGGTCGTTGCCGTTCTGCTCCCCTACCCCCCTAACCGTGCCCAGCATGCACGCCTTCACTCCCCTCACCTCACCACAGCCACGCGTCGCCGGAAGAACGCCGGACGGCGGCCGCGCGGACGTGCCAGGCGCTAGCCGACGCACCGTCCAAACCCTGTGCCGCCGGGACCCTCCTGTCAGCGCCTTCTCCGCCGCACGGATCGGTCCGTCGCCGGAGATTATCCTCGTGCGTCCTCCTGTGCCACCGGTTTCACGACGCACCGCCACCGTCGCCTCCACGCGAAGCTGACACCTCGCCGCGGCATTGATGAAGGCCACCGTGCGGGGACGCTATAAGAAGCCACCCCGGCCACCGCTGAGCACCGCACCACCTCTCCCACCCCCTCAGTCGCCCTCCACCCCAGCCTCGATCCCAGAGGAGCTAGCCCTCGCCGGGATCGAGCCCTCCCGAGCCGCACTGCCCACCGCACCATTCGCTCACCCTAGCCCTCCCCCGGTCGATTAACCCTACCAGTAGCCTCCCTAGATCACGGCGATGACGATGCCGTGCTCGCCAGGGTGAATGGTGGCCGGAGACGCAGTGTCCATCATCGACCGCAAGCAGCCGCCGCCGGAGAAGACGCACTGGTGCCGCCCGAGCTCCCCATCAAGCTCGAGTGCGCCGACGAGCTGCGCAACCTCTCCCTAAACCTCCCTGCATCCTCGCCCACCCCTCTGCCTCGCCCTAACCACCGGAAAAGCTCGCCGGTGAGTTCGCCGGAACATCGCCGGATTTCTTTTATTTTCCACGCGTGAGAAGAAAACGGTTCGGGATTTATGAGTCACTGACAGTGGGACCCACTGTCAGGTTTTTAAACATTTCCGAATCGTTTTTCTATTTGGATTTTCTGTTTTATTTTTCTAATGGAAATTGGCAGAAATTAAACCAAACTTTGAAAGGTCATTTGTCCCTGGAAAATGGTCAGAAAAATATGAAACCAATTTTGTTGGCTTAGTTTGAATTTTCTCTTTCAAATGGAACCAGAAAATAATTATTTGGAATTTATTTTTCTGGCATTTATTTAAATACCCTAGGGGTAGTTTTTGATGCATTTGTGTCTTGTTCTTTTAGATTCGAACCTCTTCGACGGATTTGGAGTTACCTCTGAACCCGAAGGCAAGCCACCAACCCAATTTCAAACTTGGTCGAACTTAGGAATTATTTGACTGCTGAATTAATATCTGTTGCACCTCACATGTCATATTGCATTTTAAATTATTGCACTCCCTTGTATTGCTTATCTGTGCAACACTCACATTCCCGAGACAATGGCCGGGTCTCCGCCTCAGTCAAAGGAATGGGGGGAATTATTACAACTGTGCGTCTCGCGCTTGCGGGGCTTTGTTTGCTTCTTTCTTCTTCGCCGAGGTGAGGAGCGGACGAATGTCGTCTTATGATCCTCGAAGTTGGGGGCATTCGCCAAAAGAGTTATTTACCTTGTCCCTCCGTCAAATATGGTTGGCGTAGACCACCCGGACTGCGACACTTGGGAGCTGACTTTCCATTTGGTTCTTATTGCCGAGATTGCTGACACCACGTCAGGGTAACCCTCGAGTGGAATGGATGCTCTCTCATTTTTTTGAGTGCTTTTCGGTTCATTCTTTTACGGTGACACCGGCTGGGTCTCCCGCCACCGTCATCCGTTTGAAACGTTATGCTATTATTCTGTGAACACTAACCCCCGAGTGACACCGGCCGGGTCTCCCGCCACAGTCACCCGGGTATTATTATTATTGTTATGATGTTATCTATGCATGCAAGTAATACATTTATTCTGTGCTATTATTATGTGGTTACCTTGTGTTACTTTGTTAATGTTGATGTCTGTAATCAAACAAAATGACTAAGAAGATAATCACCTCCCTCGACTAGATTGAGTCACGTAGTGCCACTCACCAAACACCACCAGCACAACCATGCGTCGTCCGTGTGGGCGGACCATGGCCGGTATTTTATCAGCCTCCTTTGATGCCACCTCTTTGGCAAGTCTAGTCGGTTACCATAGTTGGTCGGGGCTAGGCTTGCGAAGGTTCCGGAGCTAGGCGTCACTCATGGGTTGGGGACGTGCCGGATTCACTTCTGCATAAGGCATAGAGTTATGTCAGTGGCTATACAGGGAGTGTCTTGGTAGAGTAAACGTCTGTGGAAGTATGGGTTTGTGCTGCCGCCACGGTTGGTTCTAGTACTTTGGTACTGGCGGTACAAGCCTAGACTTCAGCGTGTGGATAAAAGTTGCAACCTCTCGAGAGTGTAAATCTGGATGTCTAGCCTTGTCCCTGGGTTATGGGACGATGTTTGGGTCAAGTCACACTATGAGTCAGTCCAGTCGAACTTGGGAAATAATTAAGTTGAGATCAGCGAACACAGGAGAGTTTGGGAGTCAAGCCAGAGTTGGCTAAGGACTCGGATAATTGAGAATTAAGCCAGAGTTGGCTAGAGGCTTGAATGCCTAGTTGTGATTATGAGTTGTCAAGTGAGAAGCGTGATCTCACTTGATAACAAGAAAACACCCCTACTAAGGTAAGTAGGTAAGTTATGTCCAACCGTTAAGCTTGGACTCATCCTCGCAACCGACCTCATGCCATGTTACTTTCTGAACCATGCCATGCCATATAGATAGACCTTGCTTGTTTTTGGGCTGATGTCTTGCGAGTACATTCCATGTACTCACCTGGCTTTTCATGTGGCCAGACCCTGCTGCACCAGTCGCTGAGTACCCGTTGTACAAGAACTAGGAACCCGTATTCCAGGCAGAACCCTGTGGAATAAGGCCGCTATCGCCACGCTACTATCTACGCTTCCGCTACGACTTCCGCTAGAGACTCGATGTTAGAAAAATAATGTACATACTGTTGTGTGCGCCTGTTGCGCAAGAGCTGGAGTCTCACCCGTGTTGTAACCTTGTACCTGTTCGAACTCGAAGCCTTATGAATATATCTGGTTTTGTCTTTGTTTACCAAGTTGTCATATATCCAGTGTTTCTGGGACTGGTATATGGGGTGGCTCGATCACTTGGATCGGGGTGACACAGAGCTTGGTATCAGAGCCAAACTGCCTGTAGGATACCCTAGTTCCTGGACGACGTAAAATAGAACTCGTTGTGTTGCCAATTCTTTTTCACCGTTTCTCTGTCTGTTTGTGCTTTTGAATTTAACGCTCACGGGTTTGATTTTTGTTTCTGTCACAGATGGCAGAGTTGCTCGCCGAGACTACCGCCGTGTACGTCCCCGGCTTTCCGCAGTTTCTGAGGGAGATCTGGGGCCACCTCTACCCGGCTCACCTCCCCCGACTTACCACGTGTACCACAACCGTCTCGACAGGGCCACCGCAGAGTTCACCGCCACCGTCCGCCTTCGTCCGCAGCCCTTGTCCGCAGGGATCGAGCACGGTCTCACTTCCGGTGTCTGTACACATGCGTCTCGAGCCATACAGGAGGCTGCAGGAGATGCCATCCTGTTCCTTCGCACCGTCGACCCCGTCATGAAGCAGTGCACCCGTTACGCCTACTTCCTGAGGTTGGCTTTAGACAACGGGGACACCCTTTTCCCCAACCCAGGTGACCCTAGCTCATCCCTCTCCGCCCTTATTCAGTACACCACCTATCTCCACCAGTACCTCCACACCACCCTTCTCCAGTTTGCCTCCCTTCGCGCCAACGTGGCCTTGGCCGAGATGACGCGAGCTTCTGGGTCCGGCGTTCCTAGTCGCCCACCTTGTCTCCCCACCTTTAGGCTCAGTTCCCTCGAGCAGATCAGGAGGGGGATTGTCCGCTACTCCTCGTCTACCGCTCCGACGCCACCTTCCCGCACTCGTAGCAGCGCTGCTCACTACTACTCGTGCTTCACCCCTGTTCGGTCTCAGCGTCGTCGCGTCCAGGCTGAGGCACCCGCCTACTCCAGAGACTCCCGTGACGACCGTACTTCACCCGACTACAGTCCCGCGGAGGAGCCCCTCAACACCGCCACGCCAGCGACACCCCTCGAGATGGAGTTCTAGACGCTGGAGACGACATCGCTTAGTGTACCATACTTTCCGATGCATCACGCGCTTGAATAACGTAGTGGGAGAGTTGCACTCTGCAGCTTGTACCCTGTGCTTGTACCTTGTATCACGTACGAGTAGCTTGTATCTTTACCTTGCATCTTTTGTAAAATAGCGAGTGCTTGAATCTTGTAACCCCATCATCCATTGTATAACATCATGCTTGTGTTGCTTTTACAAACTGTGTTTCCATTTGGTTCTTCCTTGGATGTTACACCTCCCCCATATGGATGCTCATGATACGCGCCATTACATGCATCAGTCCAGGATGAGGCCCAATAATGGTGCGAGTGGCAGCCAAGGAACCCCGGTTCGTCGTTCCGCACGACAAGCTGGCGAGGATCCCGAGCCTCCGCAACCACCTCCTCCTCCACCAAATCCGGAACCAAGTCCAAGTCAGTTTATGATGATGATGGATGAACGCCACAACCAGCATCTGACACAGATCATGAGAGAGTTTGGCACATACATGCAAGCCCATAATGTTCCACCCCCAGGCCGCTTAAAGCTGCAAGACTTCCAGCGCACACAACCGCCCAAGTTCGCATATGCTGATGACCCACTTGAGGCTGATGATTGGCTCCGTGCTATGGGAAAGAAACTGGAACTCGCTCACGTGGACGAGCAGGACCAAGTGCCCTTCGCCACCCACTACCTTGAGGGCCCCGCCAGCATTTGGTGGGACAACCAAAAGAATGCTAGAGGCGATGGACCCCCTGTCACTTGGGCAGAATTTCTTTAAGCATTCTGCAGGGCCTATATTCCCTCAAGTCTCATAAAGATGAAACAACAGGAATTTCTGGCACTTACTCAAGGCAACAAGTCCATCAGCGAATATATGACCAAGTTCAACAACCTTGCTCGCTATGCACCCGAGGACATCAACACAGAGGAAAAGAAGAAAGACAGGTTCCTTCATGGGATGCATCAGACTATAAAAACTCAGCTAAGTGTTCTGCAGTTTCCAGACTTCCAGTCCATGATCAACACGGCACTAATCTCAGAAAAGGAGCACCGCTCAATCTACGACTCCCACAAGAGGAAGTTCGAGCCCCGTAAGAACCAGCATGAAGGAGGATCTTCAAAGCCACGCACATGGCAGCCCAACAACCATACTTCAGCTCCTCAGAACTCTTGGAACCAGCCCAAGAAGGAAGTATATCCCCGGGAAGGATTCTATCACAAGCGCCCCTCGTGGACGATTGTAAGAGGGAGAACTCCTGTTTCAAGTGTGGCAAGACAGGATACTACATCAAGGATTGCCCCCTCCACAACGGCAACAACAACAACTCCAGCAACAACCACCCCGCGGGTGCGATCAAGCCACCTCAAGTTGCCCGGGTTCACCACATGTCAGCAGAGGAAGCGTATGAAGCTTCAGACGTAGTGCTTGGTACGTGTACTATCAACACTAAACCCGCGCTGATTTTATTCGATTCTGGAGCTTCCCACTCTTTCATCTCTAAGGATTTTGTTGCCAAACACCGCTTTTCTGTTTCCCCTTTGGGCCATCTTTTGGTGATACAAACCCCTGCCTCTGAGATGAAAACAAACACCATGTGTCAAGATCTGACAATCAGCATCAATCAAGTGAAATTTCCCACTCAGCTCTGCACTCTCAATGTGCCCGGTCTCGACGCCATCCTGGTATGGATTGGTTAGTCCAGCATGCAGCTCAGATCGACTATGCAACTAGAGCCGTTACTCTCACAAACCCGGAAGGCATCCGTACCACCTATGTGCCAAATAAGCCTCACCAGATAAATGCAAAGATGTTTCTTGCTCAAGCCCCAGAGATAGGGGAAGTGTATGTGGTCAGTGAATACCCGGATGTTTTTCCAGATGAGTTACCCGGAATGCCCCCGGACCGTGATATTGAATTTGCAATTGAAGTTGTACCGGGAACAAACCCAATATTCAAGAAACACTACCGTATGACAAGTCCCGAGCTAGTGGAACTGAAGAAACAGCTTGATGAACTAATCCAGAAGAAATTCATCTGCCCGAGCATTTCATCGTGGGGATCACCGGTTTTGTTTGCCAAGAAGAGCGATGGTACCTTCCGATTATGCATCGACTATCGCGCTCTCAATGATGTCACCATCAAGAACAAGTACCCACTCCCGAGAATCAATGATTTATTCGACCAACTCCGTGGTGCCCGAGTATTCTCCAAGATTGATCTCCGCACGGGTTACTATCAGCTGAAGATCCGGGAAAGCGATATTCCCAAGACCGCCTTTACCACGAGATATGGACTGTATGAGTGCACAGTTATGTCCTCGGTCTAACAATGCTCCAGCCTACTTCATGGGCATGATGAACAAGGTATTCATGGAGTATCTCGACAAGTTTGTTGTGGTGTTTATCGACGACATTCTCATCTACTCCAAAAATGAGGAGGAGCACGCCGAACACCTCAGAATGGTTCTTGGAAGAATGCGTGAGCAACAACTCTATGCCAAGTATAGCAAATGCCAGTTCTGGTTAAAGGAAGTGGAATTCCTAGGACATGTATTATCTGGAGCCGGTGTGGCTGTAAACCCCAACAAAATCTCCGATGTGTTAAACTGGAAGACTCCCACCAATGTGTCAGAAATCAGGAGCTTTCTAGGATTGGCTGGTTACTACCGAAGATTTATTGAGAACTTCTCCAAGATAGCCAAGCCTATGACGGAATTGTTGAAGAAGAATCACAAGTATGCATGGAGAGACGAGTGTGAAGAGAGTTTCAACGAGTTGAAGACCCGGTTAACCACAACCCCAATTTTGGTATTGCCCGATGATGCCAAGGATTTCAAAGTATACTGTGATGCCTGCAGAAATGGGCTATGGGCCGTACTCATGCAAGAAGGAAAAGTCATCGCATATGTGTCAAGGCAACTCAAGACCCATGAACTCAACTATCCCACCCACGACTTGGAGTTAGCCGCCGTCATACTAGCTCTGAAGACTTGGCGACATCATCTTATTGGTCGAAGATGCGAGATTTACACGAACCACAAAAGCTTGAAGTATATCTTCACCCAGCCCGACCTCAATCTAAGGCAAAGAAGATGGCTAGAAGTGATCAAGGACTACGACCTTGGGATCCATTATCATCCCGGAAAGGCCAACGTGGTAGCCGATGCTCTAAGCAGGAAGCCCCCTAAAATGCGGCCAAGTCTGGGGAAAGAGTTCGCGAAGCTAAACTTGTGTGTGGGAAACAAGGCCTATTTAAGCACCTTGGAGGTAAAGCCAGACCTAGAGGAAGAAATAAAGACCGAGCAGGCCAATGACCCCGGCCTAGGCAAGATCAAGGCCAAGATGCCGCTGGGTCAGGCCAAGGAATTTTCCATGGACAGCCAAGGAGTACTCCGCTTCGGTACCCGCCTTTGTGTACCCTACAAGACCCCACTAATACAGCAGATCCTCAGGGAAGCCCACGAGTCTGCCTTTTCCATTCACCCGGGTGTCGGGGGAATACTTTCTGGATTAACCCGCGGCCCAGTGTGACTTACTTTACTCGCACGGACAAAGGCCCACTTGGGAACAAGCCCAATATTGAACCGCCATAAGGGGAAAGTTCTAGAAGACATATCCCGGAGGACGTGAAGACCAAGTAGTCTCCGAGTAGGCCTCTGTGGACATATTCCTTGTGGGAAAGTTTCCTTTGTAACCTAGCGAGCCTCTGTGTATATAAAGAGGACTCGCAGGACTTAGAACGGGTCAAGCTATCAAGCCCTAAACCCTAGCTCATACGGCGAGTACCAGATCGGATCGCCTCCATTGTAACACCTCGATTATCATATCAATACCAATCTAGGGTAGGCAGGAAGTAGGTCTTTTACCTCACATTGAGGGGGCCGAACCTGGGTAAATCTGTGTTGATCTTTGTTCCTGCGATCCCAAGCTCGGAGATGCTTGACTCGCATAATCCCACACCTACGAAGTCATCTATGACACCTGACGTGACAAACCCACGACAGTTGGCGCCCACCGTGGGGCCTGCGGTCAAAAGCGTCACGTTCCGCGCAGGATCGAAATCAGGCTTCAAGGACATCGCCATCGGCCAAGTTGAAGACATCAATGGGGTCCCCTTCATCGACGACTCAGAGTGGGGACCCGAGGCAGATCGCATCGAGTTCGGATACATCGTTCCCATCGGATCAGTAAAAGTTTTCGTCGGATCCGTCAGTCGCAGATCTATGGACGCGACTCAAGGAAGCGAATCGGTGAAGGAGCTGCGGCCGGTCAGGGTCCGCGTGTTGGAGGAGCTACAACAAGCTACGGCAAGATTGCCCATCCCCGTCCCACCAAGACCTGTTTGGGGATCTCTACCAAATCAGGAAGGAGACCTCAAGATTGAAGAGATTGAAGCTATCAGGACGGAGCTCTGTGAAGAGGCACAAAGACTCGCGGCTGAGCGCGAAAAACTCCAAGAAGAAGGCCGACGACTCCGCCGCTGCCAGCCGAAGCACCAGGCGGTGCGAACCAAGGCGACATCTGAGCGCAAGAAACTCCAGGAAGAAGAGTGGCGACTCCGTCGTTGGCAGCAAAAACATCAGATCAAGATGAGTAGAGGAGAGATGAAATCACAGTTCCACGGCGACCCAGAGAGCAACGTGCACGCCGCGATAGGGATATTGTCAAAGATAGCACCGGTTGGAGACACGCGGCTGATAAGGAAGCTCGCTATGCGATCGACCTACTGCAAACTGCTGCTTTACAACAAGCAAATATGTATGGAGTCACGCCCAATGAGCCGCAAAACGAGGTATCATGGGGAGGAGAAAAGTACAGCGTCGAAGAAGTGGTCAACCAGTTAGCAGGTTTGCAGGTATCATTGGAAAAAGAAAAGAAGATAGAAGGCGAGTCGCGATGACCGGAGCGACTCAGCCATCCCAGATTGAAACTGATTCAGATGAAGATTCAGCGCCAGTAAACTCCTATTCATTATTGAAAGGACCAGCATGTTTTGGAGAGGAAATACGGCTCGCTCGCTTCCCCCGAACTTCGGTGAGTCGCAGCGAGTCACCACCTATTGCGGCGACCAAGACCCTGCCTTATGGATAGAAGACTATGAGGCAAACATGGGCTGATGTAACTCAGGAAATACGTGCTAAATATTTCCACTTGGCAATACAGGGAGAAGCTAGGGATTGGCTGTTAGGCTGCCATCCAAATCAATAAGCACATGGGAAGACTTGAAGGACAAGTTCATCAGATTCCAAACAGAAGACATGAAAAACCTTAGACAATGCATTCAAGAAGAGGACGAATCAAGCGGCGACTGGATCAAGAGAATCGCGGAGATCCTTGGCTCCGCCAAAAACTTAACAGTACAAGCTGCAATACAAGCTATGAGAAAGAACTGTAGATTTGAGCCGTTGGTGCACAAGTTAAGTCGCGCTGAGCACAAGATTGATAGTTTCGACCAGCTTTTGGCAGTAGCTGACAAGTACAAAGACAGATAAAGGGGCAGGCGGCTTATCACAGAACCCAATAGGGAAATTACAAGCCGCGGAGATTGAACGTCGCACGCGCCAGATACAGGAGCAAGAGAGTGATAAGGCCTTATTCCCTAATAACTGCAAGGGGATCTTCGACGTGCCTTGCGACTTACATCGCAGAAGAGATGGCAGGCCAGCGGGTCACACAAAGGCGCAATGTCACTATTACCGAAGGTGGAAAGAAGGCGACACGCCAGACACGGCTCGCAGCGGATCGATGCAGCACAAGAACCAATCTAGCTCTCGTCAAGGGCCTGACGTTTTACCTAGAAGAAACATAGGACAGTTTCATACAGTGGAAGTACAAACAACGGACGGAAGCCGGAAGAGCGGTCAGATTTCAACGCCGAAAGGTATCGTCGCTGGACAGAGCAATCGGTTATTTGGAGTCGCGGCGATCACCCCCCAGAAGTAAGAGATCCAGGACAGCCAGCTCTGGTGGTCACGCCAGAAGTCGCGGGATACAAGTTAAGTAAGGTCCTAATGGACGGAGGAGGAAGAGTAAACATCCTATATCAAGACACGCTCCGAAGAATGAATATACCCGAGACAAGGCTGCGACCATCCAGGAAAGAAATTCAAGGAATAATCCCAGGAGCTGTTACGCGACCAATCGGAAAGATAACACTTGAAGTTAGCTTTGGAACAGAGCGGAACTTCCGCACAGAGCTCCTAGACTTTGAGGTTGTAGCAGTCAAAAGCTCATATCATGCGATCTTTGGAAGAGAAGCCTATGTCAAATTTACCGCTCGCCCCTGCTACGTCTACCTACAGTTAAAGATACCAGGACCAAACGGTGTTATTACAATATATGGAGACAGACAGAGAGCGTTAGAATGCGAGAACGCAGGCTCAGTACTCGCAGAAGAAGCTTGTATCGCCAACTCTTCACATGGGTATCAGTCGCAGATCGGAGATCGCAGCTCAAAACGAGTCGCGTTGGAGGTACCGCGGAAGCGGCCAACAGGATGCAGCCACCGGATGGTAAATACCCACCGAGAAGTCGCGCATCAGCAAGATAATGCCCCAGAGGTCGCCTTGATACAAAAAGAAGACAAGAAATGGCGCATGTGCATAGACCCAGCCTCGATCAACAACCCAGCCAAAGGGGCTCAGTTATCGTGAGACCTTACAAAGCAAACTCAACTCAACATAAGTCGCAGCTCAGTGCGGCTGATCGCCCAACACAGTGCTTTCTACTTCAACATGAGACATACATCGGAGCTATCATGCTCGACCCGAGTCGCTTTTAGCGACTCAAAATTGAACCAATCAGGTGTTCAACCCACTCCGTTAGGAGTATTAATTCGCAACTAAGTGCGATGAGTATCAAGTATGCATGGCCTGCGGGGAATAGAAAACCCGCATTAAAGGGCCTGCATCATCATGTAACACCCTGTAAAACATCGAGTGATTATGAAATAAAGCCGGCACCCTTGACATTCAAGGGTTTGTCGTTTCGCCTCAACTATCATTGAGTCGCTGAGTCTTTTGAATTTCATATATCACTGACCCTTGAGGGCTCCTTACGAGCATCGCGAGTACCAATCGCACCTCAAATTTTGCCAAACTAGTGGCAATCCTTAAGCTAGAAGCGTCTTGCATTATGCGACCAAAGTACTGGGGTGTGGCGTCAATCGAGCTTGATTGCCTATCATGGCCGCTCTCGACCCTGAACACACATGTTCCTAGGAAATACTGAGCCGCGCGAGCGTCTACTTAATGGAATTATCAAGAAAAGAACCTGCTTATAGGTCACAAAAATACTGTTTATAATACATGAATATCTTACAGACTAACGGGCATGTCCCACATTATTTATTTTTCCTCTTCCGAGCAACAGGAGTGGGAATTGGCGCGGCTTGTCTCGCAGTCAGTCGCAGGTGTCCTAATAATCAGGGCGCCGCCAGACGAAGCAGAAGGGCCACCAGATACTGTTGCTGGAGTGGCAGCCCGAGATGACTCAGCTCCTGAGGACTTTTCCTTGACACCTTGCTCCCATCAAGATTGAATTTATCAAGATAAGTGCCCAAGTCTAAGTTATCAACAAATTTTGTGGCATACCCGCGCATCCCTTTCCAGATATCGAAGTACTCGCTTATTGGCAGTTCAGTATCATCTGCGCTCATCGCCAGGCCGTGGCGAGCAACCTTGCCAACATCTATCTCTGGATAATATGCTCGAAGCAATGTCAAGACATGCGCGGCTCCGGCGCGAGCAGAGGATCGTTTCCAATCAGAGACATAATGTGGAGCCTTGAGCAGTTTATTTATCCAATACTCGCAAGATGTTGGGCCATCAGTCGCAGGAGTGATTACCGTCATAACTTCCTTGGTAACCTTTAAGAAGCGCTGGCTGAGGTCAGACAGATATACCAGTTGATCCTTCAAATTGGAGCGGGACACTGGGGCCTCAGGTCCTATGTCAAGAAAGAAAAGGCAAGAAACAAGTCAGAGACTAACGATTGGTTACCCAAAATATGTATGATTAAAGGAATACAAGACCAACCAGCAAGCTGCAGGACGGCTGATTTGACCATGGAGCCAAAACCCTCAAAGGCTTTGAGCAGCGAGTTATATTTTTCATCTCGCGCGGCGAGTTCCTTTGCGTGGTCCCCTTCAGGCGATCAATCAATTCAGTTTTAAGAGCCAGTCCTTCTCGCAAAGATCTAATGACCTCGTCTTTCTCCATGAGTCGCTGCTGCATATCAGCTTCAAGTTCTTTAAATTGCTCTTCGCAGGAGTCGAGTTGACCTTTGAGAGATTTTATTTCCTGATCTTGGTCCCTAATGACCTCATTATGCTGCTCCAGGCGAGACTGCATCATTTCAGGATGGTCTATGGAAATGCCTTTACCCTTTATTGAGCCAGAAGCATCAAGCAAGGACAGTTCACGCTGAAAACAAACAGAGCAAAACGCATAGGTAAATTATCCAGGAATTTGGGGGCTCGAGATTTGAAGCCAGGAAAAGAATCAACACCCCGTGCGATGACACAAGGTTTTGATCCTTGGGGGCTACGGTATATGTACCTGGCGACTTGAAGAAAATTGCTCAACTAAGCCGCGCAGCAGAGCAGCATGCTTGTCTCCAGCAGAAATTATGGCATCTGCGATTGACTTAGAACTACTTCCTGGAGCTGGAATTCTATTTTCAGTAAATATCCTACCAGCAGCGGGAGTTGTGGATGGAGCCGCGACTGGAGTCGCGGCAGGAGCCGCATCTGCAATACCTTCCTCCAGGGAAGGCCTTGGATGAGTCGCACATTACTGTTTCCCACGTTCTCATCAACAGCATCATCCTCGCTCATAGCTTGCTGAGAAGAAGCGGGGTGAGAATTAGACCTGGTACCCTCCTCAGACATGGCTCTGCAAAACATTAATGGGTTAATAAGCTGACCTAGCAGAGTCGCAACATTGAAAGGAAGGTGAACCATACCCAGAGGCGGCACGGATACTTTTCATCAGGCAACCAGAGGAAGGAGAAGATAAACCTTGCAAATCTGAACCTGCAGAGTATGAAAAGAAGTGGTTGTCAGCAAATATGCAATCACGAAAGGAAAAGGAGAGAGTCGCAAATAATTACCCGAGCTTATTGAAAAGCAGTCCTTTGCTACAGCTTCGGAAGTGAAAGCAGCTTTGTTGGGATCAGTAAGTTTTAAAGATTTGGCAGCTCTTGTTTCTACCAGTAGCGCCAAGGCTTTGCGGCGTTTTTCGGGCTGCGTGGGATCTTCTGAGCTCTGGCATAAAATACGCTTCGAGGACCTGCGAGGCACCTCAGGAAGTTCCAGAAAGGTGTATTTGGAGTCGAGACAAAAGAGCGTCGGCCATTTGTTGTTCCTCTTCAGAAGCACTACCCTCGTGCATAACTGTATCTTCGCCAAAGGCTGCGGCTTGTTTGACGACTCAGCCGCGGTCCTTGGTTCAAGTCGACGTCCTCTGAAGGAAGAACCCAGAAATAGGGATCGATCTGAAAAGGAGCTCAGGTCAGAAATAATCAATTTTGGGAAAGGAATTTTCGAGGAAACAAGTGACAAGTAAACATTACCACAAAAGGCTTGTGCTCAGCCCAGAAGGGAGCAAGTCCGACGTGTCATACGAGTCAATATCCTCGTCCGTCACTCGGCGAATGAAATTTATCCACTCCCCTTTGTCCCAATCTTCAGGGCAAGTACGATCGACGTCGTTTGCATGACAAGTGAAATCCACCATAAGCCGCAAGCGGCGACTCACAGGCTGAACTCGCCACTTAGTCCAGCAAGATATGAGATCTAATCCAGTGAGACCATGGAGTGTCAGCGCCCTCACCTTATCCAAGAGGGATTCGATAAAGGGCAACGAAGAAGGATCAGGTTTAGAAGACAGAGCATCGGTAGCCTTGAAGGGAAGAGGAGACCAAAGAGGAAAAGGAATTTCACCCTCAGGAGAAGTGTTTTTACAATAGAAGAATGTCCTTTGCCACTCCTTGATTTTCTTGGCAAGAGTTAGTTTTGGGAAGATACTACCCCTACGGCGTTGGAAGGAAATGGCGCCGCATTGGAGAAAAGGACCATCTGTGGTTTCCCTTTGACTATTGCAATTGAAAAGAGCAAGCCAGAAATCTATTGAGGCGGGATACCCAGATAATCTTCGCAGAGGACGTGGAAGTTGCTAACTTGCAACATTGAATTAGGGCCAATATCATGGAAGCGGAGACCTAACCGCTGCATCAAGGAACGGAAGAAGAGAGAGCCCGGGGGCTTGAACCCGCGCTCAACATGCTCCGCAAAAATCACTATCTCTCCTGGTTGAGGATTGGGGATTACCTCCTCACCGGCCGCTCGCCATTCGCATTGATCTTTTGGCGGAAGAAGGCCCCGTGCAGATAGGGATTCCAGGAAATCTTCGTCGACCCACGAGCCTTCCCAGTTGCATTTGCGGCGAGACATTTTTCTCAGATCGATGGAGATATCCACCGAAGGATTGTGAGTACGAGAAGCGAGATTGGAGGCAGCGGAAAGGACTTGATGCAGAGACGCTGGGGAAAACGATGAGTCAAGATAAATAACCCAGACACGGAAGACGTTTAGATCTGAAAATCAACCGTCAAGACAGGATAAGTCGCGTTCTTGAGCCGCCAAGAAAAGTTATAAGCCGCAGATTGGAAACAAGGAAAAGCACGGCCTAAGCATTCAAGATCAAGAAGTACTATGAAGTTCAGGCCATGCTTGGGGGCTAATGTCGGGGGAATACTTTCTGGATTAACCCGCGGCCCAGTGCGACTTACTTACTCGCACGGACAAAGGCCCACTTGGGAACAAGCCCAATATTGAACCGCCATAAGGGGAAAGTTCTAAAGACATATCCCGGAGGACGTGAAGACCAAGTAGTCTCCGAGTAGGCCTCTGTGGACATATTCCTTGTGGGGAAAGTTTCCTTTGTAACCTAGCGAGCCTCTGTGTATATAAAGAGGACTCGCAGGACTTAGAACGGGTCAGCTATCAAGCCCTAAACCCTGGCTCATACGGCGAGTACCAGATCGGATCGCCTCCATTGTAACACCTCTATTATCATATCAATACCAATCTAGGGTAGGCAGGAAGTAGGTCTTTTACCTCACATTGAGGGGGCCGAACCTGGGTAAATCTGTGTTGATCTTTGTTCCTGCAATCCCAAGCTCGGAGATGCTTGACTCGCATAATCCCACACCTACGAAGTCATCTATGACACCTGACGTGATAAACCCACGACACCGGGAGGCACCAAAATGTACCAAGACTTGAGGCAAACATTCTGGTGGTCCGGTATGAAGAAGGATATCGCCTACTACGTCGCAACCTGCAATGTATGTAACCTAGTGAAGGCCGAGCATCAGAAACCCGCCGGATATCTCCAACCCTTAAGATAACCGAGTGGAATTGGGACAACATAAGCATGGATTTCATTGTCGGACTTCCTAAATCCAGCCGAGGGAATGATTCTATCTGGGTCATTGTCGACCGTTTGATGAAGGTATCTCACTTTATCCCCGTCAAGACTACATACCGCTCGGACCAGCTGGCACAACTCTATGTGAACAAGATTGTCAAACTCCACGGAGTCCCAAAGACCATTGTGTCGGATAGAGGTACCCAATTTACCTCCAAATTTTGGACGAGCCTACATCATGCCATGGGAACAAAGTTATCCTTCAGCACCGCCTATCACCCTCAGACAGACGGCCAAACCGAGCGAGTCAATCAAATTTTAGAGGATATGCTCCGCTCGTGTGTGCTCGCTTATGGAGCAGGATGGGAGGATAGCCTACCGTATGCAGAGTTCTCGTACAACAACAGCTACCAAGGCAGTCTGAAGATGTCTCCCTTTGAAGCACTGTATGGGAGGAAATGCCGAACCCCGTTAAACTGGTCTGAAGTTGGAGACCGCAAGATCTTTAAGCCCGATGATTTGATGAAGGTAGAAAAGCAAGTACGTCTGATTCGGGACCGGCTCAAGGCAGCGCAATCCCTCCAGAAAAGTTATTACGACCGGCGACACCGTCAGATTCACTTCGAAGAAAACGACTATGTCTATCTTCGAGTAACACCCCTCAAGGGCCTGAAAAGATTCCACATGAAAGGAACCACATGAAAGGAAAGCTTGCCCCAAGATTCATTGGACCTTTCAAGATTTTGGCAAAGAAAGGATCAGTAGCCTACCAGCTGGAACTGCCAGAGGAATTGGCTGGAGTACACGACGTCTTCCACGTATCCCAGCTAAGGAAGTGCATCTCACCCCCGACCAAGCCGGCTGACTTTAAGGAACTAGAGTTGAGCCGCGAACTGACTTACGAGGAACACCCCGTCAGAATCTTGGATGAGTCAGAATGCCGCACTCGCAGCAAGGTCACCAAGTTCTACAAGGTTCAGTGGGACAAGCACACAGAGGAAGAAGCAACCTGGGAACGCGAAGATTTGCTAAAGACAGAATATCTGTATCTATTCAACAAGCAACAGGAATCTCGAGGACGAGATTCATCTTAAGGGGGGAAGGTCTGTAACACCCTGTATTTTGGCCTTTTCAAAAAAATTCTTTGAAAATCTATTATTGGATCTTTGGGAATTAATATTCCTTTTGTGTTCGCTGCTATTTTAAATTCTCAAACTTTTACCAAATCTTGTCCAAGTTTGGGATCTTGTGTTTTGGATTCCCTCCCACTTGGTGAACATGTTGCTGGCTCATTTCACCCAAAATGTTATTTCTATATTTTCCTTTATTTTAATTACCAAAATTCCTTTATTGTAACTTTACAAAGGGAGTACCCTAAATGTCTTTCCTAAAATTATGCAAAAATTAGGGGATGACCCCTGGGCATTATATAGCCCAAATATGCAAAAACATTTGATACCTTGTTTACAAAATTTTGGAGTAACTCCCCACTTTAGTTTCTGCCTATTTCCTTCTTATTTTTCCAAATGCAAAGCAAACATTTTATTTCTTGAGAGCCAAGGCCCTAGACACAACCACAATGGACACACACACCTCAGGGAATTTTATGAACCCATTTACATTTGGTTTACTTCATCAAAACAACATTTCACCTTTTGGCCAGAACTGTTTTTTAAAATATCCTATAGACCAACTTTTGAATTTGCAAAAAATCATAGTCAGGAAAGTTGTTGGGTTTTACATTTGGCGCACATTGGTGAAAACCTCACCTCAATTGGAGCTCTGAGCTGAGAGAAATGTCCACTTGCAGTTTCTGGCATGCCCAGAATGGCGATCACCGCCGGCAGAGACGTGCCAGGCGGCGGCGCCCGTTCCTGGTCGTCGTCGTTCTGCTCCCCTACCCTCCTAACCGTGCCCAGCATGCACGCCTTCACTCCCCTCACCTCACCACAGCCACGCGTCGCCGGAAGAACGCCGGACGGCGGCCACGCGGATGCGCCAGGTGTCGTGGGTTTGTCACGTCAGGTGTCATAGATGACTTCGTAGGTGTGAGATTACGCGAGTCAAGCATCTCCGAGCTTGGGATCGCAGGAACAAAAGATCAACACAGATTTACCCAGGTTCGGCCCCCTCAATGTGAGGTAAAAGACCTACTTCCTGCCTACCCTAGATTGGTATTGATATGATAATCGAGGTGTTACAATGGAGGCGATCCGATCTGGTACTCGCCGTATGAATTAGGGTTTAGGGCTTGATAGCTCGACCCGTTCTAAGTCCTGCGAGTCCTCTTTATATACACAGAGGCTCGCTAGGTTACAAAGGAAACTTTCCCCACAAGGAATATGTCCGCAGAGGCCTACTCGGAGACTGCTTGGTCTTCACGTCCTCTGGGATATGTCTTCTAGAACTTTCCCCTTATGGCGGTTCAATATTGGGCTTGCCCCCAAGTGGACCTTTGTCCGTGCGAGTAAAGTAAGTCGTACTGGGCTGCGAGTCAATCCAGAAAGTATTCCCCCGACATTAGCCCCCAAGCGTGGCCTGAATCTTCATAATATTCCTTGATCTTGAATGTTTAGGCCGCACTTTTCCTTATTTCGCGACTTATAATTGGACTTATAATCGTGCAGGATTGACCTTGACTCGCACCTGGATGATCATCTGAATTCGTGAGCTTCTTTGTTAGAGCAGCCTGATAGCTTCAGAACTTGATGACGACCCATCTTCAAATTTTTGATGATAATATAATGTAGCCCCAAGGATTGAGAGGATGTAATGTTGTAATCATCTCAATTCTTCTCAGAGAACTCTGAAGGTCATCACCTGTAACTTGATATCATGAATAAAACAATTGTTAAGATACAAGTAATTGTAATTGGTGTTGCCGTACTATAAGCAGTACATCGACCTCTAGTTAGGCCATCTGAATCCTTAAGTGGGCACTCGCGCGACTCAGTATTTCCTAGGAACGTGTGTGTTCAGGGTCAAGAGCAGCCATGATAGGCAATCAAGCTCGATTGACGCCACACCCCAGTACTGTGGCCACATAATGCGAGTAGCAATCCAACTTAAGGCAAATTTGATAATTGCCAATAAATTGGCTGTTTCAGGGTAACAAAGACCCCAAGAAACATGATGATATTGCCATGATAGGCTAAGCTATGATAAGCTTTGATTATGATGACACATAAGGTCGTGCCTAGGTGGCAACCGAGTGTTATTCATAGGGTTGGATCACGCGTAAGTGGCGATCCATGGTGATACATGGGGTCGGTCGCGCCTAGGTGGCGACCAGAGATGATACAAAGTTTACGGCCGCGCCTAGGTGGCGGCCGGTTTCTGATACAAGGGTCGATCACGCCTGGATGGCGATCAGATGTTGCATAGGTCGCGCCTAGGTGGCGACCAAAGTTGAAGTTCTAGCCTTGAGTGGCTGTGATGATACTCAGCTATAAAGCTGGAAATGATGATGCTTGGCTCTGATCAGCCTTTTCTTATGTATAGTACGGTCGTAGGTGCGCGACATTCCAAGGGCGAGGCGCCTCGAGACGATCCTCGAAATCATGGTGTTCGCTGCTTTCCTCCCTTACATCCAGCAGGTAATATGACCCATTATTTAGCTTCTTACTGATGATGTAGGGTCCTTCCCATGGAGAGGACAGCTTATGCATTCCCTTGTGATCTTGTTTAAGTCGCAGTACTAGGTCGCCTTCTTGAAAGGTGCGGGTTTTTATGCGTCTGGCATGATAGCGTCGCAAGTCTTGTTGATATACTGCTGACCTTGATGCTACCAAGTCTCTAACCTCTTCTAATGTGTCCACTGAGTCTTGCCGAGCTATCTCATTTTCTGTCTCGATGTAAGCCGCAACTCTTGGTGAATCATGTATGATGTCGCTGGGCATGACTGCTTCTGCTCCATAGACCCTAAAATATGGTGTAAATCCTATGGATCCGTTAGGGGTTGTTCTTAAGCTCCATAGTACCGCTGGCAGTTCTTCCACCCAACATCCTGGAGATGCTTCGACCTTTTCAATAAGGAGCGGCTTAATTCCATGGAGAATTTCCTGGTTAGCTTGCTCAGCTTGTCCATTGCTCTGCGGGTGCGCTACTGACGTGAGGTCCAATCTTATCCCATTGTCTGCGCAAAATATCTGTGTAGCCCCTTCAGAGGTGTTGCTCCCATTGTCTGTAATGATACTATGGGGGTACCCAAAGCGGAATATAACCTTCTTCAAGAACTTGACTGCTGTTTCAGCCTCGCAATCTCCCACAGGTTCTGCTTCTATCCACTTTGTGAATTTGTCCACCATGACCAAGAGGTGAGTTTTTCCGTTTGAAGACCGTCTGAAGGGCCCTACCATGTCAAAACCCCACACGGCAAAAGGCCATGTGATGGGTATTGTGCGAAGCGCTTGAGCTGGCATATGATCTTGCCTAGCATATCTTTGACATCCATCACACACCCTGACAATTTGCTCTGCATCTGCTAATGCTGTTAACTAGAAGAATCCATGTCGGAACGCCTTTGCCACCAAAGATCTTGACGAAGCATGATGGCCACAATCGCCTGAATGAATTTCGTGCAAGATTTTTCTTCCCTCTTCTGGTGAAACACATCTTTGGAATGCTCCTGACATGCTGCGCTTGTATAATTCATTGTTGATAATTGTATAGGCCTTTGATCATCGTATGATCTTGCGCGCCTCAATCTCATCATCTAGTAGCACTCCGCGACTTAAATATGCCATCTATGGCTCTGTCCATCCTGGCTGTTCATGCAGGGTTGCGACTAAAGTTGAGTCGTCCTCTGGCTCTGCAATGTCAATCTCTGCTGGAGGCTTGACTGATGGATTGTGCAGTTCATCCAGGAAAACATTGGGTGGGACTGACTGTCTGTTGGATCCAAGCCGAGACAGGGCATCCGCAGCTTCGTTTTGTCTCCGATCAATGTGTTCAACTTGGTATCCAGTGAAATGTCCAGCAATTCTGTCCACCTCTCTTCTATATGCAGCCATGTTCGCATCCTTGCTATCCCACGTTCCAGAGACCTGCTGTGCCACCAAGTCTGAATCGCCAAAACAGCGTATGCGACTGATGTTCATCTCCTTTGCTATACGTAGACAATGAAGCAGTGCCTCGTACTCTGCTACGTTATTTGTGCAGTTGAAGTGTATCTGTAGCACATACCGCAGCTTCTCTCCCTTGGGAGATGTTAGAACAACTCCAGCCCCGAGCCTTGCAACTGTCTTGACCCATCAAAATGCATGGTCCAGTATTTGGTTTCTGCCATGCTAGGAGCGACTTGGATTTCTGTCCAATCGTTGATAAAATCTGCAAGAGCCTGCGACTTAATTGATGTTCGCGGCTCGTAGCTGATGTGATGTGGTCCCAACTCGATCGCCCATTTAGCGACTCTTCCAGTAGCTTCTCGATTACGAATGATATCTGCCAATGGTGCTGAACTAACCACAGTTATTGGATGCTCTTGGAAGTAGTGCTTCAGCTTGCGACTCGCCATGAACACTCCAAACACCAACTTCTGCCACTGTGGTTAGTTCAGATAACCACAACCATGACAGCGCTCACAGCACGGGAATTTGCAACTTTATATAGTAGCATTGGCTCTTTATCCTTTGGAGCCGCCAAAACTGGAGCATTTGTCAATTGATGTTTCAAGGCTGTCAGAGCTTCATCAGCCTCTGCGTCCCAAACGAAGGTGTCTGATTTTTTCAACAGTCTGTACAAAGGTAGTGCTTTCTCTCCCAATCTTGATACAAAGCGACTCAAAGCCGCTACACACCCGGTAAGTCGTTGCACATCTTTTATCTTTTATGGCTTTTGGAGATCCATCACGGCCTTTATCTTGTCAGGGTTGGCCTCAATCCCCCTCTCTGATACTATGAATCCCAATAGCTTTCCTGCTGGTACCCCAAAGACATACTTTGTGGGATTGAGCTTCATGTTGTATTTTCTGAGATTTGTGAATGTCTCTGTCAGGTCACTAATGAGATCCTGGCCAATTTGCGACTTAACCACAATATCATCCACATAGGCATGAACGTTGCGACCTATTTGCTCGTGTAGACAATTCTGAATGCATCTTTGATAAGTCGCGCTGCGTTCTTCAACCCAAAGGGCATGCTGACATAACAAAAAGCTCCAAAGGGTGTTATGAAGGACGTCTTTTCTTGGTCCTCCTTCATTTTGATTTGATGGTAGCCTGAGTAGGCATCCAAGAAGCATAACAGCTCGCACCCAGCAGTTGAATCAATCACTTGGTCGATTCGCGGTAAGGCAAATGGGTCCTTTGGACAGGCTTTGTTGAGACTAGTGTAATCAACGCACATTCGCCATGTACCGTTCTTTTTCATAACCAATACTGGGTTTGCCACCCACTCCGGATGGTATACTTCTGTGATGAAACCTGCAGCCAGCAAGCGAGCTATCTCTTCTCCTATTGCCTTTCTCCTATCATCATGGAAACGCCGTAGTGGTTGCTTCACTGGTTTAGCCACAGGGTTTACTTTGAGGCTATGTTCTGCTAATTCTCTTGGCACCCCTGGCATATCTGACGGCTTCCATGCGAAGATGTCCTTATTTTCCTGGAGGAAAGTGACGAGGGCCTTCTCCTGCTCTTCTTCCATGTGTGCTCCAATGCTGGTTTGCTTGGATGAGTTGCCAGGAACAAGATTTATCTGCTTGGTATCCTGGGCCGCTTTGAATTTCATTGGTGGCTCGGCAGATGGCGTGGTAACCACACTCATGTCATTTGGGTCCACCTGCGACTTATAGCCTTTTAGCTCCTCCGCGGCACAGGCGGATTCTGCGAAGGCCGCATCTCCCTTTTCACATTCTATTGCTTTTTCTCTATCTCCATACACTGTGATGACCCCTTTTGGTCCTGGTATTTTCAACTGTAGGTACACTGGCCATAAACTTAGCAAAGGCCGTTCTTCCAAACAAGACGTGATATGGGCTTTGAAATTTTACCACCTCGAAGCATAAGAATTCGCTTCTAAAGTTTTCTTCTGTCCCAAAAGTTACCCCTAGGGTTATTTTCCCCGCTGGTTGTGCGGACTTTCCTGGGACAATGCCGTGAAACACTGTTGACGTGGGCTGCAGGCTGGAATCCTTGAGTCCTAGATGCTGGAACGTATCGTAGTATAAGATATTAATGCTGCTTCCCCATCCATAAGCACCTTGGTCAGCTTGTATCCTGCAACGTACGGCGCCACAACCAGTGCTAACTTGCCAGGTTCCCGTACTTGTGGCGGGTGATCGTCGTGACTCCAGGTTACTGCGTGTTCTGACCACCTTAACCAATTGGGTGTTGCTGGTACCACGGCGTTCACCTGCTGACTTCTGCGACTCAATTTCTCTTCCCTTTTGGAGTCATCGATAACTATTGTGTGATACTGCCCCGTTTGCCTGGGGTTACTTGTGCCGTGCTGCCCAATATTTGTGTTATGAGCCGCACTAGGGTTTTCTTCGTGGGAATTTCCCCCGTTGTGTTGGCTCTCTTCTTTCCACTTCTTGTAATAGTGGCACTGCGCCTTGGTATGATCCGCTGGCCGTCCATCGCCTGTCGTATGAAGGTCACATGGCCGATTGAAAATTTCTTGCATATTGATTGGACGGGAGCCGTATCCTCGACCCCTTCCACGCTGGCCTCTGAATCCTCCACGCGCATTGGCGACGAGCCCTGAGTGACCATCTTCGCTTTTGCGTTTGTTTTGATTCGCATTGTTATGGCTTGTTTGCTGCTACTGGGGCTTGTTGAAGTTTTTCTTTCCTTTGGTAGCAGCCTCCTCTTCTTCTCCGTCTGACGCGTCTCTGGTTTTATCTGAGCCAGCATATTTGTTAGCCGCAGCCATCACCTCGCTGAGGCTCTTGACTTTATCCTTTATGCGACCTAGCTTATGAATCAGCGGCTCGAACTTGCAGTTTTTCTCCATTACCAGGACGGCTGAGCTTGGTGGTATATTATTCGAGGAGTGTATTATTTCTGCCACCCTTTTCATCCAATGGCGACTTGACTCGCCTTCCTTCTGGACACAACGCTCGAGGTCTCTATATTGCAGAGTCGCTTGCAAGTTCCTTGGAAGTTTTTAATGAAGGCATCCTTCAGTTCCTCCCAAGTGTTTATAGAGTTGGGAGGCAAATTTTGCAGCCATATGTGCGCTGTGCCTTCTAGCATCATGTTGAGGTACCTTGCACATATTTCTTCTGAGGCGTTAAGAATGCTCATCCCCATCTCGTAATTGTTCAGCCAGGTGGTTGGATCCATGCTGGCGTTATAGTTTGCCACCTTGCATGGCCCTTGAAATCTTCGGGAAAAGGTTCCGATCTGATCTTTTCAGTGAAACATGTCGGCCCCTTGAGTCGCGAGGACAGGGCTGCGGGCGCGCCCGCAGGATTATCTGCGGGCCGTGTTTGCACTACTGGCATATTTGCCTACACTTCTGCGACTCGCTCCTACAACCTCTGTGCGACTCCTGATGCGTTCTCTGGCGGCCTGCTTTGGACGCTCCTTTCTGCTGCAATCCTGTGACTGGCTGGTATGAGGGGCAGTCGCGCTTCGGCTTCCGCCCTATTGGCTTGTTGCAGGACTGCTGTACTTAGCATCTGGATCGCGCGCCGCGCCTCAGCATTGACCGGGTCGTCGCCTGTCGGTACCATCTGAGTCAAGATATTAGCCGCAGCATACATGTTATCGACAGGATTCTGGTAGTGGCCCTGCGGGGTGTGAAACCTCCTTGGCTGTTGCTGGGTCTCTTGATTTGTTGTTACCCTTCCTTCCACAATCGTCTGGATTCCCGTTCCTGCGGCTGGGGTGAGCGGGATTTCCACTGTTGGTTGAGTCGCGCGCAGTTGTGTTTGCGGGTCAACCTGTCGTTGAGTCGCAGCCAGCGCGGCTACTCTTTGCCGCTCCTGTTGGATTCCTTGGTTTATCTGATTGATCCAACGGCGCTCTTCTTCCATCCTCCGGACCTCATATAGGAGCTCGGCCCTGGCGGCCTCAATTTCTGTTGCACGGAGGGCAGCGTTCGTGGCTGACACAGGGACAAGAAGTGGGTTGCTCGGGGGTGCCGATACCTCGGTTTCTCCAGCAGTTCCTGATGCACCTTCTACTCCAGCCGTGTAAACCGCAACTTGCGCCATCTCTTGATCTGGTGATAACGCGATTTCTGGTGGGCAACCCCAGCAATTTTCTTCAAAGGCAGATACAATGGACCCATACTCTTGCGAGTCCATGCTTTCGACGGATTCTTCCCCATCGTCGGCGACTCCTTCTATTGAATCGCCTTCTCGGACCGAGTTAATGGACCTACCGCCGATGAAGCCAATGAAGACATTGATGGATCCAAACGGGATGACGTGGCCGGTCTCCAAGTAATCTGCTTCCGGTCCCCAGCTTGAATCGTCGATGAGAGGTGTGCCATCGACCGTGATGATACGGCCAACAACAAGATCTTCCGCTCCCTTCATGGATCCTGCGCGGAACATGACGCTCTTGACCGCAGGCCCCACGGTGGGCGCCAACTGTCGTGGGTTTGTCACGTCAGGTGTCATAGATGACTTCGTAGGTGTGGGATTATGCGAGTCAAGCATCTCCGAGCTTGGGATCGCAGGAACAAAGATCAACACAGATTTACCCAGGTTCGGCCCCTCAATGTGAGGTAAAAGACCTACTTCTTGCCTACCCTAGATTGGTATTGATATGATAATCGAGGTGTTACAATGGAGGCGATCCGATCTGGTACTCGCCGTATGAACTAGGGTTTAGGGCTTGATAGCTCGGAGACTACTTGGTCTTCACGTCCTCCGGGATATGTCTTCTAGAACTTTCCCCTTATGGCGGTTCAATATTGGGCTTGTTCCCAAGTGGGCATTTGTCCGTGCGAGTAAAGTAAGTCGTACTGGGCTGCGAGTCAATCCAGAAAGTATTCCCCCGACACCAAGCGCTAGCCGACGCACCGTCCAAACCCTGTGCCGCCGGGACCCTCCTGTCAGCGCCTTCTCCGCCGCACGGACCGGTCCGTCGCCGGAGATTATCCTCGTGCGTCCTCCTGTGCCACTGGTTTCACGACGCACCGCCACCGTCGCCTCCACGCGAAGCTGACACCTCGCCGCGGCATTGATGAAGGCCACCGTGCGGGGACGCTATAAGAAGCCACCCCGGCCACCGCTGAGCACCGCACCACCTCTCCCACCCCCTCAGTCGCCCTCCACCCCAGCCTCGAGCCCAGAGGAGCTAGCCCTCGCCGGGATCGAGCCCTCCCGAGCCGCACTGCCCACCGCACCATTCGCTCACCCTATCCCTCCCCCAGTCGATTAACCCTACCAGTAGCCTCCCTAGATCACGGCGATGACGATGCCGTGCTCGCCAGGGTGAATGGTGGCCGGAGACGCCGTGTCCATCATCGACCGCAAGCAGCCACCGCTGGAGAAGATGCACTGGTGCCGCCCGAGCTCCCCATCAAGCTCGAGTGCGCCGACGAGCTGCGCAACCTCTCTCTGAACCTCCCTGCATCCTCGCCCACCCCTCTGCCTCGCCCTAGCCGCTGGAAAAGCTCGCCGGTGAGTTCGCCGGAGCATCGCCGGATTTCTTTTATTTTCGCGCGTGAGAAGAAAACGGTTCGGGATTTATGAGTCACTGACAGTGGGACCCACTGTCAGGTTTTTAAACATTTCCGAATCATTTTTCTGTTTGGATTTTCTGTTTTATTTTTCCAATGGAAATTGGCAGAAATTAAACCAAACTTTGAAAGGTCATTTCTCCCTGGAAAATGGTCAGAAAAATATGAAACCAATTTTGTTGGCTTAGTTTGAATTTTCTCTTTCAAATGGAACCAGAAAAGAATTATTTGGAATTTATTTTTCTGGCATTTATTTAAATACCCTAGGGGTAGTTTTTGATGCATTTGTGTCTTGTTCTTTTAGATTCGAACCTCTCCGACGGATTTGGAGTTACCTCTGAACCTGAAGGCAAGCCACCAACCCAATTTCAAACTTGGTGGAACTTAGGAATTATTTGACTGCTGAATTAATATCTGTTGCACCTCACATGTCATATTGCATTTTAAATTATTGCACTCCCTTGTATTGCTTATCTGTGCAACACTCACATTCCCGAGACAATGGCCGGGTCTCCCGCCTCAGTCAAAGGAATGGGGGGAGTTATTACAACTGTGCGTCTCGTGCTTGCGGGGCTTTGTTTGCTTCTTTCTTCTTCGCCGAGGTGAGGAGCGGACGAATGTCGTCTTATGATCCTCGGAGTTGGGGGCATTCGCCAAAAGAGTTATTTGCCTTGTCCCTCCGTCAAATATGGTTGCCGTAGACCACCCGGACTACGACGCTTGGGAGCTGACTTTCCATTTGGTTCTTATTGCCGAGATTGCTGACACCACGTTGGGGTAACCCTCGAGTGGAATGGATGCTCTCTCATTTTTTTGAGTGCTTTTCGGTTCATTCTTTTACGGTGACACCGGCCGGGTCTCCCGCCACCATCATCCGTTTGAAACGTTATGCTATTATTCTGTGAACACTAACCCCCGAGTGACACCGGCCGGGTCTCCCGCCACAGTCACCCGGGTATTATTATTGTTATGATGTTATCTATCCA
The DNA here is from genome assembly GCA_947311845.1 of Poa pratensis. Lineage (NCBI taxonomy): Eukaryota > Viridiplantae > Streptophyta > Magnoliopsida > Poales > Poaceae > Poa > Poa pratensis. Next base: position 92,333,928 of record CAMZMU010000027.1, read on the forward strand.
TGCAAGTAATACATTTATTCTGTGCTATTATTATGTGGTTACCTTGTGTTACTTTGTTAATGTTGATGTCTGTAATCAAACAAAATGACTAAGAAGATAATCACCTCCCTCGACTAGATTGAGTCACGTAGTGCCACTCACCAAACACCACCAGCACAACCATGCATCGTCCGTGTGGGCGGACCATGGCCGGGTATTTTATCAGCCTCCTTTGATGCCACCTCTTTGGCAAGTCTAGTCAGTTACCATAGTTGGTCGGGGCTAGGCTTGTGAAGGTTCCGGAGCTAGGCGTCGCTCATGGGTTGGGGACGTGCCGGATTCACTTCTGCATAAGGCATAGAGTTATATCGGTGGCTATACAGGGAGTGTCTTGGTAGAGTAAACGTCTGTGGAAGTATGGGTTTGTGCTGCCGCCACGGTTGGTTCTAGTACTTCGGTACCGGCGGTACACGCCTAGACTTCAGCGTGCGGATAAAAGTTGCAACCTCTCGAGAGTGTAAATTTGGATGTCTAGCCTTGTCCCTGGGTTATGGGATGATGTTTGGGTCAAGTCACACTATGAGTCAGTCCAGTCGAACTTGGGGAAATAATTAAGTTGAGATCAGTGAACACAGGAGAGTTTGGGAGTCAAGCCAGAGTTGGCTAAGGACTCGGATAATTGAGAATTAAGCCAGAGTTGGCTAGAGGCTTGAATGCCTAGTTGTGATTATGAGTTGTCAAGTGAGAAACGTGATCTCACTTGATAACGAGAAAACACCCCTACTAAGGTAAGTAGGTAAGTTATGTCCAACCGTTAAGCTTGGACTCATCCTCGCAACCGACCTCATGCCATGTTACTTTCTGAACCATGCCATGCCATATAGATAGACCTTGCTTGTTTTTGGGCTGATGTCTTGCGAGTACATTCCATGTACTCACCTGGCTTTTCATGTGGCCAGACCCTGCTGCACCCGTCGCTGAGTACCCGCTGTACAAGAACTAGGAACCCGTATTCCAGGCAGGACCCTGTGGAATAAGGCCGCTATCGCCACACTACTATCTACGCTTCCGCTACAACTTCCGCTAGAGACTCGATGTTAGAAAAATAATGTACATACTGTTGTGTGCGCCTGTTGCGCAAGAGCTGGAGTCTCACCCGTGTTGTAACCTTGTACCTGTTCGAACTCGAAGCCTTATGAATATATCTGGTTTTGTCTTTGTTTACCAAGTTGTCATATATCCAGTGTTTCTGGGACTGGTATATGGGGTGGCTCGATCACTTGGATCGGGGTGCCACAGAGCAGAGCAATCTTGTTTCTGATGTGCCAGCATCACAGTCTCTCAACGTCTTTGAAGAGGTATGCCCAACCAACAATTTACTTATCTTTCGATTCGGTCAAAATAATAATGTTGATGCATCAAATGATAAAATTCTTGTTAGATTTAAAAGACCAGTCGAGATGAGTAGTATGTTTGGTAGGAGTAATCTTGTCACTAATAATATCGGTTAACATATCGTACCATTTGTAGAGGCCGATAATGGCATTTTATCGCAATCAAAGTTGATCTTGTCATGCTGCCTAAACTTTATATTCATGTGGGCAACTTTGCTTGTTTCATGCGTGGCTAATATTTGGTCTCAAGTGAGACATATATTATGTAGCTATTTTTGTTGCAGAAACACAAAGCTGCGTTCAGTGTTAGCCGATTCAGAAAAATCGGAAAAGGAGGACGAAAGACGATGCATAGCCGAGTCGGATGACGGTGAGCCAACACCACTCGGTTGTTTAATTCCAAAGTCGGTATTCCAATATCGGCTAAGGGATAACCAGTGTACCATCAGTTAGGGCTTAGGTGACCACATTGTCGGTGCATCGCCGACTAATCCAATCATCAAAGAAGATCACCATGTTGAGCCGTCAAGAAGCGAGCGAATGCAAAATTTGTTTGAGCATAATCACAAAGATTGCAGAGTGTTTTATGAAGCACAATCGGCCTTTGAAGGACGATTAGAAGTTCTTGAAGCACAAGTTGATAGCCATCCGGCTGACATTGATCTTGACGGCAATCAAGTGTTGACTCGGCTACCTCAAGCCGGTTCATCCAAAGACGGACAGGTACACACAGTAGGTGATGGGACTGATTCGTCAAGGAATGAAATTATTCAATCTAGAAATCCAAAAGACGGACATTCCATCAAGGCTACAAAGAGTACACTTAACACTCGGGGGCAACAAGAAAATCCAAAGACCGATGTCTGCAAAGATATAAAGTACTGATGCATGTAAAATGCATGCATGAACTTTGCACCATATCACTCATATTACAATCATATTTGCATCATATAAGGGTTATACCACTGTTATTTAATGATTTTAGGAAATAAAATAATTGTTTCCTATTTTTATGGAATTAACCCTGCGCAGGCAGAAAACCCTATTTTTTTCCTTTTATGTTTCAGGGACCCAAACGTCGTCAGAAAAATATGGAAAAATACAGAGGTCATTATTTTGGAAGGAGGAAGACGTAGGAGCGAAGGAATCAAGCAAACGGAGCCCGCAAGGCAAAAAGGGGGTGGCCCATGCGGCCACTGTACCTGGCCGCGTGGGCCCCACCAATTTGGGACTCGGAGCTCCGCAGCCGTCGATCTTTGTTCCACCGCCTTCGTCTTGACCTAAAAACACCTATAAAAGAAGTCCCACGGCGTTCTCGAAAAGAAGCGCCGCCATATCACAGAAACACGAAAATGAAGATCTGGAGCTGCAGATTGGAGGGGGAAAACTCCGGCGGGGCGCTGCCGGCGTGGTCTCCATCTTCTCCATCGAGATCTCCACCATATCCATCATGAAGAGGGCGTAGTCCACCTCTGGACTATGGGTTTGTGGAAGTAACATATGTATCTCTCCTCTCTTTGAGCTTCACTAATTAGTACCGTATGAGCTGCTGAACATGATTACGGTCATATATGTAATTCCTATGTGGTGGATCTTTTTGTGAGTTAATATATGTTGAGATTGCATGTTTGTTTCAGTTATGAGTATAGATGCATATTATGTACCCCGTTCTTATATACTTGTTATGATCAAGCATGTTTATGAGGGCGTGTGTGGGGTGATGTGTGCATTAGTTGGAGTAACGGGGGGTGGTGAGTGCGGTAAGTTGACAACTGAAATATCGCGATCCACTTGGGTGTTTACCTTACTTTGTTGCCTCACTAGGGATAAACAAAAATACCATGCTACCGGAGATGTGGGTGTGACCATCGCCACTACTCTATGACTAGATCTAGCATGTTCTTATTTTCACTTCATGTCATGATACTTAAAGCTATACTCTGATTTATCTTAATTGTTAAGGTGTTATGATTTAGTTCGCATCTTGGTGGAGTATTAATAACCAAAAGATCTCTATGTTAGGACGTGATGCCCATATAATTAGTAACTTGATATCAAACTTTGTGTTGCAATCTCATATGTCAACTCTATGTGTCCATTGTCTGCCACACCATTAAAAGAGAGAGTGCATTTGTGAAACCATGAACCCCGGTCCATTTTTAATCATAAGAAACACCTTTCCAACCACTTTTACACTTTTCCATTTTCTGCCATTATTAAATCCGAAAATACAAAAACACTTTTCCATCTTGCATTCATCATAAAAAACCAAAAATATCATTCATCATTGTTATCATCATCCTTGCACATTCATCACCACCATTGCATATTTATTTCTTGTTTGCATTGCATATTTATCTTGATATCATTCATACACCTTGTGCTTGACAACCACAGGTGAGGTTGAGGACCAAAACAATTAACTTTGTTTTGTAGGTGACCAAAAGAAGGATAGGAGATAGATCTTTCACTACTGATTCCCCGAGAGTTCGATATTAAACCCTCGAGTCACCCTCGTGGGGAAAACACGTCTTCCACTTACTACATACTCTGCACTTGGAGGCTCAACCTAACCCCGTATACTTTTCATTTCAGGTAGCTACTGAAGGCTATCACTTCTACGGGTATCAAGACTGTTTTCTGGCGCCGTTGCCGGGAATCATAGCTGAAAAGATTTATCCAAGGAAGCTCCTGCACTAGTCCTGTTTTCTAGCACCGGATTCATCACAACAAAGTCAACATCACCAACTTGTGCTAACACCTAAGCTTGGGGAGGTTGCACCTACGTGAGCATCATCTTATCCATCTTTACCTTCAAAGCTTGCATTGTCTGTTTGTGTAATTCGGTTTATTTGTGAGACACATTTTATTTTCAGTTTTGCATATAAAATTAAAAAAATACAAAAAAACTTGCTAAAATGGGAGAAAGAACTAAATTGTGTGACTACACAAACACTCCTAATGATCAATTCATCTCTAAAGCTATTGCCACACCTGAGATTAAAGCTGATAGCTATGAAGTGAGTCCTAGTTTGTTAAACTTGATAACTAGGGAACAATTTGGTGGTAGTGCTATGGAGGATGCCTCTATGCATCTTCATGATTTTGTTGAAATATGTGACATGCAAAAGTTTAAGAATGTGAAAGTGATATCCTAAAATTGAAGCTATTTCCTTTTTCACTTAGAGGAAAGCTAAAGATGGTTGCATTCATTGCCATCCGGTAGTATTAATTCATGGGATGATCTTAAAGAAGCTTTTATTAAGAAATACTATCCTCCTGTTAAAATTTTGCAAAATAGAAACAACATCCTTTCTTTTAGGCAAAATGAAAATGAACATGTTGCTATGGCTTGGGATAGGATTAAACTTATGCTTCGAACTTGTCCATCACATGGGTTAATGAATGGACCATATTACACTCTTTCTACAATGGTTTAAACTACATGTCTAGAAACATACTTGATTCTGCTGCTGGAGGTGCTTTTATGAGTAAACTATAGTTGAAGCTAAAAATATATTGGAAAGCATTTTGCAAAACTATAGTCAATGGCATACTGATAGGGCACCCAATCCTACTAAGAAAGTGAATTCTATTGAGGAAACTAATGATTTGTCATCTAAGATGGATACTATTCTTGCTTTGCTTAATAAACCTAGTGTTGAAAATGTTCCTTTGCAAGAACTAGTTGGTAATAATTCTGAAAATATTGATGTCAACTTCATTAGGAACTATGGTAACAATGGGTATGGGAACAACAATTACAACTCTTATAAAACCCCCATATGTGCCAAATAAATATGCTACTAGTGGTAATGTTTCTAGTGATTTGGAAAACACCATTAGATCTTTTATATCTACTCAAAAGGAGCTTAATAAGGAATTTATCTCAAGTTTGAAAAACAAGATGCTTTGTTTGAAAGGGTAGATCAGCTTGCTAAGGAAGTCATCATTAAAGAGTATCATTACAGCCCAAAAACATGAGGAAACAATTAAATATTGCCAAGAAGTTATCAATAGTCTTGGGAACACATTCATGAGCAAGAAAGAGTTGCTAAAGAATCTATTGGGGTAATGAAAGAGAGAGAAGTTGAGGAAGTTAAAATGCTTAGTGAAGTCAAGGATCCTTTGCTTGACTTAGAAAATTGTAGCTTGCATGAATAATCTCTATCTTACAAAAGTTTGCAAGTGATCCTTCCATCAACACTAATCAAGCTGGCTTTGGTTCTATATTGCTAATCATGTCTTGAAAGAGAAAATTGCTAGGTACAACCAAGAGGCCATGATACCACCTAAGCTTGGGGATATATGGATTCCCAAGGTACTAGTAACTATTGGAAAAGAGACACATCATGCCATACTTGATCTAGGATCTAGTGTCTCTGTCATGTCTAAAGAACTATATGAAGTGCTTGAATTGAAAAATCTTGAAAAATGCTCTATTGAACTTGCACTTGCTGATGATTCCATTAAACATGCTTTAGGGAAAGTAAGTGATGTTATGGTAGAGTTACATATGACTTTTGTGCCTGTGGATTTTCTAATCATGGACATGGGGAATAAAACCTCTAGTCCTATTATTCTTGGAAGACCTTTTCTTCGTACTACAGGTGCTATCATTGATTCAAAGGAGGGAACGTGAAGTTTCAGTTCCACACAAGAAGTGCATGGAACACTTCCCAAGAAAGGGAACATCAAAGTTCAAGCTCCCTCATGAGCTTCATCTTCAATAAACAACAAGTAAGAAGCCTAGCTATATGGCTATAAAGAAAGCGCTTTGCGGGAGGCAACCCGGTTATTTTTATGTGTGATTTTCTTTGTGTCCTCTTGCTGTATCAAGAGAGTTTGTTTTTAGTTTAGTTTCTGGAGTTTTTAATAAAGTGCCAAGTTTTACCCATTTTGGTTTGAAAAGTTGCTTATAGCGTTCGGAGATTTTATTCCTGCACGAATCTGTGCACGGTATGATTTTTAATTCTTATTCTGTAACTCCGAATGAGCTCATATTTGAACTGTAGTTGCAACTTTTCATCCTCTGTATGCATGAATTTTTCAAATTTTTGGCAAAGTTTGGTAGGGTAGAAAAATACGTTTTGCTGCTGCTGTTTTTCTGGACAGATTCTGTCCCATTTTGTTTTATGCATGTTTTGAACTTTATCTTGAATCTTTTTTATTCAATGAGTTTATGAGTAGGCATACAACATTATATACTTTCTGGACATTCATATGATGTTTTTTTAAGGATTATATGCAGCAAGAAACCTATTTGTTTATCACTACTAATGCACCCCACAGAAAAGAAAATGGGAGAAACGGTGTTTTGAAGTTTTTTCACAGGGATTGGAGGAGATGCACCAAGAGTTATCCAAGGATGGTGAAGACCATAAGCTTGGGGATGTGAAGACAACCCCACTGGACCTACACACTCTCGGTTTGCACATCTAACTTCTGTTTTTCGATCGAAACACTTTATCGCATAAACTTGGAGCGTCTTTTTGTTTGTTTTTGGTTTGTTTGTTATTTTGAGACCACCACATATCATTTATATGAGAAAGAGCTACTGGAAATATGGGTTGAAATATGTTGGATGCTTTTATCATATTGGGAAAAGGGATGTTTGAGTTGATTTTTAATGATACATATAGTTGCATGATTCATGAGCTTGTTTATGAGTAATAATTTGCAAATGCTTTATCAAGAGCTATCACTTATTCATGTTTTGATGAAAGTTATTTTACTTTGTTTAACATGGATTAGTTAGTTCTATGGACACTCATGCATGCATCTAGATGGTCAACTTTCTCCCTTTGCTAGCCCAAACATTCCAACAAGCAAAAACTTGTTTCCAACACCTTCAACCAAAGTTATTCCAGTGAGTCCACCATATCTACCTATTAGCTTTATGCTATTCCGAGTATGTATATCATGATATTTGTGTTATCTATACCTCTGAATGAAAATGTTTGTTATTGATTGTTATGGGAAAAGTTGGTTATATAGCTCTCACGAACTTGATGCACAACTTTATTTTTATTGCATAAATAAAACATGACCCATTGTGATTAATAATATGATGCTAGTGGCTTGATAAATGTCCGAGGTTGGGAGTTAGCCCATATGTGCTGTCACATGCAAAGCTTTCAACATGCTCCTTCATCATTTAGTTGATATCATGTACTTTTGTTTATGGATGCCTATCATGGTGAAATGAGGTGGAAATGAAGTAGTTTAAATGAGTTTGTATAAATGGTTAGAGAGACGCCTGGGCCGCTAATCTAAGCCATGCATCATTCATGGTGGAAATTTACTTACATGCTATGGTGAACCGTCTGTGATGCACCTTATAATAAAAAGCTATTCCAATGGTAAATAAAAAGGGTGTTGAGGTTGTTCATCTTGTTTGTTTGTCTTGTCATTTTGATATGGGCTTGTTCCATATCCTGGGACAAGAGGTACCCCAGTTGACGCTCTTGATGATACTATTATTACTTACAATGATAGAACTTGAACTTGCTTTGTTTCCTAAGTTGAGTAATCATGGTGTAGGTACTTGTATTCAAGGGGCATGAGACACCTAACCTTTACTTTATCAAGCACACTACTCATATTTGCTTTCACATTAAACTTTAATCATTCAAGATGCTATGATAGGGGTAATGAGAGCTTGACACCAAGAATTCCACATTGCAATCATTAACTTAAGTAGAAGAGTTTGGAAGTTAGATGAAACTTATGCATGCTTTACCTCTACTCACATATACATCTTTCCAAAGTGTCCACCTTTTATATTCAGATTTTCATCTACACTCTATGACCAATGTAGGATGTTCTTACTTATCATTATGCATACATGTGGTCCATATTACTATCTTCTATGTTACACTTTGTGAACTATCATTGAACATCCTTGCATTGAATACTTGATATCACTTCATAAACTATTTGCATATTGCTACTCCTTTGAAGAATGAATCATTTGACTCTATGTAGCAGTAGCAATCATCTTTGATATCCATTGTTAGTGCTATATTGCAAACCCATGTTAGTTTTATCACCTTCATACTCGAGGACGAGTATTGGTTAAGCTTGGGGATGTTGATGCATGTAAAATGCATACATGAACTTTGCACTATATCACTCATATTCCAATCATATTTGCATCATATAAGGGTTATACCACTGTTATTTAATGATTTTAGGAAATAAAATAATTGTTTCCTATTTTTATGGAATTAACCCTGCGCAGGCAGAAAACCCTATTTTTTCCTTTTATGTTTCAGGGACCCAAACGTCGTCAGAAAAATATGGAAAAATACAGGTCATTATTTTGGAAGGAGGAAGACGTAGGAGCGAAGGAATCAAGCAAACGGAGCCCGAAGGCAAAAGGGGTGGCCCACGCGGCCACTGTACCTGGCCACGTGGGGCCCACCAATTTGGGCCTCGAGCTCCGCAGCCGTCGATCTTTTTCCACCGCCTTCGTCTTGACCTAAAAACGCCTATAAAAGAAGTCCCACGACGTTCTCGAAAAAAGCGCCGCCATATCACAGAAACACGAAAACGAAGATCTGGAGCTGCAGATTGGAGGGGGAAAACTCCGGCGGGGCGCTGCCGGCGTGGTCTCCATCTTCTCCATCGAGATCTCCACCATCTCCATCATGAAGAGGGAGTAGTCCACCTCTGGACTATGGGTTTGTGGAAGTAACATATGTATCGCTCCTCTCTTTGAGCTTCACTAATTAGTACCGTATGAGCTGCTGAACATGATTACGGTCACATATGTTCCTATGTGGTGGATCTTTTTGTGAGTTAATATATGTTGAGATTGCAATGTTTGTTTCAGTTATGAGTATAGATGCATATTATGTACCCGTTCTTATATACTTGTTATGATCAAGCATGTTTATGAGGGCGTGTGTGGGGTGATGTGTGCATTAGTTGGAGTAACGGGGGGTGGTGAGTGCGGTAAGTTGACAGCTGAAATATCGCGATCCACTTGGTGTTTACCTTACTTTGTTGCCTCACTAGGGATAAACAAAAATACCATGCTACCGGAGATGTGGGTGTGACAATCGCCACTACTCTATGACTAGATCTAGCATGTTCTTATTTTCACTTCATGTCATGATACTTAAAGCTATACTCTGATTTATCTTAATTGCTAAGGTGTTATGATTTAGTTCGCATCTTGGTGGAGTATAAGAGAGATTAATAACCAAAAGATCTCTATGTTAGGACGTGATGCCCATATAATTAGTAACTTGATATCAAACTTTGTGTTGCAATCTCATATGTCAACTCTATGTGTCCATTGTCTGCCACACCATTAAAAGAGAGAGTGCATTTGTGAAACCATGAACCCCGGTCCATTTTTAATCATAAGAAACACCTTTCCAACCACTTTTACCACTTTTCCATTTTCTGCCATTATTAAATCCGAAAATACAAAAACACTTTTCCATCTTGCATTCATCATAAAAAACCCAAAATATCATTCATCATTGTTATCATCATCCTTGCACATTCATCACCACCATTGCATATTTATTTCTTGTTTGCATTGCATATTTATCTTGATATCATTCATACACCTTGTGCTTGACAACCACAGGTGAGGTTGAGGACCAAAACAATTAACTTTGTTTTGTAGGTGACCAAAAGAAGGATAGGGAGATAGATCTTTCACTAGTGATTCTTCGAGAGTTCGATATTAAACCCTCGAGTCACCCTTGTGGGGAAACACGTCTTCCACTTACTACATACTCTCCACTTGGAGGCTCGACCTAACCCCGTATACTTTTCATTTCAGGTAGCTACTGAAGGCTATCACTTCTACGGGTATCAAGTACAAAGACAGCGATAAGCACCGGAGGAGGAAATATAAAGTTACCTTCGCTCAATTATTGGAGAAGTATCAGAAGATGAGCGAAGCAAGAAGTGATTATCGGCCAGCTGAAGTAAAGGCATCGAAGTCACCCCCAAAGCATAAATCAGATGACAGGGATTCGCAAAAGAAGAAGATCAATATGCCGATTCCGTGAACTTCTTGTGGGAAGTCGTCCATGCCTTCCCATGCTGGCTTCTATTCATGTAATTCACGGGAAAGGTATGAATCGCGGACACACCATCAGTCTTATGCTAAATCACCTCGCCAAGTTTATGTAGCTCCAAGAGAATCAACCCGGCAACCACATGTCAAAGATCGGCTTAATCAAGATTCGGCCAGGAGCTCGTGGAGGAAGAAGGAGGTGGTGAAGCAAATATACATAGTGAAAAGAGATGGTCGCAAGGATGCTGTTCCGGACCCGACTCCAAGTAACCAAAAGCCAGCTGAAATAATGTTGGCTACAAAGGATAAGGAAGTGAAGCGAGTAACTTTCAAGGACCCAATCATTGAGTCTGGACAGGTCAAGCCGGAAGTGCCCAAAGCCAAGTAAGAACTGCGAATGCATAAAATAAAGTCACGGCCGGGTTACCCACTTGGTTTATCATATTGGCAAGAGTGGCAGCTGAAGCGGCTTAGAGCCGAAGAGTTGGAGAAGTTGAACATGGCATGGGTTCCTAAAAGAAGCCCACAAATCAAGAACGATGCACCAAATTCTGTTGCAAAAACAGTAGGAGATATCCAGAGCGCTTGTGGTATTGCATCAACAATTGGCCGGCCGCCGGTGTATATTATGTCTCGTGAAAGAAGGGCTCGCTTAGGTTAGGTTTTCTCTTCCCGAAACCTTTCTTATGTGAAACCAAATAATTAAATCTGAACCATACGTTTACTTTTGTGAAATCTTAGCCGTTCAATGTTTGTTGTTTTAATGATATAATAGATAGATAGATGTTCCAGCACCACAAACAAAACTCTCGGTTGACAAAACCACACATTGTAATTCTCATAACCTAACAAGTTCCATAACTGAACACAATTTAGATAAGGCTAATAGCATCTTGAAAAGATCCGGATACTGGAAGGCGGTCCCTAGTGCAACTTGATGTATTCCTGCACTATGTTTAGGCCCTCCGATTCTTCACCGTAGTCCTGGTTAAGAGGGGACAAGAGGAAAAGTTAGACTGGAACAAAGATTCTCAGCAACCAGCACACAAAGTAGTTAGCAAAAATAGAACAGAAGTTGTGCTTGAGATACAATCATGCTTACCTAATGCTTCAATCCCTAAAAATATCCAAATCTTTTCCATCAACATTATTTTTTGCATAAATAAGATCGTTTGTAACCGTGTTGACACGAGATGTTCCGCGAGGACGCATCCAGTCCTGTAGACATATCAACGCCTCAACGGTGCTACCTAGCAGTCTGCTCCTGTAGTCACTTGGGACTCTTCCTCCGGTGGAGAAAGCGGGCTTGGATGCCACGGTTGATACTGGTGCAGCTAGTACATCCTTTGCTATGCGAGATAGTATAGGGTACTTCTGTGCATTTGTTGACCACCAGTATAATATATCAAACTCATCTTCTTGGTGACAGACATCATCTTTCAAGTAAACATCAAGTTCACTCATTTTTGCTCATTGCTTTTGTTGTTTCTTATTACGTTCCTTCCATTGAGCCCATGGGTTATCGGTACTTGTTGCAGGACCGTTGTCTCCATCATCATACTCCATTGAGTCACCATCATGTGAAGAATATTCCAAAAACAGATCCTTGAATGTTTTTTTTCACTTTATTAAGACATTTTCCTGCCTCACTTTCAAATCCGTCTTTCAAACAGAATTCCAAGAACTTAAACTTGTATCTCGGGTCGAGTATCACAGGAAGACGAATGGTTACATATGAGAGCTTCCAATACTTTGTGAATTTCTTCCTCATTGCTTCAACCATGCATTTTATGACAGCCTCCCATGGTTAGCGTCTCTCTCCAAGGTCAGGTGTATCTTCCAAAGCTCATGGAAATATAGGTGAGCTGTTGGGTATAACATACCAGACACCACCATAGTGGCATCAAGAAAAACCTCAAGCAACTTGCAAACTGATTCTGCTGTTTCCCATTCATCTTTTGTTGGTAGAAATGTGTAAGAAGTATCTTGCAACTTTAAAGCATGAATGCCCTTCTATACTCTAGAGCTGTTTTGATCATCGAATGTGTGGAGTTCCAACGTGTAGCAGAGTCTAGATGCAGGCCATCCATGCAAGTGATTCCTTCTTGAGCAACTATGTCTTTAAACTTCTTTTTTCGAGGTGCTGAGCTTCTAATGAACTTGATGCTTTCGCGGATGTTGTCCACCGCCATGCAAGAAATTGCCAGCACATCCTGAGCAATAAGATTGATGACGTGGGCTGCACATCGAGCATGTAACAGATCCCCTTTGCAAGGCAACAAACCCTTTCCTAACAAATTTGACTTCATATAACTCACACACAAGTTGTTATTTGAAGCATTGTCTAGGGTAATGGAGAAGATCTTCTCTTGCAAACCCCAATCTTGCATGCAATCGAACATGATGTTGAACAGGTTGATTCCATCATGCGGTGTTTCAGCCTCGGCAAACCAAATCGCCTTTTTCTTCAAATTCCATTTGGCATCAAGATAATGGCAAGTTATGCACATATAACTCACAACTTGATTGGAGGTCCACAAGTCCGAAGTTAAAGAGACACGAGAGGTCAATTCCCCTAGAGACTCCTTGACCTTGATCTTTATTTCATTATATAGGTAGAGACAATCAAGTCTTATGGTTGACCTGGAGACGAACTCAAATGTGGGATTCAAGCTATGCACAAATTGCCTAAATCCTACATATTCCACTATCCTGAAAGGCAATTCATGCAATACAATCATTCTAACCAGATCCCAGTGGGCTTTCTCCGGGTCATACTTCCAATTTTCTGACTTAATTGGATTAGACTGTGCAATAGCTGTGAAAAACTCGTTGACCTTAGCTCTTTGTTCGCAAACCAGCAAATGCCTAATGCAGTGACTTGTGCCAGCTTCTCTTGTAGCCACAAATACTTTCTTACAATGTTTACATTCGGCTTCCTTGAGTTTGTTACCTTCATACACCGGATCAAAATCATTCCAAATTTCAGATTTCAGTTTCCTTCTTTTTGATCTACGTGAAAGGCCTACATAATTTGATAGAAACAAATAATACATGATCAGTTGTAAATATTGTAACAGATGAAGGCTCTACATCTAACATACGAAGGAATCAGCTAGTGGACTTACAAGATGCAGACGGTACTGGCAGCGAGGGTCGTTTGACTCCTATTAACCTTGGTGATGATTGAGATAAGATTATATTTACCCCTAGGGATCCCACTAAAGAGACAAGTGGTGACCTCAACCTTTTCTTTGGTGGTACGTTTGGAGATCTTCTCTTTTGTCCTGAATGTTTCAGTATAATTGCGCAGCTGATTAGAGATGCAAAAAGGAACATGTATAGATAATTGCTTGGTCCAGAAAAGCTATTGTGGCAAAACATTCATATACTCAAATAACAACACCACATCCTTCAAGTACTCAGCTAATATAGCAATATAAGCAATTTAAGAACAAGTAATAGCAAGCAACCTACTGGTCTATTACAATTATACTACAAAAAGCAATAGGAGATTGTGCAGAAAAGTAAACACAGTCAACTGTCCAATTACATACAGAAGAATAAAATATCAGTTCTGAAAGGGCATGGCGCCTCCATGTGTGGTTTTGGTAATTAATGACAATCCCCATGGACTAATGGTTGCATCGAGTTGTACTTGTAGGGTTTGTCCATAGACCATGCTTGAACTCCATATGTTGGATTCAAGGGTTTGTCCATAGACCATGCTTGAACTCCATATGTTGGATTCAAGGTTATTGATGTCATGAATGTATTGATATAATGAAGTTTTGGGAATCAAGATCATCGAGGTTATGGATATATATACTTGATATGATCAAGAAGAAGAGTATGTGATGACCAAGTTGTTATTCGAGAAGTTATCCGATGATTGGTCATGTGTAAGTTGAGCATATTGCAAGTATGTCTTGAAGAAAAGGATTATGTGACATTCATGGTTTTCTTCAAGACATCATCTATTGAAAAGAGAAGAAAAGATACAAGGTTGATCAAGATTGATCAACACACCAAGCTCCAAGATGTACCAAGTGGGATAATGTATCTCTTGGTATGGTAAGAAATTGTCCATATAGCTTTGTCAACTAACCCATTACATGTGTGTGGCATTTCTATGTGTGGTTAGGTATCTTTATATTGGTGTGCATCAAATGAAGATTTCATATAGCCCATGGGGATGACGTCAAGTGGTGATTGTCACCAACCTTGAGATGTGCAAGTTCAAGAGAAGTATCTCGAAGATATCATATGCTTGAAGCTTGCCACCCATTTGGAGATAATGGTCATGTGAGCCCATGGGGATGACGTCAAGTGGTGATTGTCACCAACCTTGAGATGTGCAAGTTCAAGAGAAGTATCTCGAAGATATCATATGCTTGAAGCTTGCCACCCATTTGGAGATAATGGTCATGTGAAGATATGCCGATAAGAGGCTCTCCCATAGTGGTGTATGGGGGAAAAATATGTGGATCTTCACCAAGCGAAGCGCAATCAAGAAAGGTGGTCCACCTGAAGAGATCAAGATCGTCATCATCTAGCTCAAGTGGAATGCGCAAGGCAAAGGTATGATAGGGTTTCTATTTTACCGGTCTCGTGGTTCTAGTTGGGAGACCGGGTTATAGGATAGATACCGCACTATCAAGAGGGGCTCTCGATTGAGTGTCGGGGGGCTGCCCCCAAGTAGGGCAAAGAGATGGTGTAAAGGGCTGAAAAGAGTGGGCCGGATCAAGGTCAAGCCGGATCTCTTGGGCCGGATCCCTTGGACCGGATCACTTGGGCCGGATAACTTGGGAGAGTCAGTTAGCTCTCAATCATGCTAGAGTGCAGGGAGAGACCGAAGGGGATCCGGCAAAGGCTCGCCGGATCAGAGGAAGGAGTTCCGGCTTAACTTAGCCGGGTTGGTCAGGAAGGATCCGTCATAAGGTGATGTCAGATAATGCACAAAGGCCGAGTAATGTCAGTAAGTTCACGGGTCCTGCAGGCCTCCTGCCCAAGGTTCAGAAGACAGCCAGGTCGAGCCACGGGTTTTCTGGGTCGCTAGGCCCTAGGCGCTGACTTGGCTAATTAGGGAAAGGGTAGTGGCCTAGGCTCCGGTGGGCTACGATGGCTTAAGCTCAAGACCTGCCGTTGGACTGACAATGAGCTGGACTGAGTGACAGTAGCCAAGGCTTGTCCTGTTCCTTTTGTCCATGCCATTATCATCTCCGGCCAGGGGCATGATGGTAATCCGGTTGGTGTATAAATAGACCAGCACATCCTCCAGGGAGGAGGGAGACGACGAGGATGGAGAAGAAGCCTCATTTCCCCCTTGCTCCATCTTCCTCCTAGAGTTCTCACCATTGTTGCTTCATACAGCTCAAGGAGCACTTTGTACTTGTCATCATTGAGATATAAAGAGAGTAGGCTAGTGCTGCAGTAGGGGTGTTACCTCCACAAGAGGGCCCCGAAGCAGGGTACATCTTGGTGTGCTTTGGTTGTTCTTGGTTTTGCTCGTTCTTGCTTGTTCTTGCGTGTTCTTCGTGGTTCTTCATGCGTGCTTCTTGAGCGCACACCCTCCCCGGATCCCCCAACGTCCTAGCGAGCCCCCAACTTAAGCCATCCTATGGCATCTGCCGTGACACCACCACGACAGTTGGCGCCCACCGTGGGGCAGCAGTGGCGTTGGCTGGGGTTTCCATCCGGACGGGTTCCGTCACCAGCTCCGGCGTGCGTGTGCTGTCAGGGCTCGTCTGCAACTACGGCGGGTTCACCTTCATCAGCGACAACGCCGGCTGCTTCGCGGGAGGCCACTCCCTGTGGATGGATGCTTCATCCAGTTCGGCAGCTTCCTCACCTACGTCACCACCGAGCTTGTCCGCGAGTACCCGGCGCAGGTGCTCGTGGCCGAGGACCCTCCTTCTTTCCGCGCAGCTCTCGGACGGCGTAGCGCTCGCCCCGGGAGTAGCGTGGAGGTGATGATGACCGGACCAAGTGCTGGAGCAGGCAAAGGATGCCGGCAATAGCATGCCCGAGGACTGGTCACGCCAACCGATCTGGTTGACAAGCCGACTCGGACGGCGAAGTTCCCAAAGGAGAAACCGATCCGGTTGGCCCACTTGGCATGTCAAGTAGGGAGGCTCCCTTAGAGGATGTCCTGGAAAAGTTAGCTCGGCCAGTGGCACCTGGGGCAAACGTAGAGCTTACTATAGCTCAGTTAGAGGCAGAGCGCCTGAGGTTGCAAAGAGAAGCCCGGTTAGTGGTAGAGTCTAGGCAAGCATTTGATAGAGACATGAGAGTATAATGCTGCCAATGGTATCACCGATGGTTTCACTCCGGTAGTGCCTCACCCACGCAAGAGAGCAGATTTGCGTAACAGGGGTAAGGACCTCAATGACGAGTTAGCTAGAGCCGCAAGATCGAGCTCGAGTAAGGCTACTAGTCATAGATCGGGTACAGGCAAGCCGGTGTATAGCTCCCCGGCCAAGAATCTTAGGGCTGCAGCGGCAGCGCGAGCCGAGTTGACCACATTAACCGGGGATGCTTGGCGCAAGCAGGCAGAGAGGGTCAATGAGCTGGTTGATGTGTGTAACCGGCAGAATGAGGCTTACCGGAAAGCTAATCCGGACGCTGGTGGTTCTCGGGTAGTAGTGTCGGCTAAGGCTGTTAGCCAGAAATCCAAGGGGCAAGCGTCATCCCGCATGTCGGAGTTGACCGGGCCCAAAGCGTGAATTCGGGCAAGAGCAAACAGCTGCAGGCCTATGATGCTGAGTATGCCGGCAAGCAGCTAGCTGCTCAAGGAAGAGGTGGCCAGAGCAGAAACAATGGCGGTCAAGGCAATCCGGGAGCCGGAAGGGGTAATTCGGCTGGCCGAGGTCAACCACCTCGTCCTCCTGGGCAGAATCAACCCCGGCAGGAGCAGCAAGTAATGGTGCAAGCGCAGCAGCAAGGTGGTGGCCAGGCGGGCTACCGCTATGATGATGGTAATTCGGCTATGGCGCGAGCCGGATACCAAACGTATGATAATGCACTTGCATCCAGACTGGGACCTCGGACATTGGATCCGATGATCAGCGTCTCAAGTTGGATAGGATTTACCAGTCCGAGAAGCTGGAAGAGCAAGGCCCACCAGGTCCTCCATGCTTTGGGCCTCGGATCATGAACGAGCCGAACGTGCCGTTGTTTCAGCTTGGCCGAATCACAAAGCCGTATAACGGCAGCACTAAGCCAGGATTGGCTGATAGACTATGTATCCTCGGTGCACATTGCGGGGGGCAATCGCCGATGGGCGGTCCGGTATCTCCCGCATATGTTGGAAGGGCCAGCCCGGATTTGGCTGAATAACTTACCAGAGGGTAGTATCAACTCTTGGATGGACTTGGAGCAGGCGTTTTACAGCAACTTCTCCAGCACTTACAAGAGGCCAAACCGACCTCAGCTCTTGTCTGCGTGCAGGCAGGAAGAGCGGGAGACAGACCGAGAATTTTTGACTCGGTGGAGCAACATTCGCAATTCTTGTGAAGGTGTCGTGGAGGAGCAGGCCATTTCTTGGTTTGCGCAGGGTTGCCGACATGGCACCCCGCTTTGGCAGAAGCTCCAGAGGGATATGCCAAAGACCCTGGCGGAAATGATCCGGATAGCAGATACATATGCTCTTGGCGATCCGACGCAGCCAGCGTTGGATGCGGTGGGAACAAGCAGGAGGCAACCGGTCAACAACCGAACAGGACCATTGAGGCCCAGTGACCGACATGAGTTCGGTTATAAGAGGAGAGATCCGGATTATAGATACGGTTCAGATCAGGTTGCTGCAGTAAATATGGATCATCCTGAGCAGGAGATAGCCAGAGACCAAAAAATGAGGGTCCAGCTTGGAGGCCGAATCAAGGTGCCTGGGCAAAGAAAGTGTGGGATGGACCGAGTCCACCTCTAACTTTTGAGGCAATGATAGATGGGCCTTGCCGTTATCACACAACAGACCCACGCAAGCCGGCCAATCATTCAACTCGGAATTGTAGCTGGCATCATCGCATCCAGGCGGAAGGTCAGAGAGGGCCACCTCAGAGAGGTGCTCCTAGACCGAATTTCAGGCCAATACGCCTTTATCCGGAGCCAATGCAACCCCGGTGAACGCAGGAGCTCCAAGGCCGGCAGCCACAAAGCCGGTTAACCTGGTAAATATGGGAGGCAACAACAACAATGCTGGTCCGAGTCGGCAAGGTGGATACCCCGGAAATGATTACAAGGAGGCTCATCAAAGTTATGTGGTTTTTGTGACCGAGCCAACTGACAAGAAAAGTCAGCTGCGAAGGGCGAAGGAGGTGAATGCAGTCACACCAGCAGTCCCAAAATACCTGAACTGGTCCGAGCAGGAGATCACTTGGAGCAGGGCTGATAATCCCAGGGTTATGCCAAGCCCAGGAAACTATGCACTGGTGGTGGATCCGACTTTGGTTGGACCCAAGATTAATGTGAGATTCACCGAGTCTTGATTGACAATGGCAGTGCTATAAACATCATGTATCGGGACACAATGGTCAAGTTGGGTTATTCGCCGAATCAGTTGCAGCAGAGCAGTTGTACCTTCCATGGTATAGTACCCGGGTCTTGTTCCCCAATGGGTAAGATCTGGGTAGATGTGCTGTTTGGTACCAAGGACAATCACAGACTTGAGAGTCTCGAATTCGAGGTGGTAGACTTGGAGAGCCCATACCATGCTCTGCTCGGCAGGCCGGCATTAGCCAAGTTCATGATATCCACTCATGTGGCCTACCTCAAGATGAAGATGCCTGGCCCGAATGGTATCATCACCGTTGCGGGAGATTACAAGAAGGCCATACAGTGTGCCACGGTTGGTTCCACCTTAGCCGAGTCGTTGGTGATCCAAGCTGAGAAGAGCAAGATGCATGAAGTAGTGGCGATGGCGAAGTCAGCTCAGCTCGGCGTGCTGGCTATGACCAATCCGGATGCAGGTGCAACATTTGAGGTGCCCAAGGAGACAAAGAAGATCCCCATTGACCCGGAGAATCCGGAGCGCATGGCCATCATTGGTGCCGGATTGGGCGAGAAATAGGAAAGCGCGCTCTGTCACTTCCTCCGTGAGAATCGGGATATCTTTGCATGGTCGGCTAAGGACCTGCCTGGTGTTCCGAGGGAGTTGGCAGAGCACTCTTTATTTGTCAGGCCGGATGTGAAGCCGGTGAGGCAACCGACTCGGCGTCTTTCAGACGATCGAAGAAAAGTGGTGCTTGATGAGCTGGCTAAGCTACTTGCAGCCGGATTCATTATGGAGGTGTTGCATCCAGACTGGATATCCAATCCGGTTCTGGTAGAGAAGAAGAAGGACGAACCAGCGGTGATCAAGGTGTGGCGCATGTGCATCGACTTCACCAACCTGAACAAGGCGTGCCCGAAGGATCCCTTTCCTTTACCTCGGATTGATCAAGTGATCGATTCTACTGCTGGGTGTGAGTTGTTGTCTTTTATTGATGCGTACTCTGGTTTTCACCAGATACCACTGAACCCCAAAGATCAAATAAAGACTGCTTTTATTACCCCGTATGGGGCGTATTGCTATCGTGTCATGTGTTTCGGTTTGAGAAATGCCGGTGCAACTTATCAGAGATGTATGCAGAAATGCTTACACTCTCAAATGGGCAAAAATGTGCAAGTGTATGTCGATGATATCGTCATCAAAACTAAAGAAAAACGCACTCTCCTCGAGGATCTCGAGGAAACATTTGTGAACTTGAGAAAGTATCGGTTAAAATTGAATCCGGATAAATGCACCTTTGGTGTCCCGGCTGGAAAGTTGCTCGGTTTCCTTGTATCGAGCCGAGGTATTGAGGTGAATCCGGCTAAGATCCGAGCCATAGAAAACATGAAATTGCCTAAATGTCTAAAAGATGTGCAAAAGTTCACCGGGTGTCTAGCCTCGTTGAGTCGGTTTGTGAGTCGGCTAGGAGAAAAAGCCTTGCCCTTGTATCAGTTGATGAAAAAGAGCACCGGGTTCACATGGACCCCGCAGGCAGACTCGGCTTTCAATGAATTAAAAAAGATGTTGTCCACTGCACCAATTTTGGCATCACCTTTGCCGAATGAGCCAATGCTACTTTACATTGCGGCCACTAACCGGGTCGTAAGTGTGGTGATAGTGGTAGAGCGAGAAGAGGAGGGTAAATCCGTGCAGAGACCGGTGTACTATTTAAGCGAGGTGATCTCAACCTCAAAGCAGAATTATCCTCACTACCAGAAGATGACATATGGTGTATACCTGGCGGCCAAGAAGTTGAAACATTACTTCCAGGAGCACCCGATCACCGTAGTATGCGAAGCTCCAATCTCGGAGATCATTGGGTGCAAAGATGCGACTGGCCGAGTTGCCAAATGGGCAATAGAAGTGTCTCCTTACACCCCGCATTATGAGAGAAGAGATGCTATCAAGTCTCAGGCTTTACCGGATTTCCTTTGTGACTGGGCCGAGATGCAGTATGAGCCACCCAAGCCGGATTACAATTACTGGAAGTTGCACTTTGATGGCTCCAAAACCAAAATCGGACTAGGTGCTGGGATAGTACTCACATCACCGAAGCAAGATCAGTTGCGATATGTGTTGCAGATTCATTTCTCAGCATCAAACAATGTGGCCGAATATGAGGCACTGATCCATGGGCTTAATGTGGCTAAGGACATCGGCATCCGCCGGATAGAATGTTTTGGTGATTCAGATTTAGTGGTGCAGCAGTCTTCTGGAAATTGGGATGCCTTGATGCCAATATGGCACTATATCGGTTTCATGTCCAGAAAATTTCAGGATTTTTTGAAGGCTGCGAGTACAAGCACATACCTCGGCTGGAGAACGAAGCTGCTGATATCCTGTCAAAGCTCGGGTCGTCTAGGGATGCAATCCCACCCGGGATATCCTTGAATCACCTAAGGATCCCTTCAATCAAGCCTTCGCCTGATTCCGAGTCAATTTTTATCCCAAAGCAAGAATCTGAAGCTGTTCCTATGAATGTTGATGTCGGGTACATTTGGGAAGACCCGGGGACTGCATGGCGAGACTCGGGGACTGCGCACCGAGACTCGGGGAATGATAACCAATCTTAGGGAAGAGGGAAGAGAGGAAGATGGTGCTAACCGAATCTTAGGGAATGGACAGAGACTGATAGAAGAAATAATGGCGGCCGAACCAGTGGAAATAGATGAGCACTTATTCCCTTTGCATCCAGTACCGGAGTGGGCTGAAGAAATCATGAAGTTCATGTCGGAGGGGAGTTTGCCGAATGATGAAACCGAAGCTAGGCGAGTGCAGAGGAGGTCCAAGGGTTACACCATCATAACAAGGAGTTATACAAAAGGAGTGCAACCGAGGTGCTACAGCGTTGCGTGGAGCCAGCCGAGGGCAAGGAGATGCTCCTGGAGATACATCAAGGAGAATGTGGGCATCATTGCAGTACAAGAGCCCTGGTGGCTAAAGTATTCCGGCATGGGTTTTACTGGCCCACTGCTCATGCAGATGCAGAGGACATAGTCCGAAAATGTGAAGGATGCCAAAGGTTTGCCAAGCAGACACACCTACCCGCATCGGCGCTCAAAACAATTCCTATCACTTGGCCATTTGCTGTGTGGTGTTTGGATATGGTGGGAGAATTCAAGCCGGCTAGAGGTAACATGACACATATGCTGGTGATGGTGGATAAGTTCACCAAGTGGATAGAGGTGAAACCAATCCGGAAAGTGGATGGTCATTCGGCTGTAACTTTCCTGAAAGAAATCATTTTGAGATACGGTTACCCCCATAGCATCATCTCGGATAATGGCACGAACTTTGCTGTGGGAGAGTTTGCCCGATTCTGCATGGATAAGGGGATCCGGTTAGACATAGCCTCAGTGGCACACCCAGAGTCCAATGGACAGGTGGAAAGATCAAATGCTTTGGTATTAGCTGGGATAAAAGCCGGTTAATGAACCTCTGGTAAAGACTCCGGGGTGCTGGATAGATGAGATACCATCAGTACTATGGGGTCTAAGGACCACGCCGAATCGGTCAACTGGCTATACGCCATTTTTTCTGGTATATGGGGCAGAAGCAGTGCTACCCACTGACATAGAATATGATGCACCAAGGGTGACAATGTATACCGAAACCGAGGCAAAAGAGGCCCGGGAAGATGCAGTGGATCTGCTAGAGGAAGCAAGAGAATTGGCCCTATCTCGGACAGTAGTATACCAGCAGTCTCCGACGTTATCATAGTCGGAAATCAGCCCTCGAGTGTTTCATGAGGGAGATCTAGTACTAAGGCTGGTGCAGCGCAGCAAAGGCCGACACAAGTTATCACCTCCATGGGAGGGACCATTCATTGTGAGCAAGGCTATGCACAATGACTCGTACTACCTTGTAGATGCACAGGAACCAAGGAAGGATGGCCTGGACAGACCCGGAGAAGAAACCAAGCGACCCTGGAATGTAGCTCTGCTTCGACCCTTTTACTCTTAAGGGGCGCAATGTATGTATCTCAGTTTATCATAAATGAAATTTCGGCAATCCGAGTCTGGACTCGGGGACTGCCTCGTCCTTATGCATGTGTTTTTTATTACTGTTTTGTCCATACCGTTCATGTGTCGGATTGCTTTGAACCTCGTCCCAAAATTCAAGTAATGTATGCTGTGTTGTTGATCTCGTGACTCGACTGACAAACACCAAAATGGTAGTCAAGAGCAGAGGTTGGGGAATATGGGAAACATGAAAATGGACTCGGGGACTCGGTCCAAAACCGATTCGGCACATGTCGTTTACTAACCCTAAACCACAACTCGCATGTTGCAAGTATTGTATGCTATGATTCCTATCTTGTGACTCGACTGTCAACACCTAAAAGGTAGACAAGAGCAAAGATTCGGCAAAAATAGTGAATAAGAAAACAGACTCGGGGACTCGGTTTAAGATGATCCAACATAAACCTAGTCCGGATCACATTAAGCAAAATAAAAGTAGTCTCGGAAGAACTTAAATTGTATATTACATCTGCTCCCGGCATACCGGGGATTTAATGTTTTTCATTAAGATAATTCAGGAAGAAGGAGCCTCGGTTGCAGCAGACTCGGTTGCAGGGATGGACTCGGATGTTGGAGGAACCTCGGTTGAAAGAAACCCTCACTTGCAGGAATGACCTTGGACGGAGAGCTTGAAGGCTTGGCAGACTCGGAAGAATCCGGATCAACTGAAGTCTTGGCGGTCTTGACTAAAACTTGTTCGGCAGTTTCAACCAAGTCAGTGGCTGGCGTCTTGGAAGTCTTGGCCGAGATTGTTCGCCAGTCTTGGCTGAGTCGGAAGCTGGCACCTTGGTGGACTTGGTACGAGGTTGTTCGGCAGAGTTAGCCGAATCACCAGACTCGCCCTCAGACTCGGCGTATTCGTCAAGGGAGGCATCGTCCGATTCCTCTTCTTCAGTTTCTTCCCCATCCGAGTAGACCGGAGCGTCAGATCAAGATGCTTTGTGTTTGCAAATTCGGCCATAAAGTTGGCAGCTTCTTCGCGGATCTTGATCCGGTTCGGATCTGAAGCCCATGAAGAACCCTCGCGAAGTGAGCGCACTTTGTTGAGCTCAATCAGCTCATACCAAGACATAATAAATAGCAAAGTTGCGTCAGCACCAGCGCGGGCGGACGAAGATCTCCACTGCTTTAACCGGGTCTTCGCCTGATCCAGGGCTTTGATTAGCTCGTCCGCAGACCGGACTTGCCGGCTTCAGGAAACAAGACTCGGTGAGCTTTGAGACTTGCATTGAACAGATCAATGTGGGACTCCTTCAAAGGAGCAATCCGAGCTTTAAGTGCAGTAATGTGATCTTCGATATCCCACGTCTCTGGTAGGGGAGCCCCAGTTAACTTAGCTCTCTCAGCTCGGGCATCTCTCACAACTTTGGCGACTTGAAGCCGGATGCTGGTAAACTCTCCTACATATAGATAAGCTAACACCGAATTAAACGAGAGGGAACACGAAATTATGAGTCGGATAAGAGCAGAGGAGAAAGGGGAGATTCGGCAAACTTACGGTCCATGTCTTCATTAAGGCTAGAAAGATCAGCCAGCCATTTCGCGCTGACCACCTTGTGAGCAGCCAAATCATCTTTCGCTGCTTTAGCTTCGGCTTCAGCCATTCGGTCAGCTTCAGCCCGTCTTTCAAAGTGTCTCGCTCCTTCTGGATTGAATCTTTCTCACTCTGCAGCATATCCCGGTCTTTCTTGAGCTTGGCCTTCACTTTTCCAACCCGTTCAAGCTCCCGCGGGATCCGAGTCACTTCTGACTTTTCCTTCGCTAAAGCGCGCTTGTGCTCCTGATCTTTCTTTTTCATCTCCACACCTTGCGCCTCGAAGGAAGTTTGGAGGGCCTGGTGTTGCAGGACTAGCTGCTTAAAGATCCGGCTGCGAGCAGTCATGGTTTCCTGAAAGAAAAAGGGTTAACGGCGTAAAAAGAGTCTCGGGGACTGGCACCCGAGACTATTAAAAAACTAGCAAGATGGAGCCAAAACGAATCTCGGGGACTGGAGGCCCGAGATTGAAAAAAAAGAAGTTGACCGACTCAATTGAAAAAGAGACTCGGGGACTGGGAGTCCCACGATTTTTTCGGCTAAAACAAGATTCATGATCAAGTTTTTTAGAGATTCAAGCCGAATGACTTTCTTACTCGAATGAGTATCAGTCGTTCGACCCGAATCTCGGGGACTGGGAATAGTACAGATTGATCATGATAAAAGCAGGATTCGGCAAAGTTACCTCGAGGACCCGGTTAGCTTCAACGATCGAGGCCCGCACAGAATGTAGAGATTGAAACATCCGGCTAGGGCCAGCCGGATGTGGCGACGCTGAAGTAGAGGAGCCTTCGGCAAGGTCCTCAGCATTCCAAGCTTTAACAAATTCCTCTGTGGAGCCGAGGTTGTCGCCACTCGGAGTGCGGAGATTCGGCAGGACCTGGCCACTAAGTCGGGCGTGAGTAATTGCCTCAGAGAGTTGATCATGCACCCGAGTCACTGATGGAGTGGCGAAAACCTGCTTGCTAGCAACTACCTGCTTATCCGAGGTGGTTGGAGTGGTGCCAAAGGCGGCCTGAGTCGGCTTAGGTAGAACCGATGCGCCCGGGGTCTCGGCTGGATCTGGCTGTCTCGGTTGGTTCTGGGCTTGTTGTGGTGATTTAAGTACTTCCTGTTGCTGCTTCTGCTGCTTCTCGAAAGTTTGTTGCTGTTGCTTTTTCTTTTGCTGCTCTTGATTCAGCAGAGCTTGAGCCTTGGGAGTAGGGCGAGGATCTGGCTTAGGCAAAGACTTAGCCGAAGTCTTAGTTTTTTCCTTCTCCAACTCCTTCAGAGGGCATGGCCAAGCTGAATCTCGGGTAGGAGCTGAGATTTCCTCGTCCTCTAGGACAGTAACCGACTCTGGAAGGAGAGTCAGCGGAGAAGTCTTGGCAGTTGTGGCACGCGTGGGAGAGGTGACAGCCCTTTCAGGAGACTGGTTCTCCATGGCCGTATCCAGTGGGGGACTGGGAGAAAGAATGGATGAATGAGTTTGCTCGGTGACGACGACGTCACTACATAAAATAAAGTAAAACAGTTAACTCGGATAAAGATGACTCAGATAATAGAGGAAGAAAGCAAATGAAGTTAGCATTACCCCTTGGTGGTAGGCATGGGCTTGAGCCGATTCGGCTTAAAGGCAACTTTCTTCATTCTCTTGGCTTGAGGGGCATCTGATCCGGACGCGTCATCGCGTTTCCGAGATGTCCCTTGAGCATCCTGTTTGGCTGGAACACGAGGTGGTGACCATGAAATCGGAATAGCATCAATGGGATTTAGGATCCAGCAATCATCATCTTCATCATCGGAAATGTTTTAAATAGTCGGTTGCTTACCCTTGCGGATGGGCTTGGCGTGCGGAATCGGCAAATAATCGTCCGTATCTACATCCTCTTCGCCCTCGCGCAGCGGGCTGCGATCCGGTCCCCACACTTTGGTGGAGAGATCTCCATCTTCGGTGATTTGGCGGTCGAACAGCTGCAGAGGAGTCAAGGAAGGTCTGGATTAGTCCGATGGTATTTTGATGAAGTATGGATTAATTCGGAGAATGGTGAACTAACCTGTGGTGGAAGTGCATCTCGGTGGAACGGCTCCACACCTCACCTCCACTTGTCCGACATCTCGGTGTAGGCAATGGCGTTTACCCGTCTCTTGACGGAAACTCTGGTGAGATCATATTTGCTGATCCGGGTAGGATCTAGCAGACCACTCATGTGGCAAATCTTGTGCTTACGTTGCTGAAGAGGACTGACCCGGCGACAGACGAAGGCCCGAAGGAGATCGTCCAAGAGCAGGCCCTTCTCCAGAAAATCTTCCAGAGTTTGATGTATGGTTTGAAGCTCCGCAAGAGTGTCAGCCGGATCGTATCTGAAGTTTAATTCGGCTGTGGGGGGCTCGATCCTGAACTCGGGCAAGTTGAGAGCATCATGGCCTTCAACGCTCTTCACGTAGAAGTAGGACCTTTGCCATTTCTTGCAAATATCCAGGCCAGTGATCCGGGAAAGATGGAGCCCGTCCTCGGAGTAATGCTAGCCGTACCACAAGCGGTCATCACCTTCGGGTCACTGCCCGGGATAGTCTATTTCCGGAGGTGGAAGTACTTCGCCCAGGTTTGGACAGTCGGCCAGAGACCGAGATATCCCTCGGTAAAGGCGGTAAAAGCCGAGAGGGAGACAAAGGCGTTAGCCGGAAGGTGGTGAGGCTGCAGGCCGAAGAAGTCTAGAAAAGCCCGGAGGAAGTCACTCGCTGGGAGTCCGAATCCGTGCTCGAAGTGCGCTAGAAATACAACGCGTTCACCGGTTGGGTGACCGGTTCGAGTTCCTTCCCCGGTTTTCGGCATATAACTTTGGGTGTTATACGCCGGGTGCTCAACAGCCATTCCAGGTCGTCTTTTGTAACATCGGAACCCTCCCAACTGCCAGGGGGCAGCTTGGGCATATCCGAATCAGTCCTGAAAGAAATCGGAGATAGCCGAGTTAGGAGATTCGGAATCTCTAAGTCCAGAAGAAATCGGATAATGGTGTAACCGAATCAGGTGTAAAGCGATTCGGTAGAAGCTATCCCAGATAAAGTTGTCTAGTCAATACGGAAAAGTAATTCGGCTAGTAGAAACACCTTTTCGTGAGAATCTATGGTTACGCAAGATCTACCGCAGCAGTAAATAGAGAGGAAATCCCGAGTAAAAAATATGGTGGAACTGCTCAAGCGGTGCCAAGCCAAACTAGGGCAATCTAGTGCAAAACCTGGAAAGGAGATCTAGGGAATGCACTAAGGCATGATAATGGACTCGTACGCGAGTGAATCTACAAGAAACAGACGCAAGTTCCCAGCGGGACATGAACTTGCTCGAGGTCGCCATGGCCGGAAGAAAAGGAACTTACGGTTATGATGCGGTGAGGAAGAAGCTCGGTGAAGAAACGGCGGTGCAGGGCATGGTGCGCGGCTCCGGCGAGTTTTCTCTGGCGTTGTCGAGGTCTCTGGCGTGGCGAAGTCGCAAAGGCGAGATCGCAGCGGCGTCAATGGCATGGATGGAGTTCTTGGAGTGGGAAGTGCGGGGAAGAAGAAGAGGAAACCCGCACCCCTATTTATATCCGCTTGCAGATAACTGGCGCACTACCGCGCAGTTTTCGGAGCGTGTCCAGATCAAATGTGGCCAGAAACTCTGTGGTCGTAATTGTGGTCGTGCTTTTAAGCACAAGGAGGGTTGCGGAATTGGAAGCGGTCGCGCCGGATCGGGTGCGCCGGTCAACGAAGAAACCGAGGAGGCGGGGTCATTTAGTCAAATGCACTCAAGTACCTGGTGGATCCGGATAATGTGCTGTCAGTGGTATGTCAAATCAAAGACCCAGATTACGGGGCTTTGCGCAGAGATTCCCTGCCAGGTGTCCCGGGAAATCCTGAGACATGGTTGGGTAATATGGGATTCGGTTAATGGCATTTGTATTTAACCTGCTATGGCCCTTCAGCCAAGGCTGTAGGACCGCACCAGCTTCGGGGACTACTGTCGGGGGGCTGCCCCCGAGTAGGGCAAAGAGATGGTGTAAAGGGCTGAAAAGAGTTGGCCGGATCAAGGTCAAGCCGGATCTCTTGGGCCGGATCCCTTGGACCGGATCACTTAGACCGGATAACTTGGGAGAGTCAGTTAGCTCTCAATCATGCTAGAGTGCAGGGAGAGACCGAAGGGAATCCGGCAAAGGCTCGCCGGATCAGAGGAAGGAGTTTCGGCTTAACTTAGCCGGTTTGGTCAGGAAGGATCCGGCATAAGGTGATGTCGGATAATGTACAAAGGCCGAGTAATGTCAGTAAGTTCACGGGTCCTGCAGGCCTCCTGCCCAAGGTTCAGAAGACAGCCAGGTCGAGCCACGGGTTTTCCGGTCGCAAGGCCCTAGGCGATGACTTGGCTAATTCGGGAAAGGGCAGTGGCCTAGGCTCCGGTGGGCTACGATGGCTTAAGCTCAAAGAGGAAAAGATAGACCTGCCGTTGGACTGACAATGAGCTGGACTGAGTGACAGTAGCCAAGGCTTGTCCTGTTCCTCTTGTCCATGCCATTATCATCTCCGGCTAGGGGCATGATGGTAATCCGGTTGGTGTATAAATAGACCAGCACATCCTCCGGGGAGGAGGGAGGCGACGGAGGACGGAGAAGAAGCCTCATTTTCCCCCTTGCTCCATCTTCCTCCGAGAGTTCTCACCATTGTTGCTTCATACAGCTCAAGGAGCACTTTATACTTGTCATCATTGAGATATAAAGAGAGTAGGCTAGTGCTGCAGTAGGGGTGTTACCTCCACAAGAGGGCCCCGAAGCAGGGTACATCTTGGTGTGCTTTGGTTGTTCTTGGTTTTGCTCGTTCTTGCTTGTTCTTGCGTGTTCTTCGTGGTTCTTCATGCGTGCTTCTTGAGTGCGCACACCCTCCCCGGATCCCCCAACGTCCTAGCGAGCCCCCAACTTAGGCCATCCTATGGCATCTGCCGTGACACCACCACGACATTGAGTTTTAGCGTATCAATTGGAGAGAGCTCAAACCTTTGCATACTTGGCATACCATCTTTCTTGGTTCTTATTTGGCTTATCTCCTTATTGGTTTTTGGTGCTTGTCCGTGATTCATGACAAGCCCCAGTTCACCCAAAACGGATTTCGTATGAAAACCTTGTTACATTTTTGGTGTTGGAGGTTTTACCGGTTCTTATTTTATAGAGAGGTTTTACCTTTCTACATTTGGTTTTATCCTCCCATGTTAAACTATGATGTTTCTATGCATGATATTGTCATGCTCGTTAGTGTCGGCGTTTTTCTGCAGTTTTACATGGTCGGTAGTACCGAAAATAACCTGTGGTACTACCGGCGAAACGTGTTTTCGCTTCTGTTTTAAAGTGTTTTAAGCGGTAGTACCGGCCAAACCCCTGGTACTACCGGCCCAGCGCGTTTTTCTGGCCAACGGGCAGATTTTGACCCACCTACTTAAAAGGGTCTTCTTCTCCAATGAGACCCCAACTCTTGAGCTCGTTTTCCCCCACCATTGTTGACCTTTTGGAGCTTGCTTTCTCTCTATTCCTCCATGATTCTTGCCTCCAATTAGAGGGAAAATAGAGAGAGGAGATCTAGATCTATCATTCCACCAATCAATCTCTTCTCTAAGTGAGAGGAAGCTTTTGGATCTAAATCTTGGAGGGATTTGGTGTTCTTCCTTATTCTTCCTCTCGTCTCCCCCCACAAGCATTAGTTGCTTTTGGTAGGATTTGAGAGTGAAGGATTTTGAGCACTTCTTGTGTTCTTGCCCATTGCATCGGTTGCATCGGTTTGAGTTCTCCACGGTGATACGTGGAAATCGAAGTTGAGAAGCTTGTTACTCTTGGGTACTTGGGGTGCCCTAGAGCTTGTCCTCTTGGGTACTTGGAGTGCCCTAGACGGTCCTAGTTGATCTCGGAGTTTTGGTGGCTCGCGGGATTGTTCGAAGCCTCCAATTAAGTTGTGGAGACGCGCCCCAACCTTGTGATTCTTGTGGCTTTGGGAGCCACGGGAATTCGGTGAGAGCCTCCAATTAAGTTATGGAGTGTGCCTCATCCTTGTACGGGTTCGGTGACCACCCTTAAGTGTCCCATAGTGGTTCGTGGCACTCCGCATTGGTGGAGGCACGAAGGAGATTACGGTGTGCCATTTTACGGCTATTCGGGGATCACTTTGTGACTCCGCACCGCTCCAACGGAGACGTAGCTTCCATTGGGAAGTGAACTTCGGGATAAATCATCGTCTCCAAGTGCCTCGGTATTTCTATACTCGAGCTTCTTACTTATGCTATTTATTTTGTGATAGCCATCGATCTTGAAGTAATATATCTTGCTATCACATATTTGCTTATATTGTTTAACATAAGTTGTTGGTGCACATAGGTAAACCTAGCTTGTTTAGGTTTCGTGCTTGATAAATTAAACGCTAGTTTTATTCCGCATTTATTCAAGCCTAAACCACAAAGAATTTTAAATCGCCTATTCACCCCCCCCCCCCTCTAGGCGACATCCGTGTCCTTTCAATTGGTATCAGAGCAGGTTCTCTCCTTATTAGGCTTCACCGCCTATAGAGTAAAGATGTCGTCTAGCGGACTAGTGCACAATGCTTCTTTTATATTAGATGGCACAAATTATGATGTTTGGAAAATTCGCATGCTTGATATTATTCGGGTCATGGACCCATACATGGAGCGAATTCTAGATAGGGGCTATTCTCCTCCAAGGAATCCCAAAAGGCTATCTTTAATGGATGAGAATAATTCCTATCTAGATGCTCAAGCTTCTAACATGATTTTCAATGCTTTGAGCGATGTAGTTATTATGTCGGTCTCTCCTTTTTGGAATGCTCATGAGCTTTGGACCAAACTTCAAGATAAATATGATGTGTCCAAGAATTGTGGAGATGATTGTTGTCCCTCCACTGTAACATCCCAAAAATTAGTAATCAATATTATTATTCCAAAAATGAGAGCCAACAAAAACTTTTGTTGTTTATTGTATGTTAATTGCTTCTTGTTACTTGAGTTGTTGTTCTTGCTGTTTGTGTGAGTGTTTGCTCTAGTGAACACTAGTAAGAAAGAAAGAAAACAAAATATAAAACTCAAAGCAAGAAAATAAAAGTGACAAGTTGTCACATAAAAATCTCCAAGTGACAAACTCAATTATTTTCAAACCAAAGTCAAGGAGATGTAATGTAAACACTCCCCATTTTGTTCCTACCACTTTCCCCTCTCAAATATTATTTTTGAACTAGTTTTAAAATTCTAAAACAAAACAAATTGAAATAAATCAAAAATGACATAAACAAAGTACTATGAAAGAAAATGTTGCCAAACATTTTATTTGGCAATGCCAATTTTTGTGGAGCTTCTACATGTTATGAGGAGGCCCCACAAATATTTGCAGAATTTTCTAAAATGTTTAAGTACCTCAATTAAATCCAGGAAAAGCTTCTGGATATTGAAATAAAACTGAAAAATAAAAGAAAAGAGGAAGGAGGGGGGGTTTTCTGCAAAATGGTCATCGACCTCAGCCCCGATGACCATCGCCGTGTCGCTTCACCGTCGTCGCCGTTTTCTTCGCCGCCAGGACCCCCCTGGCCGCGCTCTCCCTCGCCCCCGAGCCTCTGCACCTCTCTGCACCGCAGGGAAGAAAAACGGGCACCTCTCCCATCGCCTTAACGCCGATGTTCCCCGACGACCGCCGCGGATGCATTGGACGGCGCCGAGCCAATTGGCCCCCGTCTCTGCTCCCCGACACGCACCACTTCTCTAGATGATTCTAGAACCTTGCCGGACCCCGTTAAGCCCCAAGTCGCCACGAGCCTCTGCACCCTCGCCGGGTAATTGCAGAAATGGTCGCCGTGGACGCGCCCTGGCCGCCGCCGTAGACCCCGACCATCGTGGACCGCCCCGAGCCTTTAAAAGCACCCTGAGACCTCACTGGAACACCACACCTCTCCCTCGAGCTTTCCCTCGCCTCAATTTCGTCTGTGCACCGCCGGAGGGCAGTGCACTGCCGCACCCGACGCCGCCGTTGAGGTCGAGCACCACCACAACGCCACACCCTCCCATTCTTCCCTCTGACCCCTCTACGCTGTTGCCCAAGCTCACCGCACTCACCCAGGCTTCTTTTCCCTCTTTTTAGCGCACGGACGCGACCCCGAAGCTCCGCCGAAGTTGCTGCCCGACGCCGACGAAGAGCGCGACATCGCCGCCGTCGACAGAGACTTCCCCAGCAACTGCCGCTCGCACCATCGTCTTCCCCGAGCCGCCGCCGTCGATTCGCGTCATCGCCGCTTCCTCCCGAGCCCCTAGGTGAGGGATCCGTCCACCTCGCCGTCGCCGGCGCGGCAGCGCCGCTCGTTTTAGGTCGTCGCCGATGGCGACCTCCGTGAGCCGTTGGATCGAAGATCTACGGCCACGTACCGCTTCGTGTTAAGTTAGACTGCCATGTGGGTCCCACTGTCATAATTTTAATCTTTCCCTCGCGCGCGTACCGTTTCGCTGAGTCACTGACGGGTAGGACCCACCCGTCAGGGATTTCAACATTATCCACAACAGTGGATTTTTCTAATTTAAATTCTCTGCAATTCTCAGTACTGATGTCAACTTTGAAATTAAATATCTCGAGATTTAGGAATCCAATTAAATCAAACTCAACTGTTCTGGAAAGCTTATGAAATTGTTTAACCAACACAATTGGTCTCATGTCATTTAATTAAATATTTAAAAAGTATTATTAGAAACAGTACAGAAGGTTTAAAATCTAAACTTGTTTGTTTCTGATGCTCTGTGAGTCCAAATAATTCCAAACCAATTTTGTTAGCTTAGTACTGCCATGTATAAGCTTCCCAAATTTTGGTGGAATTATTTGTGCAGTAGTTATTGTTTGGTTTAAGATAGAAGTTTGAACACCCTTCTGGACCAAAATCTTTTTAGATAATTATTGGTTGATCCAATTGACTTAGAACCAATTTTGTTAGCTCACATATAGCCATGTTTAGTTACCCCTAAAAGGGTTTAATTTTTGGAGCAATATAATTTAAATGGTAGCTAAAACTTGATTATTAAGCTACTGGATTCAATCCAATGTGTAGGGAGTTTGGTAACTCCAAATGATCCAATTCAAATTGGGTTGTCTTCTACACATCAGTAGCTTTCTATAGAATTTTAGTTTGTATTTTTGTGACCAACAGAACTCAAGTTGTGGAATTAAACATGAATAACTAGTTCTGCCATAATTTAGAAGTAATTAAAAAGTGTTTAATTCAATTTATTTGAAAACCAAATTGTGTGGTTTGTGTGTGCAGTAGCTAATTGTGATGTTGATGGTTATGTTGAGATGATTGCTTGTATAGCTTAGTGATTGTTTGCATTGTTTGTTGTTAATTAGACGAGAACGTTGTCGGATATATCGAGGAAGGAGAGTTTGCTGAATTGAAGAACAAGAGCAAGATCACTTTGCCAAGCAAGGCAAGCTATTCTCTGAGCTTGCACTACAAACATATGCATCTACTTTCATAACATGTTTTACTCTCAAAGCAAGATTTATAAAACTCATTTCAAAAGTATATGGATATTATTTTGCCACCCTATGTAGTAGTTTATATAAAACTTTAGGATGGGAAAACAATGTTGTTTATTCAAAACTCCTTTGAAATGTCTTGTGAGTTTATGGAATGCCGAGATGTCGGTGTTGTGTTGGAAAAGTGGAAAATGGTGATGTTTATGAAAAATGCACAGTGTGTCCTTGTACTTACGTCAACCATCCGATACCCTGTGCGACCACATCCACCACATATGGGAAAAGGGCGTAGTCATATAATTTGCTCATATTAGTATGGGACTCCTCAACAACGAGGATGACCTCGTTCCATGAGGGGATGGTCATGGCGACCTACCCCCTGACCTGGGTCCTGGCATCTGAGGATGGGGGATTGAAGGGTTCGCTCGCCGGGCAGAACTACGAGTCCTCACACTTAGGTTTCCCGACGGGGAATCTGGACTGGGTGTTGATGGAAAGGATGATAATTTCGTAGCGGTAGGATCCTATACTAGCATGAGCAAAGGACAGGCTATGGTCGGCGGCTTACTTCGCATACACCTGTATGGCGAGACGTGGCGGACACGATGAGCTGCCGGATGGATGTGGGATAAAAGCGTGCTACCTCTGCAGAGGTTAAAACTATTCGAATAGCCGAGTCCTCGGATATGGACAGTTGGGAGACCCTACTTTGACCATGTGCAAGTTTTGGAAAAGCTTTTAAGTCAAAAAGAAATTGAAATGGTGATGTTGTGGCACAACTATACCAAATGAGTGGTAGGAGTTGTTGGAATAAATGGACTATGGTGAGCCATGGTCAGGAAAAGGAGGGTTTTTGAGAAAGATAAAATGGTGGTTTCTTTAAAAAGGATTATAAAACTCTTCTTACCTTTTTCAATAAAGATATAGAGATGTTTTAAAAAACAAAAGTTGTAAGTTAAAATAGAACTAGTGCATACTCATGTTGGGGTAGTTTGCGAGTACATTCAAATGTACTCATATTGGTTTCGTCCCTGGCTATTGTCCTAGCCAGACTACGAGGAGGAGCACTACGCCGAGCAGGAATATGGCGACTTCTACGCCAACTAAGGATCTCCACAAGTCAGCTGCCTGTCGGGTTGTCATCGTTAGAATATGATGTCTACTACGCCGTAGCTTCCGCTGATATATTGGTTTGGCCCATGAAGGCACCTATGTAAGAACTTGGTCTAAATGACCATTTATGTAAGACTTTTATTCGGTACTGTAATGGATGTAAACTTTGGTATCCAATTCGGATTATGTGCAACGACAGACTGATCACGGGATCGTTGTGTTAAGCATAATCGGGTATTTCGGACAGCTAGTCCGGGGTCCCCACAGACTTGGTATCAGAGCCATCCTGACTTTAGGAAACCTTAGTTAGCATGGTCGTTTGTCAAATGTTACAAAAGATGAATTTCTAAAAAGAAAGGAATGAAGTATTTTCGAAAATTGCTTATCTCCAATCCTCTTACTTATGCAAAATTTTACTCTCATTAAATTACATTTTCCTTGTATCCCTAAAATTTTGTACACCTCTCATTAAGTTAAAATTTGACTCACTTGTTGCCCTACTATATTAAAATTTTGATATACTTGTCACCTAACTAACTTAAAATTTTGCTTAAAAACTGTAGATGGCACTCCATTGGACCGAGTTCGTTCAGCTGGAGAAGGACAGCAAGCTGACGTTTGAGAGGGACTTGTTCGAGTTGACCAAGCTGTTAGGTCGCCCCGCTCCAGAGTTTGAGGGAGCTCAGATTGATGTTCACGGTGTCGGAAGGCTGAGCTGGCTCATCAGATCGTCAGTTCGCAGGAACATCAAGTCTCCCAATTCCAGGACGCTCATCTTCACCACCAAGGAGGCCACCTGGGTTGATGGTCTCTGTACTGCTACACAGAGGATGCTAGCCCGACTTTGTGAGGAGCACAAGGCGGAGTTAGTAGACTCCCGTTTCCGGTTCTACGGGAGGCGCAACTGTGATGGACACCCTACTCCTTCACCTTACCACCCGATGTTTGGGAGCTACATCATGGACATGGAGATCTTACTTCAGTGCACTCAGGATGATCTGTTGCGCACTAGGATTCAGCTCCACTTCGACCGCGAGTCGCTCGTTGAGCTTCGCGAGAACGAGATGAAGCTGATGGTGGAGAAGGTTGCTCTTCTCAGGAAGAGGGCCCAGCTGAGGAAGACTATCGTGAAGCTCCGCACGAAGGTGGCAGAGCAGGATGGACTGATTGAGGATCTAGAGCACCATACTGACGAGATGGAGGAGGAGGGCGAGGATCTCCGCAAGGAGAACGACGCTTTCCTCAGTGACGATGATGACTTCGTGGAGGAGATGGACTGTGAGGAGGAGGATGATGAGGAGGAGTTAGTTGACGAGGAGGAGGAGCCACTCGAGCCAGTTCTCGAGGACGAGGAGGAGGATCCCGAGGAGCCAGCCTACCAGTCAGATGCTGACGTGTTAGAGCTGGAGGTTCCACCTCAGTAGGCGAGTGACTTGATCACTACCGCAGGATTAGGTTGACCCCTATAGCTAGTCGAGTAGTAGTAGTGGTTCTTTTGGAAACCAGATGTTATGTATCCTAGATGTAAGTGATGTTGTAAGCTTGTTGTAAGCTTGATGTTGATGTGAACTCTTTGATGTGTTGTTTGTGAAATATAAGTATGTTTGTCTTGTTTAAATCTGTGTGAACTATTTTCATATAAATCTTAATTAATCAACCACTTGAGAGATCGTCTTTTCCCTTAGTCGAACTTTTCTTGCCTTGTCTCTTATACCCGGTGTGCTTCAGGATGCCACCCCGTCGCAGCAATGCGGAAGGATCAGGATCAGCACCACCACCACCGGACCCAACCCCCACCCAACTTCTCGCGCTTATCATGGAGGAGCGTGAAAATGCCCGGCAAGAGCGCCAAGCTCATCTCGCTGCCTTACAACAACTCGCAGCCGCTTATAACAACAACAACAACAACAACAACAATGGTGGTAACGGCAATGGCGATGGAAACCAGCGATCTACCTTGGGTGATTTTCAGAAGACCAACCCACCCACCTACTCCAAGGGACTTCACCCACTAGAAGCCGATGATTGGCTTCGCACCATCGACAACAATCTGGAAGTTGCTGCTGTGGGAGAGAATGAGAAAGTGCTGTATGCAACCCACTATCTCGCTGGACCTGCAAGAGCTTGGTGGGAGACTACCAAGACTCTCCAGCCAGCTGGTCATGTTATCAACTGGGCTGAGTTCCAGGAGAAGTTCCGCAAGAAGCACATTCCCTATGGACTCATTGAGAGGAAGAAGGATGAGTTCCGTAAGCTGAGGCAGGGAAGTAGAGATGTGGTCGGTTATCTTGAGGAGTTTACCGACTTATCTCGGTATGCTCCTGATGACACCGACAAAGAAGAGAAGAAGATGGAGCGTTTCATGAGTGGACTTCATGATGAACTGCAGTGTGCTCTGGTTATCCATGACTTCCGTGATCTGGAGTCACTTGTGGACAAAGCCATCCAGCTGGAGACCAAGCGCAAGTCTATGTATGAAGGTCGCAAGAGGAGGATGAATGCTCAGGAAGGTTCGAGCAGCCAGAAACCCGTATCTTTCAGCAGAACCCCAGGCCTGCTATCGTCCACCCCAAGTTCCACGCCCCAATTTCCCTAACCGCCCGAACAACTTCAACCGCCCCAATGACAATAACCGTCCCAGAGGAAACTTCAACAACTTCAACCCCAATGCCAATGTTGTCTGCTTTGAATGTGGCAACAAAGGTCACTACTCCAGAGAATGCCCCAATCCCAAGAAGCCTGTCCACGCCCCAATGCACCTGCACCGAACAATGGTCAAGGCCGCAATGGAAATGGTAATGGCAAGAATGCCGCACCCCGCGGGAATGTTGCTGTTGTCAGAGGCCGTCTGCACCACATCAATGCTGAAGAGGCTGAAGAAGCGCCAGATGTTGTGCTGGGTACGTTTCTTGTCAACTCAGTACCTGCAACTGTTCTGTTTGATTCTGGTGCTACCCATTCGTTTATTACCAAAGAGTTTGTTTCTAAGGGAGGTTTAGTCGGGAGTCTTTTACCCAAACCAATGTTGGTACAAACCCCAGGACTGTTAGCCAAAACCAACCAGATGTGTTCCGAAACCCCCATAGAAATTGGAGGAGGAAGGTTTGCAGCCGACCTAATTATCTTAGGAAACCAAGGCATAGATGTTATTCTTGGAATGGATTGGTTAGCCAAGTACCACGGTCGTATTGACTGTGCCCGAAGAGCTGTTTCTCTCACTTCTGATGATGGAGTTGAAGTGGAGTATGCATCTGAGACCAGCCAGACCAGACCCGGATGCCATGAGAGCATAGCTCGACCCGCCCTAGATGAGATCCGTGTTGTTCATCTGTTCAAGGATGTTTTCCCAGAAGAATTGCCTGGTATGCCGCCAGACAGGGATATTGAGTTCATAATTGAGCTTATCCCAGGAACATCCCCCATATCCCAAAAGCCTTATCGGATGAATCCGGAAGAACTGGTGAGTTGAAGAAACAGTTGGCTGATATGCTAAGCAAAGGTCTTGTCCGCCCAAGCGCTTCACCATGGGGATCACCCATTATTTTTGTGGACAAGAGAGACGGTACCACACGCCTGTGTGTGGATTATCGCAAGCTGAATGACGTGACCATTAAAAACAAGTACCCTCTTCCCAAGATCGAGGATCTGTTCGATCAAATGAACGGAGCCCGAGTCTTTTCAAAGATCGATCTTCGGACAGGTTACCATCAGTTGAAGATCCGAGAGACAGATATTCCCAAGACCGCCTTCACCACCCGTTACGGTTTGTTTGAATACACCGTCATGTCCTTTGGCCTGACCAATGCCCCAGCCTATTTCATGAATCTCATGAACAAGATTTTCATGGAGTACCTCGACAAGTTCGTGGTAGTTTTCCTTGATGACATCCTTATTTATTCCAAGACCGAAGGAGCATGCTGAACACCTGCGTCTAGTTTTGGAACCCTCCAAGAGCACCAGCTGTATGCCAAACTTAGCAAGTGTGAGTTTTGGCTCAGTGAAGTGGCATTTCTTGGACATATTGTATCCGCTGGAGGAATTTCTGTTGACCCTGAGAAGATACAAGCCATTCTTGACTGGTTATCCCCAACCAATGTTTTTGAAATCCGAAGCTTTCTCGGACTTGCCGGTTATTACCGCAAGTTCGTTGAAGGATTTTCCAGTATAGCCAAACCTCTGACCCAACTGTTGAAGAAGGACAAGAAATTTGAATGGACTCAGAAGTGTGAGGATAGTTTCCAAGAACTGAAGAAGAACTAACCTCAGCCCCAATCCTGATCATGCCAGACGTCACCCAGAGTTTCGACGTGTATTGCGATGCATCACGCCTCGGACTTGGTTGCGTTCTGATGCAAGAAGGCAAAGTTGTGTCGTATCTGTCCCGGCAGTTGCGACCGCATGAAGAGAATTACCCAACCCATGACTTGGAGTTAGCTGCTGTGGTCTTTGCTCTTAAGAAGTGGCGTCCCTATCTTGCGGGACATCGCTGCGAGGTCTATACAGATCACAAAAGCTTGAAGTATATTTTCACCCAGAAAGATCTGAACCTGCGACAGAGGAGATGGATGGAATTAATCAAGGATTATGATATTGGAATCCATTATCACCCTGGAAAGGCTAATGTGTTGCCGATGCCCTTAGTCGCAAACCTTGCACCCTGAATGCCCTGATCCAAGCCGAACAGCCAGCCTTGTTCAAAGAGTTCCAAGATTTTGGACTAGAGCTTGTTAGCCATGGTTATCTCGCCAATTTAGAGTTAACCCCAACCCTGATGGATCAAATCAAAGAAGCCCAAAAAGGTCATGAAAGCATAGAGGGAATTAGGAAAAAGATTTCCCTCGGCAAAGCACCCGGTTTTACCGAAGATGCTGAGGAGTGCTGAAATTCAATGACCGTATCTGTGTGCCCAATGTCACGGAACTTAAGGAGTTAATCCTGAAGGAGGCCCATGAGACCCCTTACTCA
Source organism: Poa pratensis (assembly GCA_947311845.1). Classification (NCBI taxonomy): domain Eukaryota; kingdom Viridiplantae; phylum Streptophyta; class Magnoliopsida; order Poales; family Poaceae; genus Poa; species Poa pratensis. Next base: position 92,374,017 of record CAMZMU010000027.1, read on the forward strand.
ATCCACCCCGGCGGAACCAAAATGTACCAAGACCTTCGAGAAGATTTTGGTGGCATGGAATGAAGCGAGAGATTGGTTCATTCGTAGCCAAGTGTGACATCTGCCAGCGAGTTAAGGCTGAACATCAGCGACCCGCTGGATTGCTTCAACCTTTGAAAATTCCCGAGTGGAAGTGGGATGAGATTGGAATGGATTTTATTACCGGACTTCCAAATCCAACCGAGGCCATGATTCAATCTGGGTCATCGTTGATCGACTGACCAAGGTTGCCCATTTCATCCCTGTCAACACCACCTATCGGGGACATCAGTTGGCCGACTTGTATATTTCCAGAATAGTGAGCCTGCATGGTGTGCCTAAGAAGATTGTATCTGATAGAGGCACGCAATTCACCTCAAGGTTCTGGAAATCCCTTCATGAAGCCCTCGGAACCAAGCTAGCATTTAGCACAGCTTATCATCCCCAGACCGATGGCCAAACTGAGCGAGTGAACCAGATATTGGAGGACATGCTTCGCGCATGTGTTCTATCCTATGGTTCCAAGTGGGAAGATTGCCTTCCGTTTGCAGAATTCTCGTACAACAACAGTTATCAGTCCAGTCTGCAAATGGCCCCTTTTGAAGCCCTTTACGGCAAGAAGTGTCGTACACCCCTGAATTGGTCCGATACAGGAGAAGGCAAATTGTTTGGACCAGATACCCTCCGTGAAGCTGAAGAGCAAGTTCAGCTTATTCGTGAACGCTCAAAACTGCCCAATCCCGTCAGAAGAGTTATGCTGACACCAAGCGCCGTGACCTCACTTTCAGTATCGGAGATCATGTTTATCTCCGAGTGACACCCCTTAAAGGAATGCAGCGTTTCCATGTCAAAGGAAAGTTAGCGCCAAGGTATATTGGACCCTTCAAGGTCCTTGCTCGTCGAGGAGAAGTATCCTATCAGCTGGAGTTACCCCAGGAGTTAGGAGATTATCATGATGTCTTCCACATTTCCTTGCTCCGGAAGTGTCTTGAAGTTCCTGACCAGCCTGATGTTTTCAAAAACATCGACCACCTCTCCATCGACCTGAACCAAGACCTGACTTATCGTGAGAGACCCCTCAAAATTCTCGAAGAAGATGTTCGTGTTACCCGAAGACGTGCGATCAAGTTTTACAAAGTCCAGTGGACTAACCACTCTGAAGAAGAAGCAACTTGGGAACGCGAAGATTATCTTAGAAGCGAATTCCCAGACCTCCTTAAAACCTAAGCCTAGCAAATCTCGGGACGAGATTTATTCTAAGGGGGGAAGGATTGTAACATCCCAAAATTATTATCAATATTATTATTCCAAAAATGAGAGCCAACAAAAACTTTTGTTGTTTATTGTATGTTAATTGCTTCTTGTTACTTGAGTTGTTGTTCTTGCTGTTTGTGTGAGTGTTTGCTCTAGTGAACACTAGTAAGAAAGAAAGAAAACAAAATATAAAATCAAAGCAAGAAAATAAAAGTGACAAGTTGTCACATAAAAATCTCCAAGTGACAAACTCAATTATTTTCAAACCAAAGTCAGTGGAGTGTAATGTAAACACTCCCCATTTTGTTCCTACCACTTTCCCCTCTCAAATATTATTTTTGAACTAGTTTTAAAATTCTAAAAAAAACAAATTGAAATAAATCAAAAATACATAAACAAAGTACTATGAAAGAAAATGTTGCCAAACATTTTATTTGGCAATGCCAATTTTTGTGGAGCTTCTACATGTTATGAGGAGGCCCCACAAATATTTGCAGAATTTTCTAAAATGTTTAAGTACCTCAATTAAATCCAGGAAAAGCTTCTGGATATTGAAATAAAACTGAAAAATAAAAGAAAAGAGGAAGGAGGGGGTTTTCTGCAAAATGGTCATCGACCTCAGCCCCGATGACCATCGCCGTGTCGCCTTCACCGTCGTCGCCGTTTTCTTCGCCGCCAGGACCCCCCTGGCCGCGCTCTCCCTCGCCCCGAGCCTCTGCACCTCTCTGCACCGCAGGGAAGAAAACGGGCACCTCTCCCATCGCCTTAACGCCGATGTTCCCCGACGACCGCCGCGGATGCATTGGACGGCGCCGAGCAATTGGCCCCCGTCTCTGCTCCCCGACACGCACCACTCTCTAGATGATTCTAGAACCTTGCCGGACCCCGTTAAGCCCCAAGTCGCCACGAGCCTCTGCACCCTCGCCGGGTAATTGCAGAAATGGTCGCCGTGGACGCGCCTGGCCGCCGCCGTAGACCCCGACCATCGTGGACCGCCCCGAGCCTTTAAAAGCACCCTGAGACCTCACTGGAACACCACACCTCTCCCTCGAGCTTTCCCTCGCCTCAATTTCGTCTGTGCACCGCCGGAGGGCAGTGCACTGCCGCACCCGACGCCGCCGTTGAGGTCGAGCACCACCACAACGCCACACCCTCCCATTCTTCCCTCTGACCCCTCTACGCTGTTGCCCAAGCTCACCGCACTCACCCAGGCTTCTTTTCCCTCTTTTTAGCGCACGGACGCGACCCCGAAGCTCCGCCGAAGTTGCTGCCCGACGCCGACGAAGAGCGCGACATCGCCGCCGTCGACAGAGACTTCCCCAGCAACTGCCGCTCGCACCATCGTCTTCCCCGAGCCGCCGTCGATTCGCGTCATCGCCGCTTCCTCCCGAGCCCCTAGGTGAGGGATCCGTCCACCTCGCCGTCGCCGGCGCGGCAGCGCCGCTCGTTTTAGGTCGTCGCCGATGGCGACCTCCGTGAGCCGTTGGATCGAAGATCTACGGCCACGTACCGCTTCGTGTTAAGTTAGACTGCCATGTGGGTCCCACTGTCATAATTTTAATCTTTCCCTCGCGCGCGTACCGTTTCGCTGAGTCACTGACGGGTAGGACCCACCCGTCAGGGATTTCAACATTATCCACAACAGTGGATTTTTCTAATTTAAATTCTCTGCAATTCTCAGTACTGATGTCAACTTTGAAATTAAATATCTCGAGATTTAGGAATCCAATTAAATCAAACTCAACTGTTCTGGAAAGCTTATGAAATTGTTTAACCAACACAATTGGTCTCATGTCATTTAATTAAATATTTAAAAAGTATTATTAGAAACAGTACAGAAGGTTTAAAATCTAAACTTGTTTGTTTCTGATGCTCTATGAGTCCAAATAATTCCAAACTAATTTTGTTAGCTTAGTACTGCCATGTATAAGCTTCCCAAATTTTGGTGGAATTATGTGAGGACCGGAATTACACTTCCAGACCTCCTGTGTAATCATGTCAATCCCAAGATCAATGTTGACAACACAGCGAAATGATACCATTGCAGAACGTACAAAAAGTACAGTTACATAGTTTGAATAGCAATAGCGAAATGTCTTGTGACATTTGTTACAATCAGACATTTGTTACAATCAGAAAGCTCAGCGGAAATAAAATGCGAAGTGACTCCATCTAGCCACAGGCAGTCGATGTAGTCCACGAGGCCTCACTCTTAAGCATCGTCGTAGTAGTCGTAGTCTTCTTCTTCTTCGTAGTGATCTGAATAATCAACAAAAGCAATGCGATGAGTACATAATAATGTACTCAGCGTGCCCCCTCATGCAAAACCTATAATAGCTACATGTGGCTTCAAAGAAAGGCTATATGGTTCTTTTGCATAAAAGCTAATTTTGTTTGCAATACCATATGTAGTAGTTTTGATAAAAACGATTTTAGATGAAAACAGGTTTTGTATTCAGTGTAATGTTTCTCATCATTGTGAGTGTCCTCGACACCTCACGTTCTCCATAAGATTCCAGAATAGGGGTAGAGGGAAGTAGCAAAACAGGGTTCCTGTATGTCAAGAAAGATTCATGTGTCGTCCATGACCGTGGACACGGCTATTCGAATAGTTTTACACTCTGCAGAGGTGGTACACTTTCACCACACGTCACAAACTCGCCTAATTGCAACCAGCCGTCGCTAGCATAGCAATAGAGAATTCGTGACAAGGTCTTTTAGCTAGATCCCCCAAAGATGTGACATGCCCACCGGGTATGGCGCCGGAACTGAGAGTACGTCCCCAAACCGGTCCCCCCATCTGTGCCGAAGGTTCTCCCGTAGGCAGACACCCCATCTGCGGTACGGCGACATCGACACCAAAGGCTGACTAACTTACTTGACCCAGCCAGAGCCCATTAGCATGTGGTTGTACGGTGGTCACAATCTTCAAATCCGAGACTTATTAGGCCCTTATGCGGCACGGACGACGGATTGCCCCCTTCAGCTTGTGAAGGGCAGCCAATCGCTCCTTCATCAGTTGATCCAGCAGTCGCCCGCGCCAATGTTTAGATGGTAAGTTTCACCCAGAGTAGAAGATAGAGTAGAGGAAGCAACAACGGCTTATCAGCCAAGCTCAACGAGCTCATCAAGTTCAGAAAGATGTTTGTGACCCAAGGGTCAACCAATTCCTCCAAAGAGGCAAGATAAAGATATCCTACTGGATATTAAGCATGGCTAAGCATTTCTACTCTACAGGATTACTATATAATTTCTACTCAGGGTATCAAGTATATAAGGCGACAAGCGGATCAGTCTGGTGTGTCAATCGACACGCCAGTAAATAAAATAGCATGCATATTTGTAAAACAATAAAATAATGCCCCTTTTAAAAACATAGGATAAAACATGAGAGGGGGGGCATGCCTTCGTTGATGAATCGTCTTCTTCTTCTTCAGTAGGCTGGTTATATCCACGTTCTTCCATAAGCTGATTATATCCACGTCCAACCACGTCACTCCCTACTCGTCGTAACGATAGCAAATGGCAACCAAATAAATACCAGAGCAATAATTACCAAATCCAAATGAAATACAAATGAGAATGCATGGAGTAGTAGTGGGAGAAGAATATAGAACAACTTGATAAAATTGTGAAAGTGAGTTGTGACAACTCAGATATGAATCAAATGGCATGGATAGGATGCTAGGATAGATTATCAAGATAAAGAGCTAGGATTAGATATGTGGATAGATTATCAGACTACAATGTTGTGATAAGATATATGAACTGATCACTGTATCTATTTTACTTCAAACCCGACAATAGGATTATAACATAGTTGGTCATACCCGTGTAACCCAATAAACTCAAACAACATAATATAGCATACCTAGATAACTCGCAAACATGTAAACAAGACATAAGAATGAACCATATCATACTAGTTTGCAATCACCGAACAAATACTTATCATACTAATGATATAAACAACAACTAGGATTATCTAGCATGATAACACAAGCATCTAAGCAATACAAGACCTAAGGTAAACATCATCATATATAAACGATAGCAATTGCAAGCTAAAGTTGATACAACATAAACACACATTACACTTGCGAACCATCTAGCTATGCACCACAACAAACAAGTTTAACATAAACAATAAATAAATACTACCATAGCTAGACTTCAGCGATAATAAGCTATGAAGTAAACAAGGTGCACGTGTAACAACATCTAATAACATATGAATCATGCGACAACTAGGTATCAACTAAGATATGCTATCTACACGTAAACAACTTATAAATACATTTCATAACTAGAATATTATTCATGCATATAGCAACAAAGCATAATATATACTAAGCATGGTCATAGCATAACACTATATGAATAATCACGAAGTATATACTAGCCTACAGATTTGGGAGATACTATAGCATTACTACATAACGGTGAAGCCTAATATTACTATCATGAGACGAAAAGGCATACAAGTATATACAAGATCACACGCATGACATTCAACACTCCACTTAAAAGAAAGCATATGCTCACAAGCATATACACAACGATATGATACTATCATGCAATACTTACGTGACATACAAACTAACATAAGCACGAGATGATCTACTGCAACAAATAACACACAACTAGTAAGGTAACATACATGTATGCAACACTATATACATCTAGAACCAAACAACAACTGGAAGCATACTATCATCTAGTTAGCGCGTAAATCTGTGCTAGCATACACGAGATAAAGCACTATATAACATGCAATGCTAACATGAAAAAATAATCTAAACATTTATAAACAACACAAAGAACTGAGCCATCAAGTGTGACATGAAGTTAGATCCTATATAGCTACACATACGTGCAAGACATTAACATACATCATATCACAAAGATATGCTACTAGAATAACTAGAACTAAACATCATATGGAACACACGGTACACAATATACAAAGATAGTTAAGCATGAATGATAAACTAGGCAAACAACAAACATGTAATAACAGTACTTATAGCATGAATACAATAACTAACCACATAAGCAAACAATAGTAACCAAATAATGCCATCTTCGTATACACTACTAACTTACTTCACAATACTAAACAAATAATAGACTACGAAGCAAACTCGTAGCAAAACATGCATTAAGACGACAAAGCAATAGTAACAATTCATATATGAATAAAACATTAAGCATGGATCAACATCAAACAATATATGACTAGTCAAAACCAAGCTACTAAATTAGTTACAACCAACACAAGCAAATCAGTGTATAATAATAAACAAATAAACTAATATTTAAATATAAATGACTATCTAAACATGTCACAAAATAAATACATGAAAATTACCGAGAACTCCTATACATGTGATACATCTAGGCAAAATAAATCACACACCAAATCAAGCACACAATTCAAATAACATTTGAATTTGACCTAAATTGAAATATAAAAACCTAGCTTAAATTCTACCCCGTGGATTTGCAATCCAAATCCACCAAATGGTGTCTAAGGTCATCTAGATAATTTCAAATGTTTGGATCGAAGTGTACAGATGATGAACAGAGAAAGATTTGCATGGCAATGTCGGTATTCGACGAATTGGCATCAATGGTGTTTTCTCTCCGATGGTCGGATTGAAGATCCGTTTTCTCATAAGGACTCCTGTACATAAGTTGCATAATGTGACACGGAAGGATCTCACGAAACTGTGGCAAAAATGAAGATGGCATAACGATGTCTATAAGGGATGACATGGTTAAGAGTCAATGGGGAGAATGGAATAGATGTGCTGTCAAAGCTTGTCTAGGATGTAGTGCTACATGATATGAGACTACGGTGTAAAGGAGTTGATATGATTCTCACCATGCATGATGAGTTCGTCCGACGAAGTCGATGAACAGAGCAGATGGAGTTGCATAATTCGTCGGCTGCGATCAACGATTCGATCTTCTGATCACCTGGGTCATCCTCTCCGCTCCTCTCGGCCTTGTTAGTGAAGCAGTTCGGCTTGTGGTTGCCGGAGTCACCGGGAACGCGGGCGGCGTTTGGGTTGGAGCTGCAACAGATTGGATCGTGGGGGAGCTTGGCTTGTGCTGGGGGCGAGAGATGGAAAGGAGAGCCAGAGGATCAACTGGATGAGGCAGGGGAGAGACGGAAGAGCGAGACTGGACAAATTGCCGTTTCACACGTTCTTGTGAGGCAGACAGGGAAATGAATGGCCGAGTAAATAGAATTTGATGCTGCAGTTTCAGTGCGACTGGCGTTTCTCGCCTGAGGCAGTTTCGCGTGCGTGCCAGCATGCGTGCCTGGAATAGGAAGGGAAAGAAACGGTGCAGCGCCTCGGTTGGGCTGACTGCCTCTCTGAGTCTCGTGCGTCCGAGCGAGGGAGTGCTGAAAAGAAAGGAAAAAGAAACGGTACAAGAAAATGAATCGATGGACTGTGTGCTAGTCAGCCAAACTTGCATGTAGTGTGCCCAATGGGATTTTAGAGAGAGAAGGACATGAGGAATAGCAACGAAGGAAAGAAAAGATACCAGGAAGGATCGATCCATGAGCCTAGGCTCGGGTGAGATTGGATCGATATGAATATATAGAAAGAAAGTAAATAACTGGTCTGCTTGTTTCGATGATTGGCAGGAAAAAGAAAAAGAAGAGAGAAAGGTAAGGCGAGAAGAGGAACCAACGACGTGCTGGTGCAACAGTATAGGAAAAGAAAAATAAACAGAAGGAAGACACAAGGAAAGAGAGGCTAGTAACGTGATGGTGCAGACAGCAAAGGCATGCATGCACGAGCATGTGCATGTATGAGATTTTGGATGTAAACAAATAAGAAGTAAAGAAATAGATTTTCCTTTTAGGAAAAATCCAGAAAATGCTCTAAAGCTCCGAATAATATCAAATGAATTTATGAAAACAAAATCAAATTCAAAAGAGGGTATTTTAATATGTTGAAATTAAGAAAAATACGATGTAGCTTTTATTAAAAAAAATTTATTCAAGTTGATGCTAAATTCATTTTAAAGATTCATGCTTATGAAAAGTCGAGTTAAGCTTTAATTAATTAAAAGAAATTTTCCAGTTCTCATTTTTGATAAAAGTTTTTTTTTGAAAACTCCAAAAAAAATCGGTCCGTTACAATTCTACCCCCCTTAAAAGAATCTCGTCCCCGAGATTCGGGCTTACTATAGATTGGTTTTTGGATGGCTAGCTTTACCATTGATGGGTTGCTCGGCTGAAATTTTTCTACGACTGATCTTCCGTTGCTTCAGGTACATGAGCTCTACCCCCCTTAAAGGAACTCCGATTGGGGATTTTCATACAACACCATGATTTTCACATAATCCTCATGAAATATGATCCTCCGTGTTAACTTCCTTCGGTCTCGTTGAGGTCTTTTCTCTACAGGTCATTGGTCACAAATTGTCATAGGTTGCCACGATTGAAACGAAAAAAATGTTGGCATTGCATCCATCGACTTTTGGGTCTTGAGATCTTAGATGTATAATCACGACTGAACTCAATCATGATTGGTATTGACTTCTTTCTCGGATAGGTATTGTCAAAGTCTCCATCATCACCATAGGAGTAGCATACGTTCCTTGTAGTATAATGGAAATAGCCTTTTCTAATTCTGATTCTGAATGATTGAGGATGTGCGTCAAGGCGCCTTGTTTGGTCTTGGTTTCTTCAACATCTTGGGACAAATATTGGTTATGGTCCTCTTCACCACCACTCAAACAAGTCAGTCTTCTCTTCAATGTTGAATGTGTCACCATTTTTCTGTTGTGCCTCGTTTGGTAGAACTTAAGTTTTGTCTTCGTGTGTCTCAATCGTCGGTGAATTTACATCTTGAAAGTACGACTAACTCTTGCGCCAGCGAGTTTTTGTTGCTCATGTTTATGACTTGGAGCTCCTCTGGTAGTGTGTCTGATTCTACCTAAAAGTTCACATGCACACCTCTTCCTTCCTAATCTTTGTGAACCGTCGAAAGGGTCACCTATGCAGGTAGCACACATTCTTTTCCCTTCATCGTGTGGGTCTTGAGGGCTCATAGGTAAGAGGGAAACGAATAAGACGGGTGCAAGAACCTAGCTTGGGAGGGGTATCCAAGAATAACACATGAGAACAACCGAAAGAATTAATTTTTTTAACAGGAGAATAAAAAAATAGTTTCTCTGAAATTACATAGGGTTTTAGCATGACTGCACATAAAAAGGTGCCAAAGGCAAAATATGCAGACATTGCTCAAGCAAAACTTTTTAAATCTAAACGATATAAACTATATACCTAACAGGGTCTTTCCAATCTTATCCAATATTGTTTGGTCATAACTTATCTTGGTGTCGATCTTTGACAGTGAAGAACGCAACATGTGGTTGATGACTCTTGAATACTTGAGTTCTTGATCTGGCTTCTCTTGGATAGGGTATGGTATACTAAAGATGTAGTTAGAGAAGAATCAGTTAAACACAATGTTTAACAAGATAAGAGAAGGAATAGAAATGGTCGAGAATTAGACTACGAGGATTTTCATAAATAGCATTTTACTTTACAAATAACGCCTAAGGTTTTCCATTTCTAGCTAAGGCCACGTGATTAGGTCGACGTCGGCTCTGATACCACTTCTGTGAGGACCGGAATTACACTTCCAGACCTCCTGTGTAATCATGTCAATCCCAAGATCAATGTTGACAACACAGCGAAATGATACCATTGCAGAACGTACAAAAAGTACAGTTACATAGTTTGAATAGCAATAGCGAAATGTCTTGTGACATTTGTTACAATCAGACATTTGTTACAATCAGAAAGCTCAGCGGAAATAAAAATGCGAAGTGACTCCATCTAGCCACAGGCAGTCGATGTAGTCCACGAGGCCTCACTCTTAAGCATCGTCGTAGTAGTCGTAGTCTTCTTCTTCTTCTTCGTAGTGATCTGAATAATCAACAAAAGCAATGCGATGAGTACATAATAATGTACTCAGCGTGCCCCCTCATGCAAAACCTATAATAGCTACATGTGGCTTCAAAGAAAGGCTATATGGTTCTTTTGCATAAAAGCTAATTTTGTTTGCAATACCATATGTAGTAGTTTTGATAAAAACGATTTTAGATGAAAACAGGTTTTGTATTCAGTGTAATGTTTCTCATCATTGTGAGTGTCCTCGACACCTCACGTTCTCCATAAGATTCCAGAATAGGGGTAGAGGGAAGTAGCAAAACAGGGTTCCTGTATGTCAAGAAAGATTCATGTGTCGTCCATGACCATGGACACGGCTATTCGAATAGTTTTACACTCTGCAGAGGTGGTACACTTTCACCACACGTCACAAACTCGCCTAATTGCAACCAGCCGTCGCTAGCATAGCAATAGAGAATTCGTGACAAGGTCTTTTAGCTAGATCCCCCAAAGATGTGACATGCCCACCGGGTATGGCGCCGGAACTGAGAGTACGTCCCCAAACCGGTCCCCCCATCTGTGCCGAAGGTTCTCCCGTAGGCAGACACCCCATCTGCGGTACGGCGACATCGACACCAAAGGCTGACTAACTTACTTGACCCAGCCAGAGCCCATTAGCATGTGGTTGTACGGTGGTCACAATCTTCAAATCCGAGACTTATTAGGCCCTTATGCGGCACGGACGACGGATTGCCCCCTTCAGCTTGTGAAGGGCAGCCAATCGCTCCTTCATCAGTTGATCCAGCAGTCGCCCGCGCCAATGTTTAGATGGTAAGTTTCACCCAGAGTAGAAGATAGAGTAGAGGAAGCAACAACGGCTTATCAGCCAAGCTCAACGAGCTCATCAAGTTCAGAAAGATGTTTGTGACCCAAGGGTCAACCAATTCCTCCAAAGAGGCAAGATAAAGATATCCTACTGGATATTAAGCATGGCTAAGCATTTCTACTCTACAGGATTACTATATAATTTCTACTCAGGGTATCAAGTATATAAGGCGACAAGCGGATCAGTCTGGTGTGTCAATCGACACGCCAGTAAATAAAATAGCATGCATATTTGTAAAACAATAAAATAATGCCCCTTTTAAAAACATAGGATAAAACATGAGAGGGGGGGCATGCCTTCGTTGATGAATCGTCTTCTTCTTCTTCAGTAGGCTGGTTATATCCACGTTCTTCCATAAGCTGATTATATCCACGTCCAACCACGTCACTCCCTACTCGTCGTAACGATAGCAAATGGCAACCAAATAAATACCAGAGCAATAATTACCAAATCCAAATGAAATACAAATGAGAATGCATGGAGTAGTAGTGGGAGAAGAATATAGAACAACTTGATAAAATTGTGAAAGTGAGTTGTGACAACTCAGATATGAATCAAATGGCATGGATAGGATGCTAGGATAGATTATCAAGATAAAGAGCTAGGATTAGATATGTGGATAGATTATCAGACTACAATGTTGTGATAAGATATATGAACTGATCACTGTATCTATTTTACTTCAAACCCGACAATAGGATTATAACATAGTTGGTCATACCCGTGTAACCCAATAAACTCAAACAACATAATATAGCATACCTAGATAACTCGCAAACATGTAAACAAGACATAAGAATGAACCATATCATACTAGTTTGCAATCACCGAACAAATACTTATCATACTAATGATATAAACAACAACTAGGATTATCTAGCATGATAACACAAGCATCTAAGCAATACAAGACCTAAGGTAAACATCATCATATATAAAACGATAGCAATTGCAAGCTAAAGTTGATACAACATAAACACACATTACACTTGCGAACCATCTAGCTATGCACCACAACAAACAAGTTTAACATAAACAATAAATAAATACTACCATAGCTAGACTTCAGCGATAATAAGCTATGAAGTAAACAAGGTGCACGTGTAACAACATCTAATAACATATGAATCATGCGACAACTAGGTATCAACTAAGATATGCTATCTACACGTAAACAACTTATAAATACATTTCATAACTAGAATATTATTCATGCATATAGCAACAAAGCATAATATATACTAAGCATGGTCATAGCATAACACTATATGAATAATCACGAAGTATATACTAGCCTACAGATTTGGGAGATACTATAGCATTATACTACATAACGGTGAAGCCTAATATTACTATCATGAGACGAAAAGGCATACAAGTATATACAAGATCACACGCATGACATTCAACACTCCACTTAAAAGAAAGCATATGCTCACAAGCATATACACAACGATATGATACTATCATGCAATACTTACGTGACATACAAACTAACATAAGCACGAGATGATCTACTGCAACAAATAACACACAACTAGTAAGGTAACATACATGTATGCAACACTATATACATCTAGAACCAAACAACAACTGGAAGCATACTATCATCTAGTTAGCGCGTAAATCTGTGCTAGCATACACGAGATAAAGCACTATATAACATGCAATGCTAACATGAAAAAATAATCTAAACATTTATAAACAACACAAAGAACTGAGCCATCAAGTGTGACATGAAGTTAGATCCTATATAGCTACACATACGTGCAAGACATTAACATACATCATATCACAAAGATATGCTACTAGAATAACTAGAACTAAACATCATATGGAACACACGGTACACAATATACAAAGATAGTTAAGCATGAATGATAAACTAGGCAAACAACAAACATGTAATAACAGTACTTATAGCATGAATACAATAACTAACCACATAAGCAAACAATAGTAACCAAATAATGCCATCTTCGTATACACTACTAACTTACTTCACAATACTAAACAAATAATAGACTACGAAGCAAACTCGTAGCAAAACATGCATTAAGACGACAAAGCAATAGTAACAATTCATATATGAATAAAACATTAAGCATGGATCAACATCAAACAATATATGACTAGTCAAAACCAAGCTACTAAATTAGTTACAACCAACACAAGCAAATCAGTGTATAATAATAAACAAATAAACTAATATTTAAATATAAATGACTATCTAAACATGTCACAAAATAAATACATGAAAATTACCGAGAACTCCTATACATGTGATACATCTAGGCAAAATAAATCACACACCAAATCAAGCACACAATTCAAATAACATTTGAATTTGACCTAAATTGAAATATAAAAACCTAGCTTAAATTCTACCCCGTGGATTTGCAATCCAAATCCACCAAATGGTGTCTAAGGTCATCTAGATAATTTCAAATGTTTGGATCGAAGTGTACAGATGATGAACAGAGAAAGATTTGCATGGCAATGTCGGTATTCGACGAATTGGCATCAATGGTGTTTTCTCTCCGATGGTCGGATTGAAGATCCGTTTTCTCATAAGGACTCCTGTACATAAGTTGCATAATGTGACATGGAAGGATCTCACGAAACTGTGGCAAAAATGAAGATGGCATAACGATGTCTATAAGGGATGACATGGTTAAGAGTCAATGGGGAGAATGGAATAGATGTGCTGTCAAAGCTTGTCTAGGATGTAGTGCTACATGATATGAGACTACGGTGTAAAGGAGTTGATATGATTCTCACCATGCATGATGAGTTCGTCCGACGAAGTCGATGAACAGAGCAGATGGAGTTGCATAATTCGTCGGCTGCGATCAACGATTCGATCTTCTGATCACCTGGGTCGTCCTCTCCGCTCCTCTCGGCCTTGTTAGTGAAGCAGTTCGGCTTGTGGTTGCCGGAGTCACCGGGAACGCGGGCGGCGTTTGGGTTGGAGCTGCAACAGATTGGATCGTGGGGGAGCTTGGGCTTGTGCTGGGGGCGAGAGATGGAAAGGAGAGCCAGAGGATCGACTGGATGAGGCAGGGGAGAGACGGAAGAGCGAGACTGGACAAATTGCCGTTTCACACGTTCTTGTGAGGCAGACAGGGAAATGAATGGCCGAGTAAATAGAATTTGATGCTGCAGTTTCAGTGCGACTGGCGTTTCTCGCCTGAGGCAGTTTCGCGTGCGTGCCAGCATGCGTGCCTGGAATAGGAAGGGAAAGAAACGGTGCAGCGCCTCGGTTGGGCTGACTGCCTCTCTGAGTCTCGTGCGTCCGAGCGAGGGAGTGCTGAAAAGAAAGGAAAAAGAAACGGTACAAGAAAATGAATCGATGGACTGTGTGCTAGTCAGCCAAACTTGCATGTAGTGTGCCCAATGGGATTTTAGAGAGAGAAGGACATGAGGAATAGCAACGAAGGAAAGAAAAGATACCAGGAAGGATCGATCCATGAGCCTAGGCTCGGGTGAGATTGGATCGATATGAATATATAGAAAGAAAGTAAATAACTGGTCTGCTTGTTTCGATGATTGGCAGGAAAAAGAAAAAGAAGAGAGAAAGGTAAGGCGAGAAGAGGAACCAACGACGTGCTGGTGCAACAGTATAGGAAAAGAAAAATAAACAGAAGGAAGACACAAGGAAAGAGAGGCTAGTAACGTGATGGTGCAGACAGCAAAGGCATGCATGCACGAGCATGTGCATGTATGAGATTTTGGATGTAAACAAATAAGAAGTAAAAGAAATAGATTTTCCTTTTAGGAAAAATCCAGAAAATGCTCTAAAGCTCCGAATAATATCAAATGAATTTATGAAAACAAAATCAAATTCAAAAGAGGGTATTTTAATATGTTGAAATTAAGAAAAATACGATGTAGCTTTTATTAAAAAAATTTTATTCAAGTTGATGCTAAATTCATTTTAAAGATTCATGCTTATGAAAAGTCGAGTTAAGCTTTAATTAATTAAAAGAAATTTTCCAGTTCTCATTTTTGATAAAAGTTTTTTTTTGAAAACTCCAAAAAAAAATCGGTCCGTTACAAATTATTTGTGCAGTAGTTATTGTTTGGTTTAAGATAGAAGTTTGAACACCCTTCTGGACCAAAATCTTTTTAGATAATTATTGGTTGATCCAATTGACTTAGAACCAATTTTGTTAGCTCACATATAGCCATCTTTAGTTACCCCTAAAAGGGTTTAATTTTTGGAGCAATATAATTTAAATGGTAGCTAAAACTTGATTATTAAGCTACTGGATTCAATCCAATGTGTAGGAAGTTTGGTAACTCCAAATGATCCAATTCAAATCGGGTTGTCTTCTACACCTCAGTAGCTTTCTATAGAATTTTAGTTTGTATTTTTGTGACCAACAGAACTCAAGTTATGGATTTAAACATGAATAACTAGTTCTGCCTTAATTTAGAAGTAATTAAAAAGTGTTTAAATTCAATTTTATTTGAAAACCAAATTGTGTGGTTTGTGTGTGCAGTAGCTAATTGTGATGTTGATGATGGTTATGTTGAGATGATTTCTTGTATAGCTTAGTGATTGTTTGCATTGTTTGTTGTTAATTAGACGAGAACGTTGTCGGATATATCGAGGAAGGAGAGTTTGCTGAATTTGAAGAACAAGAGCAAGATCACTTTGCCAAGCAAGGCAAGCTATTCTCTGAGCTTGCACTACAAACCTATGCATCTACTTTCATAGCATGTTTTACTCTCAAAGCAAGATTTTATAAAACTCATTTCAAAAGTATATGGATATTATTTTGCCACCCTATGTAGTAGTTTATATAAAACTTTAGGATGGGAAAACAATGTTGTTTATTCAAAACTCCTTTGAAATGTCTTGTGAGTTTATGGAATGCCGAGATGTCGGTGTTGTGTTGGAAAAGTGGAAAATGGTGATGTTTATGAAAAATGCACAGTGTGTCCTTGTACTTACGTCAACCATCCGATACCTTGTGCGACCACATCCACCACATATGGGAAAAGGACGTAGTCATATAATTTGCTCATATTAGTATGGGACTCCTCAACAACGAGGATGACCTCGTTCCATGAGGGGATGGTCATAGCGACCTACCCCCTGACCTGGGTCCTGGCATCTGAGGATGGGGGATTGAAGGGTTCGCTCGCCGGGCAGAACTACGAGTCCTCACACTTAGGTTTCCCGACGGGAATCTGGACTGGGTGTTGATGGAAAGGATGATAATTTCGTAGCGGTAGGATCCTATACTAGCATGAGCAAAGGACAGGCTATGGTCGGCGGCTTACTTCGCATACACCTGTATGGCGAGACGTGGCGGACACGATGAGCTGCCGGATGGATGTGGGATAAAAGCGTGCTACCTCTGCAGAGGATTAAAACTATTCGAATAGCCGAGTCCTCGGATATGGACAGTTGGGAGACCCTACTTTGACCATGTGCAAGTTTTGGAAAAGCTTTTAAGTCAAAAAGAAATTGAAATGGTGATGTTGTGGCACAACTATACCAGATGGAGTGGTAGGAGTTGTTGGAATAAATGGACTATGGTGAGCCATGGTCAGGAAAAAGGAAGGGTTTTTGGAGAAGCAGATAAAATGGTGGTTTCTTTAAAAAGGGATTATAAAACTCTTCTTACCTTTTTCAATAAAGATATAGAGATGTTTTAAACAAACAAAAGTTGTAAGTTAAAAATAGAACTAGTGCATACTCATGTTGGGGTAGTTTGCGAGTACATTCAAATGTACTCATATTGGTTTCGTCCCTGGCTATTGTCCTAGCCAGACTACGAGGAGGAACACTACGCAGAGCAGGAATATGGCGACTTCAACGCCAACTAAGGATCTCCACAAGTCAGCTGCCTGTCGGGTTGTCATCATTAGAATATGATGTCTACTACGCCGTAGCTTCCGCTAATATATCTGGTTTGGCCCTCGAAGGCACCTATGTAAGAACTTGGTCTAAATGACCATTTATGTAAAACTTTTTATTCGGTACTGTAATGGATGTAAACTTTGGTATCCAATTCGGATTATGTGCAACGACAGACTGATCACGGGATCGTTGTGTTAAGCATAATCGGGTATTTCGGACAGCTAGTCCGGGGTCCCCACATCCACTTCCGGCCGTAACGAGTTCTCAACTTCGTCTACTTCACCTACATGTGGTAAGCCACAAAGGTATGCAATGGTGAGTAGTGATAAATGTTGTAATGATGATAGTGAGATTATTGTTGATGATTCCTCACCTATATCTTATTGCAATGATTTATCTTTGGACTTAAACACATCTAGCACAAAAATTGATTTACATGCTTGTGTTCATGGTCCTTGCATATCATGTACAAATTGCTTGATTAATCCTCGTGATGATATGCTCTCTACATCTTGTTGCCATAATAAAAATGCTTCTATTTCCTCTAGTATTTGTTTGGCTAACCATGTAGTGGAAACCGAACACTCAATGAAACAAGACTTGGACTTAAATGGTGCTTCAAGAAATTCTTCATCGTCATCATCATTTACTCATTTTTGCCTTATGGCTAAAGCTTCTGAGGTATCTCCTACCTTGGATTCCAATATATCCCATGAAGATAGTGATGATGATTGTGATGATAGTATGTCTTCCTTAAATAGGAAAGGTCAAATTGTCTTTCATGCTCTAAGTAAAAATAAGAATGCTTGTTCTAACTTTATAGAAATCTTGACTATTGCTATCGAGAGCAAGAAACTTATTGATGAGCATGAAGACACGAATGAGAAAATCCAAAGCCGCGAATATAAATATGCGGATGAGATCGCCGATCTCAAGGAAGCTCTTGAAGAAGAACAATCCACCTAGGAGACTCTTGAGGAAACTTTTGCTCTTGAACTTTCTAGAGTAACGGAATCCCTTGATAGATCTCTTAAAGTGGCAAATGACTTCAAATTATCAAATGGTAAGCTTATAGATGCACATGCCAAACTCCTTGAGGATTTTGAGCACCTAGATAATGGCTCTAGGGTCATTAAGGGTGAGCTCATCAAACTCACTGAGTCTCATGCGCAACTTAAAGCTTCTCACTCCAAAGAGCTTGCCAAGTTACTTTCTCCTATTATCATAAATAATGATGCTTGTGCTACCAACTCTATCTCTTGTGAAGCATCCATATTGACGGAGAATGTTGAGCTAAGGGCTCAACTTGCATTGCTTTCTAGCAATTATGGGAAATTGGAAGAAAGACGTGAAAAGCTTTCGAGCTCTCATGAGAATCTTTTAGTCTCCAATGATAAGCTAAAGTTAGCTTATGAGGCTATTATTACAAAGGTGAAATCTTGTGAGCCTCATGTGGACAATGGCACAACTTCTACTCAACATGCTTTATTGCCATGTGCTAGTCCTTGTAATTCATCCACTCATAATATTGCTACATCTTGTGATGAATTACTTTCCTTGCCTTTTTGTTCTAACAATGAAGCTTCTACTTCCTCTAGTGTTGATACTAACCATGTAGAGAAATTAAAAGAGCTCAAGGCACAAGTCACTTCTTTGAAGAAAGACCTGGAAAAGCGTCATGATGGGAAGCCCACACTTGACAACATGTTGAGTGTGCAAAGACGTCCCAATGACAAGAGTGGACTTGGATTCAACTCCAAAAGTAAGAACAAGTCCAAGTATAACAAGAAAAAGAAGGGCCAAGAACAAGTCAAGAATTCGGCCAAGATCACTTGCTTCAAGTGCAAAGTTGAAGGGCACCATGTTAGATCTTGCCCTATGAAGAAGAAATATCTTAGCAAGAAGGAACAAGGGAAGAGGCCTCAAGTTCAAACTCAAGTTCATCAAGATGAAGAATGGTCCCTTCCCAAGAAGAACCATGGCATTCCTCCTCATGATGAAGCTTCAACTAAGAAGAAAGGAGGAAGCAAATGTTGCTACATATGTCGTGAGAAGGGTCATTTTGCCTCTTCATGCACTAGTGGTAACTTATCCAATCCCATAATAATTGATAATGTTTATTCTCTTAGGAAGGATAAGGTTGGCAATGTGTTTGCCAAATATGTTGGTACTCAAAGTGGTGTCAAGAAAAGGACCATTTGGGTTGCCAAGCCTATTGTGACTAACCTCTTAGGACCCAACTTGGTTGGGGCCAACGAACTAATACTTGATCAATAGGTGTTGGAGGAGGGCATTAGAGACTTGGCTACATCATGAAGACTTAAGGGATCTTCATCAATTATATTCTCTCAAGCCAAGTCATTTGGATTTTATTGTTCTATCTCATATCCAATGTTCCTCCTTGCGGTAACTTATGTTTAAATCATACATACATTGAAAGTTGCTTCCACCCTTGCATGTGTTTGGTTTTGTACCTTGCTAGTATTTGTATGTGTTGTGCTCTCTACTTACTTATCTTGAGAATCAAGTATGTGTATGTTGGTTTGCACACCATGTATGTGTGAGTTTGTGTTGAGACATTTGTATCAACTTGATTATATCTTAATAGGCTCTTTTTGAGAGATTTTTGGACTATCCCATTTTGGGGGAGTGATATGCTCGCACACTTCACAATCCTAAAAATATGTATACATGAGTTCTACCACTTAGAGTTGATATATAAACCTTATCTAGTTTCTATGTGGTATGTCATACTCATGAGAAATTCAAATTCTATAATGTCCATTAATTATCTCTAGTTGGTTTTTATTTGCCTCATGTGGAGAATAAATGGATTATCACATTATGGGGGAGTAATATGCTATGTGCATATTACAACCTATTCAATGTGAACATGTGAGGTATTGCCACCTAGAATTGATATTGTTAATTATCTTGTTACTATGTGGCATGTTTCTCAAACAAGCTCCCATTTGTTTAAATGTTTTTACTTACTCACACTTTGGATCTTATTGCTTTTACTTGATATATGACTAGTGTTTGAATAGATTTTTGGAGAGCGATGATTCCATATGTGCGCATTGTGTATTCAAATACAAGATCATAAATAATACACTTTTGTTGGGAGAGCTATCATGTATTTTATTTGGAAACACTATTTATATTCTATTTGTATTTGATCCTTTCCTTTGGTCTTTGATCCCGATGACATGTCTCATGTAAGACAAACCTTTTCGGCTTGGTACTTTGTGCCATCATGAAAAGTGTAGAGGGCGTGGTTTATTTGTTGGAACCCCACTCTTTCTTTTTGAGAGTTTGTCCCAATTGGCATCTCTCTTTGGGAGAGGGTTATATCATTCGTTGATTAACATCTCTCTCTCTCTCTCAATTGGTATCTTATTTTCATTTTGATATCTTTGTCCAATTGATATTTTTTTTAGTCATGTGTTGGTTTGGTTTTAGTTTCAATTGGCTTCTCTATATCAGTTTTTGATTTGGATCTTTGATATAATTTGGACCATCTTTGATTTCTTGATATTTGTCCAAATTGTATCTCATTTTGGTTATTAAAGTTAATAGGCATGCATATGTACTACATGTTTATTTTATGGCATGCTTTCTTTCTTTGTGCCAATATATAGGTGAAACTCCTCGAAATCCTAAATTTGTTAAGATGTGCATGAAATCCAATTTCATATCTATATGCACATATTTTTTTTGAGGAGTTCCTTCTATGTATTGTAGTTTGACTAACTACTTGGACCCAATTAGTTTGGGAACAATTTTACTTGAATATGTTTTAGGTACATGGAGATGCATTGGATGCTTGTCTCATTCATAATGAAGGTACCTCACTACATGCTTATTGGAGTCAAGCGAGGATGGTTGATGAAATTTTATCTACTACATCAACCCAATGTCATCTCGGTAACAAGTATTCACCCTCATGCATACTTTTCTAGCATCCAACCTTGTGTAGGTTGCATCATGGCATGAAACTTATTTATACCTTTATTGTGTTTCTTGCAAAAGTTTAGAGAGACTTTATTGATGAATTTGCAAATCCTATTCGATTCTTATGATACTTGTTGCTTTATCAATGCGTATCATCTATCTCTTTCCCTTAGTGATATTTGTGATGCATTTGTTGTGGTTGATTTTGAAGTTCATGATTATACAATATGAGAATATTGAGCTATGGGCTATGATCCTAAACAAACACCATATGTGTATATTTTATGACTTCCCTTTGGATATCGTGTTTCTTTTCCTTAGTAACTAATTTTATGTGTACATGTTTCTTTGTGGATATATATCTCATGATTGTTTTACACTTAGAAACCTATATACATGAGAGAAATTGCATCTTTACTCGATACCCTAATTCTTCGGTGTCACTTCTTTTACTATGTTTTTTGATTCTTTGGCATGACTCCGAAAAGAATTTGATTTATGAGTGCATATACTATTTTATCACATCTTGGTGCTCTCATCTTGGTGAATATCTTTCTTGTCTTTACAAGCCAATTATCTTCACCATGGGATATGTCACAAGCTTTGTTGTTCATTTGCATCTTATTGAGCTTGTGAATTCATTTTTTTTGGGATACCGGAGGAGTGAGGATTCCATGTTTGTACACCTTGTATTCAAATAATTCTAAATTGTGTATAAATATTGGGGAGCTCCTCTATTTTCTTTAAAACACGATTTTGCTCAAATCATAATATCTTGTGTTTATTTGGTTAGTTGGATCCTTTTGATTGCTTACTTTTTATTTGGAGAATTGTAAAAAGTTTTCCATATAATTCGTTTGCAACCTTTGGATTCTCAATATAGTTTGTGCTCTCTCCAATTATTCGTCATTGGATATGTGTATTTGATTTCACTCATATTTTGAGAAACACACGCGTTATGGGGGCTCATACTATATTGATCTTCTAAAAAAATTCGCCCATTTTCGAAATGGATGCCAATGGGGGAGAAGTTTTAGAAGGTTTAAAGGGAAATTTGGTGTTATGCTTTTGTTTTGGTCATAAGCATTTACCTTTCATGCTCATGCATCCATGCTTGTTGCTTTGCATGGTTACTTAATTCATTATATAAACCAATGTAAAAGAGATTGTCATCAATTACCAAAATGGGGGAGATTTAAAGGGCATGGCGCCTCCATGTGTGGTTTTGGTAATTAATGACAATCCCCATGGACTAATGGTTGCATCGAGTTGTACTTGTAGGGTTTGTCCATAGACCATGCTCGAACTCCATATGTTGGATTCAAGGGTTTGTCCATAGACCATGCTTGAACTCCATATGTTGGATTCAAGGTTATTGATGTCATGAATGTATTGATATAATGAAGTTTTGGGCATCAAGATCATCGAGGTTATGGATATATATACTTGATATGATCAAGAAGAAGAGTATGTGATGACCAAGTTGTTATTCGAGAAGTTATCCGATGATTGGTCATGTGTAAGTTGAGCATATTGCAATTATGTCTTGAAGAAAAGGATTATGTGACATTCATGGTTTTCTTCAAGACATCATCTATTGAAAAGAGAAGAAAAGATACAAGGTTGATCAAGATTGATCAACACACAAAGCTCCAAGATGTACCAAGTGGGATAATGTATCTCTTGGTATGGTAAGAAATTGTCCATATAGCTTTGTCAACTAACCCATTACATGTGTGTGTCATTTCTATGTGTGGTTAGGTATCTTTATATTGGTGTGCATCAAATGAAGATTTCATATAGCCCATGGGGATGACGTCAAGTGGTGATTGTCACCAACCTTGAGATGTGCAAGTTCAAGAGAAGTATCTCGAAGATATCATATGCTTGAAGCTTGCCACCCATTTGGAGATAATGGTCATGTGAGCCCATGGGGATGACGTCAAGTGGTGATTGTCACCAACCTTGAGATGTGCAAGTTCAAGAGAAGTATCTCGAATATATCATATGCTTGAAGCTTGCCACCCATTTGGAGATAATGGTCATGTGAATATATGCCGATAAGAGGCTCTCCCATAGTGGTGTATGGGGGAGAAATATGTGGATCTTCACCAAGCGAAGCGCAATCAAGAAAGGTAGTCCACTTGAAGAGATCAAGATCGTCATCATCTAGCTCAAGTGGAATGCGCAAGGCAAAGGTATGATAGGGTTTCTATTTTACCGGTCTCGTGGTTCTAGTTGGGAGACCGGGTTATAGGATAGATACCGTACTATCAAGAGGGGCTCTCGATTGAGTTTTAGCGTATCAATTGGAGAGAGCTCAAACCTTTGCATACTTGACATATCATCTTTCTTGGTTCTTATTTAGCTTTTCTCCTTATTGGGTTTTGGTGCTTGTCCGTGATTCATGACAAGCCCAAGTTCACCCAAAACGGATTTCGTATGAAAACCTTGTTGTGTTTTTGGTGTTGGAGGTTTTACCGGTTCTTATTTTATAGAGAGGTTTTACCTTTCTACATTTGGTTTTATCCTCCCATGTTAAACTATGATGTTTCTATGCATGATCTTGTCGTGCTCGTTATGGCGATTCCAACGAGCCCAAGAACATCGAAAACGGAGTTCGGATACTCAAGATATGCGCGTTTTAGTGTCGGCGTTTTTCTGCAGTTTTACATGGTCGGTAGTACCGAAAATAACCTGTGGTACTACCGGCGAAACGTGTTTTCGCTTCTGTTTTAAGTGTTTTAAGCGGTAGTATGGGCCAAACCCCTGGTACTACCGGCCCAGCGCGTTTTTCTGGCCAACGGGCAGATTTTGACCCACCTACTTAAAAGGGTCTTCTTCTCCAATGAGACCCAACTCTTGAGCTCGTTTTCCCCCACCATTGTTGACCTTTTGGAGCTTGCTTTCTCTCTATTCCTCCATGATTCTTGCCTCCAATTAGAGGGAAAAGAGAGAGGAGATCTAGATCTATCATTCCACCAATCAATCTCTTCTCTAAGTGAGAGGAAGCTTTTGGATCTAAATCTTGGAGGGATTTGGTGTTCTTCCTTGTTCTTCCTCTCTTCTCCCCCCACAAGCATTAATTGCTTTTGGTGGGATTTGAGAGTGAAGGATTTTGAGCACTTCTTGTGTTCTTGCCCATTGCATCGGTTTGAGTTCTCCACGGTGAGACGTGGAAATCGAAGTTGAGAAGCTTGTTACTCTTGGGTACTTGGGGTGCCCTAGAGCTTGTCCTCTTGGGTACTTGGAGTGCCCTAGACAGTCCTAGTTGATCTCGGAGTTTTGGTGGCTCGCGGGATTGTTGGGAGCCTCCAATTAAGTTGTGGAGACGCGCCCCAACCTTGTGATTCTTGTGGCTTTGGGAGCCGTGGGAATTCGGTGAGAGCCTCCAATTAAGTTATGGAGTGTGCCTCATCCTTGTACGGGTTCGGTGACCACCCTTAAGTGTCCCATAGTGGTTCGTGGCATTCCGCATTGATGGAGGCACGAAGAAGATTACGGTGTGCCATTTGACGGCTATTCGAGGATCACTTTGTGACTCCGCACCGCTCCAACGGAGACGTAGCTTCCATTGGGAAGTGAACTTCGGATAAATCATCGTCTCCAAGTGCCTCGGTATTTCTATACTCGAGCTTCTTACTTATGCTATTTAATTTGTGATAGCCATCGAGCTTGAAGTAATATATCTTGCTATCACATATTTGCTTATATTGTTTAACATAAGTTATTGGTGCACATAGGTAAACCTAGCTTGTTTAGGTTTCCTGCTTGATAAATTAAACGCTAGTTTTATTCCGCATTTATTCAAGCCTAAACCACAAAGAATTTTAAATCGCCTATTCACCCCCCTCCCCCTCTAGTCGACATCCGTGTCCTTTCAAGTTCTCTCTCATTTCATCATCTAGCAAGACAATAAGGTAGGAAACACACAACAGAAGCAAGTGCAAACATAATCTGCACCAAAATTAGTAGCATTTCGAAATAATCAGGTAGCTCATAGGGGTGGGAATCACTGAAGCTGGAGACACGCTATAAGCAAGTACTAGTAAAAACACCAAGACTTGCTCTCTGGGCATCTACGTGATCAGACAAACACTACCAGCCTCAACCTCTATCCATCATATGAATAAGCGCTAACAGCCTCAAGAAAGGATTAGAAGATTGGGGAGGAATGCGTGGTTACCTTCAGCGGTTGCGACAGGGGCATCGGCGGGGGCGGAGAAGGACAAGTAACGGCGATTCGCAGCGAGGGAAGTGCCGGAGAAACTCTAGAACCGCGGGCATGGTCGGCGACCGGTGGTGGAGCGGTGAGGGCGAGTGGCGGCGAGGGAAGCGGTCGGAGAAGGACGTCAGCATCGCCGTCGGGATTCCCATTGCTGTCGGGATATACACATGGAGGCGGCGGCTCAGCCTTCGACCCCAGCATCGCCGCCGGGATCCCCATCGCCGCTATCAGGAGTCTCCAAGTTCTCGCCGGCCTCCGGCGCGTTGCAGGTATGCGACTGTGTGGTAGGTCGCGAGATCGGCCCGCTTCGTCCCGCTAGGATTCACGCAGATGGCCCGCCAGACACTTTGCTGGCCCAATTTGTGGGGCGACGTTGCGGCGCTGCGGGAGGCCCGCGTCACTTGAAACCTGAGGTAGCACCTTTGGCAAAGAGATTTACAAATTTTGCCTTACAAACTAGGACGGAGGAAGTAGAAGACATCAGCAAGTGGACGGCAGGATCCGAACAAACTTGAAGAGGACGTCCCCGGGAAGCATCGACGGCTGAGTATGTTACGTCCCAAATACCCACGCTCTGGAGGAGACCAAGACCATCTCCTCCAGCCGCTACGAAGACACCTCGAGTAACTCAGACGACGCCTCCAAGGAGGGAACGCCGCCGCCGCTGGGTCCGGTGAGCCGGGCCTAGGGTTTCTGACGTAGTGCAACCTAGGCCCACAACACCAACACCATCAAATGGCCCATTGACAAGAGCAAGAGTCAAAGCTCTCCATGATAAGGTGAATTCACTCCTATCTATGTGTGATCTCGACACTCCTTTGAATGGGTTGCTACTTCATTCCGATACCTTGTGTGTGCTCAGCTATGGTGGACCTGAAGATCCCTATGAAGATGGCCAAGAGGCGACGCATGAAGATGGACAAGGATTGAGTCAAGGCGATGAAGAGGAAGAAGAGAAGATGGAGAAGAACCTCCTAGGCGGCGGTACTACCGCCAGGTCAAGCGGTACTACCGCCCCTGGTCCAGGCAGGCCGAACCATCCCCACGCCAGCGGTATCGGCAGCGGTACCGCTTGGTACCGCGAGCGTGGGAAGGACCAGCACCCACCTCAGCGGCAGCGATCAATACCGCCTCATGCTACCGTCAAAACCCCCTGTCGGACCCCTTACCCGGTACCGCCAGCGGTACCGGCGGCGGTACTGGACGGTACCGGGGACGTGGGATGAAGTGAAGCCCTCCCGCACCGGCGGTACCACCGGCTATCCCAGCGGTACTACCGCCAGTGCGGGAGACTGCTCGCCAGATCTGCTGTGCAACCTTATCCTTTCGTCCTCCTAGTTGCTTGGACTATTTAAGGCACCCCTTGGACTAGATCTAGGGTTAGACTATGATTTGGGAACTAAAGTAGAGCATTGCTCCTTCTTCTCAAATTGTCTCTTTCCTCCTATGGAGATGAATCAAGGCCTCCACATGTGGAGATGAACCAAGGCCTCCTCTTGAGGAGAAGATCCCTGCGTGGATACCAAGGCTCCACTTGTAGTTGCGATTACTTGCTAATCTTCCCACTGTGAGTGGCTAGATTGGATTGACCAATTGGACAAAAAATCCTAAGAGTAAGGTGTGCTTGGGAGAGGAGGATTGGGGGCTCCCCTAGGGGATCTGTTACCAATCGAGTCTTGCCGGGTTGCTACTTGCTATTTACCCTTGTGTGTTGATTTCCCCTTTTTTTGTGTTCTTCGTTCTTCACGTGTTCTTCGCGTTCATCTTTCCCTCCGCACAAATCCGTGAAAATTAGGGCCAACCCTCATCATATGGTATCGGAGCTCTAGGTTGACACGGATTTGTTTTGTGTTTCCACCAAAATCCACCAAATTTTTCTTCGTTTTTGAGAAATTCGAAAATTTTCACCAAAAATAGCCTTGCCTTGATTCGAGCCGATCTGTCGATTCGTTGCGTTTTTGGTAGTTTTTGTCCATGGATCTGTTGCTTTAGGACCCCCTCCACCTTTGTTTGCGTTCCCTAGCCTTAATTTTGCCATTTTCCCACGGAT
The DNA here is from genome assembly GCA_947311845.1 of Poa pratensis. Taxonomy (NCBI): domain Eukaryota; kingdom Viridiplantae; phylum Streptophyta; class Magnoliopsida; order Poales; family Poaceae; genus Poa; species Poa pratensis. The sequence continues at coordinate 92,401,205 of CAMZMU010000027.1, forward strand.
TCGAGGAAGTTTTGGAGCCCAAAATCGCACAAAATTCGAGCAGAAAAGTCGACAGTGGTACTACCGCCGGCTTAAGCGGTACTACCGCCAGGGCCAAATTTTTCAGAATTTTTTCTTTTCCTCGGTTCGTTTTGGCAATTCTCCTTTGTTGTTTGGGTCCTTCGCTAGTGTGTACCACACGCCTACGACATCGACAAGCTTCCGCAGCGACTTCATCAACGCCAAGCGACGACGCCACCAAGGACTCGACTTTTCCCCCACCATCATTTCCGTTGTGAGCCCTTCTTCCTTTCGCGTAACTTAACCTATTGGACTAGCTCGGTGATATTGCGAGGCATTGCACGTGTTGAGTGTTTGTCTTCTAGTATTGGCGAGTGTGTATCGTTAGAGAGCTTGGCACTAGCAAAAGAGAAGGAATCATCGTCAAAAAGCAAAAAAAAAAAAGATAAGAATCAAGTGGTGCCAAGTTTCATCTCTTGTAGGTTGCGACAAAGCGAAAACCGCCAAAGTGAGTGTGAGTGTTAACTCTTGTGCAAATCCGTTGCCCACAAAAAGCAATTGAGCTAGCGTCCTTCTTGTGTTGGGTGACATTTGAGCACGTAGTCTTCGTTAGGTTGTCTATCTTCGAGTGCTCGCCCTCTTGGTTGCCCAACCCCATCATTCGCTTTTGTGTGTGTTTCTTGATACTTTGTGGTTGGAGTTTCTTTGGTAATTTGATCATTGTGGATTTTCTCTACCTTTGACAATAGACTTGTCGGCGGGTTTGCTTGTTTCGTTTGCCACTTCATACCTTCCTATCCTCATAAGTGTGTGTGTTGGGTGTTAGAACCGGATACTCTCCTCTCAAGCCACATTATACGTGGGATATAGTTTGTCTTGGTTTTTCCTTACCGCACATCTCACTTGTTTCTTGAGAAAATGTTTAGGGGAAGTACAAACGGAAGCTCAAGCTCGGATGAGGAAATCCAAGGTGGAGTTCGCGGTGATCATGGCTATGTCACACAATCGGAGCTTGTGGGCATGCGACACTTCCTTCGTGGTAACATAGACCGCTTCGAGCGCCGTCTTCAAAATCAACACATCACCTTCAGCGACCGCATGAGTGCTAACGAAGCAACTATGGAGAGGTTGACCGAAGCTATCAACAACCTTGCGCGACAACGACCTTCTTCACACTCAAGCCGTACAAGAAGATCCTCAAGGTCGACACAAGCACGTCATGGACGTCATGAACCTCGACAAGAACGTCAACATGATTCAAGGGGCGACGCCCATGAACGCCCTCCTCCTATCGTTGAACAACCACATGATCTTCACGCGAACAATGCCAATGCGCATCAAGAACAACCTCACCAAAATGATGATCGTCGCGCACGCATACCATCGCCACAACCGCCTCAACGTGATCGTCATGACCCATTGGCTAATGACAATGGCGTTCCGGGTGTCGGGGAATACTTTCTGGATTAACCCGTGGCCCAGTGCGATTTAACTTACTCGCACGGACAAAGGCCCACTTGGGAGCAAGCCCAATATTGAACCGCCATAAGGGGAAAGATCTAGAAGACATATCCCGGAGGACGTGAAGACCAAGTAGTCTCCGAGTAGGCCTCTGTGGACGTATTCCTTATGGGGAAGTTTCCTTTTGTAACCTAGCGAGCCTCTGTGTATATAAAGAGGACTCGCAGGACTTAGAGCGGGTCAAGCTATCAAGCCCTAAACCCTAGCTCATACGGCGAGTACCAGATCGGATCGCCTCCATTGTAACACCTCGATTATCATATCAATACCAATCTAGGGTAGGCAGGAAGTAGGTCTTTTACCTCACATTGAGGGGGCCGAACCTGGGTAAATCTGTGTTGATCTTTGTTCCTGCGATCCCAAGCTCGGAGATGCTTGACTCGCGTAATCCCACACCTACGAAGTCATCTATGACACCTGACGTGACAAACCCACGACAGTTGGCGCCCACCGTGGGGCCTGCGGTCAAAAGCGTCACGTTCCGCGCAGGATCGAAATCAGGCTTCAAGGACATCGCCATCGGCCAAGTTGAAGACATCAATGGGGTCCCCTTCATCGACGACTCAGAGTGGGGACCCGAGGCAGATCGCATCGAGTTTGGATACATTGTTCCCATCGGATCAGTAAAAGTTTTCGTCGGATCCGTCAGTCGCAGATCTAAGATGCGACTCAAGGAAGCGAATCGGTGAAGGAACTGCGGCCGGTCAGGGTCCGCGTGTTGGAGGAGCTACAACAAGCTACGGCAAGACTGCCCATCCCCGTCCCGTCAAGACCTGTTTGGGGATCTCTACCAAATCAGGAAGGAGACCTCAAGATTGAAGAGATTGAAGCTATCAGGACGGAACTCTGTGAAGAGGCACAAAGACTCGCGGCTGAGCGCGAAAAACTCCAAGAAGAAGGTCGACGACTCCGTCGCTGCCAGCCAAACACCAGGCGGCGAACCAAGACGACATCTGAGCGCAAGAAACTCCAAGAAGAAGAGTGGCGACTCCGTCGTTGGCAGCAAAAACATCAGATCAAGATGGAGAGGAGAGATGAAATCACAGTTCCACGGCGACCCAGAGAGCAACGTGCACGCCGCGATAGGGATATTGTCAAAGATAGCACCGGTTGGAGACACGCGAGCTGATAAGGAAGCTCGCTATGCGATCGACCTACTGCAAACCGCTGCTTTACAACAAGCAAATATGTATGGAGTCACGCCCAATGAGCCGCAAAACGAGGTATCATGGGGAGGAGAAAGTGCAGCGTCGAAGAAGTGGTCAACCAGTAGCAGGTTTGCAGGTATCATTGGAAAAAGAAAAGAAGATAGAAGGCGAGTCGCGGACGTCCGGAGCGACTCAGCCATCCCAGATTGAAACTGATTCAGATGAAGATTCAGCGCCAGTAAACTCCTATTCATTATTGAAAGGACCAGCATGTTTTGGAGAGGAAATACGGCTCACTCGTTTCCCCCCGAACTTCGACGAGTCGCAGCGAGTCACCACCTATCGCAGTGACCAAGACCCTGCCTTATGGATAGAGGATTACGAGGCAAGCATAACAGGGGCTGACGTGACTCAAGAAGTACGTGCGAAATACTTCCACTTGGCAATACAGGGAGAAGCTAGGGATTGGCTGTTAAGGCTGCCATCAAAATCAATAAGCACATGGGAAGACTTGAAGGACAAGTTCATCGCAGATTCCAAACAGAAGATATGAAAAACCTTAGACAATGCATTCAAAAAGAGGACGAATCAAGCGGCGACTGGATCAAGAGAATCGCGGAGATCCTTGGCTCCGCCAAAAACTTAACAGTACAAGCTGCAATACAAGCTATGAGAAAGAACTGTAGATTTGAGCCGTTGGTGCACAAATTAAGTCGCGCTGAGCACAAGATTGATAGTTTCGACCAGCTTTTGGCAAGCTGACAAGTACGCAAAGACAGATAAAGGGGCAGGCGGCTTATCACAGAACCCAACAGGGAAATTACAAGTCGCGAATTGAACATCGCACACACCAGATACAGGAGCAAGAGAGTGATAAGGCCTTACTCCCTAATAACTGCAAGGGGATCTTCGACGTGCCTTGCGACTTACATCGCAGGAGAGATGGCAGGCCAGCGGGTCACACAAAGGCGCAATGTCATTATTACCGGAGGTGGAAAGAAGGCGACACGCCAGACACGGCTCGCAGCGGATCGATGCAGCACAAGAAAATCTAGCTCTCGTCAAGGGCCTGACGTTTTACCTAGAAGAAACATAGGACAGTTTCATACAGTGGAAGTACAAACAACGGACGGAAGCCGGAAGAGCGGTCAGATTTCAACGCCAGAAAGGTATCGTCGCTGGACAGAGCAATCGGTTATTTGGAGTCGCGGCGATCACCCCCCAGAAGTAAGAGATCCAGGACAGCCAGCTCTTGTGGTCACGCCTGAAGTCGCGGGATACAAGTTAAGTAAGGTCCTAATGGACGGAGGAGGAAGAGTAAACATCCTATATCAAGACACGCTCCGAAGAATGAATATACCCGAGACAAGGCTGCGACCATCCAGGAAAGAAATTCAAGGCATAATCCCAGGAGCTGTTACGCGACCAATCGGAAAGATAACACTTGAAGTTAGCTTTGGAACAGAGCGGAACTTCCGCACAGAGCTCCTAGACTTTGAGGTTGTAGCAGTCAAAAGCTCATATCATGCGATCTTTGGAAGAGAAGCCTATGTCAAATTTACCGCTCGCCCCTGCTACGTCTACCTACAGTTAAAGATACCAGGACCAAACGGTGTTATTACAATATATGGAGACAGACAGAGAGCGTTAGAATGCGAGAACGCAGGCTCAGTACTCGCAGAAGAAGCTTGTATCGCCAACTCTTCACATGGGTATCAGTCGCAGATCGGTAATCGCAGCTCAAAACGAGTCGCGTTGGAGGTACCGCGGAAGCGGCCAACAGGATGCAGCCACCGGATGGTAAATACCCACCGAGAAGTCGCGCATCAGCAAGATAATGCCCCAGAGGTCGCCTTGATACAAAAAGAAGACAAGAAATGGCGCATGTGCATAGACCCAGCCTCGATCAACAACCCCAGCCAAAGGGGCTCAGTTATCGTGAGACCTTACAAAGCAAACTCAACTCAACATAAGTCGCAGCTCAGTGCGGCTAATCGCCTAACAAAGTTGCTCTCTGCTTCAACATGAGACATACATCGGAGCTATCATGCTCGACCCGAGTCGCTTTAGCGACTCAAAATTGAACCAATCAGGTGTTCAACCCACTCCGTTAGGAGTATTAATTCGCAACTAAGTGCGATGAGTATCAAGTATGCATGGCCTGCGGGGAATAGAAAACCCGCATTAAAGGGCCTGCATCATCCTGTAACACCCTGTAAAACATCGAGTGATTATGAAATAAAGCCGGCACCCTTGACATTCAAGGGTTTGTCGTTTCGCCTCAACTATCATTGAGTCGCTGAGTCTTTTGAATTTCATATATCACTGACCCTTGAGGGCTCCTTACGAGCATCGCGAGTACCAATCGCACCTCAAATTTTGCCAAACTAGTGGCAATCCTTAAGCTAGAAGCGTCTTGCATTATGCGGCCAAAGTACTGGGGTGTGGCGTCAATCGAGCTTGATTGCCTATCATGGCCGCTCTCGACCCTGAACACACATGTTCCTAGGAAATACTGAGCCGCGCGAGCGTCTACTTAATGGAATTATCAAGAAAAGAACCTGCTTATAGGTCACAAAATACTGTTTATAATACATGAATGTCTTACAGACTAACGGGCATGTCCCACATTATTTATTTTTCCTCTTCCGAGCTACAGGAGTGGGAATTGGCGCGGCTTGTCTCGCAGTTGCAGTCGCAGGTGTCCTAATAATCAGGGCGCCGCCAGACGAGGCAGAAGGGCCACCAGATACTGTTGCTGGAGTGGCAGCCCGAGATGACTCAGCTCCTGAGGACTTTTCCTTTGACACCTTGCTCCCATCAAGATTGAATTTATCGAGATAAGTGCCCAAGTCTAAGTTATCAACAAATTTTGTGGCATACCGCGCATCCCTTTCCAGATATCGAAGTACTCGCTTATTGGCAGTTCAGTATCATCCGCGCTCATCGCCAGGCCGTGGCGAGCAACCTTGCCAACATCTATCTCTGGATAATATGCTCGAAGCAATGTCAAGACATGCGCGGCTCCGGCGCGAGCAGAGGATCGTTTCCAATCAGAGACATAATGCGGAGCCTTGAGCAGTTTATTTATCCAATACTCGCAAGATGTTGGGCCATCAGTCGCAGGAGAGATTACCGTCATAACTTCCTTGGTAACCTTTAAGAAGCGCTGGCTGAGGTCAGACAGATATACCAGTTGATCCTTCAAATTGGAGCGGGACACTGGGGCCTCAGGCCTATGTCAAGAAAGAAAAGGCAAGAAACAAGTCAGAGACTAACGTTGGTTACCCAAAATATGTATGATTAAAGGAATAAAAGACCAACCAGCAAGCTGCAGGACGGCTGATTTGACCATGGAGCCAAAACCCTCAAAGGCTTTGAGCAGCGAGTTATATTTTTCATCTCGCGCGGCGAGTTCCTTTGCGTGGTCTCCCTTCAGGCGATCAATCAATTCAGATTTAAGAGTCAGCCCTTCTCGCAAAGATCTAATGACCTCGTCTTTCTCCATGAGTCGCTGCTGCATATCGGCTTCAAGTTCTTTAAATTGCTCTTCGCAGGAGTCGAGTTGACCTTTGAGAGATTTTATTTCCTGATCTTGGTCCCTAATGACCTCATTATGCTGCTCCAGGCGAGACTGCATCATTTCAGGATGGTCTATGGAAATGCCTTTACCCTTTATTGAGCCAGAAGCATCAAGCAAGGACAGTTCACGCTGAAAACAAACAGAGCAAAACGCATAGGTAAATTATCCAGGAATTTGGGGGCTCGAGATTTGAAGCCAGGAAAAGAATCAACACCCCGTGCGATGACACAAGGTTTTGATCCTTGGGGGCTACGGTATATGTACCTGGCGACTTGAAGAAAATTGCTCAACTAAGCCGCGCAGCAGAGCAGCATGCTTGTCTCCAGCAGAAATTATGGCATCTGCGATTGACTTAGAACTATTTCCTGGAGCTGGAATTCTATTTTCAGTAGATACCCTACCAGCAGCAGGAGTTGTGGATGGAGCTGCGACTGGAGTCGCGGCAGGAGCCGCGTCTGCAATACCTTCCTCCAGGGAGGGCCTTGGATGAGTCGCACCATTACTGTTTCCCACGTTTTCATCAGCAGCATCATCCTCGCTCATAGCTTGCTGAGAAGAAGTGGGATGGGAATTAGACTTGGTATCCTCTTCAGACATGGCCCTGCAAAACATTGATGGGTTAATAAGCTGACCTAGCAGAGCCGCAACATTGAAAAGAAGGCGAACCATACCCAGAGGCGACACGGATACTCTTCATCAGGCAACCAGAGGAAGGAGAAGATAAACCTTGCAAATCTGAACCTACAGAGTATGAAAAGAAGTAGTGATCAGCAATTCCTTGCCAAAATACGTAAACACAAAAAGAAAAGGAGAGAGTCGCAAACAATTACCCGAGCTTATTGAGAAGCAATCCTTTGCAACAGCCTCGGAAGAAAAAGTAGCCTTGTTGGGATCAGCGAGTTTTAAAGATTTGGCAGTTCTTGTTTCTGCTAGTAACGCCAAGGCTTTGCGACGTTTCTCAGGCTGCGGGGGTCTTCTGAGCTCTGGCATAAAATACGTTTCGAGGACCTGCGAGGCACCTCAGGAAGTTCCAGGAAAGGTGTATTTGGAGTCGAGGACAAAAGAGCGTCGGCCATTTGTTGTTCCTCTTCAGAAGCACTACCCTCGTGCATAACTGTATCTTCGCCAAAGGCTGCGGCTTGCTTGACGACTCAGCCGCGGTTCCTTGGTTCAAGTCGACGTCCTCTGAGGAAGAACCCAGAAATAGGGATCGATCTGAAAAGGAGCTCAGGTCAGAAATAATCAATTTTGGAGAAGGAATTTTCGAGGAAACAGGTGACAAGTAAACATTACCACAAAAGGCTTGTGCTCAGCCCAGAAGGGAGCAAGTCCGACGTTGTCATACGAGTCAATATCCTCGTCCGTCACTCGGCGAATGAAATTTATCCACTCCCCTTTGTCCCAATCTTCAGGGCAAGTGCGATCGACGTCATTTGCATGACAAGTGAAATCCACCATAAGCCGCGAGCGGCGACTCACAGGCTGAACTCGCCATTTAGTCCAGCAAGATATGAGATCTAATCCAGTGAGACCATGGAGTGTCAGCGCTCTCACCTTGTCTAGAAGGGATTCGATAAAGGGCAACGAAGAAGGATCAGGTTTAGAAGACAGAGCATCGGTAGCCTCGAAGGGAAGAGGAGACCAAAGAGGAAGAGGAATTTCACCCTCAGGAGAAGTGTTTTTACAATAGAAGAATGTCCTTTGCCACTCCTTGATTTTCTTGGCAAGAGTTAGTTTTGGGAAGATACTACCCCTACGGCGTTGGAAGGAAATGGCGCCGCATTGGAGAAAAGGACCATCTGTGGTTTCCCTTTGACTATTGCAATTGAAAAGAGCAAGCCAGAAATCTATTGAAGGCGGGATACCCAGATAATCTTCGCAGAGGACGTGGAAGTTGCTCACTTGCAACATCGAATTAGGGCCAATATCATGGAAGCGGAGACCTAACCGCTGCATCAAGGAGCGGAAGAAGAGAGAGCCCGGGGGCTTGAACCCGCGCTCAACATGCTCCGCAAAAATCACTACTTCTCCTGGTTGAGGATTGGGGATTACCTCCTCACCGGCCGCCCGCCATTCGCATTGATCTTTTGGCGGAAGAAGGCCCCGTGCAGATAGGGATTCCAGGAAATCTTCGTCGACCCACGAGCCTTCCCAGTTGCACTTGCGGCGAGACATTTTTCTCAGATTGATGGAGATCTCCACCGAAGGATTGTGAGTACGAGAAGCGAGATTGGAGGCGGCGGAAAGAAGCAGCGGATGCGTGATGCAGAACGCTGGGAAAAACGATGAGCCAAGATAAATAGCCCAGATGCGGAAGACGTTTAGATCTGAAAATCAACCGTCAAGGCAGGTTAAGTCGCGTTCTTGAGCCGCCAAGAAGATTATAATCGCAGATTGGAAATAAGAAAATTGGAGTTCAGCTGGGATAATTCATGTGTGCGGCTCAGGGGTTTGTTAAGACAAAGGAGCCTTCACTCGAAATCCAAGCTAAACTTGGGGGCTAATGTCGGGGGAATACTTTCTGGATTAACCCGCGGCCCAGTGCGACTTAACTTACTCGCACGGACAAAGGCCCACTTGGGAGCAAGCCCAATATTGAACCGCCATAAGGGGAAAGATCTAGAAGACATATCCCGGAGGACGTGAAGACCAAGTAGTCTCCGAGTAGGCCTCTGTGGACGTATTCCTTATGGGGAAGTTTCCTTTTGTAACCTAGCGAGCCTCTGTGTATATAAAGAGGACTCGCAGGACTTAGAGCGGGTCAAGCTATCAAGCCCTAAACCCTAGCTCATACGGCGAGTACCAGATCGGATCGCCTCCATTGTAACACCTCGATTATCATATCAATACCAATCTAGGGTAGGCAGGAAGTAGGTCTTTTACCTCACATTGAGGGGGCCGAACCTGGGTAAATCTGTGTTGATCTTTGTTCCTGCGATCCCAAGCTCGGAGATGCTTGACTCGCGTAATCCCACACCTACGAAGTCATCTATGACACCTGACGTGACAAACCCACGACATCGGGTGCGCATGACTTTGGTGAACAAGGACGGCATCCCCGTCATCCTCCAAGGTCGCGCCATCAACATCATGACAATGCGAACAATGTCGAGCAACCCGTTCCTCAATAAGAGCTACCTCCTCAACATGCGCCTCGTCAAGAGCTTCCTCATGATCGTCACCAACACCAACGTTCCGAGTCAAGTGATAACGAGTCAAGCCAACACAATGGTGAAGGCCTCAACCGAAGACGTGGACGTGCATTCCCACGTGGTGGCCACCGTGACGACTATGATGACTTGACCAACGTCCGCTTTGACATACCCAAGTTCTACGGCACAAGTGATCCGGAAGCTTACTTCTCATGGGTACTCAAGGTTGACAAGATCTTCCGCGTGCAACGCTACTCCGACATCAAGAAGGTTGCTTTAGCCTCGATGGAGTTTGAAGAGTATGCTCTCTTGTGGTGGGAACAACTACAAGATGCTCGCGTCGCTAACCACCAACAACCAATCGACACTTGGGTTGAGATGAAAGAAACAATGCACAAGCGCTTCGTGCCGAGCCATTACACTAGAGACTTATACAAGAAGTTGCAAGAGTTGAAGCAAGGTTTGAAATCGGTTGACGAGTACTACAAGGAGATGGAAATCTCCATGATGAGAGCCAATGTCAACGAGTACGAAGAGCAATCCATGGCTCGCTTCATGAATGGCCTCAACTATCCCATCAAGAAGATTGTGGAGTTCCAACCATATGCCAACTTGGTTGAGCTAGTACATCAAGCTTCCAAGGCCGAGCGCCACGTGCTTGAAGAGCTCAAATACATCAAGACAAAGGCATTCTTCGCCAACAAGCCGTCTTCGTCAACACCTACACCTTCACAAGCTCTTCCTCAAGCGAACACACGAGGTCCTCCACGAGTCTCTACATCGACACCTCAAGCACCTCAACCTTTCAAGAAAGTACCTCCCGCTACCAAGGTGCCTCAAGGATCTTTGTCCGGCACAAGACTATTGCAATGCTACAAGTGCGGCGGACAAGGGCATACGTCTTTTGAGTGCACCAACAAGAAGGTCATGATCATCAATGACATGGGAGAGTACGAATCTATGAGTGAAGATGAGTACAATGCTTTGAACAAGGTCGCCACAATGCAAAGTGCTCAAGACGAAGAAAGTGAGATATATTGCGATGGCGACAACAATCCTTCCTTGGTTGTGGCAAGAGCTCTTACCACCAATGTTCAAGTAGAAGAAGACCAAACATGCAACTTGTTTCACACTAGAGCGGGAATCAATGGCAAGTCCGTCAAGGTCATCATAGATGGTGGAAGTTGCCACAACCTAGCGAGCAAAGAACTTTGTGATAAGCTCAACTTGAAGTTCAAGAAGCACCACATCCCTACCATGTGCAATGGTTGAGTGATACCGGAGCTGTCAAGATTCAACACAAGGTGCAAGTGTCCTTCAAGATTGGAGCCTATGAAGATACGGTTGATTGTGATGTTGTGCCTATGAACGTTTGTCACTTACTCCTTGGGCGTCCATGGCAATTTGACAAGGGTGCTATGCATGATGGAAGGACAAACTACTATAGCTTCAAGAACAACGACAAGCCCTACGTCATTCGTCCCATGACACCAAGTCAAGTCATCGCCGACAACGCCAAGACTATTGCAAGGGCACAACAAGATCGTTCGTCTAGTGAGATGAGTGGTGAGCGAGAGATCCACCGTAAAGTGAGTGAGAGCCACAAGCCAATGAGAGTGATACTTCAAAGAGAGTTCCCACAAAACTTACACTATGTGCCACCAAAAGAGTGATAAGGGAGTTGAGAGAGAACCCATCCACCCTCCACTATGTGCTCATATGCAAGGGTGAAGTTTCTATGACTAACACTTTCGCCTTGTGCGCCGATGTTCTACATGTCTCAAAGCTAAGTCTACCCTAAACTCTCATGGGTTATACACACCATTGCCTATTCCACATCACCCATGGTCTGATATAGCTATGGATTTTGTCTTAGGACTCCACGCACTAAAACAAACAAGGATTCTATCTTTGTCGTCATTGATTCTTCTCTAAAATGGCGCACTTTATACCATGCAACAAGATCGACGATGCTTCACACATTGCTACTTTGTTTTTCAGGGAAATCGTCCGTCTTCATGGTGTGCCAAAGACCATTGTGTCGGATCGTTACGCCAAGTTTGTGAGCTATTTTTGGAAGACTTTGATGGCCAAGATGGGAATCAAGCTACTATTCTCCACCGCATACCACCCTCAAACCGATGGCCAAACCGAAGTGGGGAATCGAAGCCTATCTACACTCCTTCGTGTGTTGATCAAGCCCAACTTGAAGAATTGGGAAGAGTGCATCCACACGCCGAGTTCGCCTACAATCGAGCACTTCACCGCGCCACAAAGAGAACACCATTCGAGGTCGTCTATGGCTCAAACCCCTACACCGCGCTCGACATGCTACCACTTCCACTCCGTGAGCAAGTTAACATGGACTTCGACGAGCGAGCCGCTTACACGAAGAAGCTCCATGAGGAAACAAGAACTACGCTTGAGAAGCACAACAAAGACCATGCTACGAAGATGAACAAAAACAAGCGCGCCATGATATTTGAAGAAGGAGACCTTGTTTGGCTACACCTTATCAAAGATCACTTTCCGGATGCAAGGAAGTCCAAGCTTCACCCTCTTGGAGATGTACCTTTCAAGATTATCAAGCGCATCAATGACAATGCCTACAAGATCGACATCTCCAACTCAAAACACTTGGTCCATGACACCTTCAACGTCGCCGACCTATCGCCATACCTTGGAACATCAAGCGATGAGGATGACCAAGAGTCGAGGACGACTCTTTCAAAGGGGGAGATGATGTAGTGCAACCTAGGCCCACAACACCAACACCATCAAATGGCCCATTGACAAGAGAAAGAGTCAAGCTCTCCATGATCAGGTGAATTCACTCCTATCTATGTGTGATCTCGACACTCCTTTGAATGGGTTGCTACTTCATTCCAATACCTTGTGTGTGCTCAGCTATGGTGGACCTGAAGATCCCTAAAGATGGCCAAGAGGCGACGCATGAAGATGGACAAGGATCGAGTCAAGGCGATGAAGAGGAAGAAGAGAAGATGGAGAAGAACCTCCCAGGCGGCGGTACTACCGCCAGGTCAAGCGGTACTACCGTCCCTGGTCCAGGCAGGCCGAACCAGCCCACACCAGCGGTATCGGCAGCGGTACCGCTGGTACCGCGAGCGTGGGAAGGACCAGCGGCAGCGATCGCTACCGCCTCGTGCTACCGCCAAAACCCCCTGTCGGACCCCTTACCCGGTACCGCCAGCGGTACCGGCGGCGGTACTGGACGGTACCGGGGACGTGGGATGAAGTGAAGCCCTCCCGCACCGGCGGTACCACCGGCTATCCCAGCGGTACTACCGCCAATGCGGGAGACTGCTCGCCAGATCTGCTGTGCAACCTTCCTTTCGTCCTCCTAGTTGCTTGGACTATTTAAGGCAACCCTTGGACTAGATCTAGGGTTAGACTATGATTTGGGAACTAAAGTAGAGCCTTGCTCCTTCTTCTCAAGTGTCTCTTTCTCCTATGGAGATGAATCAAGGCCTCCACATGTGGAGATGAACCAATGCCTCCTCTTGAGGAGAAGATCCCTGCGTGGATACCAAGGCTCCACTTGTAGTTGCGATTACTTGCTAATCTTCCCTCTGTGAGTGGCTAGATTGGATTGGTTGGATTGACCAATTGGACAAACAATCCTAAGAGTAAGGTGTGCTTGGGAGAGGAGATTGGGGGCTGCCCTAGGGGATCTGTTACCAATCGAGTCTTGCCGGGTTGCTACTTGCTATTTACCCTTGTGTGTTGATTTCCCCTTTCTTTGTGTTCTTCGTTCTTCACGTGTTCTTCGCGTTCATCTTTCCCTCCGCACAAATCCGTGAAAATCGGGCCAACCTCATCAGTTTCCCCTGTTGCTCAAGGGCATGGCACGGTCCTCCATTCGCGGCGACACCTGCAAGAAGGAGACGACACCCGCAGGTGTCGCCGCGTCAGCGCGAAGCTAGGATTTCTCCCTAACCTGACCGAACTCCACAAGGTCGATGAGACATTGGCATATCGGAGCCGGCCCCACCATCGCAGAGAGGAGTTCCTTGTGCACTCGTTGAAGAAGTAGGGGAGACCAGCCACGCCGGCCTCACCCGGCCTTCTGCGTCCAGATCGAGCATATGAGGCTCGATCTACCACCACGGACCCAGGAGACACTCCACCGATGCGCCACCATAGAGCAGAGGGGCACGCCACAGGCAAATCCTATTCTCGCCCGTTGCAATGGTTAGCACCATTTCGCCCGCACTATTCAGTCCACAAGTCGCTCTTGTTGGGTCGGCCATATAAATTTTTCTGACCGGTTTAGCAACCTTTTTAGTATTTTTTTCCTGTTTCGGTTATCTGATTCGTTTTTCTGGTTTTTGTCTTTTTTTTAAACTAGTGAACGTGCACGTGCAACGCACGACTGTACAATCGATCAATATATGATAAATGACAAAAAAAACAATAAAATAGAGCATTTTCAAGATCAACGTCTTGAAAACTGGTAAAGTACATGAAAACTGGTTGCTATGTAGCGTGTTCTACAAGATCAACATCTGAAGAAGCTTGTACATTCCAAAGTGAGATGGACCTTATTTCTGCGTTGCCGCTTGGGCCCTTCATTGACGCCTTGCCGTATTCAATAGCGGCGCTGCTGTCGAGCAAGTGTCCTGCTTCCCCAAAGTAAAATAACCTGCTGCAGTAGAATGTTGTTGTCACCCTTAAATGTTGATTGGACATCAGATTCAGCTATGAAAACTCAGTCTTCAAACCTTGGCCACCACAATCCTCACGACAATACTAATAAAGTAAAAGAAAATCCACTAAAAACCACTTATCCATGTGTAGAAAAAGATTACTCGATTATTTTAACATTTTCACAGTACCTGAATTGTGGTCATATTCTGCCAGGTTGGTGTACCTTTCAGAGCACTTGATTAAACATGTATCTCTTAACTAATTTAAGGTGTTATCTTCACGTACATTATTTCCTGAAGGTATAAAGGTTATATAAGTAATGTTGTGGCTGAAATTGCACCGTTCATATTGGCTTCATTTTTATTTTTGAGAAAAATCTTTCCCATTATCTCTCCTCAATTTTATGCTTCAATCTTTTTTATTATTCTTAGAAAATGTCAGGCTCGCTTAGAGAGGACACCATAGGTGAAATTTGGTTGTAACAGGATTTGGGAAACGGCTTATATTTTTGTATTTAATCAATCTTCTTTGTTTCTTGTATGGATTTATAGCATGAAGAATCAATATGAGAAAATAGATATAACTAAATCCCATTATTTCTTCGGCAACTGAATGTTTACAAACTGATGTTCACATGTATAGGACATCATCAGACAATGTTATACTCCGTAATTGATTCATGCCAAGACAACAAAGATAACTTGATAAGGGCAGAAGGTGCTCATGAAAAACCAGCGGAACTGTAAGTCCATTGATTAACGACAGGAAAAGTTGTGCGAACCTGAAGAAATTGCGTCTGGCCGTGATCGAATTGCAGGGAAGTAGTGGAGTGGCCAAGCAATGTTTGTCCGGCCGGCTGCCGAAATTGGTTCTCGGCTGGCTGCGCCTACAAAAAGGTAATCTAACAAGTTAGGCAATCTAACAAGTTCAGCTGATGGATGTTCCAACACATCAAGCTTGCGGCACAGATCAATTAGCCATCTAGGTAGCATCGTACAGGAGCACCAACGATCGATCGACTAATAAGGCCAGCTTCTGATTGCAGGTCCATTGATTAACGACAGGAAAGGTTGTGCGAATCTAAAGAAATTGCGTCTGGCTGTGGTCAAATTGCAGGGAAGCAGTGAAGTGGCCAAAGAACGTGGCTCTGCGCAGTTTGTCGGGCTGGAGTTCAAGGACTTCGGCTCGCAGGCGGATTAGCTCGTGGAGGTGCATCCGCATCTAGTCCCCGGCTTCACGCGCGCCGACGGAGACGGCGATGACAGCGAAGAAATCCGACGCCATGGCGACTGCAGGCGACCGTGGAGCGCCCGCCGAGAGCATCGTGACCGGCACTTTGCGCATCTCGTACCTGTGCGCCGACAGCGACGAAAATCTGACGCCATGGCCATGGTCAAGGGAGGGGCGCGGCACGGCCGCCGTGGACAGCAAAGACGGCAAGGTGTTCAAGACCGACGCGCAGAGCAACCCGGCGGTGGCGCGGGCGTGCGGCCTCCGGTGGCGGCGCGGCGAGGTTGGGGACCGCGCGCGAACCTGGCGACGACCACGGCGAGCTCCAAGACCCCCGGCGGTGGCGCGGGCGTGCGGCCGCGACGACCACGGCGAGCTCCAACAGGCCCTCCACCCAGAGCGACGCCTCGGTCACGCCTCCACCCAGAGCGCGCGACGCCTCGCTCTCCGTATTTTTTGCCAAATCTGGCCTCTTTCGCGAACTAATGACGCATCTGGCCGTTTCCGGAAACTAATTCCAAATCTGGCCCCTGAGGTCGGCGCCAACGCAAATGGCGCCGACCTTGTGCAGTTCGGCGACGCGCCATTTCGCCGAACTGCACAAGTTCGGCTCCATTTGCGTTGGCGCCGACCTCAGGGGCCAGATTTGCAAATTTGGATGGCGCCGAACTGCACAACGTCGGCTCCATTTGCGTTGGCGCCGAGCTCAGGGGCCAGATTTAGAATTAGTTTCCGGGAACAGCCAGATGCGTCATTAGTTCGCGAAAGAGGCTAGATTTGGCAAAAAAATACTCGGTCTCCTTGCCTAACTCACGGGGAAAGAAAAATAACGATTCAAAATATAACGATTCACGAGATGCGTTGAGTTTAGCTCAACACGGATGGAAGAATCTGATTCGTTGATTAGAGATCGTACGGCATAGATTTAATGTATCCGGCGAAGTTTGCTCTTTTAATAGTAGGATAGATTTCTAGATTTTGAAAATGGTTCATAATTTTGATAAAATGCTAAAATTTAAAAATGCTCAAATTTTAAAAATGGTTCATGATTTGAAAAATGTTCAAACTTAAAAATATTTAGATTTAAAAATGGTTCATGAACATTTTTTCCAAATTCGTGAACATTTTTCAAATTCATGAACTTTTTTGAAATTCAAGAAATTTCGAATTCATGAACCATTTTCAAAGTCGTGAACCATTTTCGAAATCATGAATATTTTTCAAATTCGTAAATAATTTTAAAATTATGAACTTTTTGAATTTTAGATTTTTTAATTCATGAAGCATTTTTGAAATTTTTTATTTTAACAAAATTATGACCATTTTGAAAATCTGGGAGCTTTTTTTATTTCACAAATTTACTCATATTACAAAAACAACTAAAATGAAACTCAACTAATGGGCCAGGCCCATAGCGTGTGGTAGTGGGTAAAACTATTCTAACCAATGCTGAATAGGAGCCCCCCACGTCACCTCGCTGGGCGAAACCTATATGCCGCCCACAGGCGTCCCTGAATTCAGCGGCTCCTGAAGGGTTTTCTCGCGCATCCTTATTGGGTCGGCCCAATAGCACCCTCAACAGCTAAAAATTGGATTAACATTGCTACGGCCGGGATTCGAACTCAGTACCTGCTCGCGCGAGCACAGTCCACAGAACCAATGCGCTAGGCCATGTTTACGTTAATTGCTAATTATTCCACCCATTATTTGTTTCCGGTTCTGGGTTTTCGGGTTTCTTTTTCTTTTCTTTTTTTGTTTTCCGTTTTATTCTTTCTTTTTTATGTTTTCTTTCCTTCTTATTTTCTGTTTTCTTTTTCTTTTCCAGTTTTTCTATTATGTTTTCTTTTTGGTTTTTTTTCTGGTTCACTTGTTCCTTTTCCTTTTTATGTTTTAATTTTCACTTATTTTGAAATTGGTTCTATTTTGGAAAATAATTATGTAAAAAAAATGGTTCTGATTTTTCAAAAACGGTTCCGAACCGAAAATTTGGTTTATATTATTGAAAATGGTTCCGATTTTTGAAAATGGTTCCTTTTTTGAAAATGATTTATTTTTCAAAATGGTTCCGAATCAAAAAATGGTTCCCATTTTTGAAAATGGTTCCGAACCGAAAAAATGGTTTCGATTAATCAAAAATGGTTCCGAATCAAAAAATGGTTCCGATTAATCAAAAATGGTTCCAAATTAAAAAAGGTTCCGAATTAAAAAAAAATGTTTCCTTTTAGAAAATGGTTCCGAACCGAAAAAATGGTTCCGAATGAAAAAAATGGTTTTAATTTTTTGAAAATTGTTCCTTTTTGAAAAAAATGTCCGAACCGAAAAAATAGTTTTGATTTTTTTAAAATGGTTACTTTTGAAAATGTACCAAACCGAAAAAAATGGTTCCTTTTTTAAAATTGTTCTGAGCCAAAAAAATTGTTTCATTGTGAAAATGCTTCCGAACTGAAAAAATGGTTCCGGTTTTTTTTAAATGGTTTCGAATGAAAAAATGGAACTGATTTTTTGAAAATGGTAATGGTTCCAATTTTTTTGAAAATGATTCGAACCATCCTTTTTGTGAAAATGGTTCCAAATTAAATGGTTCCAAATTTTAAAATGGTTCTATTTTGGAATTGTTCAATTTTTAAAATGGATCCAAATTTAAAAATTGTTCATTTTTAAAAACGGTTCCATTCTTGAAAATGGTTTCAATTTATAAAATGGTTCCGAATTTGAAATCTTTTCCAAATTTGAAAATGGTTCCAACTTTTAAAAGGTTCCATTTTGAAATTGGTTCCAAATTTGAAAATTGTTCACTTTTTAAATGGTTCCAAATTTAAAAATGTTTCCATTTTTTTAAAATGATTCCAAATTTGAAAATTGTTCTTTTCCAAAAAAGGTTACAAATTGAAAATTGTTCTTTTCCAAAAAATGGTTCCAAATTAAAAGTTGTTCATTCTGAAAATTGTACTAATATGTTAAAAACTTATATAGATTAAGTCCGTTTTTGTAGTGTTATCACAAAGATTGTTCAGCCCGACTGGCGCTGTACCAGTCCTCACGTAGCTTTTTTTTTTTTGAACGGAAGTCCTCACGTAGCTGAGGCCGCAGGGTCGATTCTTGGCTTTTGCATCTATTTTTCTCGTGCGCGAAAGCGAATGGGCCAGCCCATTATGCAAATGCTGTAGGCGCCGCCGAATTCAGGGGCGCCTACGGGCGGCACAAAGGCGCTCCCACCTCGCTAGTAGCCTTGGCGAGCAGCGGCCGTGCCCGAATGACACCCTGGCCGAGCGGGCCCGCTAGGCCTAGATCTGGCCCAAACAAGCCTAGGCGCCGTCGCCCGAACGCCGAGCTCCAGGGCGCGCCGCACGCACCGACCTGCCGCCAGCTCGCCTTACTCGATCAGGCCGCCTCGCCGCACCTCTTTCTCATAGTTCCTTACGATGATGCAAGTATCTGCAGGTTGTCTTGTTGCAAGTAAGGACGACCAAAAGAAAAATGTTATATGGGATGGAACGCAATGCAAATGGTGTCCATACTGAACTACATGCACTAGCTATTTCATCCAAAATTCCAAACTGATGGAGAACAGTGGACAATTTATTGCAGTGGTCTATAACAAAATCAGCACACATTTTTGTTCCATTCGTAGCCGAGCCTAGAATAATTGTAATCGATCTAGCTAGCGTACGATTCGTGTATGTACTTGTGTTCTGATCAATATATAAATCGTGGACGTGTGGAGGCATAGACCACACACGAAACCCAAAACCTGATTCGAAACTTAGTATCAGAGCTTTGATCGATCGATCGAGCCTTCCGCCGAGCGAGACTTACGTCGCTGCATCCGAACGAGTCTTCCGTTCCCTACGAGCTGCCGCCGCCGCGAGTCTCTCCTCCGCCGTCGCCGCTCGCTGAACCTCTCCGCGCCACAGAGAGACTATACCGCTGCCGTCGCGATGACCAACACTGCCGCCTTTCAGACCACCGAGGCGGCCGGATCCTTGATGGCTTCCTCGTCCGCAACCTCGACGGCAGCAGCCATGCCACCGTCTCCTTGCGGTTGGACCATGGCAACTTCATGCTATGAAAGGGCCTTCTTCTCCTCAACTTCTCCGGCGCCCAGCTCCGTGGCTAACTCGACGGATCCGAGGCAGCGCCGGCCAAGACCATCACTCAAGGAGAGGGAGACAAGGCGCTGTCCGTCCCCAACCCCGCGTTCCAGCCACTAGTAGGGAAAAGCTTATAGATAGATGGGCATTCTGTGGCGCACCCTTAACTGGTGCGCCACAGAATTATTTTTGTGGCGCATGGTACTTGGTGCGCCATATAAATATTTGCCTTTTTGTGGCGCATGGTTTGCCCATGCGCCACCGAAAGCAGGAATTATGTGGCGCATGTCATCCCATGCGCCACAGAAAGTTAGTGGGACCCATGACCAATTATTGGGCCAGATCCATCTGGACAATTTCTGTGGCGCATGGTGGCTGGTGCGTCACAGAAATTCAACTTTCTATGGCGCATGCATATTGATGTGCCACAGAAAGTTGAATTTATGTGACGCACCAACCACCATGCGCCACATAAATTCAACTTTCTGTAGCGCACCAGCCACCATGCGCCACAAAATGTTGGCGCCAGATTTACAAAAAAGTGGTAGCCCCACTTTCCCCATGTGACCTTCTCCATTCTCCCATCTAGATCGAGTTCCTTCTCTCTCCATGTCATTTTGACCATACTATTCTCCATTATTTGTAGTTAAACCTTGATACATAATTGGTAAGTGCTTGGGGAGAGCCTCCATATACTCTCCTCCTCTCCCAACACATCTCTTTTTCTCCACTATTTTCTCTCCATCACCACACACTCTCTCTCATCGATCACGGCCACGTCTCGGTAACGGATCTAGATCTACTAGGTGGGTATTGTTGGATGAATATGTATATGTATGCATGTTTTTGTGTGGCCGGCGGTGTGTATGGAAGTTTGTTAATTGTAGGCATGAGAAGCACGTCGGCGGGCGGTTTGCACGTATATGGCGCGACGATCGATGTTTATACATGAAGCTTGTATGTGTTGTGCATGAATCTTTGCATGTTGTTGCCTTGCGCCGGCGTGGTGCATGGATGTTTGCCGAAATGTTGATTCATTTCCATTTCGGTAAATTTTTGCACCACCATATGTCCTACTTTTAGGGGAAGTCAAGCCGAATTTTTTTCGTCGAACATGCATGACTTCCCGACTTCCCGACTTCCCGACTTCATGACTTCCTGACTTCCCGACTTTCCGACTTCCCGACTTCCCGCATGAGAAGCTTGTCGGCGGGCGGTTTGCACGTATGTGTGTGTATGTGTGTGTGCATGTTGCGGTTAAATAATTCTAATTAATAACACATACTCTATATGTATACCGCGTAGGCGACCATGGTCATTGATGACGTGAAAGACACACGCTCGTTGGAAACCCCAAGAGGAAGGTATGATGAGTGCATCAGCAAGTTTTCCCTCAGTATGAAACCAAGGTTTATCGAACCAGTAGGAAGTCGGCGATGCTCTGAAGGTGTTGGTGGAGGAATGTAGTGTGGCGCAACACCAGAGATTCCGGTGCCAACGTGGAACCTGCACAACACAATCAAACTACTTTGTCCCAACGAAACAGTGAGTTGTCAATCTCACCGGCTTGCTGAAAACAAAGGATTAGGCGTATAGTGTGGAAAATGATGTTTGTTTGCAGAGAATGAAAAAGAACAATGATTGCAGTAGGTTGTATTTCAGATGTAAAAGAATGGACCGGGGTCCACAGTTCACTAGTGGTGTCTCTCCATAATAAAATACTAACATGTTGGGTGAACAAATTACAGTTGGGCAATTGACAAATAGAGAGGGCATAACAATGCAATACATATCATGATGATCACTATGAGATTTATTTGGGCATTACGACAAAGTACACAGACCGCCATCCAGCATGCATCTGTGTCTAAATAGTCCACCTTCAGGTTAGCATCCGCACCCCTTCCAGTATTAAGTTGCAAGCAACAGACAATTGCATTAAGTATGGTGCATAATGTAAACAACACTAATATCCTTAGACAAAGCATTGCTGTTTTACCCCTAGTAGCAACAGCACATCCACAACCTTAGAACTTTCTGTCACTGTCCCAGATTAAATGGAGGCATGAACCTACTATCTAGCATAAATACTCCCTCTTGGAGTTACAAGCATAAACTTGGCCAAAGCCTACACTAATAACGGAGAGCATGCAAGATCATAAACAACACATATATGATAGATCAATAATCAACTTGACATAGTATTCAATATCCATCGGATCCCAACAAACACAACATGTAGCATTACAATAAGATGATCTTGATCATGATAGGCAGCTCACAAGATCTAAACATGATGGCACAAAAGGAGAAGACAACCATCTAGCTACTGTATGGACCCGTAGTCCAGGATGAACTACTCACGCATCACTCCGGAGGCAGGCATGGCGATGTAGAGCCCTCCGGTGATGATTCCCCTCTCCGGCAGGGTGCCGGAGGAGAACTTCTGAACCCCCCGAGTTAGGGTTGACGGCGGCGGCGGCAGCGGATGTTTTCTGGAATAATGGCTCGGTGTTTTAGGGTTTTCGCGTCTGGAGGAATAAATAGGCGAAGGGGCGACGTCGGTGGAGGCGCGGGCCCGCTCCCCATAGGTGGCGCGGCAGGGGGCCCACCCGCGCCGCCATGTGGGGAGGGCGCCCTGCTGCCCCCCTTCGTCTCCTCTTCGGACTTCTGGAACGTGTCGGAAAAATAGGCATCTGGGATTTTGTTTCGTCCGATTCCGAGAATATTTCCAGAACAGCTTTTCTGAAACCAAAAACAGCAGAAAACAGGAACTGGCACTGTGGCATCTTGTTAATAGGTTAGTCCCAGAAAATGCATAAAAATGCTATGAAGTGTGAATAAAACATGTAGCTATTGGTATAAAACTAGCATGGAACATAAGAAATTATAGATACGTTGGAGACGTATCAAGCATCCCCAAGCTTAGTTCTACTCGTCCTCGAGTAGGTAAACGATAACAACAATAATTTCTGAAGTGACATGCTACCAACATAATCTTGATCAATAATATTGTAAAGCATATGAGCTGAGATCAAATCATTCAAAGCAAAAGTCTATAATTGATATAAAAGACAACAAAACAAGTTAGTTAAACAAGCTAAAAGTTTTCATGAATGATTGCTTTAAAGACATGAAACCGTACAAGGTTCATTAAAGATGTGTTAAGTATCCAATGTAGGAGTTCTATCCTTCAATTCCAAGCATCAAGTAATCTTTCACAACATAGAAGGATTCAGCCAAGTAAAAATAAACATGAACATCATGAATCAACTGTTTCGAAGTCTACTCAACCGGTGAGCGTAAGCATTTGGTTTTGGCACCAGGATGTTATGGCTAAAAGAACATTGATGGGGGTTTGGAAGGCCAAAGGAAGAAAGTCTCACAAAGCTATAAGTGATCATTAGACAAGAGGAAGTCTTATAATCGAAGCTATGTAAGGAGTAGTGATTGCCATGCAACGGATGCACATAAAGCTCTCCAATGGAACTAGTGGGGGTGCATCCAACTTGGTTGCTCATGAAGACCTAGAGCATTTTTGAGGAAGCTCATCATTGGAATATACAACCCAAGTTCTATAGTGTAAATTCCCCACATAGTTATACTAGTAAACATGAAAACTCTCTCACATGGAGTACAGGTGCTAAACATGAGCACAAATGATGACTATGAATAATGCAGGTGCTTCAACATGAGCACAAGTGTGGATAAAGGATAGTAATGTTGCCCCCTTTTTCTTTATTCTTTTTTTCCTTTTTTCTTTTTTTCTTTTTCTGTTTCTCTTTTCGATGGCCTCCATGGCTCTTTTCACTTTCAGGGGCAACACTCTAATATGACAATACACTTTTTGTTACAAATAACTCACAACGAACTAAAACATGATGTAAACTGTATGCCTCTGCCAGTGTAGCAGGATATGCAATGATCTAGCGTAACATGGGTAAACCGCACATCAGCTGTATAGAATCATGCAAAGCAATATGTATATGATGAATGACAGCAAGTCATGTAATGTAAGATGGAAGTTGCATGGCAATATATCTCGGAACAGCTATGGAAATGCTGTAGTAGGTAGGTATGGTGGCTGTTTTGAGGAAGATGTATGGGTTTATGTGTAGGAGAACAAGAGAAAGTCCTCCCACGGGTTTGGATGTACTGGCGAAGTATGCACAACTCTCAATGTGAGCAGAAGGCAATGCACACACCGAAGAGGCTAGCAAATATGGATGGTGGAAGTGCCAAAAACCGTAGCTCAACATTAGTCAAAAAGAACTCACAAGCTTATTGCAAACATCTAGCAGGTTCAACATTAAGAACATGATTAAAGTTTACTCCAAGAAGGGCCGTTCACGGCGGTACAAGTACCCCGTTAGATCCCTCGACCTTCAGCACAACTTAGTTATTACGAATCACTTTTAGACATGGAAAGCTATCAAGTCCAACTACACCTTCAACAATTTAAATAGAGTTTGTAGTACGGTACAAGCTTAAAGACAACTATCCACTCATAATTTTAACTTAATTAACCAGCAAGCTTTACCATCTAAATACCTCAAAACATTTGCAAAGAATCAAGTCATCAAAGTTCAATGATCTACAAGACTATGCAAGTTATTACTATACCACTACCACATGCAGCATTTTCTGAACCAACACATCAACCAAGCAACTAAACAAAAACTCTCCAAATGAAACAAGAGAGTACTACTCCTCAAGAATTAACAGCTCTAAAAGAGATGCATGAAAAACAGGAGCTAAAAGCATACAGTAGCTAGATAAGAATACTCAAAAGATATAAGTGAAGAATATGAGTATTCACATGAAAAAGCGGAGCGTGTCTCTCTCCACACAAGAATGCTAGGATCCAACTTTATTCAGAAAAATAAAAACAACAAACAAAAATAAAAGCACACAGACGCTCCAAGTAAAATACATAAAATGTGGAAGAATTAAAATATAGTTTCACTAGAGATGACCTGATAAATTGTTGATGAAGAAGGGGATGCCTTGGGCATCCCCAAGCTTAGACGCTTGAGTCTTCTTGAATATTGCAGGGATGACCCACGGGGGCATCCCCAAGCTTAGGCTTTTCACTCTTCTTGATCACATCATATCATCCTTCTCTCTTGCTCCTTGAAAACTTCCGCCACACCAAACTCAGGTAACTCGTTAGAGGGTTAGTGCATAATCAAAAATTCTCATATTCTACTGTGACACAATCATTACCAAAGCTTCTGGACATTACTTACAGCCACTGATGTTTAATGGAGCAAAGAAATCCAATCAAACATAGTAAAAGAGGCAATGCAAAATAAAAGGCAGAATCTGTCAAAAACAGAACAGTCTGGAAAGACGAATTTTTTCGAGGCACTTAACTTGCTCAGATGGAAGAAGCCCAAACTAATGAAAGTTGCGTACATATATAAGGATCATGCGTGATTTTTTCAGAATTTTTCGAATTTTCTGTAGCGCATACAGCTCAAAACGGTGGACAGCAAAAATCTGTCACTGCGCAGAAATCCAATTTTAGCAACAACTTTCAACTAGAGACTTTACTTGGCACAACAATGCAATAAAATAAAGATACAAAGGAGTTGCTACAGAAGTAAACAGCACCTTGACTCAAAATAAAATAAAATGACAGAAAATAAAAAGATGGGTTGTCTCCCAAAGCGCTTTTCTTTAACGCCTTTCAGCTAGGCGCAGAAAGTGAAAATCAAGTGTTATCAAGAGAAGATGCATCAACATCATAATTTGTTCTAATAATAGAATCAAAAGGCATCTTCATTCTCTTTCTAGGGAAGTGTTCCATACCTTTCTTAAGAGGAAATTGATACTTAATATTCCCCTCTTTCATATCAATAACACACCAACAGTTCGAAGAAAGGGTCTTCCCAAAACAATAGGACAAGATGCATTGCATTCAATATCCAAAACAACAAAATCAACGGGGACAAGGTTATTGTTAACCGTAATATGAACATTGTCAATTCTCCCCAAAGGTTTTTCATAGAGTTATCAGCAAGATGAACATCCAAATAACAGCATTCCAAAGGTGGCAAGTCAAGCATATCATAAAGTTTCTTAGGCATAACAGAAATACTTGCACCAAGGTCACATAAAGCATTACAATCAAAATCATTCACCTTCATTTTAATGATGGGCTCCCAACCATCTTCCAACTTCCTAGGGATAGAAGCTTCAAGTTTTAATTTCTCTTCCCTAGCTTTTATGAGGCATTTGTAATATGTTTTGTAAAAGCCATGTTCATAGCACTAGCATTAGGACTTCTAGCTAGCTTTTGCAAGAACTTAATAACTTCAGAGATGTTACAACTATCAAAATCAAAATCATTATGATCAAAAGTAATGGGACCATTGCTTCCAATACTTCGAAAAATTTCAGCACCTTTATCAGAAACAGTTTCAGCAGTTTTAGGCAATTTTGCATGCTTTATAGTAGAAGTAGAAACATTGCCAACATCAATAACATTACCATTGATAATAGGAGGTTTATCAACATGTGAAGCTTCAGCATTACTAGTGGTGGTAATAGTACAAACTCGAGCTATACTATTCTTTCTATCAATTTCAGCTTCTCTTTCCCACCTAGCATGCAACTCAGCCAACATCCTAATATTGTTGTCAATTTTAACTTGGATGGCATTTGCTGTAGCAAAAGACTTAGTATCTTTAACCTCATTAGGCATAACTTTCAGTTTCAAAAGATCAACATCAAGAGCAAGACTATCAACCTTAGAAGCAAGAACATCAATTTTACCAAACTTTTCCTCAACAGATTTGTTAAAAGCAGTTTGTGTATTAATAAATTCTTTAAGCATGACTTCAAGATCAGAGGGTACACTCCTACTATTGTTGTAAGAATTACCATAAGAATTACCATAACCACTACCATTATTAGAAGGATATGGCTTATAGTTGTTATTACCAAAATTATTCCTATAGGCATTGTTGTTGAAATTATTATTTTTAATGAAGTTCACATCAACATGCTCTTCTTGAGCAACCAATGAAGCTAAAGGAACATTATTAGGATCAATATGAGATTTACCACTCACAAGCATAGACATAATGATATCAATTTTTCATTCAAGGAAGAGGTTTCTTCAACAGAATTTACCTTCTTACCTTGAGGAGTCCTTTCAGTGTGCCATTCGGAGTAGTTGATCATCATATCATCAAGAAGTTTTGTTGCTGCACCTAAAGTGATGGACATAAAGGTTCCTCCAGCAGCCGAATCCAGCAAATTCCTTGAGGAAAAATTTAATCCTGCATAAAAGGTTTGGATGATCATCCAAGCAGTCAGTCCATGGGTAGGGCAATTCTTTACCATAGATTTCATTCTCTCCCATGCTTGGGCAACATGTTCATTATCAAATTGCTTGAAATTCATAATGCTACTTCTCAAAGATATAATTTTAGCAGGAGGATAATATTTTCCAATGAAAGCATCTTTGCATTTTGTCCATGAATCAATACTATTTCTAGGCAAAGATAGCAACCATTCTTTAGCTCTTCCTCTCAAGGAGAAAGGAAATAGTTTCAGTTTTACAATATCCCCATCTATATCCTTATACTTTTGCATCTCACAAAGTTCAACAAAATTATTAAGATGGGCAGCAGCATCATCAGTACTAACACCAGAAAATTGCTCTTTCATAACAAGATTTAATAGAGCAGGTTTAATTTCATAAAAGTCTGCTTTAGAAGCAGGTGGAGCAATAGGAGTGCATATGAAATCATTATTATTTGTGCTAGTGAAGTCACACAACTTGGTGTTCTCAGGAGTACTCATTTTAGCAAAAATAAAAACTAGGCCGAAATAATAAAAGTAAAACAAGTAACTAATTTTTTTGTATTTTTGATATAAAGAAAGCAAACAAGACAAAATAAAAATAAAGCAAGACAAAAACAAAGTAAAGAGATTGGGTGTGAGAGACTCCCCTTGCAGAAGCAACTCGACTCCCCGTCAACGGCGCCAGAAAACTGGGCGTCGAAGGGAAGGTTGAGTTCTTCTGTCTCAGAAATGTCTTGACTTCCCCGGCAACGGCGCCAGAAAGCTGGCTTGATGACGTGAAAGACACACGCTCATTGGGAACCCCAAGAGGAAGGTATGATGAGTGCAGCAGCAAGTTTTCCCTCAGTATGAAACCAAGGTTTATCGAACAAGTAGGAAGTCGGCGATGCTCTGAAGGTGTTGGTGGAGGAATGTAGTGCGGCGCAACACCAGAGATTCCGGTGCCAACGTGGAACCTGCACAACACAATCAAACTACTTTGTCCCAACGAAACAGTGAGGTTGTCAATCTCACCGGCTTGCTGAAAACAAAGGATTAGGCGTATAGTGTGGAAAATGATGTTTGTTTGCAGAGAATGAAAAAGAACAATGATTGCAGTAGGTTGTATTTCAGATGTAAAAGAATGGACCGGGGTCCACAGTTCACTAGTGGTGTCTCTCCATAATAAAATATAACATGTGGGTGAACAAATTACAGTTGGGCAATTGACAAATAGAGAGGGCATAACAATGCAAATACATATCATGATGATCACTATGAGATTTATTTGGGCATTACGACAAAGTACACAGACCGCCATCCAGCATGCGTCTGTGTCTAAATAGTCACCTTCAGGTTAGCATCCGCACCCCTTCCAGTATTAAGTTGCAAGCAACAGACAATTGCATTAAGTATGGTGCATAATGTAAACAACACTAATATCCTTAGACAAAGCATTGCTGTTTTACCCCTAGTAGCAACAGCACATCCACAACCTTAGAACTTTCTGTCACTGTCCCAGATTAAATGGAGGCATGAACCTACTATCTAGCATAAATACTCCCTCTTGGAGTTACAAGCATAAACTTGGCCAAATCCTACACTAATAACGGAGAGCATGCAAGATCATAAACAACACATATATGATAGATCAATAATCAACTTGACATAGTATTCAATATCCATCGGATCCCAACAAACACAACATGTAGCATTACAATAAATGATCTTGATCATGATAGGCAGCTCACAAGATCTAAACATGATGGCACAAAAGTAGAAGACAACCATCTAGCTACTGTATGGACCCGTAGTCCGGGATGAACTACTCACGCATCACTCCGGAGGCAGGCATGGCGATGTAGAGCCCTCGGTGATGATTCCCCTCTCCGGCAGGGTGCCGGAGGAGAACTTCTGAACCCCCCGAGTTAGGGTTGACGGCGGCGGCAGCGGATGTTTTCTGGAATAATGGCTCGGTGTTTTAGGGTTTTCGTGTCTGGAGGAATAAGTAGGCGAAGGGGTGACGTCGGTGGAGGCGCGGGCCCGCTCCCCATAGGCTGGCGCGGCAGGGGGCCCACCCGCGCCGCCATATGGGGAGGGCGCCCTGCTGCCCCCCTTCGTCTCCTCTTCGGACTTCTGGAACGTGTCAGTAAAAATAGGCATCTGGGATTATGTATCGTCCGATTCCGAGAATATTTCTAGAACAGCTTTTCTGAAACCAAAAAAAGCAGAAAACAGGAACTGGCACTGTGGCATCTTGTTAATAGGTTAGTCCCAGAAAATGCATAAAAATGCTATGAAGTGTGAATAAAACATGTAGCTATTGGTATAAAACTAGCATGGAACATAAGAAATTATAGATACGTTGGAGACGTATCAGTCATCAAGATGAGCTCCAGTCGAATCAACAACTACAAGGAAGAAGCGAAGGCAGAAATGATTTGGTGCAACGGGCGCCAGATACGATGTCCGTGTCGAAGTTGCCAACTTGTGAGATGGATCGACCTTGATTCCGGACAATTGGAGGAACACCTGCTCAGGCGCGGTTTCATGCAAGGCTTCAACCAAGCACCGACAGCAAATGTTGCGCCTGAAGACGAGGGCGGGCAGGATGATCGTGGCGAAGGAGATGCCGACGGACATGGTCATGATGAAGGAGTAGATGGTCATGATGAAGGAGTAGATGGTGGTGGAGAAGACGCGAACACGCATAGCTCGCTAATGTCGGCCTTGATGGAGTCTCATGTTCAAGAACTGCTCCTCAAGGAGGCGAGCACCGTTAGAGAGAAAGCCAAGCTGGCGCAAATGGAGATAGACGGGAAGACTCCGTTGTATCCAGGGTGTCAGCCACAGGATACACGCTTGCAAGTAACGCTTGATGCTCTGGAGATGAAGTCGGGAAACAAATGGACCGACGTGAGCTTCAACAAGAACATGTGATTCTTCCACGAGCGTCTTTCCGAGAGGAACACATTGCCAACTAGTATCGAGGAGGCCAAGAAAGTCGTGTGCCCTCTTGACCTACCGCACGTTAAATACAACGCCTGCATCAATGATTGCGCAATTTATCGGGCGAGTACGAGGATAGAACCACATGTCCGGTGTGCGGCCAAGGACGGTACAAGAGCCGTGGGAAGAAAGTTCCTCGAAAAGTGGTATGGTACTTTCCTATCACTCCCCGTCTGCAGCGGTACTTCGTGGACCCTAAGGAAGCAAAGTTCATGCAATGGCACGCGGAAAGGGAGAAGCCCGAAGAAGATCCGAGAAGGGCAGGATCCTTACACACCCTTCAGACGCTAGCCAGTGGCAAGAGTTGGACGCCGTCGGAAATTTCGGAGGCGACGCAAGGAACGTCAGGCTCGGTGTAACATCCCAAAATTATTATCAATATTATATTCCAAAAATGAGAGCCAACAAAAACTTTTTGTTGTTTATTGTATGTTAATTGCTCTTGTTACTTGAGATGTTGTTCTTGCTGGTTGTATGAGTGTTTGCACTAGTGAACACTAGTAAGAAAGAAAGAAACAAAATATAAAATCAAAGTAAGAAAAATAAAAGTGACGAGTTGTCACATGAAAATCTCCAAGTGACAAACTCAATGATTTTCAAACCAAAGTCAGTGGAGTTGTAATGTAAACACTCCCCATTTTGTTCCTACCACTTTCCCCTCTCAAATATTATTTTGAACTAGTTTTAAAATTCAAAAATAAAAACAAGTGAAATAAATTAAAATAACATAAACAAAGTACTATGAAAGAAAATGTTGCCAAACATTTTATTTGGCAATGCCAATTTTTGTGGAGCTTCTACATGTTATGGGGAGGCCCCACAATTATTTGCAAATTTTTCTAAAATGTTTAAGTACCTCAATTAAATCCAGGAAAAGCTTCTGGATTTTTGAAAACAACTAAAATAAAAAGGAAAAGAGGAAAGAGGGGGTTTTCTGCAAAACCTTCTTCGACTCCAACCCCGACGCCGTCGCCGTGTCGCCACCACCGTCGTCGCCGTTTTCTTCGCCGCCAGGACCCCCCTGGCCGCGCTCTCCCTCGCTCCTGCGTCTCTGCACCTCTCTGCACCGCAGGGAAGAAAACGGGCACCTCTCCCGTCGCCTTAACGCCGATGTTCCCCGACGACCGCCGCGGATGCATTGGACGGCGCCGAGCAAATTGGCCCCCGTCTCTGCTCCCCGACACGCACCCCTCCTCTAGATGATTCTAGAACCTTGCCGGACCCCGTTAAGCCCCAAGCCGCCACGAGCCTCTGCACCCTCGCCGAGTAATCGCAGAAATGGTCGCCGTGGACGCGCCATGGCCGCCGCCGTAGACCCCGACCATCATGGACCGCCCCGAGCCTATAAAATCACCCTGAGACCTCACTGGAACACCACACCTCTCCCCCGCGCTCTCCCTCGCCTCAATTTAGTCTGTGCACCGCCGGAGGGCAGTGCACTGCCGCACCCGACGCCGCCGTTGAGGTCGTGCATCGCCGCGACGCCACACCCTTCCATTCTACCCTCTGACCCCTCTACGATGTTGCCCAAGCTCACCGCACTCACCCAGGCTTCTTTTCCCTCTTTTTAGTGCACGGACGCGACCCGAAGCTCCGCCGAAGTTGCTGCCCGACGCCGACGAAGTGCACGACATCGCCGCCGTCGACAGAGACTTCCCCAGCAACTGCCACTCGCACCATCGCCTTCCCCGAGTCTCCGCCGTCGATCTGCTTCATCTCCGCGATCATCCGAGCCTTCTATGTGAGTCTCCAATCACCACCGTGCCGCCGGCGCGGCGGCGCCGCCAGTTTTTGGTCGCCGCCGTTGCCTTTGATCGTGGGCCGTTGGATCCTGATCCAACGGTGCCCTACCGCTTCGCTGTAGATATTAGACAGACAAGTGGACCCCACCCGTCAGTCTTTTATTCTTTTCCACGCACACACCGAGTCACTGACCAGTAGGCCCCACCTGTCAGAAATCTCAACATTATCCAGAAGAGAAGGAATTTCTATTTCATTTTCTCTGCAAAAACAGTACTGGACCTATCTTTGAAATTCAATATCTCGAGATTTAGGAATCCAAATAAATCAAACTCAAATTTTATGGAAAGCTTATGAAATTGTTTAACCAACCCAATTGGATTCAATTCATTTAATTAAATATTTAAAAAGTATTATTAGAAACAGTACAGAAGGTTTAAAATCTAAACTTGTTTGTTTCTGATGCTCTGTGAGTCCAAATAATTCCAAACTAATTTTGTTAGCTTAGTACTGCCATGTATAAGCTTCACAAATTTTGGTGGAATTATTTGTGCAGTAGATATTGTTTGGTTTAAGATAGAAGTTTGAACACCCTTCTGGACCAAAATCTTTTTAGATAATTATTGGTTGATCCAATTGACTTAGAACCAATTTTGTTAGGTCACATTTAGTCATGTTTAGTTATCCCTAAAAGTATTTAATTTTTGAAGAAATAGAATTTAAATGGTAGCCAAAACTTGATTATTAAGCTACTGGATTCAATCCAATGTGTAGGGAGTTTGGTAACTCCAAATGATCGAATTCAAATTGGGTTGTCTTCTACACATCAGTAGCTTTCTATAGAATTTTAGTTTGTATTTTTGTGACCAACAGAACTCAAGTTATTGAATTAAACATGAATAACTAGTTCTGCCATAATTTTAGAAGTAATTAAAAAGGTGTTTAATTCAATTATTTTGAAACCAAATTGTATAGCTTAATGTGTGCAGTAGCTATGTGTGATGTTCATGATTGTTGTGTTGAGATGATTGCTTGTATAGCTTAGTGATTGTTTGCATTGTTTGTTTATTAATTAGACGAGAACGTTGTCGGATATATCGAGGAAGGAGAGTTTGCTGAATTTGAAGAACAAGAGCAAGATCACTTTGCCAAGCAAGGCAAGCTATTCTCTGAGCTTGCACCACAAACATATGCATCTACTTTCATAAACATGTTTTACTCTCAAGTCAAGATTTATAAAACCCATTTCAAAAGTATATGGAAATTATTTTGCCACCTATGTAGAGTTACAAGATATTTATATCAAATTATAGGATGGGAAAAACAATTATGTTTTATTCAAAAATCCTTTGAAATTACTTGTGAGATTTTGAAATACCGAGATGTCGGTGTTGGAATGGAGAAGTGGAAAAATGGTGATGTTTATGAAAAATGCACAGTGTGTCCTTGTACTTACGTCAACCATCCGATACCCTGTGCGACCACATCCACCACATATGGGAAAAGGGCGTAGTCATATAATTTGCTCATATTAGTATGGGGTTCCTCAACAACGAGGATGACCTCGTTCCATGAGGGGATGGTCATGGCGACCTACCCCGTGACCTGGGTCCTGGCATCTGAGGATGGGGGATTGAAGGGTTCGCTCGCCGGGCAGAACTACGAGTCCTCACACTTAGGTTTCCCGACGGGGAATCTGGACTGGGTGTTGATGGAAAGGATGATAATTTCATAGCGGTAGGATCCTATACTAGCATGAGCAAAGGACAGGCTATGGTCGGCAGCTTACTTCGCATACACCCTGTATGGCGAGACGTGGCGGACACGATGAGCGGCCGGATGGATGTGGGATAAAAGCGTGCTACCTCTGCAGAGGGTTAAAACTATTCGGATAGCCGAGTCCTCGGATATGGACAGCTGGGGGACCCTACTTTGACCATGTGCAAGTTTTGGAAAAGCTTTTAAGTCAAAAAGAAATTGAAATGGTGATGTTGTGGCACAACTATACCAAATGGAGTGGTAGGAGTTGTTGGAATAAATGGACTATGGTGAGCCATGGTCAGGAAAAAGGAAGGGTTTTGGAGAAACAGATAAAATGGTGGTTTCTTTAAAAAGTGATTATAAAACTCTTCTTACCTTTTTCAATAAAGATATAGAGATGTTTTAAATAAAACTAAGTGCATACTCATGTTGGGTAGTTTGCGAGTACATTCAAATGTACTCATATTGGTTTCGTCCCTGGCTATTGTCCTAGCCAGACTACGAGGAGGAGCACTACGCCGAGCAGGAATATGGCGACTTCTATGCGAACTAAGGATCTCCACAAGTCAGCTGCCTGTCGGGTTGTCATCGTTAGAATATGATGTCTACTATGCCGTAGCTTCCGCTGCTATATTTGGTTTGGCCCATGAAGGCACCTATGTAAGAACTTGGTCTATATGACCATTTATGTAAGACTTTTATTCGGTACTGTAATGGATGCAAACTTTGGTATCCAATTCGGATTATGTGCAACGACAGACTGATCACGGGATCGTTGTGTTAAGCATAATCGGGTATTTCGGACAGCTAGTCCGGGGTCCCACAGACTTGGTATCAGAGCCATCCTGACTTTAGGAAACCTTAGTTAGCCAAGTACCACGGTCGTATAGACTGTGCCCGAAGAGCTGTTTCTCTCACTTCTGATGATGTAGTTGAAGTGGAGTATGCATCTGAGACCAGCCAGACCAGACCCGGATGCCATGAGAGCATAGCTCGACCTGCCCTAGATGAGATCCGTGTTGTTCACCTGTTCAAGGATGTATTCCCAGAAGAATTGCCTGGTATGCCGCCAGACCGGGATATTGAGTTCATAATTGAGCTTATCCCAGGGACATCCCCCATATCCCAAAAGCCTTATCGAATGAATCCAAAAGAGCTAGTTGAGTTGAAGCAGCAGTTGGCAGATATGCTCAGCAAAGGACTTGTTCACCCAAGTGCTTCACCTTGGGGATCACCCATTATATTTGTGGACAAGAGAGACGCTACCACACGCCTGTGTGTGGATTATCGCAAGCTGAATGACGTAACCATTAAAAATAAGTATCCTCTTCCCAAGATCGAGGATCTGTTCGATCAAATGAATGGAGCCCGAGTCTTTTCAAAGATCGATCTTCGGACAGGTTACCATCAGTTGAAGATCCGAGAGGCAGATATTCCCAAGACCGCCTTCACCACCCGTTACGGTTTGTTTGAATACACCGTCATGTCCTTTGGTCTGACCAATGCCCCAGCCTATTTTATGAATCTCATGAACAAGATTTTCATGGAGTACCTCGACAAGTTCGTGGTAGTTTTCCTTGATGACATCCTTGTTTATTCAAAGACCGAAGAAGAGCATGCCGAACACCTGCGTCTAGTTTTGGAGACTCTCCAGAGCACCAGCTGTATGCCAAGCTTAGCAAGTGTGAGTTTTGGCTCAGTAAAGTGGCATTTCTCGGACATGTGTGTCTGCCGGAGGAATTTCTGTGGACCCAGAGAAGATCCAAGCCATTGTCGACTGGTTATCCCCAACCAGTGTGTTTGATATCCGAAGCTTTCTCGGACTTGCCGGTTATTACCGCAAGTTCGTTGAAGGATTTTCCAGTATAGCCAAACCTATGACCCAACTGTTGAAGAAGGACAAGAAATTTGAATGGACTCAGAAGTGTGAGGATAGTTTCCAAGAACTGAAAAGAGACTAACCTCAGCCCCAATTTTAATTATGCCAGACGTCACCCAGAGTTTCGACGTGTATTGCGATGCATCACGCCTCGGACTTGGTTGCGTTCTGATGCAAGAAGGCAAGGTTGTGTCGTATCTGTCCCGGCAGTTGCGACCGCATGAAGAAAATTACCCAACCCATGACTTGGAGTTAGCTGCTGTAGTCTTTGCTCTTAAGAAGTGGCGTCCCTATCTTGCGGGACATCGCTGCGAGGTCTATACAGATCACAAAAGCTTGAAGTATATTTTCACCCAGAAAGATCTGAACCTGCGACAGAGGAGATGGATGGAATTAATCAAGGATTATGATATTGGAATCCATTATCACCCTGGAAAGGCTAATGTTGTTGCCGATGCCCTTAGTCGCAAACCTTGCACCCTGAATGCCCTGATCCAAGCCGAACAGCCAGCCTTATTCAAAGAGTTCCAAGATTTTGGACTAGAGCTCCTTAGCCATGGTTATCTCGCCAATTTAGAGTTAACCCCA
Source organism: Poa pratensis (assembly GCA_947311845.1). Lineage (NCBI taxonomy): Eukaryota > Viridiplantae > Streptophyta > Magnoliopsida > Poales > Poaceae > Poa > Poa pratensis. Next base: position 92,436,871 of record CAMZMU010000027.1, read on the forward strand.
ACCCTGATGGATCAAATCAAAGAAGCCCAAAAAGGTCATGAAAGCATAGAGGGAATTAGGAAGAAGATTTCCCTCGGCAAAGCACCCGGTTTTACCGAAGATGCTGAAGGAGTGCTGAAATTCAATGACCGTATCTGTGTGCCCAATGTCGCGGAACTTAAGGAGTTAATCCTAAAGGAGGCCCATGAGACCCCTTATTCAATCCACCCCGGCGGAACCAAAATGTACCAAGACCTTCGAGAAAGATTTTGGTGGCATGGATGAAGCGAGAGATTGGTTCATTCGTAGCCAAGTGTGATATCTGTCAGCGAGTCAAGGCTGAACATCAGCGACCCGCTGGATTGCTCCAACCTTTGAAAATTCCCGAGTGGAAGTGGGATGAGATTGGAATGGATTTTATTACCGGACTTCCAAGATCCAACCGAGGCCATGATTCAATCTGGGTCATCGTTGATCGACTGACCAAGGTTGCCCATTTCATCCCTGTCAACACCACCTATCGGGGACATCAGTTGGCCGACTTGTATATTTCCAGAATAGTGAGCCTGCATGGTGTGCCTAAGAAGATTGTATCTGATAGAGGCACGCAATTCACCTCAAGATTCTGGAAATCCCTTCATGAAGCCCTCGGAACCAAGTTAGCATTTAGCACAGCTTATCATCCCCAGACCGATGGCCAAACTGAGCGAGTAAACCAGATATTGGAGGACATGCTTCGTGCATGTGTTCTATCCTATGGTTCCAAGTGGGAAGATTGTCTTCCGTTTGCAGAGTTCTCGTACAACAACAGTTATCAGTCTAGTCTGCAAATGGCCCCTTTTGAAGCCCTTTACGGCAAGAAGTGTCGTACACCCCTGAATTGGTCTGACACCGGAGAGAGCAAATTGTTTGGACCCGATACCCTCCGTGAAGCTGAAGAGCAAGTTCAGCTTATTCGTGAACGCCTCAAAACTGCCCAATCCCGTCAGAAGAGTTATGCTGACACCAAGCGCCGTGACCTCACCTTCAACGTCGGAGATTATGTCTATCTCCGAGTGACACCCCTTAAGGGAATGCAGCGTTTCCATGTCAAAGGAAAATTAGCACCAAGGTATATTGGACCCTTCAAGGTCATTGCTCGTCGAGGAGAAGTATCCTATCAGCTGGAGTTGCCCAAAGAGTTGGGAGATTATCATGACGTCTTCCACATTTCCTTGCTCCGGAAATGTCTTGAAGTTCCTGACCAGCCTGATGTTTTCAAAAACATCGACCACCTCTCCATCGACCTGAACCAAGACCTGACTTATCGCGAGAGACCCCTCAAGATTCTCGAAGAAGATGTTCGTGTTACCCGAAGGCGTGCGATCAAGTTTTACAAAGTCCAGTGGACTAACCACTCTGAAGAAGAAGCAACTTGGGAACGCGAAGATTATCTTAGAAGCGAATTCCCAGACCTCCTTAAAACCTAAGCCTAGCAAATCTCGGGACGAGATTTATTTTAAGGGGGGAAGGATTGTAACATCCCAAAATTATTATCAATATTATATTCCAAAAATGAGAGCCAACAAAAACTTTTTGTTGTTTATTGTATGTTAATTGCTTTTGTTACTTGAGATGTTGTTCTTGCTGGTTGTATGAGTGTTTGCACTAGTGAACACTAGTAAGAAAGAAAGAAAACAAAATATAAAATCAAAGCAAGAAAAATAAAAGTGACAAGTTGTCACATGAAAATCTCCAAGTGACAAACTCAATTATTTTCAAACCAAAGTCAGTGGAGTTGTAATGTAAACACTCCCCATTTTGTTCCTACCACTTTCCCCTCTCAAATATTATTTTTGAACTAGTTTTAAAATTCAAAAATAAAAACAAGTGAAATAAATTAAAATAACATAAACAAAGTACTATGAAAGAAAATGTTGCCAAACATTTTATTTGGCAATGCCAATTTTTGTGGAGCTTCTACATGTTATGGGGAGGCCCCACAATTATTTGCAAATTTTTCTAAAATGTTTAAGTACCTCAATTAAATCCAGGAAAAGCTTCTGGATTTTTGAAAACAAACTAAAATAAAAAGGAAAAGAGGAAGGAGGGGGTTTTCTGCAAAACCTTCTTCGACTCCAGCCCCGACGCCGTCGCCGTGTCGCCACCACCGTCGTCGCCGTTTTCTTCGCCGCCAGGACCCCCCTGGCCGCGCTCTCCCTCGCTCCTGCGTCTCTGCACCTCTCTGCACCGCAGGGAAGAAAACGGGCACCTCTCCTCGTCGCCTTAACGCCGATGTTCCCCGACGACCGCCGCGGATGCATTGGACGGCGCCGAGCAAATTGGCCCCCGTCTCTGCTCCCCGACACGCACCCCTCCTCTAGATGATTCTAGAACCTTGCCGGACCCCGTTAAGCCCCAAGCCGCCACGAGCCTCTGCACCCTCGCCGAGTAATCGCAGAAATGGTCGCCGTGGACGCGCCATGGCCGCCGCCGTAGACCCCGACCATCGTGGACCGCCCCGAGCCTATAAAAGCACCCTGAGACCTCACTGGAACACCACACCTCTCCCCCGCGCTCCCCTCGCCTCAATTTAGTCTGTGCACCGCCGGAGGGCAGTGCACTGCCGCACCCGACGCCGCCGTTGAGGTCGTGCATCGCCGCGACGCCACACCCTTCCATTCTACCCTCTGACCCCTCTACGATGTTGCCCAAGCTCACCGCACTCACCCAGGCTTCTTTTCCCTCTTTTTAGTGCACGGACGCGACCCCGAAGCTCCGCCGAAGTTGCTGCCCGACGCCGACGAAGTGCACGACATCGCCGCCGTCGACAGAGACTTCCCCAGCAACTGCCACTCGCACCATCGCCTTCCCCGAGTCTCCGCCGTCGATCTGCTTCATCTCCGCGATCATCCGAGCCTTCTAGGTGAGTCTCCGATCACCACCGTGCCGCCGGCGCGGCGGCGCCGCCAGTTTTTGGTCGCCGCCGTTGCCTTTGATCGTGGGCCGTTGGATCCTGATCCAATGGTGCCCTACCGCTTCGCTGTAGATATTAGACAGACAAGTGGACCCCACCCGTCAGTCTTTTATTCTTTTCCATGCACACACCGAGTCACTGACCAGTAGGCCCCACCTGTCAGAAATCTCAACATTATCCAGAAGAGAAGGAATTTCTATTTCATTTTCTCTGGAAAAACAGTACTGGACCTATCTTTGAAATTCAATATCTCGAGATTTAGGAATCCAAATAAATCAAACTCAAATGTTATGGAAAGCTTATGAAATTGTTTAACCAACCCAATTGGATTCAACTCATTTAATTAAATATTTAAAAAGTATTATTAGAAACAGTATAGAAGGTTTAAAATCTAAACTTGTTTGTTTCTGATGCTCTGTGAGTCCAAATAATTCCAAATAATTTTGTTAGCTTAGTACTGCCATGTATAAGCTTCCCAAATTTTGGTGGAATTATTTGTGCAGAAGATATTGTTTGGTTTAAGATAGAAGTTTGAACACCCTTCTGGACCAAAATCTTTTTAGATAATTATTGGTTGATCCAATTGACTTAGAACTAATTTTGTTAGGTCACATTTAGTCATGTTTAGTTATCCCTAAAAGGATTTAATTTTTGAAGAAATAGAATTTAAATGGTAGCCAAAACTTGATTATTAAGCTACTGGATTCAATCCAATGTGTAGGGAGTTTGGTAACTCCAAATGATCCAATTCAAATTGGGTTGTCTTCTACACATCAGTAGCTTTCTATAGCATTTTAGTTTGTATTTTTGTAACCAACAGAACTCAAGTTATTGAATTAAACATGAATAACTAGTTCTGCCATAATTTTAGAAGTAATTAAAAAGGTGTTTAATTCAATTATTTTGAAACCAAATTGTATAGCTTAATGTGTGCAGTAGCTATGTGTGATGTTCATGATTGTTGTGTTGAGATGATTGCTTGTATAGCTTAGTGATTGTTTGCATTGTTTGTTTATTAATTAGACGAGAACGTTGTCGGATATATCGAGGAAAGAGAGTTTGCTGAATTTGAAGAACAAGAGCAAGATCACTTTGCCAAGCAAGGCAAGCTATTCTCTGAGCTTGCACCACAAACATATGCATCTACTTTCATAAACATGTTTTACTCTCAAGTCAAGATTTATAAAACCCATTTCAAAAGTATATGGAAATTATTTTGCCACCTATGTAGAGTTACAAGATATTTATATCAAATTATAGGATGGGAAAAACAATTATGTTTTATTCAAAAATCCTTTGAAATTACTTGTGAGATTTGAAATACCGAGATGTCGGTGTTGGAATGGAGAAGTGGAAAAATGGTGATGTTTATGAAAAATGCACAGTGTGTCCTTGTACTTACGTCAACCATCCGATACCCTGTGCGACCACATCCACCACATATGGGAAAAGGGCGTAGTCATATAATTTGCTCATATTAGTATGGGTTCCTCAACAACGAGGATGACCTCGTTCCATGAGGGGATGGTCATGGCGACCTACCCCCTGACCTGGGTCCTGGCATCTGAGGATGGGGGATTGAAGGGTTCGCTCGCCGGGCAGAACTTCGAGTCCTCACACTTAGGTTTCCCGACGGGGAATCTGGACTGGGTGTTGATGGAAAGGATGATAATTTCGTAGCGGTAGGATCCTATACTATCATGAGCAAAGGATAGGCTATGGTCGGCAGCTTACTTCGCATACACCCTGTATGGCGAGACGTGGCCGACACGATGAGCGGCCGGATGGATGTGGGATAAAAGCGTGCTACCTCTGCAGAGGGTTAAAACTATTCGGATAGCCGAGTCCTCAGATATGGACAGCTGGGGACCCTACTTTGACCATGTGCAAGTTTTGGAAAAGCTTTTAAGTCAAAAAGAAATTGAAATGGTGATGTTGTGGCACAACTATACCAAATGGAGTGGTAGGAGTTGTTGGAATAAATGGACTATGGTGAGCCATGGTCAGGAAAAAGGAAGGGTTTTGGAGAAACAGATAAAATGGTGGTTTCTTTAAAAAGTGATTATAAAACTCTTCTTACCTTTTTCAATAAAGATATAGAGATGTTTTAAGTAAAACTAAGTGCATACTCATGTTGGGTAGTTTGCGAGTACATTCAAATGTACTCATATTGGTTTCGTCCCTGGCTATTGTCCTAGCCAGACTACGAGGAGGAGCACTACGCCGAGCAGGAATATGGCGACTTCTATGCGAACTAAGGATCTCCACAAGTCAGCTGCCTGTCGGGTTGTCATCGTTAGAATATGATGTCTACTACGCCGTAGCTTCCGCTGCTATATTTGGTTTGGCCCATGAAGGCACCTATGTAAGAACTTGGTCTATATGACCATTTATGTAAGACTTTTATTCGGTACTGTAATGGATGCAAACTTTGCTATCCAATTCGGATTATGTGCAACGACAGACTGATCATGGGATCGTTGTGTTAAGCATAATCAGGTATTCGGACAGATAGTCCGGGGTTCCCACACTCGGTATGAGCACCGATGGACTCAATCCGTTCGGCAACCAGAGTAGCACGCATAGCACCTGGCCCGTGTTTGTATGGCCTTACAACCTTCCCCCGTGGTTGTGCACGAAGCAAAGGTATATACACATGAGTATTCTCATTCAGGGGCCGAAACAAGCAGGTGTCCACATACATACGTATCTCGCGTTGTTGGAAGAGGAGTTAGCCACGTTGTGGGAGACGCCAGGCCGTACATGGGATGCCTACACTGGAGAATATTTCGACATGAGAGCCGCGTTGCTCACGACGATGCAGGACAATCCTGGTTGCTCATATGTATCGGCCCAGGTAGGCCGCAGATTCTGCGCATGTGTCAGGTGCATGGATAAGACCCCGCATCTCCAGCTACCAAGGAAGACCGGGTCTTCAAAAACCGTGTACCCAGGGCTCGAAGGTGGCTTCGCATGGATCACCCGTGGAGAAAATGCGATGACCTGTTCAATGGTAAGGATGAACTCTTAGGACCCCCGAGCCCGAGGAGCGGCACAGAAATCGACGAGCTGTAGAAAAATTCGGAGGAGTGCCCTACGCCGGGAAAGAAATGACCGAAGGTAGATCCGCTGCTGGGTGTATGGAAAGCGAGGTCTGTTTTCCACGACTTGGCCTACTGGAAGGTCCTCAAGATGCCACATAGCCTCGATATGATGCACATTATGAAGAATGTCACCGAGAGTCTGCTTGGCACTCTTTCCAACCTGCCGAAAAAGACAAAGGATGGGACGAAAGCAAGATATGATCTGAAATGGCTTGGTGTTAGGAAAGATCTTCACGCCCCCGATAGCGATGACGATGATGATGATGATGATGATCAGACGGAAGGGACTCAAGGTTGCCGCAAAAGGTAAAAAAGAACACTGTGGTGCTTCCCGCTACGTGCTTCACTATGAGTCCGGAGGAGCTCGAGCAATTCTACAGGTGTCTCCTAGGAGTCAAATTTCCTCATGGTTACGCGGGGCAGATAAGCAGATATCTGGACGGAACGAAGAAGAGGTTTAGCAGGATGAAGTCTCACGACTGTCACGTGCTGTTGATGCAGATACTTCCCGTTGCGATTCGAGGGATAATGGACGAGCACGTCCGTGATATGCTGCTTGCCCTTTGCAACTTTTTTGACGTCATCAACAGGAAGTCGATCGGCGTGAAGCAGCTCGACAAGCTACAGGAAGAGATTGTGTTGATACTATGCGAGCTCGAGATTTACTTCCCGCTAGCATTCTTTGATATCTGCGTGCATCTCCTTCTTCATGTCGTTGATGACATCAGGCAGCTCGGGCCAACGTTCATGCACTACATGATGCCGTTCGAAAGGTTGAACGGTGTCATGAAAGGATACGTTCGCAATAGGACCCGCCCAGACGCAAGCATGGCCAAGGGCTTTCTAACCTACGAGTGCATCTCCTTCTGCCAGAATTATCTAAGCACCGAGAACCAGGATGTTGGTCTGCCCAGAAGGAAACACTTCGGCAGGCTCAATGGATATGGTCACCGAGAGGGCACCAGCTCAATCTTTGTCAACATGCATGGTCGAAAGGACGACTTCGACAGGACTCACCTGGTCGCGCTACAACACTTACAATTGATTGAAACTTGGGTGGAAGAGCACAAATGCTTACTCGAGCAACATTACATCAACCTGGGCCGGTCGAGGAAGAAGGGAACGTAACCAGAGAGCACAACTCCAGCTTCACGCGTTGGTTCAAGCAAAAGCAACTGGATCTAGCAAAGAGCAAAACGCCACCTACGGAAGATGAAAAACTCATATTCTCCTTATCACGGGGTCCCGGGCACAATGTAAAGACCTATCAGGCGTACGACATCAACAGCTACAGATTCTACACCGAGGAAAAGGACAAGAATAACGAATATCAAAACTCAGGAGTAACTATGCTATCCTATGGCGATGAGGAGGCTACTGTCAAGGAAAGATACTTCGGAAGGATTGAGGACATACGGGAGCTCAACTACTGTGGAGAGTTGGTGCCAATGTTCCGTGTAAGATGGGCCAAGGACGTCGTCAAAGAAGGCCGGTATTTCACCACCATGGTAATACCCGATGCCAAATCGAAGAATGCCTCCGTGAAAATGAGCCATGGGTACTTGCTAGCCAAGTTGAGCAATGCTTCTTCATTACAGGCCCGTCAAAGCCTAGCCGTACTGTCGTGAGGAGGGGCAAGGGAAGCATCATTGGAATGGAAGGAGACGCCACCGAGGAAGACTTGGACAACGAGCCAAAGATCGAGGAGGAATTCGACAAGTTTTTCGACATGCCTACTACTAGTACACAAAGAAGGAAGACCTCCCTACCTACTAAAGGTTGTCCATTCACGCGAAGAAATCTCAAGTTGACCGGTCTAAAGTTTTCAACTGCGAAGAAGGGAAAGAAGAGAAGCTAGCTCACGGAACCAAGACAAGAATACTTTTTTGGTGTATTTAATTTGTGTGTGTGTGTATGAGAGACAATTAAAGCATATATATGTATGATCATGAATATGTATGAGACATTTGGTGTGAGACAATATTTTTTTAAAGAATACCAATAATGTGTTTGTGTTCTTTATTTAAATTTAACTAAAAATATTTTCTCAAGTTGAAAAAAAGTGAGACAGCCAGGATTCGAACCTAGCTATCCAAAGTACAAGTTTTGCCCAGCAAACCATTGGGCTAAGTTACTGTCATTGTTGTAACACAGCAGAACAGGTTTTAAAAAACTCAGGCCTCCTAATTCTGTGGCGCACCCCCCGCGGATGCGCCACAGAATATCAGATTTATGCCGGTCCTCGTCGCATCAGCTCTGGCCGCCGCCCCAACTGGCCGCCAACACCTACGCGCCCCCTCGTCGCCGGCGACCTCCCCTGTGCCCCGCCCCCGCCCTCTTCTGCCGGTGGCACTCGGCCTCGGCCTCGTCCGTGTGGCGCTCGGCTCCGTCGCCTCCTCCAAGCCCGACCGAGTCCGCCGTCGTCGCCTCCTCATCACGCAGACGCGTCTACACCGCCCTCGACCTCCCCTCCCTCCCCTGCACGAGGTGTGCTTCCCCTCTCTGCCTCCTCCCTCCCCTACTGAAACCCTGCACGCAAGGTGTTTGCGAAAATTCCTAGCTAGGATCAGTGCAAAATTTCTTGCTAATGCTTCTTAGTACATGATTTGTGAAGTGTTATATGTTTTGTGAAGTGTTAGTACATATTTTTTTTTGCTAATGCTTGTTTGTACATGAAAAAAGTTGCTACTGCCACTATGTTAATTGCTATGGTGTACTAGTAGTGATTTTTGCTACTGCCACTATGGTGTACTTATCAAACATAGCAGTTAGTCATTGTGCTAGTGTAGCAATGTAGGTATGTAGTTGTCAAAATCTAGCTACATCTGAACTGTCACATTTGGAATTTTCAAGTAGAAGATGGGCAGAAATAGCAACTTTTGTAGATAGCTAGATGAAGATGATCAGAAAATGAGTAGTACTAGTGTAGCAATGTAGGTATGTAGTTGGAGTAGTGTAGCAATGTAGCACTGTAGTTAGCACTTCTCCTCAATACATCAGCTTTGTATTTTCATAATCAGAGCATGCATTTTTAGTTGCTGCTAGGTGCTTTTGCTGCTAGCTGCTTTTGTGAAATGTGTGTGCTAGATGCTAAATCATGGTTTGGTTAATTTACTGCGGCACCACGAGGAGCACCTCCACCACGCCGATCTCGGACCCGAGCCTCCCTTCCCTACCCGAGGTAGTTCCTCCCTCTCCCTCGATGTGGATGTGGATGTGGTGATGTATGTGTTGAAGTGATGCTGTTGCAGGCCAGCGATGTCGGCCAGAAATGTGTTGTTGTGTTGATGTGATCGATGCTGTTGCTGGCCAGCGATGCCGGCCATTATTTGTGAAATGCTTGTGCAGGTACCCCGTGAGGCCCTTGAGATTGCCGGAACGTCGATCAACTTCCGTTCCGGCAAATTCGGGTACTCCATATGTCCTATTTTTAGCAAATGTCATGCCAAAAAAAATCGTGAAATTTAGCATGACTTTGCTAAAAATAGGACATATGGGGTATTGCGACTAATGCATGGCCCGGGGTATCTTAATACTAAATGAAGTGATGATTTTGTTATATTTGTTGTACTAACTTTTTGCCTCTTTTTAATGCAGTGCAAACATGTCCTCCGAGGCCGGCCCTTCTAAGCACATGAGCGTCGAAGAACAAGCTAGAGAAAAGAACAAGCCGTTTTGGGAAGTGTACCAGGAGATGAAGGCTGCGGAGGCCGCCGAACTAGCTCGTGATGGCGATGGTGACTATATGATAGAGGATGTCGGCGGTGATGGGGACGAAACCACCACCACCGATGGCGGCGACCACACGGATGTCGGGGGTGGCGACCACACGGAAGCTGGTGGTGGCAGTAACCCGACCACTCAGAAGCATAAGATGCCGAGGAAGGACCGGACACCGCAAGCAGTCGGCACCGTCACAGACGCGTTCACTAAGGTCTCCTCAAGTGGCCAACCACTGGAGCCTAAGGACATCGCAAGCTGATACGGCATGCAACTAGGGTGCATCCTCCGGGAAACCGTGCCGATCACCACGTATGACATTAGAAGCAAGGAGAATGAGGCTTTGCGCCAAGCCCTCCTCAAGAAGCTTCACCAACGATACACTATCCAGGATGATGGAAACAAAAGGTGGACAATGCAGCCATCACGAAGATGAGCACAACCTTGAGCAGCTGGAGAACCCGAGTGAAGGCGAAGATTGATAAGGGTCTTAGCTGGGAGAAGATAAGTGCCAAAGAGCCGTACATCGACATAGAAGAGTTCGAGGCATTCAAGTTGTCCTTAGAATCTCCAAGGCTAAAAAATGAACCAAGTGGGGGAAGTGTATGCGGAAACTGAACTTAGGTACCCACCGTTTGGGAAGCGGCGGTTACGTCGGAAAACAGCCCGTTTGGTACAAGGAGGATATCGAGGTGGCAAAACTTGGAAAAGAGAACCCGTGGCATAAAATCTTGGACGAGCAAGTTAGGAACTTTGTTCGGTCCCGCTACTATCTGAAGCCGGGGATGGGGGAATTCGTTACCGACGATGACGATGTGAGGAAATTCGAGACAGTGCTGGTAAGGAACTTAATTACCACAGATATCTCAAAGTGCATTGCGTTGATTTCTACATGGGTTCACCTTAATTTCCTTTGTCTACAGGAGAAGCAGTTGGAGGCTGAGGCTGAGGCCGGCCCGTCGTCCCAGGAGCCGACAGAGCCGTGGGACACGTCAAAGCTGGCCGTGTGACCGGCTTTGGTACGAGCGTGAAGTTCCTCCAGTACTACAACACGGACACCGAGAAGAGAAAGGAGAGGAGGAAGCCGGCTAGTGATAAAGCCAAGGTTGTCGAGCTAAGGAAGAAGCTGGAGACACTAGAGCAAGAAAAGGTGGACTCTAGCACGGTGGACAAGTTAGTGGCCGAGAAGCTGGACGAGAGGCTCCGGAATTTCTTACCCCCTGCATTGATGGAGGGGATAGCTGCTTGTCATGTGGCAGGTCAACAGGGGCCTATACACGTTCCCAGCTTCGGCGGCAGCACCTCCAGCAATAATGTGTCGCCGGTCCTGGTGACCCCCCCGGTGCCCCCTACCGTGGATCAACATACACCAAGGCCGGAGAATAATGGTAATGCACACGAGCGGCCGGAGAATGATAGGCCAGTCGCCGGCACCGGTGCCCTTGTCTCGACATTAGCCGAGCTCAACGCCATCACCAAGGTAACTAATTAGCTAGTTCGCGACATCTTCTATGACTATGCTTTTGATGACTGCCCTATGCACAACGACCAAGATCATACAACCTTTGACCCGCGATATGCACAACACCGGAATGAGCGAGGTCGTGATGAGAGTCACGGTGAGCGAGGTACCGCCTAAGTTCCGTGACATCGACCCCACGCGCCAAGTGGATGATGGAATGGCCAAAGACCCAGATTCGTCTTGGGGATGTTCTTCATGGGGCCAGGCGCACCGGTGGCGCCACCTCGAGGCACCGGCCCCCGGTTGTTGGGCCCCCGTCGAGGTGGCCACAAAAAGCTGTTGCGGATGAACCGGCGCCACAAGCAGCCATCGCCACCACCGGCCGGAAGCTACCGCTGATCGCCCCCACCACCGGTCGGAAGCTACCACCGGTCGTCACCGACACCAGCCACCACAAACAGTTGTTGGGAACGTCTGAACTTTAACCGTCCAAGGTTAGTTCTGACTTCCCGACTTCACGACTTCACGACTTTCCGACTTGTTCCCGACTTCCCGACTTTCTGACTTTTTCTGACTTCCCGACTTTCCGACTTCCCAACTTCCCGACTTCCCGACTTTCCGACTTCCCGACTTTCTGACTTTCCGACTTTCTCGACTAACGGATGTGCTATTGTTTATGTTTAGGACAAAGTTGTTACCCCTCAACTTGGTGGCAACGACGACGATGAGGAGGAGAATGTCGACGTCCATGACTACCTCAACACTGGCGCCTGCGGGGATGATTACTACATGCTTCTTATGGATGAAGAACCCTTCGGCGACCACCACGGTCAAACTCCTCGTCCCACTTCATGCACGCAGCGCCTGGCCTTCGAGGGTTTATCTCAACACACGCCTCCGGATGCCGGCGTTCATCACGCTCAAGAAAAACCGGGTAACACTAAGGGCCAGTGCGCCACAGAATGCCTCTTCTCTGTGTGCTGCCGAGCTATTTCTGTGGCGCACGGCTTGGGTGCATGATGCATCCAAAATGCATCTACTTTTCCAAACACTTTGCTTCATAATTTGTTCCGGAATCTTCCCATATTTAAATAAAACTGCTGAATCTGACGCGTTTTTTTTTAGCAAAGTCTCCTTTATGGCTATTTTTGCAGGAAATAAAATCGGGGAAAAATACCACGTCAATATTTATGGAAAAGGAAGAAATTGGGTAAAGAATGGACACGAGGGAGCGCTCGAGGGCCAAAAGAGGGGGGCCCACGCGGCCTCTGTACCTGGTTGCGTGGGCCCACCCCAATTGGGCCTCGGGCACCGCCTCGCCTTCGGTCTTCGACGTACCCTCTCATATATACAGAAAAACGCTTGCCCTAGGAGGAGAGGAGCTTTCGCGAAACAGAGCGCCGCCGCCACCACGATCTTCGTTTCGGAGACAGATTGATCCAGGATTTCTCCTCCGGTGGAGGGATCCGGAGGCCGTCTTCACCGCCATCTTCACCGCCTTCATCTCCATCGACCATGAGCTCCTTCTCCATGACCATATGTGAGTAGCCCGCTGTAGGCATGTGAGGTGGATGAGTGTAATACCCCGCAGTTATAGGACTCGAGAGGGTAGATTTAGGAATTTGCATTTGTGCATTCATGCATCTTTTGGCAAAATCCAGATAATTTTCGCGCTTTTGTGTTAAAAGAGTCATAGGGTCGATACCAGACGAGTGTCAATGACCTAGGAGTCAGACATCGACAGTTAGTCGAGGTGTATCGATAAACCCTATTCTATTTTACAAAAACCCTAACACTTTTATTTCAAAGTGATGATTTGATTCTTGACATGACTTAAGTATGAAATCAAATATTCTTTAACTCGTCTCATTCTTTCACACACACAAGTCATATTCACAAGTAAGTAAAATAAATGTTTATGGATGGAAACATCCATTTCATTTACCAAATCAAATAACACAATGTTTACTCACATGTTGGAATTGATTTCACATAAGAATAAGACATTTATTTTCACCACATTATGAAGCCATGTCACATATCACACTCACATGGTCATTTACAAATTCATAAGAGGAGTTCAATTACATCTCAATTCATGGATACAAATCCATATCCATACACAAGTCACATACTCATTGTGACTACATTCTTACACTCATAATTACAACCCGAATTACAAATGTTACCCAAATATAAACCTTACAATGTTGATCTATTACAAAAGGGAGTAAATAAAATCCTAAACTAAATTCTTCACTTGTCTTTGCTTGGAGTCTTCAACCTGCAAGAACAAACATCAAAAACAAAAGAAAATGGTGTTAAGATTAAAATGTTGCCAACACCATTTGGTGCTGGCATATTAGTATAGAAAATCTAGTTTAATGCCTAACCAAAACTATGGTTTGGTTAAACAGAGTGGAAATGCAAATATAATCCTGAGGCAACAAACAAGGGACTGATATGTGATCATGCTCTTATCAAATCCGAAGGCAACTTAAGGGGCAAAGGCTTAGCACATAATAGATTTAACTTCAGGCAACAATAGGCAACATGTGCTTTCGAGCAGCTAATCACAAGACCATACATAAGAGAGGCAACATAATTCACATTTCCATTTGGTAAAACCAGAAGATCAAATGCAAATAATCCAGCAAATGAAATGGTATCACACTTGCCATTAATTGACAAGTGGATCCTAAACCCACATCTCTAATTACTAGCTTAATTGGCCACACACTTGAGTTTAATTAGCAAACCGACTATCTTTAGCATCCCCAATTCTCAGCCAAGCATTGCCACATAGAAGTCTGGACCAGATAGGAGCAATGAGTCAAGAATGACTCATAGCTATCTCCAGGGGGAGATGAACTGCGCAGCAGCAGAGCTGAGCTGATCTCCTAGGTGAAAAGGAGTGCAGGAATGAGTCAAATAGAGTAGCTCAAGGCAAAGAGGGCCACTGTAAGTAGGTTAGTCACCACAGCTCAGTTATCCTGGTGTCACAAGCACAGAAGTGCTCAAATGTGTATAAATATAGACCCAAGCCGTAGCCACAAGAACACACAAATTCACAGCCATCACAACACATACAGTGCACAACCATCATCACAGCCAGATCACAAATCCATCTGTTCTTCACCAAGAACAACCAAAAATCACAAGCCAATCATGGAGATCACCTAAACCATCTACCACAAGCCATTAAACCCAAGAAGGAGGCCAGTAGCAGAAGAAGTTAATAGAATCACAAGAAGCAGTCCAGAAGAGGTGGTTGAACCCTGGAGCAAGATCAGATTCTTCCATAGCTTTATCTGCTCTACACCCAAGGTTGTTAAACATATGAGCTAGAGAGTGATTTAGCAGGTTCTGTAAATGACAGAACCATGCATGAGTGATTTTTAGCATCTGTTCTTAACAGAACCTTGCAAGCAAGGTAAGGTGCTATAGAAAAGTAATTAGCACAGCAGAGAACTTCTGTTTTGTGCTAGTAATAGGACAGAGTGAGACAGGAAGTGCAGTTGAGTGCAATACCATTTTGTTTGAGCATCTACAGAAGCAAGGGGTTGATCTTAGTGTAGCATCTGTTCTTATTTTGCTTAATAAAGCATCACCCACATGACAGTGAACCAGCAGAGCTGGATTAGCTGCTCATATCAAAATTGTGCACTTAGAAGAAGCACAAGAAAGCATAAAAATCATTTTTAATCAAGAAAGCTACTGTGTAACTCTACAAGGAGGCATCACAGTGAGCAAAACATGATCAAATCATGCTCTAAACCAATTAATCATCACAGCTAGCACTAGTTCTAGCTCAGAATTATTTTTCTAAAGAAAATTTCATCTTCTGTGAGCAAGAAATGCTCCCAACATTGCATCCAGGGCAATGGATGGATCTAAACCTGCTAGATCTACACCATTCACCTCTAATGTGTGCACATAGAGGAGGCAGTGCACATATCCGAGAAATTCATCTAGAAAACAACCGAAGGTAATATGCTCAAATCAATTCTTACATCAGCATCTCGAGCTAGCTTAGGGTAGAGAGTGAGAAGAGAGGGAGGAGAAGAGATTTTACCGTGCGGCCATGGCCGTAGATTCACGGCGGCGAGGCAGTGCTCGCGCTACCAGTGGAGGGGGCACACGGAGGTCGTGGACCAGCACCACCACACCATGGCGGCACAGAGGGCGAGCTCTGCACCCAGCCATGGTGAGCACGCCGGGGAAGAAGGTCACGAACGGCGGCAAGCCGGGCCAGCACCGAAACCCTAACGGGTTGAGCACGGCCGCGAGAGGAAGCAGAACTCAAATCGCTCCTGTGAGGAGGAAGAGCAGAGCGAGAGGAATGTTTTGCCCCAGGCGGCGGCGGAGGAGATGGCCGGAGCTGGCCGGAGCGTGGCGGCGACGGTGGGGGCGACTCGGTTGCCAGGCGAGGTCGAGCACGGGCGCGTGCCCGTGCGAGTGAGAGGTGAGAGAGAGAAAGGGTTGGACTGGTTCGGTTGAACCAGTGTTGACCAGGGACCTATTTGTAATTTTTAAAACTTACAAATTTCTTCCAAATTTCAAAACTTGCTATAAATTCAAATAAAATCATAAAAAAATTAAAAATATCTACAGATATCAGAAGAAAATAAGTAATCCAAATAAAATACTACTTGATTTATTAAAAACTATTTCTTGTAGCAAAAATTCAAATGATCCTTAAGTGGAAATGACTTTGAAATATTTCAAATTATTTTCAAAAGAAAATAATATGGGAAAATTATATATCAAGTTCAAAGTATTATTTGAACTACATTATGACTGTCATGTTACTCATCCTAACTAAAATCAAATCAAAGAAATTTTTAAAGAAATCCTTAACAAAATTCTGGGGAATTTTGGGAAAGAATAAAAATCATCTCATTATATGCATATTGGCATGTATTTGGTTTTTCAACATTGTCTCATACAGACAATGATATTGATTTTCAGAACACGAAGGTCCCAATTCGTCGGAAGCTTTAGACTGCATTACCTGTCAGTCTCAAGGCAAGTTCCAACTTGCATGTCCTACTTGATTAATTTTATCAAAGTAATTACAAAGTACTATGGTTTATCATTGCATGAAAAAGAAAAACCTATTTTCGAATGATGTGAAATGCTATACATATATGGTTGGCTGGCAGTGGAACCACGGATTGATGTTGTGGTGGAGGTTCCATTGTACGGGAAAGTATATACCTAGGATTAATAACCCATGGCCCAGTGATCCTTGCGCCGTATTGAAGCATCAGCCAACAGATTCACTATGGATGGGCTCGTCAGAGGTTTCTTCCCTCGTTCACATATCCTCGGCAGGCTATTACCTGGTTGCGTCCGTTGCGGCGGCCAACTGCGTGGAAGCGCGTGACCTTCCCACTCGACGGAGTGACTGGAATAGAAGCTTGGGAGGGGTGGCGGGCCAGTGGTCTTAGTTACCAGCCGCGTCACAAATGGGCGGATATGTGTTGTGCGGGGAGGCGACTCCACATGACTTGTTGCCCTGAGTTCTGGCTATAGCACACATGGTGTGCGAAGAGAGCAAAAGGAGCCAGGCTGCTGTTGGGTAAAGTGGTGCAGCTCTGCAGAGTTAAACAAAGAAATTGTGACTGTCACATCCTTGTTCCAGGAGGGAACTACAGAACGCTGCGGGAAAGGCATCCCAAGTGATGACTAAAGACCCGTGGAGGCTGGGGGCATAGTTTTCTAAAATAAAATGACCTTTTCCTAAAAATGTTTTACAAAAGATTGCATATACATCCATGACTTTTTGGTCAGGATGGTAGATAGTGCATCATACACTTTATCATCTATTATTTGAACTTGCTGGGTAACGCTAGTGTTGCTCACCCTTTTCCTCCGTTGATCTCTGCTTAGACTCTGATGAGATCGCTGAAGACGACTTTGGAGCATATCATGCCGACGAGGTGTATTTTGAAGCACCTGATCTGTCTGGAGGAATAGAAGGCGTCGACTACATCATCGCCTACGGAGCCGACGACGCCGACGAGGAGGAGGTGGAGACTTAAAGTTATCATAGTAGGAACCTGGCCGAGTCAGACTAGACTAGTACTACTTAGCGGCTGAGCCAAGATGGTTCTTAGTTTGCTGTTTTCTATCGCTTGTAGGTTGACTCCTGTCAACATCGCAATAATAGACATTCCTCCCATGTCAGAGGAAGACGTCGATGTTTTTATGCATTTCTGGCTTGTAATCTTTAGCAGTGTGTAATAAAGTGGACCCGCAATGTTTCTGTTGTACTACTCTGAGTGATGTAATATTTACGGATTAGTCCTTCCGTGGGTGTTATGTCAACGACTTGTACACTACAATATGCAGTGGTGTGCTGGGTCACCGCAGATGGTATCAGAGCAATTGCTAGACCTTAGGTTGGAAACCTATTAAAGGGAAAAACCTGTAGGTGTGCGAGGCCTTAGAATGAATTGAGTTTTAATTTGTTATGATTGATATTCACTTGAGAATAGCATTATCATGCAATTATTACTTCATTTCAATTCTGATATCCTTTTTGGCTATAACAGCTAGGATGGAGAAACGAGGTCCCAGGAGGTCGGTTCGTGTGAGAGATGCTGAGTTGGGCAAGGGTGTTTTTCGGGGAAGCTGGGCGGAAATGCTTCAGCAACTGATCTATTTTCTTGGTATCAAAACCAAGGTGATAGTGAAAGTGATGAGTTTTTACGACGGATCAATTTTAGCCCTGTACCGTGTAGCACTCAAGTTACCACCTGAACTTAAGATGGGATTCAAAATGCCCTTTGGAGAAGCGAAGAATGTGGAAGTAGCTTTCCAGATTGCTGCTGTCAGAGCAGTTACTGAGATAAGGACATCCAAGAGTTATGCGTTGGTGGAAACACCGTTTAACGCTATTCCGAGTGCGAATTACCGGCTTGAGGGTCCAGTGGATTATAAGGCTTTCCTGAAAACTAATCCACGTGATGTGGCTGAGTTCATGGACAGTTGTCTCAAGATGATTCGGGCGTATCATAAGACGTTCGGAGTAGTAGCAGGAGAGGTAGAAGCCATGATAGAGCAGTACTCCAGTCCTGAAGTTATTCAGGAAAAGTGTGATATACTGAGGTATGAAGCAGAGAAGGGATACACTGATCCACCACCCACACCAACTAGGTTGTGGAGGAAGTAGAACCCGATACCCCAATTTATCCTGACTATACACCACCACACTCTGGTTATGTTTAGTTGAGGAAGAGAAGGAATGGCAGAATTGGGAACCTGAAGTACCAAGTGCCACAGGTTGGGATGAAGAACCTTATCAGGGTACACAGAGTGATCCCATAAGAATTCCAGGAGATCCGGGAGAGCCGGAAGTTACTAGTCATACCCCTAGGAGGAAGGCTAGAGTTGGTGAGTCAAGTAAGCCAATAAAAATAGATTCTGAGGAGGAAGATGAGGAATGGAAGTATGCGTACGAGACCAAGTACTACCCGAAGACGGAGAAGGGAGACGAATCACGAGGGTATTTTAATAACTTTGAGGCTGTACCAACTGGGTACGATGATGGAGGCGAGGGTTATGGAGATGAGGAGGTTTACGATGGGGAAGCAGCGGCATACAAGTATCTTGATAGTTACTTCGCCATGACGGATATGACGTTAGAAGCAAGCCCATCTGACCCTGAATATCAGCCTACCATTAATGTGAAGTTACCCGGGATTCTCAGGAGGACCAGGCGTAACTGTCACTGGAAGCCTGGGAAGTATGCGGAAAAGTGAAGAAGAGCAGGACGGAGTGAAGCAGTAGTTGTGTAATATGTTAATATAGGGTATTGTACGTATATTGTAAGGACGCTGGTAGCAATAAGTGAGACCTACTCACTTTTAGAGTGTGTTACTATTATGTACCCATGTTTGTAATCCTACATGTATAATACATGGTATATGTTTGAAAAGTTTTGTGTTCTTTGGATTTTTCTGTTTTCCATTGTTTGACTAGTACTTGTGCATGGAATAGGACTCGAAGTGCATATGCATAATGTAATGGAGAGTTCTGATTCGATGTAACAGGACTAGAGGGTAATGGCGTACATCGGTGAGGAGAGTGATGTGCAGAGGCAAGAACGTGAACTTAAGGAGAAGCAAGATGCAGATGCAGGAGGAATACCACAACCGCCAAGGCCAATCACGGAGCAAAGTTTCATGCAGTATATGCAGATGGTGGAAGAAGGCAGGCGCCAAGACCAGGAAAGGCAGAATAAATTTCTGCAAGATTTGCTGGAAATACAGGCAGGACGAGGAAGGGATGAAGTACTTAAAGGAGTGACTTATCAGATTTCCAAAATGCTAGACCCATACCATTTGCAAGAGCTCCAGAACCTATGGACGCAGAAGATTGGGTGGCAGATACTGAACGAAAGCTCAACACAGTGGATGTTCTGATGAGAGAAGGTTAGGTATGCAACTCATTTGCTTACCGGACCAGCAGCATCATGGTGGGAAGCCATAGTGGCAACACTACCTGCTGATCATGTTGTAACTTGGGAGGAGTTTAAGAAGAGGTTTAGGGAAGCACATGTTCCTGAAAGTATTATGGAATTAAAAAGGAGGGAGTTTGAGAATCTGAGACAGAATGAGTTACCTGTTGGACGTTATGTCAGTGCGTTCAACATATTGTCAAGGTATGCATTAGATGAAGTAGACACTGAGGAGAAAAGGAAGAAGAGATTCATGAAGGGTCTGAGTCCTTTTATGAAGATGCAGTTGAGGTTGACAAACCAAAGGAGTTTCAGGAGCTGGTAGATGCAGCAATAACATTGGAGGATGATTATAAGTTACTCCAGGAAGAAAGAAGGAAGAAAGCAAGGATGGAACCAAGGAAGTTTCAAGTCCAACGACAACCACCAAATCTACGTTTTAGGCCTAAGCTTAGAACTGAAGGAAGGAAACCTATTCCACGAAGCTTCAATCCTGTTAACAATTTGATATGCAATAATTGTGGAATGAGAGGACATCTGATGAAGGATTGTCAGAAGCCCAAAATCATCTGTTTTGGATGTGGACAAGCTGGACATATCAAGCCTGATTGTCCAAATAAACAGAATCAACAGATAAGCCGAGGAACTGGTGGAGGAAATAACCAAGGTGGAGGAGGATTCAAGCCAAGGAATGGAGGATTTGGAAGGAATGCAGCAGATAAGGGCAAAGGGAAGCCATATGGAAGGCTGAATTGCACCAGTTTGGAGCAAGTCAACAACACCGACAACGTGGTGATCGGTACGCTCAAAATTCTTTCTCATCCTGGCAAAGTTTTGTTTGATACTGGAGCTACTACATCTTTTATTTCGCAACAATTTGTGGATGCATATGGGATTAGATGTCAGCCGTTAGAAGTACCCATAACGGTCATGTCGGCCGGGGGAAAATTGTTAGTAACGCAAGTCAAAATGGATCAAGTAATTATGATCTGTGATCGCGTATATGACGCTGATTTGCTAGTAATTCCCATGAAAGATATAGCAGTCATCTTAGGGATGGACTGGTTATCTGATCATGGAGCTCAAATAGATTGTGCAGAAAAGACAGTGTCTTTGAGAGGACCAGGAGGTATGAGAACAGTATACCAAGGGGATAAGCATAGTCAGTTAAGAGCAGATTTACAGTTGAATGCTATGAAGGAAGCTAAGATAGAAGAAATCCCAGTGGTTAAGGAATTTCAGGATGTTTTTCCAGATGAGTTACCAGGGATGCCACCGGATCGTGAAATTGAGTTTACCATAGATTTGATTCCTGGTACAGCACCTATTGCACAAGCACCATATAAGATGGGTCCCAAGGAATTGGTACAACTCAAAGAGCAATTAGATGAGTTGGAAGATAAAGGATTCATAAGAGAAAGTGTATCACCTTGGGGATCACCAGTAATATTTGTGGATAAAAGAGATGGAGGAAGAAGAATGTGTGGAGATTTTCGTAACCTGAATAGTGTGACCATTAAGAATAAATACCCGTTGCCAAGGATACAAGATTTGTTTGATCAAGTAAGAGGAGCAGGGGTATTTTCTAAAATAGATTTGAGGTCAGGATACCACCAGATAAAGATTAAACCTGAGGATATTCCCAAAACAGCATTTGTGTCAAGATATGGACATCATGAGTATTTAGTAGTACCATTTGGTTTAACCAATGCACCAGCAATATTCATGAACTTGATGAACAAGATTTTCATGCCATACTTGGACAAGTTTGTGATAGTGTTCATTGATGATATATTGGTCTATTCCAAAACCAAGGAAGATCATGCACAACACTTAAGTATTGTGTTACAGACACTAAGGGAACATCAGTTATATGCCAAATTTAGTAAGTGTGAGTTCTGGTTGGATCAAGTGGAATTTCTTGGTCATGTGATCAGTAAAGAAGGGATTGCAGTCAATCCGGAGAAAGTAAAAGCAGTATTGGAATGGGAAGCACCCAAGAACCCTAAGGAAATTAGAGGATTTTTGGGAATGGCCGGATATTACGGAGATTTATTGAAGGATTTTCTAAGATAGCCGGGCCAATGACAAAGTTACTCAGAAAGAATGTTCCATTTGAATGGACGGAGAAGTGTGAAAAAGTTTTCAAGAACTCAAGGAGAAGTTAACAACAGCACCTGTGTTAGCAGTACCAGAAACTGGAAAAGTTTACAGTATATTGTGATGCATCTAAAAATGGATTAGGTTGTGTATTGATGCAAGATCGCAAGGTAATTGCTTACGGATCAAGGCAGTTAAAGCCACATGAACTTAACTATCCTACACATGATTTGGAGTTAGCAGCAGTAGTTTATGCTTTAAAGCAATGGAGACATTTTCTTTATGGAGAAAGGTGTGAACTGTATACGGATCATAAGAGTTTGAAATACTTCTTCACACAAAAGGAATTGAATATGAGGCAGAAGAGATGGTTAGAGTTAATCAAGGATTATGACTTGACAATAAATACTCCAGGAAAAGCCAATGTAGTGGCAGATGCATTAAGTCGTAAAGTGAATTGTAATCCTTTGATGGAAGAAGGAATGCCTAAGGAATTGAGGAGGAGATAAAAGAGCAGGTATTGAAATCTGGGAAGGTCCAGAGTTGAATAGTATTGCAGCTATGGAAGTTATTGAAGAAACAGAGATGGAATTGAAAGAAAATATCCTTTATCGGCAAAGAGAAGATGAATTCATAGCTGAAGAAATCCGCAGGATTAAAGAAGGTAGAAGATCTGAATTCACCTTGAAGCCAGAAACTGATTCATTATGGTATCATGGTAGAATATGTGTTCCAGATATCCAAGAGATTAAGAGCATAATTTTGAAAGAAGCACATGAAACACCATATTCTATACATCCAGGTAGTACTAAGATGTACATGGATTTGAAGAAGACATTTTGGTGGAATAATATGAAAAGGGAGATTGCAAGATATGTTGCAGAATGTCATACTTGTAGACAAGTTAAAGCAGAACATCAGAGTCCCGCAGGATTATTACAACCACTACCAATTCCCAAATGGAAATGGGAAGAAATCAGTATGGATTTTATCACAGGATTACCCAGAACAAGGAGAAATAAGGATTCTATATGGGTAATAGTGGATAGATTGACAAAAATGCCCATTTCATTGCCATTAATCAGAAAGATAACGCAGCACAATTGGTAGATTTATATGTGAAGGAAATAGTTAGCAAGCATGGAGTGCCACAAAGTATTGTATCAGATCGTGGATCCATATTCACGACAGCTTTTTGGAGACAACTTCACAAGCAGTTGGGTTCAAACCTAAAGTATAGTACTGCATACCACCCACAAACTGGTGGACAGACAGAAAGGACAAATCAAATCTTAGAAGATACGTTAAGAGCATGTGCACTTGATTTTGGAGGATCATGGGATGAACACTTAGCTTTAGCCGAATTTTCCTATAACAATAGTTATCAGAGTAGTATTCAGATGGCACCATTTGAAGCTCTTTATGGAAGGAAGTGCAGATCACCAATATGTTGGTTTGAAGTAGGGGAGAGTAAAGAATTTGCACCTGAGTACATAAAGGAACAACAGCAGATTGTGGATATTATCAGAGATCGTCTCAAAATAGCTCAGAGTAGACAAAAGAGTTACGCTGATCTATCCAGAAGACAGTGGGAACCAGAGGTACAAGATATGGTATACCTAAGAGTTAGTCCTACTAAAGGAGTGAAGAGATTTGGAGTAAAAGGAAAATTGAGTCCTAGATACATAGGACCATTCAGAATTTTAAGCCAGAAAGGTGAGGTAGCCTATGAATTAGAGTTACCAGCTATATTATCACAAGTTCATAATGTGTTCCATGTATCACAACTTAAGAAGTGTTTGAAACCACCAGAAGAACCAATTCAGTTTGAAGGACTAAATCTTCAACCAGACTTATCATATGAAGAGCAGCCGAGAAGATATTGAGAGAGAACTGGAAAAGATTGAGGAATAGAGCAATCAAGTATTGTCTAGTCCAATGGAAGAATCATTCGGACAGAGAGGCAAATTGGGAGAAAGAAGAAGACTTACGACGAGACTACCCACAGTTGTTCAGGTACTAAGAAACTTCGGGACGAAGTTTAATTTAAGGGGGAGAGGATGTAATACCCCGCAGTTATAGACTCGAGAGGGTAGATTTAGGAATTTGCATTTGTGCATTCATGCATCTTTTGGCAAAATCCAGATAATTTTCGCGCTTTTGTGTTAAAAGAGTCATAGGGTCGATACCAGACGAGTGTCGATGACCTAGGAGTCAGACATCGACAGTTAGTCGAGGTGTATCGATAAACCCTATTCTATTTTACAAAAACCCTAACACTTTTATTTCAAAGTGATGATTTGATTCTTGACATGACTTAAGTATGAAATCAAATATTCTTTAACTCATCTCATTCTTTCACACACACAAGTCATATTCACAAGTAAGTAAAATAAATGTTTATGGATGGAAACATCCATTTCATTTACCAAATCAAATAACACAATGTTTACTCACATGTTGGAATTGATTTCACATAAGAATAAGACATTTATTTTCACCACATTATGAAGCCATGTCACATATCACACTCACATGGTCATTTACAAATTCATAAGAGGAGTTCAATTACATCTCAATTCATGGATACAAATCCATATCCATACACAAGTCACATACTCATTGTGACTACATTCTTACACTCATAATTACAACCCGAATTACAAATGTTACCCAAATATAAACCTTACAATGTTGATCTATTACAAAAGGGAGTAAATAAAATCCTAAACTAAATTCTTCACTTGTCTTTGCTTGGAGTCTTCAACCTGCAAGAACAAACATCAAAAACAAAAGAAAATGGTGTTAAGATTAAAATGTTGCCAACACCATTTGGTGCTGGCATATTAGTATAGAAAATCTGGTTTAATGCCTAACCAAAACTATGGTTTGGTTAAACAGAGTGGAAATGCAAATATAATTTTGAGGCAACAAACAAGGGACTGATCTGTGATCATGCTCTTATCAAATCCGAAGGCAACTTAAGGGCAAAGGCTTAGCACATAATAGATTTAACTTCATGCAACAATAGGCAACATGTGCTTTCGAGCAGCTGATCACAAGACCATACATAAGAGAGGCAACATAATTCACATTTCCATTTGGTAAAACTAGAAGATTGTCAGCCCAGTAAGAACCAGGGTGTACTGGGCCAGGCCTCTATAACCCTCAACACTCGGCGAGTGAATCTCGCTAAGGACCAGGCCTGCAAGCCTGGGATGCCCGCGGGGCAGAATCGCCTCGCGGAGGCCTGAGGAGGCAGCTAGGGCCTGTGGAGCCTCTACTCCGCTGCCTCCTCTCCAAGGAAGTTTTCCCTGAAGGGAAGTCAACGCAGAATCCTCCACAGGGCGTTCCCGCCCATGCGAGGGTTCCTTCACTGTAAAGCAAGCTCTGCGGAGCGCACATGGCTTCCGCAGTGGCCGCAGAGTGACCGCGCCTCTGCGCAGAGTGACGACGAAGCTACAGTCCCACTTTGGTGATAAAGGAGTCAACAAAGCAGGGGCAACGGCGCAGACCACCAAGCTTTCCTCTTTGGTGATAAGGGAGCAGGCCGGCGCTACGCGCCGAACGCGACGTCACCGTGGATGGACGGCGGCCTCTCTGCTGCGGCCTCAGCTTTTGTGCCCATGGACCGCGCTCATGGACGCCCAAGCAGCGGTACACCGAGCTCCCGACCGTTGTCGCCATGTGGTAGCCCCTCCGCTGCACAAGGACAGGGAGGAGGCCCGGGGCGCCTATAAAAGGAGCTGGTGCACCACCCTAAGGGAAGGATCGAAGACATTTTACTCCTAGTCTAGCTACTTGCGCGCAAGGGAGAAGAAGACAGTAGTTTCCCTCCCCTTGTACGCGCCATTGCCACAACTGTGCCCTCGGCAAGCACGCTGTACTGTAACCTCTACAAGCAGCAATACAGACAGGCAGGACGTAGCGGTTTTACCTCCACAAGAGGGCCGTGAACCTGGGTACACGCCGTGTCTCTCTCTGCCGTGATGTCCCTCCTCTGGAACGACGAGCAGCGTCGCCGCGCCGGATGAGGGTTGATTGACGTCGTGTTCAGCCCCTTACACGAACTCTCTTCGCGAGTGTGACTGCCCCTGTTTCGTGGGAGTCATTCTCCGACAATTGGCGCGCCAGGTAGGGGGCTGAGGCGCGCATTCAACCTCCATCGACCTCAACACCATGGCGGACACTCGCGCTGCTCGCGCCAACCGACGCGCGTCAGGCCGAGCTGAGACCGAGCCCGTCGTCCACGCCGCCAGGCCACGCGGCCGTCCGCGCACCAACCGCGCTTCGGGGCGCACTACTGCGGAGCCACGCGTGGAGCACCCCGAGGATGAGGACGACCGCTACGACGAAGACGTCGACCACGAGCACAGCGAGGACGCTGAGTCCTCGCATCCGTCTCGGCGCCAAAGCGCGTCCACGCTTGGACGCCCGGCGCCCAGCCCAAACACTGCGCTGCTCATGGCAGCAGAGCTCTTCCGCTACCGCCCCACCGCCGAGGCGCACGACAACTGGCTTGGCCGTCTCCAGCACCTCGTCGACATCGCGGCTGCGCCGCGCGCGGTTCCAGCACCTTCGCGCTCCCTGGTGCACCACAACTCCGGGCGCGCAGGCACCGCCGCGCATGGAGCGCCTCCGCCTCCGCCTCCGCCAGGACCACCTCCGGCTGCGGCAAACAAAGCCGCCTCTCACGCGTCCTCGCCGCATGATTGTCAAATCGTGCAGCGGACGCCGCCGGACGCGCGGGTGGAGATGGAGCGCCAGCGGGACCTCCAGAAGCGCATCGTCGAGGAAATTGGCCAGGCCGGGCGCCAAAACCGCAGAGCTCTCCAGGGCGGTGTGGCCACGTACGCCACTGGCTGCACGGCCTTCACCCGCAACCTGCGCCGCGTCGTCTGGCCGCAGAAGTTCAGGCCAGACCTCCCCAAGGGCTACGATGGCACGAACAACCCCATCGAGTTCCTGCAGCTCTACACCACCTCCATCCAGGCTGCGGGAGGAGACGACAAGGTCATGGCGAACTGGTTCTCGCACGCCCTCAGGGACTCTGCCCTGTCGTGGCTCCTGAACCTCCCTGAGGACTCCATCGACTCCTGGGAGGACCTCTGCAAGCAGTTCGTTGCGAACTTCAAGGGCACGTACGAGCGCGCCCTCACCTACAACGACCTGCGCGCCGTACGCCAGAAGTCTGGCGAGACTCTCCGCAAGTACATCCAGCGCTTCAGCCAAGTCCGCAACAAAATCCCCAACATCCCTGACTCGCACGTCATTGCTGCCTTCAGAGAGGGCGTCACCAACCGCAGGATGCTTGAGAAGCTCGGCATTCATGATACCCTCTCCTCTGTCGTGAAGCTCTTCGACATCGCAGACAAGTGTGCCAAGGCTGAAGAGGGTCTCCTCTTCACCAAGGTGGCCTCTGCAGATGACCCCCCAGAGGGATCCAAGGCCCACAAGAAGCGTGACGAGACCAAGCGCAAGCCTACTGCTGTGCTGGCTGCTGAGCCCGGCGCTAAGCACGCTCGGAGGACTCTGCAGAGGATGGCGAGAAGAAGGTCGACAACCGTCCCTTCTGCATCTACCACAACAGGCGCGGCCACGCGACGGAGAACTGTTACGACCTCAAGCAACTGAGCAAGAAGCGCGAGCAGGAAGAAGGCAGCGGTGGTCGCGGCAGAGGCCGTAACTACCGCAAGGGCGGACGCAAAGGTGGCTACCAGAAGCCTCAAGGGACTCAGGCCAACGCCGCTGAGAAGAACAACAATCTCCCTGACGAGGAGCCTGGGGGCTACCAGGCCCCTAGAGGCGCCATGGCGTGCATCCTCGGCGGGGCTCAGGCGCCCAAGTCCAACAATCAGTTCAAGCAGTTCGCCCGCGAGCTCAACGCAGCGCTGCCCGGGGTGGAGACATCGCGTCCCCTCAAGTGGTCTCAGTACACCATCGCTTTCGACGCCAAGGACCACCCCAAGTCCACCAAGACTGTAGGCACCCTCCCGCTGGTGTGCACCCCCACCATCAACAATATCGCCGTCGGCAAAACGCTCATTGATGGGGGTGCAGGCCTGAACGTCATCTCTGTCGAGACCTTTGAGACGCTTCAAGTGCCCTACGAGTGGCTTATGCCCTCCAGGCCCTTCACAGGGGTCACCAGCGGCTCAATCTCGCCTCTGGGGCAAGTGAGGCTTGCAGTCACCTTTGGCACGCAGCAAAACTATCGCACCGAGCTCATCGACTTCGACGTTGCGCACATTGGCCTGCCCTACAACGCCATCCTCGGCTACCCCGCCCTCGCGAAGTTCATGGCCGTCACGCATCACGCCTACAACATGGTCAAGATCCCTGGCAGCGGCGGCACCATCACCATCCATGGTCACGTACAGGACGCTACACGCGCTGTCGAGCTCGCCTACAAAGCTGCTGCCATGGCGTTCCCTGCTGACGAAGACCTGGAGCCCCTCGCGAGGCCCAAGAAGAAGAAGCAGCTGTTCTCTCAGGAGCAGGCTGCTACAAAGAAGGTGTCGCTGAGCACCAGCGATTCGGGGGCTGAGGGCTCGGGGGCTAGCGTCACCATAGGCGCTGGCTTACCTCCCAAATAGGAAAGCGCGCTCGTCGCCTTCCTTCGGGCAAATTCTGACATGTTCGCATGGACTCCGTCAGAAATGTCCGGCGTACCAAGGGAGGTGATCGAGCACCACTTAGCTGTGTGTCCAAACGCACGCCCCGTCAAGCAGAAGGCACGGAAACAAGCCCCTGAGAAGCAAGCCTTCATCATCAAAGAAGTAGAAAAGCTAAAAGCAGCAGACATTATTCGAGAAGTTGCCCACCCCACCTGGGTCTCTAATGGCGTGGTTGTCCCAAAACCCAATGGGGGAGGCCGGCTCTGCATCGATTACACTGATGTAAATAAAGCCTGCCCCAAGGACCCATACCCCATGCCAAGGATTGATCAGATCGTGGACTCCACAGCCGGCTGTGATCTCCTCTGTTTTCTGGACGCCTTCTCAGGCTACCACCAGATCAAAATGGCTAAAGAGGACGAGGAGAAAACAGCGTTCCTCACCCCCTGTGGCGTGTATTGCTACACTTGCATGCCCTTCGGGTTGAAGAACGCCGGCGCCACCTTCCAGAGGCTCATGAGGATCGCCCTGGGGGCTCAAATGGGAAGAAATGCAGAGGCGTATGTTGACGACATCGTAGTCAAGTCTCGCGAGGGAGACACTCTCTTGAAGGACCTCGAGGAGACCTTCGCCAGCCTGCGCAAGGTGAACATCAAGCTAAACCCCGCCAAGTGCGTCTTCGGGGTACCTTCAGGCAAACTCCTCGGGTTCCTCGTGTCCCATCGCGGCATAGAAGCAAACCCTGACAAGATCAAGGCCATAGAAGAAATGCAGCCACCCCGCCGCCTCAAGGACATGCAGCGCCTAGCTGGGTGCATGGCCAGCTTGGGCCGCTTCATCTCCAAGTTTGGCGAGAGGGCCCTGCCATTTTTCAAGATCATGAAGAAGTCCGGCACCTTCAAGTGGACTCCAGAGGCAGACAAGGCATTTGAGGACTTGAAGAAGTACTTGGCTAGCGCACCAGTTATGGTAGCCCCCAGGACGGGCGAGCATCTAAAGCTGTACCTTGCAGCCACTCCACAAACCGCAAGCGCCGTCCTGGTGGTCGAAAGAGAAGAGCCAGTCCTCCCCAAGAAAAGTGCAGCCACTCCAAGTCCAGAGCCTCCCGACAAGGAAAAAGTCCCTCCAGGCCCAGAGCCAGACCCACAGCCAGCTGTCGAGCCTACTTCAGGCACCCCTGCTGAGACTCCTCCACAAGGAAACCTCGCCAAAGGGCCTGAGGAATCCCTCGAGGGAGGCAACGCTGCGTCACCCTCCACAACCCTTGTCGAGCATCCAGTTTACTATGTCAGTACTGTGCTAAGAGATGCTCGCGAGCGGTACCCTACGCAGCAGAAGCTCCTTCTCGCCCTGCTCATCGCCTCCAGAAAGCTGCGCCACTACTTCCAGGGCCACCCTGTCACGGTGGTCACATCATTCCCTCTGGAGCAAATCCTGCGCAACCCCAATGCCACTGATCGCGTAGCAGGGTGGAACATCGAGCTGCAGCCTTTCAACTTGCGTTTTGACACCACAAGGGTCATCAAAGGAAGAGCACTGGCAGACTTTGTCGCCGAATGGACAGACCCAACTCCTGAAGAGCCTCCTGAAGCAGAAACTATACCGCCTGGAGATACGACGCCAAGCCACTGGACCATGCACTTCGATGGAGCTTTCTCCTGCCGCAACGGAGGCGCTGGCGTTGTCCTAACCTCGCCTAAAGGCGACAAGCTCCACTATGCCGTCCAGTTGTGCTTCACGATGGACAAGATCTCCAGTTGTGCTTCTCTCAGGAGCGGTTTCTACTGGCCTCAAGTGCTTCAAGATGCCGTCACCATCGTTCAGTCTTGCGATGCATGCCAGTTCCACGCCAAGCAAGTCCATCAGCCTGCACTGGGACTCTAGACCATCCCGCTCTCCTGGCCGTTCGCGGTCTGGGGGCTGGACATCTTGGGACCCTTCCCGAGATCGCAAGGGGGCTACCGTTTCCTCTTTGTGGCTGTTGACAAGTTCACCAAATGGGCAGAGGTTGAAGCGGTGCGCACCATCCCTGCCAGGGCAGCCGTGAAGTTCATCAGAGGCCTGGTCTGCCGCTTTGGTGTGCCAAACCGCATCGTCACCGACAATGGCTCACAGTTCACCAGCGGCATCTTCAGGGCTTACTGCGAGAGCCTCGACACCAAGCTCTATTTCGCCTCGGTAGCTCACCCACAGAGCAATGGTCAAGCCGAGCGAGCAAATGCTGAGTTCCTCAAGGGCCTCAAGACGAGAAGTTTCAACCGCCTCAAGGGCTACGGCAAGGGCTGGATCGATGAGCTCCCCTCCGTGCTCTGGTCCATCCGCACGAACCCTACAAAACCCACTGGTGAGACGCCATTCGCCCTGGTGTATGGAGCCGAAGCAGTCCTCCCCACAGAGATCAAGCACGGGTCCGCAAGGGTCCTTGCCTTCAATGAGGACAATCAAGAACACCTCCACAACGACGACCTGCTGTTCCTCGACGGGTTGCGCCGCCAAGCCGCCCTCAGAGCGGCAAAATACCAACAAGACCTGCGACGCTACCACAGCCGCCACATACGTCCGCGCACTCTCGAGATAGGTGACCTTGTCCTCAGGAGGATCCTCTCCAGGGAAGGTCTCCACAAGCTCTCGCCCATGTGGGAAGGCCCCTACAGGGTCGCGCATGTCGCCATACCTGGCGCGGTGCGCCTCGAGACGGAGAACGGCATCCCGGTCAAGAACCCTTGGAACATCGCGCATCTACGCAAGTTCTACCCGTGATCTCTATCACACCAGGCATTTTTTGTCTCTAGAGGAAAGCGCACAGCTTCACCTCCAAGCTTCACAAAAGCTTCTCTCTCTGAGGGCCAGTCCCTCTGAGCTCTTCCTGTAACGTGCCGCCGCAGGCCGTGAAGAGTCTCAGCCACTGAATGTGGTCCCCATGCCTCGACATGGAAACTTTATCTTGGCAAGCCCAAGTGTAACGAACCAATTCGTTT
Organism: Poa pratensis; assembly: GCA_947311845.1. NCBI lineage: Eukaryota > Viridiplantae > Streptophyta > Magnoliopsida > Poales > Poaceae > Poa > Poa pratensis. The sequence goes on from CAMZMU010000027.1 coordinate 92,468,254, forward strand.
CCTAGTGAAACATTGCGCTGCGGCGCCGCTATGTAATATTTTGGGGGTGAGTTTTAGTTCTCGTTACTCTGTGTTTTCATTCGCGCTCATATCTTTCCCCTTGCGCACCTCGCGAGCGGGGGCTGAGTACGGTGACTGTGCCTCGGGAGCATCCCAGCAGCACCGCAAAACCCAAAAGGATCCGAGCTCTAACACGTGAGCACGCTCTCACGCCTGTTACCTCACCAAAGAGCTCTGGCCCAGGGGCTTGCTCCCAAACCTGCCACCTCACCTAAGGACCTTTGGTACTTACTCTCCTCGCGAGGCACCCATGAGGAAACCTATAAGCGCGCATGAGTTTCTCTACCATGTTCTGCTTTGGTTCCACCTCTAACCTACACAGGGAACAAGAGTCCCCCCAAGGCTCGTGGAGTCACGCTCCAGACCCAAAGAGGGAAGCACATCTTTAGGGGAATCAACGCCCTCCACGAGGGCAGAACCTCGCTAAGCTAAGTCCTGCGCTTACACCTCAGGCGTTGTGTTTTTCCTCTCACGAGCAACTTCCGTCCCTCGGGCGGGTATTTTCTCCCTCGCATTTCATGGACTGCTTGAGCGTCAAAGGAGTACGGTGACTGTGCCTCGGGAGCATCCCAGCAGCACCGCAAAACCCAAAAGGATCCGAGCTCTAACACGTGAGCACGCTCTCACGCCTGTTACCTCACCAAAGAGCTCTGGCCCAGGGGCTTGCTCCCAAACCTGCCACCTCACCTAAGGACCTTTGGTACTTACTCTCCTCGCGAGGCACCCATGAGGAAACCTATAAGCGCGCATGAGTTTCTCTACCATGTTCTGCT